>CM076583.1:191589675-192310217 GCA_034641835.2 Pinus albicaulis | reverse complement strand
TGTTACACCATTTTTTTGGTCATCTAACCTATTATTATTAGATGAACCCAAGTACACCATGTAAGACCAATTTTACCCCAAGTAAAATTGCTTTCACCATATAAAATAACCTATTTAGTCATATTTAACCCAAAACAAAGAAATTAATTAAATAAACCCTTATTTATTTAATGATTTCCTAAGAACAAATTATTTAATCATTATTTAAATAGTATTCTTAGTTAAATTTGACTAAATCATCCATAAATAATTAAATAAACCATTTTTTATTTAATTATATTCCCATCATTCCCCTAAAATGATAAATAAATCATTTATTTATTTATTATTTATAAATAAAGGAATTGACCAAAGTCAAGAACCCTTTTCCCTCCAACAAATATACTAAAATATTCCTAAAAGGTGCTTCTAGAATTCGATTAATAGTATTTTATTCATGCACCGAGTTCTAGACTGCCCCAATATTTTGTTATAAATAGGAGGGTTTTCCCCATTCATTAGTCACCTTCATTGCATTAGATCACTCGAGATCTTCTCTTGGTCACCATTTTTCCATTTTGCTTTGTGAACTCCCATTGAGTTCTATGTTTGCTTTTCCACATCCATAAGAGAGAGAAATGCTAGATCTGAAACACTGAGGACTTCCAAGAACCCATCCCACTGAGGAGAACTAGAAAACACCTTTCTTGTTTTCCTCTCAGGTGCCCCATTCTTTAATATAATACAAAATGGAAAATAGTGACCAAGAGAAGATCCAGAGTGATCTAATGCAATGAAGGTGGTTAATGAATGGGGAAAACCCCCCTATTTATAACAAAATATTGGGGTGGTCTAGAACTCGGTGCATGAATAAAATATTATTAATCGAATTCTAGAAGCACCTTTTAGGAATATTTTATTATATTTGTTGGAGGGAAAAGGATTCTTGACTTGGGTCAATTCCTTTATTTATAAATAATGAATAAATAAATGATTTATTTATCATTTTAGGGGAATGATGGGAATATAATTGAATAAATAATGGTTTATTTAATTATTTATGTATGATTTAGTCAAATTTAACTAAGAATATTATTTAAATAATAATTTAAATAACTTGTTCTTAGGAAATAATTAAATAAATAAGGATTTATTTAATTAATTTCCTTGTTTTGGGTTAAATATGACCAAATAAGTTATTTTATATGGTGAAAGCAATTTTACTTAGGGTAAAATTGGTCTTACATGGTGTACTTGGGTTCATCTAATAATAATAGGTTAGATGACCAAAAAAATGGTGTAACAAATTGCCCCCCAACGTACGAGTGTTAGGAGCAAATCGTATAACCGAAGTACATTGTAAGAACTCAATCACTAGATATCAAAAGGGAAGTGAGAGAGAGAAGTGTAGTGTTGTCTGATGTGTTAAAGGACTAGACCCTGAGGAGACAAGACTTACAGGTGCAACAAGTCTCTATGAAGTGGTACCTGTGCTAAAGGCGGCGGGGGAGGCATACCTATGCCCGCCGAGACAAAGTACAAAGAATAAGGCGCCTGGAAAACCACGGAACGCAATAGGTACAAAGAATAAGGTGCCCGAAAAACCACGGAACGCAAGAATGAAGCATGTGCTGGCCGAAACATGAGCCAGATAAATAACATGATGGATCCCACATACATGTGATGCCTGGAATAATCGTCAGGACTTATATAATAATATGGTAGTGGATGAGATACAAATACACCCAAATGCCCCCAACATGCGGGGAAGGGCTCGCAACATCTGACTGATACGTGCAAATCGAAGAAGCGTCACAAGCGGTGGAGGCTGATATCATCAAATGGGAGGAGCTGCATCAGGGTCGGAAAAGAAGCCATCTGGGCATGTGGGGGGGCTACCTGCAGGGCCACCCCCTCATGAGGGTTGAGAGACCTCACACACGCCCGGGAATCACCAATAGCTGCTGCTGCATCACTGGACCATCAAGTGTATAGATCATGATCATGCTGAGAAAAGCGGGAACCAAGGTACACTGCCCCCTAGACCTGTCTTCTGGAGTAAATGAGCTGATGTCGATCGAAGTAGGTCTGCCATAGGTGAAGCAATAATGGAACCCCAACTAAGGCACGAGGGAAAATATTAGAGCGACGAACAAATGAATAGTAATGATGATAATGAAATAGGGGATGATTCAAAGAGGACCATAAAGAACATGAGTATAAAATGGTATCTCATGACGGAAATTGACACGAACAGGAATGAGTATAGAGGCAAGGTGGTGCCCCTAATGACATGTGTTGTAAGTGATAAAATCCGATTTGTAGGAGAGGTGAGTAGATTCTTCATGGAAAAAATGTGTCCTGGTGAAGTAGCAAGGTATTAAAAACTAAAAGGTACCCAAAGCTCATGAACAGGTCAGGTCGCACTTTTTGGGGTCTGTTATGTGACCTGGGTAGTAGGTATTGGGCAGACAACTACGACATGTCCCAGGAAATGACTTGAAAAGTGTGACTTATTAGAGAAAGAGGGTTTCAGTGTTGTTGTTGGCTGAGATCTGGGATTTTTATGGTTGAGGGGTATAGGTGCCTCCAAGCATGTTGTGGTTATGCCAAAATGTATGTAGCAAACAAGGGGAATCTAAACACATTTTAATGATATGGTGTGCCATTTGTTTTTGTTATGGGTATGCAGTTTGAGAAAGGAAATGGAGGATTACCAATCTCTTTTAGTACTGCATACATGAATCAAATGGGCTTTAAGTTTCTAGGTTGGCATACCTGGTGCCACTATCCCAAACAGAGGATTTGGAGATAATGAACTGATTCTCTCTTAGAAAACCTATCAGTTGGTCAAAAATAATATCTAAATGATTGGGTTGCTGATGTAAGATGAAGGAACGATAAGGGGTATCATCCCTAGAGTGATCTGAAATGTTATGGGTCTTTAGAGGTTCTTCTAAATGTGGAAGAATAATGGTACTAAAGGCGGCTTGACCAGATACACTAAGAGAGTTGTGGAGAATTGCTTCTCTTGGTCTCTCAAATATGGGTGCCCCCTTACCCAAACATGGTGTTGCAATGTAATGGCCACAAGGTGTATGTGGTTCGAATGTATGGTGGCGATGTAAGGGGGAATAGATAAAATCAGGGGTGGGGATTTCTTCCATAATGTTGTCATCGTGATAGAAGATGGGTTGATTGGCGGAAGAAAGACCACCTGATGTTGCGAAGCTACCTGACTCATCATCATGAGAAGAGAGGTTCACATGTGCATTGTCACAAGGGGTGACAGGAGACTAATCAGATAAGGGATCTGCCGATGTTGAGCCTGGGGTGATCGCTGAAGGAAGGTCAAGCGAAACAACAGGGGAGGATTAAGAGGGAATGTTCCCCGAGGGTCGCATGGATGATGATAGGTAGAATATGGTGGACGAAGGCTCCGTCATCTTGACATCAGGAGGGGGAATGTCAATGGGAGCCGTCATGTCTAGTAATTTTGTTGAAGCAAAACACGCAGAGAGGGGAAAGGTGGACTCGTTACGCTTGTCCTCGAATTGGCGGACCGCGGCTAGAGAGGTGTGAAAGTCCTTGAGGCGGGGACAAAGGTGGGTGTAGTGGCCATGGAGATCACACAAAGAACAGGGGTGGTTGGTGTGAATAGTCTTGGGGTTCTTGGCCGTAGTCGCGAGAGGAACAGAGGTTTCTGGGACCATGTTGTCGATCACGCCACTACCTTGTCCCTTCGATCTTTAGCTGATCTCCTCCTTTTTAGTAGAAACCTTGCCTTTGCCTCTTTTTTGTTCTCTGCACCACTTTTCAGCAGATTCACCCTTTGGATCCTAGTCCCTTCAGACCTTAGATCTATTGGCATCTTTTAGCGTGCTTTGCCTAGTTTTTTCCCTCTTGTAGACTAGTTTTGAGAGACCCGCCTTTTTGGGTTAGATTGCTACATTATTAGTTGTTAATTTTCTGTTCTTTCAGTCTTATTTACTACAGATTTCTTTTCCATTACGCAGCACACTTTTTATTTTACTCTCAAAACGTCTGGGTTTAAACAATTAAAATTAATGCACGCCACACACTGACCCTAAGCGAAGAAGCACCTGGTTAACATTGCCTGGCAAAGATTTTAAAATCAATTGTCACTGCACCTCTCTACCCTTGACCTCACTTGATTCCCCCCCCCTGCCCTCATTAGTTTATCTTCTTCCTGTCATCATTATGCCCCCAAGGCGCCGCTCCTGGAGACTTCTTGGCCTTCATCCTCAGTTTCCGCTTGGACGAATTCCTACTCGCCGTCGTCAATGAGTCAGTCTTCCCTTGAGTCTGCACTCCGACTCCTCTTCTGATTGTTCGGGTTCTCCCCCTACTTCTGGGTCCCCCTCTTTTCCCTTCACCATGTCTAGTTCCAGACCTAGCCCTAACCCCAGTTCTACCGCCGGGTCCATTTCCATTGGAACCACTACGGGACCTACCTCGACTACCCCATTATTCCCTTATATGGCTAGCCTCAGTCTCCCTGACTTCAATCAGCCGATTAATGATCCCATTCGCCACAATGCGAGTTGGCCTGCTATGCCAACCAAGCTCCCCTTCGACATTCCCAAGTTTAAAGGCCTTGCTAGCGAAGATCCCTCTAACCATATCTGCTCTTTCCACATGTGGTGCTCCTCTAATTCCATCACCGATGACTTCATCCATCTTATATTGTTCCAATGCACGCTTACAGGCGATGCTTCTAAATGGTATGTTGAACAGGCCACCTCCTCCCATACCACTTTTGCGACCATTGCCCAAGCCTTTTTATCCTACTTCCAACTCCCCCTCCGATACGACACTAGTATCGAGCTTTTAACCTCTTTTCATCAATCCTCTTTGACCCACCTTTCTGATCATGTCCAGGAATGGCGGCGCAGACGGAGCTTGTGCCGCGCTCCCCCCTTTGAAGATCGAGTTTACATGGATTGGTTCCTTCACTCCCTCTTACCTCCCATTCGCAAAGATGTCACATCCCATTTTCCCAAAACTGAAGAAGCCGCCCTCCAAATAGCCTTCAAGTATGACCTTATCTATGCCCAATCTGGTTATGTTTATACCATCCTCCCTGACCTTCCCAAACCTGATGGCCCTACTGCGTCGGGGGCATCTCACTCTACCGATGTTATCGTTGGAGCCCTGTCACATACCTCTGCCCAACCTCTTCCGAGCCATGGTTTTCCTCTAGGGGCCAGCCCCTTCGACGTTTTCTCCCCTTTCGGTAGCATGTATTCAGGCTACGGCATGCCTCCTCCTTTTTCCCACCCTCCTTCTTACCTTACTGCAACCCACCCTACCCCTTATCCATATCTGCAACCTAAGGTCCCCGCTCCTCCAACATTTGGACCTTCCACTCCATTGCCTTTTCCACTCCCACAACCGCACTTACTACCCCCCCAGGGAACGTGTCTGCACAACAGGGGGCACCTAACATTCCTCCTTCTCAAAGAAGGAGAAGGGGCAATCAATCCGCTTCTGGTAATCGTGGACCCAATCCTTCCAATATCGACTCTACCACTGCAAACCAGCCACAGGGCTCTCAGCCCAAGCTAGACAGGCTACTCCACACCAATAAGCCCTGTTCGTGTTGCGTTGTTTATGGTCACTACACTCACGGTTGTCCCTTATTACCACAAATGCGGCAACTTTGGGATTCTCAGGCCACTGTATGGGGACAACACTCCTCCCCTACTGCCCCTCCCACCCCCGTTACTTCTCAACATGCTGTGTTTACCGATCCTTTCCCGCAACAAGGATTCATGGCCACTCAACCACCTCACACCCCGGTAACCACTCACCCTTCCCCTTCTGGTTCCTCTGATTACCAGATTCTCATGATGGCTTCTGACCCACCTCTCACTTTCGACCTCACCCTTCAAACTCGTTCCTATCAGTATTCCACACCTCCTGTTCTGCCTGTCTCTGAGTCTCCATCGTCAGGTCCTACAGAGCCTCTATCGACACCCACTAGTCTCTTGCAACTCCCTCTGCCCAAAGCCGAGGTTCATCCCAAGCCTCCTAAGGGACCATTACACCGAAATGCTGCCTCTGGTCGGGTTGCCCATTCATACAGCATAGTAGACGATCTGGCCCAATCTCCTGCTGCCATTTAAACACTGGAACTCCTCCAGTCATGTCCTTCTAAAAAGAGGGCTCTACTATCTTTCGTGGGCGCTGTAGATCCTGCTGATGACCAATTGATTATTTTCAATGCCCGTCAGTCAGACCATCCCCCTCTTCCTCCTTCAGTTGCTTTCCAAATCCTAGTCAAAATCCGAAACGCCAATGTTGCTCGGTGTATTATTAATGAGGGGGCATCTACCTGCGTAATGTCCGCTTCGGTTTGGAAACAACTTGGATCCCTTGAACTTGCCCCTTCCACCATCACCCTTCATGCATGGGATGGCCATGCCTCCCAGCCCATTGGCCTATTTCGTAACTGTCCCATTACCCTTACCGACAAGACTGTTTGTGTCGACGTTGAAGTAATTGACGCCCCTCTTGACTATAACATTCTTTTGGGGCGTAGTTACACCTATGTCATCTCTGTCGTCCCATCCGCAGTCCACCATAAGATGTTCTTCCCCCATAATGGAAAGATTGTCACCATTGACCAATTAACCTACCATGAACCCAAATATCAGACCTCCCCTGAGTCCACCATCTCTACTGTCACCAATAAACCAACGGTTGATTCCTTGACCAGTGTTTCCCCTGGCGTCTACAAAGACTCCTCTTTGCTTGGAACTTTTCCTGGTCCTCCCCCTCCTCCAGTCTCTGACCCCAGCTCAGCGAATGTTTGCATGATGCAATCATCTCAGGCTGGTCTTCCGCAGCCTGCTACGGCTAGTCAGCAACCTCCATCTCGCCCACCGCCTCCTGCTCCTGGCCCTTCGCTTCAGTCAACCGACTCTTCTTCACCTGACCCTTCCCATCACACTCCAGCACCTCCTGAGTCGGTTTCCTCAAGTCTCCAGCATATGGGAACCGTCCCCCCTGGTCATTACCCCGTCGGTCAAATACCGTTCCTTAGCCCGCCCCCCGGCGTCTATTCAGTCCCTGTCATGGCCACCCTTTCCCTACCTAATTTAACCTTGGGAATTCCAGTATGGTATCTTACTCCTCTAGCCGAGACCCCACCAGGCCACCCCAAACCATACATAGCTATGACACTGGTGCAACCGACTCCCTTCGCTCCTTCCACCACCACAGTACCCCTAGCCCCTCTGCAGAACCCTCCTCATACTGCGACAGCTACTGGCAAGAAACAAAAAAATCGCAAGGGGGCATCCAATTACAAGGCCACCACTCCTGAACCTACCCTGCTCCCACCCACCAAGCTTTGCGCCTTGTGTGATGGTATCGGTCATCCCACCCGTACCTGTCCTTAGTTGCCCCATATCCAACCCATGGTTAAAGTCGCGTTCCCTGAATCTACGAACCCTGAAACCTCTGTTTCTTCCTCATCCATAGCGAAGAACTCGAAGACTCTCTGCACCAACAAACCCTGCGCTGTGTGGTGTTTATGGCCATTATTCTCACCAATGTCCTCACCTCACCCATTACTGAGCCTCTTTAGAGGTCATCCGCGAGTACGAGGTTGAACAAAATCAATCTGCCTCTCCCATCCTTACTCAGTATGTGTCCAATCTACTTAAGGATCCGCCTGCTACCATTGACATTCCTCCCCCTGATGTTGAAATGTCCGACCCCGCTACTCCTCTTCTATACCTATCATCATCCGCGCATTCCCCGGAGTACATTCCTTCTGAACCCACTCCACCTATTCTGCTTGCTTCTCCTCCAGACACGGGTTCCTCATCTTTTGACCATATTTTTACTTGCTCTTCTCTCATTCCCCATGATGACCTATATCTGTGCATCTATTCCCATACTGATGATTTTGGTACCTTTGCAGCATCGTCTGGTCTCTCTGACCCTCCCATTCCCTCTCCTCATCACAATCATACCATCCGTATCTTCGATGTTCGTTGCAGCTTGAGTACCCACCCTCCCTCCCATCGTCCTCCTTCCTCTCCTTCTCATTGACCCATGAGTCCTAGACTTCCTACCCGAACTGCTCCCTCTCGTAGCTGTCATTGGAGGTCTATCCTCTACTCACACTACCCTCCTTTGTCTCATCCTTCCCCTTTCCTGACTTATGAGACTAGTACATTGGCCCTTTCGTCCGAACCTCATCTGGGCTATGCCGATGGAGCAAGTTGCTATTCTCGTCATCTCACTTCTGTAGCATGGGCCATCTTTTACCCCTTGCATACTCTAGTCCTTGCAAATGGAGTCTGCATTGGTACGACCACCAATAATCAGGCCGAATATGATGCAGTTCATGGTCTCTTAATCGATGCCCTTTCTCACCGCATCCTCCATCTATATGTCCATTTAGATTCCCTGCTTGTTGTCCTACAACTTAACGGTGTCTATCATGTGCATAACCCTCTCCTGTTTAGACAATATTTACGAGTGAAAATTTTGATACGTGAATTTAGATTCATTACATTTCACCACATACCGCGAGATCAAAACCACTACGTAGATCAAATTGCAAATCATATTCTAAACTGGAATTTATCACACACAACATAATAACATTTAACACCACCAATCAAATGCACATGCATCATATATATTATATATCATGAGTTTTAGAGTCCATCTACTATGAAACATATGACATGCCCAGAGCATGTTACAATAACAAAACTAAAAAAATGGGGGGCACCACTCGCCCCTACATAGACACTGGGGGGCACCCCCTGCCCTACATCTAATCACTCTCTGGAGGATCCCGAGCCAATGGCTCTGCTCCCGTCGCTCATAGATCATGCACAGCCTGACCGTCCATCACCATGTGTCGCATGATCCCTCGCCACTCCAAGGGTAGCCCAATACATAACTCTATGTACTAGTCGTCTAAATCTTGCCAACCATGCTCCAATACACCGGTCAGCAGCCCTTCACAATTGCGATGAATGTCCTCCACCAGAGCAGTCGTATCCTCGCTGTGCGCCATCCTCAATCCACTTGCCCCTGTAGCTCCTCCTGCTGCAGGACGTCCCATATATCCGGCCGGTTTTACCGGAGCAATATCTGCATTCCAAAAAGTACAAAGATTAGCACCATATAGACTAGTCACAAACTTTAAAATGCACATAATAGATTAGTTGCTTGTCACTTACGATCGGGTCCCCATACTTGACCAGGTGGAAGCGGCAAGTCTGGATCTCCCTAAAAACTCATCCCACTATAGGGATAGTCATCTATGTATAATGGCATATGATCCCAATGGGCGAAGAACTCTGGTTGGCACACTTGCCTGACTGCCCCTCCCCCTCCTCTACTCAGTAATCATCCCCATCAACGCATCTGAGGCTCTCTCAGACCTCCATCAAGCAACAATACACGAAGTTGTAAGGTCGGGATCTTCTCAAAGAAGAAAGAGCACAACATCGTCCCATAGGCACAATCATGATTCACTTGCCACTTGCATAACGACAACTGTCGTTTCACCGACACCAACATCATCTGGGCCCACCCATAGTAGGTCCCACTCAACACACTCTCTACAATCATCATCTGCCCTCCAGTGATGTGATGGAGCACCTGACTTCCCATGATCTGCAGCCACTGCCCGGGTCTCCAACCTCTCTAGATCCCCAATCGATATCCGAGTCCCTTTGACTCGGACACTCGGTCAACAATGTCGCTCAACAAACTCCATAATGTTACGCCCCTGCGGTAACACTGGCTGCGTATTCCCCACCATCCCCAATGGAGGGAGTCCAGTCAAGAAATACAAATCCTGGACTGTTAGCTCGATCTGATGCCCCTACACTATAAACACCTCATGATCTGGATCCCAATAACTGATAATCTGGGCTAACAAGGGCTCTCCTGCCCTCATCAAAGGGTTCTCCGAAAACTTCAGAACCCCGTACCTGGCCAACATACGACGGACACCCTGATCCGCCTAGATCTCCGTCCGTAATGTACCTAAGTCTCTCTCTCTCCACTCGATCCGTAAATCTACCATATCTGCACAAAACCATCATTTTTGTCAACCTCCAGATCAAAAAAACTGATTTCACTTACAACCAAACAGAATCATAGCCCATGGCAGCACTAAAACCCCCACATCTCACATGTCACACTTTTTGGGCTAAACCTGGGCCAAGTCGCACTTTTCAAGCCAAAACCTGCATCCCAGATCGCAGCTTTTGCCCAAAAAAGTGCGACCCGACCGTAAGGATGAAGTAGGGGCACTTAATGAGATTTCAAGCCCTAATCTACAACTTGAATCCATCAGAAAAAAGCTTAAGATTAGGCCTCTTACCTCCAACTGACGGATCACAATTCCAACGGTTGGTTTGTTCGCTACGATTGCCGCAAGATTTAGGGCCTTCTCTCCTCTCCACATTCACCACAGCTACACAAGCAAATGAATGATTTTGGAGGGAAAACACCCTATTAGAAGAAAACCCCTGTTTTTTCTTTCGCCTGCTGCGACCAAACCGTAGCCCCGTTTGACACACCATCCACACCGTTGGAAAGCTCTCACTGAGCTCTCAAATGGGTATCTGTCAGATTTTTATGTTTTGATACTTCACTAGGACACATTTTGTCCATGAAGGATCTATTCACCTCTTCTCAAAATCGAATTTCTTCACTTACAACACTTGTACTTGGGGCACCACTTTGCCTCCTTACTTGTCTCCGTTCGCGTTGATTTTCGTCATGACTTACCCTATTGTTCTCATGCTTTTACGGTTCCCCATTGGACCTATTTTATGAGGCAACACCATCGAGTCGCCCTTGTCTGGAGCATCCGCGTCGAGTCACCAGCACATTCATAGTCACTTTGTACCCCACAATAGTCCTCCATCCTTTCCTGCTTGGTCCCTCTCTCATGTCACACATTATGGCCTTCAGTACTCCTGTCTACTATCCCTCACTAAATTGTGTCCATCGCTGCCAAGCCATTCATCCACTTGATACTCTAACAAGGGAAGTCATCCAATCGCTCCTCCATTCCTCTCATTCCATCATCATCATTAGTTTATACTTGGTTGTCGCTCTCCTATTTCCCCCGTGCCTTAGATGGGGTTTCCCTTATTGCCTCCCCTATGGCGAACATCCTTCTGTCGACATCAGATCATTTATTCCAGAAGCCAGGTCTAGGGGGCAATGTACCTTGGTTCAAGCTCCTATCAGCATGATCGTGATCTATACACTTGATCGTCCAATGATGCAGCAACATCTATTGGTGATTCCCGGGAATGTGTGAGATGTCTCAACCCTCATGAGGGGGTGGCCCTGCAGGTAGCCCCCCACATGCCCGGAAGACTTCATTTCCACCCCTGATGCAGCTCCTCCCATTTGATGACATCCGCCTCCACCGCTTATGGCGCTCCTTCGATTTGCACGTATCAGTCAGATATTGCGAGCCCTTCCCTGCATGTAGGGGGCATTTGGGTGTATTTGTATCTCATGTACTACCATATTATTGTATAAGTCCTGACGATTATTCCAGGCATCGCATGTATGTGGGATTCATCATGATATTTATCTGGCTCATGTTCATGCCAACACATACTTCATTATTGCGTTCCGTGGTTTTTCGGGTGCTTTATTCTTTGTACTTTGTCTCGGCGGGCATAGGTATGCCTCCCCCTCTTCCTTTAGCACAAGTACCACTTCATCCACTAGAGACTTGTTGCACCTATAAGTCTCATCTCCTCAGGGTCTAGTCCTTTACCACACCAGACTACATTACACTTCTCTCTCTCACTTCTCTTTTGATATCTAGTGATTGAGTTCTTACAACGTACTTTGGTCATACGATTTGCTCCTAACACTCGTACGTTGGGGGGCAATCTGTTACACCATTGTTTTGGTCATCTAGCCTATTATTATTATATGAACCCAAGTACACCATGTAAGACCAATTTTACCCCAAGTAAAATTGCTTTCACCATATAAAATAACCTATTTGGTCATATTTAACCCAAAACAAAGAAATTAATTAAATAAACCCTTATTTATTTAATTATTTCCTAAGAGCAAATTATTTAAATCATTATTTAAATAATATTATTAGTTAAATTTGACTAAATCATCCATAAATAATTAAATAAACCATTATTTATTTAATTATATTCCCATCATTCCGCTAAAATGATAAATAAATCATTTATTTATTTATTATTTATAAATAAAGGAATTGACCAAAGTCAAGAACCCTTTTCCCTCCAACAAATATAATAAAATATTCCTAAAAGGTGCTTCTAGAATTCGATTAATAGCATTTTATTCATGCACCGAGTTCTAGATCGCCCCAATATTTTGTTATAAATAGGAGGGTTTTCGCCATTCATTAGTCACCTTCATTGCATTAGATCACTCTAGATCTTCTCTTGGTCACCATTTTTCCATTTTGCTTTGTGAACTCCCATTGAGTTCTATGTTTGCTTTTCCACATCCATAAGAGAGAGAAATGCTAGATCTGAAACACTGAGGACTTCCAAGAACCCATCCCACTGAGGAGAACCAGAAAAAACCTTTCTTTTTTTCCTCTCAGGTGCCCCATTCTTTAATATAATACAAAATTCTTTCATATACATTCTTCTTGTCTTGTTCATTGGATCTATGGAGCTATGCTATTTTTTATCTGCTTAATTTCTTTTGTGATTAGATCTGAATTTGTGCAGCAATCTTAAAGGTATTTTGCAGCCATAATCGATGTTAGGGCTATTTTTTATGCGTAGCTAAAGTGATCTTTTACGACGAAAGATTCATACTAACAAACATATATTGGAATATTATATTTCTACTTGGTAAGGTCCTCCTAGAATGAAATTCTATGAGAGAAGACATGCTACTCTCCATAGAATGCATGCAACAACAATTTTCTTCCATGGAAAGAAGGTTAGGACACATTGAAAGTCACATGGGAATCCCTTCATACCCAAGTTCCTCTCCTAGCAGCGACAAGGGGCCCATCCAAGTAGAATCCATTGACTCTAATGCTACCTCTTAAATATTTATTGTTAGTTTCTCTTAAGTTTCATGTATTATTTTTGTATGTTTTGGTTTTGTAAAGGCCCTCGATGTCTATCTATTGCTTTTTGTTTTCTATATATAGCTAACAGGGTTAGATTTTGGACAAAGAAACTTTTCAAAATTTTAATTTTTTAAATTTTTTCACACATATCTAATAGCATACCATATAAAATCTAAATTGTAATCCATGTTAGCAGGAAAGACACATTTTAACTTCACAAAAAAAAAATTATGCAAATTTGTAAATAGTCTTTATTACATTAAAAAATTTAATGAACGAAAATAAGTTGAATTTTTTATCTTTCATGTATTGGTTAAAGGAAGGAGCTTTGTTCAATTCATAACACAAATAAATTTTGATAAAGAATTTTTTTTTGAACCTAGCCAAAACTTTGACTCTAATAAATTTTGAATATAATAACTTTAAAAACACTGTATGATTTTCATAGTTCCTTCATGTTACTATGGTCAAAGTTTTTGGTAGGGAAATTTTTATAAAATTATGATTGATAAGAGTTGTAACCAACATTAGGATAGGAGTTTCCTAACCATTAAAATAAAAAGAGGAATTATGAAAAATAAATAAATTCAAAATTATTTTTTTTCTGAATAAGTCTACTTCTATATTGATACAAAAAGATTACAAAGAGGCAGAGGCCTCCGAGTGGCTAGCCCAGTGATGTGGCATTCTTGCATTACACTGCTGCACATTGACATAAAAAACCAACGACTGTTTACAGGCTATGAAAAACACTGATGACCAGGACCTTGTCCGACTGTTAAACCACTGATACTTGTGTCTGTAGTGTTGTCTGAAATGGAGGACTCTTTTTGAAATACAAGACCACAGCAGACACATCCCAAAACAAAAATTACAAACAGTTTTAGTGTAGCATTGGAACGTTGTCCAGAGGACAGTTACATGTATAGCAATATTTAGAAAACAGTAGCTGGGAGACCATTGATATGTCGATGGAGAATGACAGTCTATATCCTGCAAAAAACTGAAAGGAAGAAGGAGGTTTAACCCCTTCTTGATACCTGTAGTAAAAAACTGGCGTGCTGAATCCATTAAGCTTCATTGGTAGGCGAGGGCACTTCTTCCACCACTGGGCAAGCATACGGGCATAAGTCATCGTCATCTGGAGGAAGAGGAGCTTTGCCTGAGAAGCCACTGCCTGAAGGAGCGTTGGGCTCTGCTTTCTGAAACTCGAACTGAGAGGTGATTGCTCCCTGAGCACTTTTCATACTGACGTCGGGGGGACAAAACAGAACTTCATCCTCAGGAGTTGGGACAATTCCAGAGGGCAGAGCTTGAGCAATCGTGTTGGGGGCCGAGGGAAATAACTGAGCAACCGGGTTAGGCCTCAGATTGATGGAGACAGAGGCAATGAACTCATGATGATTGAGGGAGCATGGGTAGATGAAACGGGCAGAGTGAGAGTGAACATTGGAGGAGAGGCGAACTTGCGCCCCACGACCACGACCTCTGCCACGTCTGGAAGCAGCAGTGCGACCATCACCAGGGTCAGAGAAGTCTGATGAAGAGGCAGAGGAAGGAGACGCAGGCGGCCTGATGACATGCCCCCGAGAGGAGCCGCGCCTGCTGGTCATCCTAGGTCTCAGTCGAGGCATAGTGAACTTGGCAGGGCGGAAAAACGAAAGAGGGATGGTGAATGAGTGCTGAGGCTGACTGCAAACAAAGGAGTAGCCATGGAAATTGCAAAACGGACCAGAGGAGACGTGAATACCCGAAGAAAGCTGAAGACAGCAGTTCAAACGACACCGTTTCCCTATGCTGGTGCGCAGACAGGGCTCAGTATCAACCTGCGAACAGCAAGAGCTCAGAGGTAAGACGCCAAGGATCGACGGAATGGGCGCCATAGCACTGAGGTGGTCAAGAAAACGAGGCGGAGTAATCTGCATTGAAGCAACATTAACTATGAAAGCCTGCGAGATTAACTTGCACTTTGAATGCGGAGGACTGGCGGTGGTGGTAGACCACGTGCCCGACCACCTCCCCGTCTGCAAATTAAACCTTTTCACGTACACCCACATCCGGGATAAATAAATTCAATTTATGAAAAACAAAAATAGGAATTTGGTTAAAGTTATTTTACTAATAAAAGTTCATGTTGGTCATAATTTCCTGTAAAGTTTCTTGGTGAAGAATGTTCGCTAGAACCATTGAACTTTAACCAACATTTGTTAGTCAAATTTTCTTTGTTAATATTAATTTCATAATTCCTTCACAAAGAACTATAAGCAATATCTTATGATCATATTTATTTTTCAAAGTTATAGTTATTCATATTTTCTTAATTTAATTCACATCAATCATAATTTACTACATGATATTCCTCACATCATAGCTCTATTGATGTAGTTCCTATCAAATGCATATTTCATTATTCCATAACTTACACATGCAAATATACTTACGTGTGAACCTTCAAAAGGATTTTAGAAAGTCTAATTACCTAACACTAATTAAGGGAGGCATATAAAATCCCTAACCCTAACTCTATATGACTATTAGACTATGTTAAATATTCAGTCTCTAAGAATTAAAGGGGTTTTGTTCTTTCAATATTAATATAATTCTAAAGTTGGGTAGAGAATATAAGAGTGGGGTACTGAATTACAATAGATGTAGAAGGTTTTGTAGAAAATTTTTAACCCAAAATGTACATGTCAATTCCCTATTAAGCTCCCCTTTCTTTGTACTTTCATTTTGTAACTAAGAAAACAAATACTAGAGGATAAGCATCACATTATAGCTAGGTTTTCCAATATATTGAGTTTCTTATGTCACATCTTCAATTCATTTGTGTAGATGGTGAGTTCAATTACCTATTTATTTTATTTTGGTCTTAGCTGTTTTTATAATTTTGAAATCTACACTAGTAATATTAATATGAGATTAAGGTAATAAACTGCACAATAAAATATTTTAAAACATTGTAAGATTTGTTTTTGTTAACTACTCAAGTGGAATACATTGGTAGTTTATAGATCATGTTGGTATAAGAGAAATTATATTTATGGTTTTGTGGGAAGTTGCAAGATCTAGGAGTTGGCTTAAGAAGGAATTATTAGAAACCTAGCTATGGACAATGAGTCTAGTCATAAAAAAACCTCAAGATAAGAAAAGGTGAAGATTTTTGGATCTAGAAGAATAATTCATTGACATTTCTCACTATTTCCCCCTGCTCATAGTGGATAATAGAGAATGATTTTGGACCATTTTGGGAGGTTAATGGATCTAAGCCAAAAGTGATATGAAATCAAGTTCACTAACTCACAAATATATTTAAAATTTATAGAATATAAAGAAATCTACGTGGAAAATATCTAAACAGTATAAAAGTAAATGATAATAGAAAATATGACGATGAGAGTATAATTGGGGTGCTAGATATATACCTAAGTGGCAGTGCCCATTTATGGAGAGTTATGTCATTTGGGACATGTCTTTTCATAATTAGTAATTATTATTATCATTATTATTTATAATTAATTTATACATATTCATATTCATAGCATTTCCTTCCCCTTTAGAAATCATTTTTCCTCAAAGTGCATTGATGAAAAGGCTTTTATATATGTACTTCCGCTTGTAATGTCTTTGCATGATTTTAATGTTGTCATGGTTAATGCTATAGACAATACAAAGTTCTAAGAGATAAGAAATATTGTTAAACGTAACATGATCTAACCATCCGAAATCAATATTAGGCTATAGATGATACAAAGTTCTACGAGATAAGAAAATTTGTCAAACATAACATGATCTAACCATCCGAAATAAATATTAGGCATATAGGCTTATGAAGATGAACTATTATCATAAGAATTAATTTTGTTCACATTCATATTCTTTGGAACATAAATCAGTTGCTTCTATCATGATTGATATAGATTCATTAACTGATTCATTATCTAGGAAAAAACCCCTCCTATATTTGTATTATATCATATGTGAACAATGATCTACTACAATGACAACTTCAATTCTTGAAGCTCCCTCAGCACTATAATATTGATCTCTTGTCGAGTCTACTTTGACTAATACTTATCCAAAATAGGCCTCCTGCTTCCTCCTATTTCCATGCACAATTCCTGAGGAAATTATCTCACATGCTACATGCAAACAATGTACACTCACTAGTATACAATGATAATTATAATGGGACTTTTCTCGCTTACTTCACTAGGAAATTTGAATTGCATGCATGAATAGGGCTATTCTTAGTAAATTGAGTAGTTAACTAAGAGTTAGTTGAGTTTACAGCAGTTACAACTACTCAACTGAACTCATACTGAATATAGATTAGATAATGGATTTTAACTAAAGATAACACCTCTATATAGCTAGATCTTAGCCACCAACTTGCACTCAACTCTACTTCTAGCCCACAAACTTGAATTGACTGACATAAACAGGGGATTTTCAGAGAGTTTTATAGAAATTTCGTTTTTACAGTGGATTAATGTAGGATTCGTCCCCTGATTGAAGATACCAACCAGGATCTTCCTCATCCAAATAGCCTTGCACACTTCTTGACTAGCATCCATATACTCAGCCTCTACTGAGTTGAGTGCTATATATATTTGTTTCTTGTTGTACAAAGAAATTTTTTTTGACCCAACAACGAAATTTTCTCTTGATGTTCTCTTCCTATCTAAGTGACTTCGTGCCAAATATGCATCTGTGAAGCCTTGGAGCTTCACTCTATCTGTCTACATGTACCATAAACCAAAGTTTTTTGTGCCTCTGAGGTATCTTATAACATGTTTTGTTATTTTCTAGTGAATCTTCAAAGGATCCACCATGAAATCACTAAGTTGGTTGAATAAAAAACAAATATCATGCCTTGTGTTCACTAAATACATCAAGGACCCCACCGATTGTATCTAGATAGTGTCGTCTACTGCCTCCACTATAGAGGAATCCTCTTTCCTCCAATTAGTACCTAGATGCGTATCCATGAGTTTTAAATCCTACATGTGTAATATCTAAAAGATTTTAGAGGTGTACTTCCCCTGTCTAACAAATATCTCTCCATATCCCCGCCACACCTCCAAGCCAAGAAATTAGTGCATCTAACCCATATCCTTCATATATAACTCTCTTGTAACATCCTCCTTACAATACTAGATCAACTTGTCATCTCCAATCATTATCAAATCATCCACATAGAGAAATAATATGAGCAGACTACCACCTAGCATAATGTAGTAGAGATTGGAATCTTATTCACTCTTAGTGAAGCCCAATATCCTAAGCTAAGAATCTATGAGAGTCTACGAAGCAAAAGGTTCCTTCTTGAGCCCATAGAGGGATTTATTTAGCCTACACACATGTGTCTTCCTGCTAAAGGTATCGAACCCCTTAGGCTACTCAATGTAGATCTATTCATCAACCACTCGATTGAGGAATGCAAATTTAAGATCCATTTGATGGATCCTTACCCCAATTGTGTTGTCAATGCAATCATGGTCCTAGTATATGAGTATCTTGCCACATGGGAAAATGTCTCCTCATAATCAATCCCCTCCACCTTTTCACATCATTTTGCCACAAATATGGCCTTGTGATTCTCAACAATACCATCAACTACATGTTTCACTTTATACAATGACCTCGAACCAACAACGAACTTGTTCTCAGGTTTGGGCACCACCTCCCAAACATTTTTCTTCATTATGGATTTATACTCCTACACCATGACATCAACCAAACTTTTTGGGAAGCTACTTCTTTGAAATAATATGGCTTAGAAACAATCAACTTTGACATGAGTGCCACTTATCTTTTCTATATGTCTGGTGATCGTCTTTGTCTACGCAAGGATCTAGGAGCTCCAACCTTCTCTAAGCTTCCTACACCAACATGTCAACCATCCTGGTCCTATTCCTCCCTTCTATAGAAGGCTCTATGTGATTGGGTGCCTCAACTTAGTCTACCTTTTAATCCTCCAGATGTTGTCGCTCCACATCATTCTCCTAGAATGTCCTCTTAGCTTTGAGAAATATCTGACTTTATGGATCTAATTTAGGCTTCTCCTTTGGAGCTAGGACATCCTCCTCTCGTGTTATGCTAAGTTATCACTCTAGATATATCGTCGTGGATTTCTCCTCATCAAATCTCACATCCCTCGTCATAAAACTCATATTGAGTGAGGGCATGTACACCCAGTAAATATGAGGCATCTCAAAATATCCCACAAAGATCCCCCTCTCTGAGGTGGGCTCCAACTTTTTCCTGTTATCTTTAGAGACATGAAAATAGACTATGGATCCAAGAATGAAAAAGTGGGAGACATCTGCCGTCCTCCTAATGAAAGCCTCTTCAGGTGTAATCATTCCAAGAATTTGTGAGGGATTCTGTTCTGCAAGTAAGCATTTCTATTGCAAGCTTCTTCCCACAAGGATAGTGGCAATCCCTATTCATGCAACATTGCTCTAGTAGCTCCTACAATACTTCTAATTTTTCTCTCTACAACCCCATTTTTCTATCGGTCGTGGGATGTAATAAAATCCCTTCTAATACCCCCCTTAGCACATAATTATTTGAAGGAATTAGACACATACTCCATCCATTATCACTTCTCATTGATTTAATTTTCTTTCCAAACTCATTTTCAACTAAGGTTTTAAATTCAACAAACTTTGAATAAACCTCATATTTATTCTTCATGAAATAAATCCAACATTTTCAGGAATAATCATTTATGAATATCACATAATACTTGTGCTTTGAAGTTTAGACTATGAAAAATGGTCCACACACATATGAGTGATGTTGCTCCAAGATGGATCCAACTCTGCTATCTCGACCTTGGAAGGAGGATTTAAATTTTTTTCCAAGAGTACATCCCTTGCAAGCATCATGTTAATAAAGGATTCATTTTGGAATCCCGGTGGTGAATTGTTGCATTATTTTCAAAGCTCCAAGGTGTAGGTGTCACATGCATCTATGTCATATCTCCCAAAGTTGTCACTCAATGCAACGAATGCATCCACCTTTAACTTGTATAGATTTTTAACTCTAACACCTATTTGTTTTACTTATCTAGTAGAAACATGCTTCAGATAAGCCTTCCATTTACTTAACAACACAACATATCCTTTGTTTTCAAGTGAAACTATAGAAACTAGATTTTTCTTCAGACCAAATATATATATTACATTATTTAGGTGAAGATGGGAGTTTGAATCCCTCTTAAAGTTGATAGTGCCAATCCCTTTGGTACCATACCTTTTATCATCTCCAACCTCTACGTGTAATTGTAATTCGTTCTCCTCTAAGTTGTTGAAGAACTCCTTATTTCTTTACATGTGAAATAAAGGACTAGATTCTAAGTACAATACACTACCTCATACAAAAATTTCCATCCAAGAAATGAGGCTGAAATCCAACTTGAATTTTGATGTGAGAGCATCTCCTCCTACTCCTGCTACAGGCTTCTTACTGGAATTTTTGTGTGGACACTTGGTTGCATAGTGTCCATACTCATGGAAGTGAAAGAATTCAATTTTACTAAGGTATTTATTCTTGCCATGATTCCGGTCGGATTCTGTCTTGACTTGGGCCTTTTTGCCTTTGGTTTTATTTCCTTTTTCAGCTAAAGAAAAGTTTTCTTCCTCATCAGTTTTAGATGTGACTCATTATTTTTCTTTAAGTTTTCATTACAATGGGTTGAGTTAGCATACGGTGTGTGTCAATTTCATGGTTGGTTTTAAAATTTTTGTTGCAATTTGTCAAGCTTTCTTAGGCTAGTATTTTAAATTCATTATACATTTAGCATTTAAAAAGGAAACTACTCTTGGCATAATGACTCTTTCATTAAGGTGTTCATTTTTTAAGTTTTTTTAGTCAATTTTTTTTCCCTAATGCCATGGTTGAAATATGTTGAAAACTTAAGGATTTTGGTAGTCATGATCTTTGGTCTAAATTCCATGGTTGAAAATTTGTCAAAAAATTAAGGTTTTTCTGAGTCATGACATTTTATCTTTAATGCTATGGTTGAAAACAATTATAGCTATTTTATCTTTAACACCATGGCTAAAAATTGCTGGAATTTTAAGGTTTTTCGGAGACGTGATATTATTTTTTATCTTTAATGTCATGTCTGAAAATTGTTGGAATTTTAAGGATTTTCCGAGTCATGATATTTTATCCTTAACGTCATTGCTAAAAAAAGTTGAAAATTTACCTAGGAAAAAAATACATTATTCCAACACCAACATTTGTTTTGAGAGTGTTTTTTGCACAAAAACAATTGGTTTTTGTTTTATTTTACTATAATTTTTAAAAATTGTTGGAAAATTATCCCGAAAAAAAAATTTGTTATCTCAGCATCAACAATTTTTGTTTTTGGGTTTTTTGGCTAGCATTCTCGTTTTGAGTTTACAGTTCTCATTTGATAGTTTAAATTGTTGAATATCATTTTTTGTGTAATCTAATACTCCATTGTCATCTAAAAAAGCTTTCATTTTGTCTATCCGAGAATAGAAATTAAACATTCCCTCCAATGCATACACAAGCCTCAATCCATTGAAAGACATTGTTTCTGCACTAAAGAAATACCTTCATGAAAAATATGCTATTCAAAATTTCTTTGAGAGATGATTAGGAACCTGATTTCTCTATAGTTTTCAATAGCTCTAATACCATCTAGAAATAACTGGAAATTTGTGGCTGCTAATGAAATCAGACTGAAATCAATAGACACAAATTTCTTCTCCTAAATTCTGTGAAAGGAAAACTGACAATAGAAACAAACGTAACCATTCAATCAAAATGAACAAAAATTCTACCAAGGAACCCAACTGGGAAAACTCCCCTCCTCTATTTGTATTATATGAGATGAGAACAATGATCTATTACAATGACAAATTCAATTCTTAAAGCTCCCACTGCACTAAAATTTTGTTCTCCTCCTAAGTCTGCTTTGGTCAATACTTAGTGAAAATAGGCCTCATGCTTCCTCCTTTTTCCTTGCACAATTCTTTCTCCTAAAGAATAGGGAAGCTCCTATTTCCTTGCACAATTTCTGAGGAAACTAGCCCTCTTTCTACATGCAAATAATGTAAACTTACTAGTATACAATGATAATTACAATGTGTCTTTTCTCTCTTACTTCACTAATATATTCAAATTACATGCATGACTAGGGCTATTTTTAGTAAATTGACTAGTTAATTGAGATTTAGTTGAGTTTACAATAGTTACAACTACTCAAATGAACTCATACTGACTCTATTCTAGACTAGAACTTCGATAACTAACTTTCACTTAAAATAGAACCTCTAGATAGCTAGATCTTAGCCACCAACCTTCACTCAACTCTACTTCTAGCCCAAAAACTCGAATTGATTGACTTAAATGAGTGATTTGGCCATGTCACTCCTACTAACTACCTGTAAACTCATCCTGCTAAAGTGTAAAGTTGAACTTCTTCATTTCACTAAGGTACAAGTCAAATGAATCCTTTTCTTGGTACAATTTAATAGTCACAACATGGTGCCTTTGTATGCAAAATTCATCTTTGGACAACTTCTCTTGATAAATATCCTCAACACATTTGTCCATGCTTACTGAGAACACCTGCAAGAAAGGATCAATCATGCCAAGTAAACATTTGCCCTAAAATCTCCTACTCTACTATTATTCATGTAGTGTACCGGCATCGACACATCCTTAAGCATAGTGGAATGGGCAATGGCAGAGCTGATACGCCACCTGGAGATGATGAGGAGATGCCAAGAAGAATTATATTACGTGGTCAATGGGGAGCGCAGAATGTTGAAGGAGTTGGACCTCCTAAAACTCCCTTACTTGCAGGTCGTGATTAAGGAAACATTAAGGCCGCACCCCTCCATTCCCCTGCTCATGCCTAGGATGTCAGCGGAGGCCTACGAGGTAGATGGGTATTACATTCCCAAGAACTGTCATTTGCTCATGAATGCCTGTGCCATTCACCACGACCCGACGGTGTGAGAGCGACCACTGGATTTCGACCTCAATAGGTTTGTGGGCAGCACTATCGATGATAGGGGCAATGATTTCTAGGTGATTCCATTCGTCACAGGTAGACATATCTGTGCGGGAATGAACTTGGGGATCTTCATGATGCACCTCATACTTGCTTCCTTGCTTCATTCCTTCAACTTGTCTCTTCCACGATTAATTTCTGGAGAAGTTGGACATGGTGGAAACATGCAGTCTCACAGTGCATAAGGCAGTGCCACTGCTTGTGGTTCCAGGAGCTCGTCTTCCCATGAACATTTACAAATAATATAGGACTAATGCCAAGTCACTTACAAGTATTTGGGTTTGACTAGCATGCTGGCACCAATAGTCATCCTTACTTAGTAATATACTGCTTACCAATCTACGCAATGTATTCAAATAACATGTAATAATATGTATTGACCTAATCCTAATGATGTGATTATCTGAAAGTTCTTTTATCTATAATATGTATTACAGAAAGAAAAAAAAAGGATTAATATATTATATTTATATAATAAAAGTTATGTAATAAGATGTAAAGTTGTTTGTTGCCTTATTAGGTATAGTTTAATTGGTGATGGTGTTGTTCTTAAGGCATGTCTAAAGTAAGAGATTCAATTTTCAATTCTTTTTGAGTTAGACAAACAACAAATAATGTATATTGATTTAAGAGCTTTTTATTTGTTAAATGTTTTTGGTTTTTAAAATTATTAATTATATAATTATGTTTGGAATATGATATTTAGAATTTTAATTTAATTATTCATATTTGGTAATTGTTTTTGTTTTAAGTTTTTTTTGAATTATTATTTAATTAATTATATTAATTAATAAGTTTAATTTTGAATTATAATAATTAGTAAATAGATGGTAAGATTTAACCTCTATGCAATATTCTAGAATATGTTTTTAATAATATCAAATTAAAGATTGAGACTTATCTTAAAAATAGTTTTATCGTTTCTTTATTTTAATTAAATTCATTAATTTTAAAAAATATCATATCAACTTGAGCTGTACTTTTGTTGAACATGTGGTATTAGTAAGTCAGGTTATCCATTTATTAAAACAAAGTCTATTTACGGGTTAATAATATTAATTGTTGAGAACCATGTTACATGATGTTTTAAATGTGTATATGTTTAATTCATATATTAATTCTTTTTATAACTAGCACAGATGCTAGGATATTCTGACACATAGGAAATAGTTAAGAATAACTTAGTCTAGTGTAGAGTTAGGTAAAGTGTGTTTCTCTACTATGTACATTTGTAACTTATAATCTGACGGTCACGATTTGTAGTGATATGACGGTTCACTCTCTCCTTGGTATTAACGACACTTGATCCGTGGCTGAACACCCAATTGGTCCATGATCTCTATTTAAAGAGCATGGAGGGTCATTTGTCCAGTAACCGTTTATGAGAGAAACATATGTAACTTTTCTTTTTATATTAATAGATTTCCTGAATTGGCCACATTGGCTCAGGCCGTCGACTGTTTCCTTCTTCGATCGTTTTAACCACATGATAATACTGGTGTATGGATTTGTGATCTGTTTGTGAGCGATGAACTTTGGTTTTTTATCTATGGAACTTATCCTATAAATTCCTAGATGGTATTAGAGCTATTTTGTGGGCCGCATCCGTTGTTGATCCAAATCCAAAGTCGATTTGACTGCATGTGACTTCCATTTTGTAGATCTACTATTTCGGAACATTTGCGGGCCTGGAGAACTGTTATTTTGTGTCTGGAGTGTCTGTTATAGTGAGGAACGCCTTTCATTTCATGCGAAAAGGTTTTCAGTTGCCCAAGTTATGTTAGTTTAGATCTGGAGGTATAAAGTATCTGTTTTGCAGTTATATTTGTTAATAGTTCTACTTATTTTAGTTCCCTATGTTTATTTTGTTTTTAGGTTTTATTTATTTGCCAGATCTATACCCTCTTCTCTATGTATTCTCTTTTCTCTGCACTGTCTGCGATCTCGCAAATTAGAGACAAGAAGAAGGGATTTTTTTTGCTATGTAAGGCTAACCAAAAAGCTAACATTCTGCCATAAGGCTTGCATTTCTTTCTTTTTTCTCGGATTTTTGTGTAGGAAAAAGCACGCACACCGAAGACAAAAAAAAAAATCCCTTTTTTCTTTCAAAAAATTATAGAATCCTTTTACTATCTCACTTGGTGAGGAGTTAGTTTATGAGAATAGAGGTCTTGGATTCAAGTCTCTTTCTCAAGCTTCTTTTTGTAAATTTTTTTTGTTAAATGGGCGGGATTTTTTTTTAAAAGTTGAACTTCATCATCAAATTTGAAACCTTTCTCGTACCTATTCAGCATATACAACTTAGTTTTTTCAAAAGGCATAACTTCTTCATTTGAAAGCCATTTCTCGAGCCGTTTTTTTTTAATCAGACTAATTTTTTGAGATATTTCCATTGGAGTAGTTAGTTTCAGCTTTTCCCAGCTTCAAGTTTTAAAATAAAATAGAAAGTGCAAGCCCAATTATTCTTAACAGCACAAGTTATTTCCAATGGCTACCTCACATGATAGATATACTTAGAAGTAAAGGGCTTTATAGAATAGCCATAGGCCAAGAAACTAAACCTTCTGATGATGATAAAGTCGCTAAATGGGAAATTAAACAAGATCAAGCACGAGGGTTGACAGGAATGTCCATTGCTCAAGATATTTGAGTCATATCCTTGACATTGACACCCCTCATGAATCTCTGTAAAAGATAAATACTGTCTTTGAAATTCAAAATCAAATCAGGGCCCACCAGCTTGAAAATGAGTTGCTTACTTTGGACCCCAATAATTTCTTTTCTATTAAAGATGTTTTGTCCAAATTCAAGACCCTTAGACTTCTTTTAGAAGGTTGTAAGGTCAGAAAGGAAGATGGTAGCCTCATTTATTGCATTATTTCTAAGCTTAGCCCTGCATACTCTATATTTGTTTCCACCTTCCATTCCACTAGAGAAGCCATCATTTCTTCAGGAACCACCTACAAGAACCCCTCTTTCGATGCCTTTTGCGATTCTTTGATAAGAGAACAAGAAAAACTCTTACTCCTTGGTCTTATCACTTTTGGAAACGCTTCTAAGAAATCCTTAGCAGCCCAACAACAATCATATCAAAAGAATCCCAAGAAGCAACATCCTAAAAAGTATGGTCCGAAACCAAACAAAGGTCCTAAGAAATTTCAGCCGCAAACTGAAAAAGCAACTCACCAAAATGATAAGGCAAATAAAAACAAAGGGAAGAAGACAGATAGACATTGCAACTTTTGTAATCTTGATGGCCATATAGAGTCCAAATTTTTTAAGAAGATGGAAGCCTTAGAAGCAGCAATGAAGAAGCACAACATTAATTTGGAGCACTCTTCACCTTCATCTTTAGGAATGGCACTTTCTGCTTGTGGTTGTCAAGCATCAAGATCTAGTTATGAATTAAATGTATCTTCTTCTTATCATTCTCATGAGTGGCTCATTGATTCTGGAGCTTCTTACCACATGGCCAAAAATCAAGCCATTTTTTCTTATTTAAATGATTGTAACACCTTGAAACATATTTATGTTGGTGATGATATATCTCTTAGTGTTGTAAGATCTGGAACCATTCATCTAGATAATGGTCAGTTTAATGATGTACTATGTGTTTCTACCTTGTCATGTAACCTTCTCTCTGTTTATCGGATAACTCATTCAGGTGAAGGGAAAATAGTAGAATTCTCACCTCATGATGTTGTAATCAAGGACCTCAAAGATCCTAGACATATTTTAGCTACTGGAATTGTTGATGATTCCACAAGGTTGTATAAGTTTGACAAGTTTGGGTCATCCTGTCTTCCCTCTATTTTTGTTGCTCATAATGATGATGTGAGCAAACTTTGGCATGAGTGATTTGGTCACTTAAAATATCGCTCTCTTCAAACTCTATGTAAAGAAAATATGGTGACAGGTCTTCCTATGGTATCTTGTCGAGATGGTGTTTGCTCTGGGTGTGTACTCAAAAAACATCACCGGGATAGTTTTGAGAAACGTGCCTCTTGGCCCGCTTCAGCCCCTTTGCATCTTGTGCACAATGATCTATGTGGTCCACTTCTTGATGTTTCTTTCTCTGGTTGCAAGCACTTCGTAACTTTCATTAATGATTTTTCCAAATGCACTTTGGTATACTTCTTAAAACTCAAGAGTGAAGTTTCTAACATGTTCTTGGTCTTTAAGGCCTTTGTTGAGAAATAATCTGGACATCCAATTCTTAAGTTAAGATCAGATAATGGAGGAGAATATGTTAACAACAAATTTATCAAAATTTTCATTGAGAGTGGAATTCAATTGCAACATACTCTTCCATATATGCCACAACAAAATGGTGTAGCCGAAAGGAAGAATCACACCTTAAAAGAAATGGTTAATTGTATGCTTCAATCTAAAGGACTTGGTCTCAATTTTTGGGCAGAAGCAATTAACTGTGAAAAATACATAGTAAATCGCACTCGTACTAAGGTTTTAAAGAATATAACTCCAGAAGAAGCTTGGAGCTCAATCAAACCAAATGTAAATTGCTTTTGTGTTTTTGGAAGTCATGCTTGGGCCCATATTCCATATGCGAAAGATAAAGCCTTATAACCTAAGAGTGAAAAATGAATTTTTTTTGGATATTTTGAAGATGTCAAAGGATATAGACTTCTTCAACCAAAATACAAAAATATAATCTTTAGAAGAGATGTAAAATGTGATGAAAATATATCAGTATGCGAGCCTAGTTCAGCGGGTGTGCCACCTTTGGCCTGCGAGATTGATTCAGCATATGTGCCACCTCTCTCTCTCTCTCTACTATTTTTAATAGAATTCCTTCCAGTTCAGATGATGACAGCGAGGATGAAAATCATCCTCCACCTCTTGAAATTATTCCTTTTACTCCACATCTTCCAATATGGTTCTGCTCTACTCGGGATACAAAAGGTTCTCTTGCAAGTGACCCTGCAAATCGACGACGTATAGGTTCTCAGTTCGAAAGAGGCTCTTTCTTATTGGCTCAAGTTCCAGAAAATCCTATTCCAGAAACCTTTGAAGAAGCCTCTGGTCATCAAGATTGGGATGAAGCTATGAATGAAGAATATCATTCCTTATTGGCAAATGATACTTGGGATCTTCTTCCTCTTCCACAAGGAAGAAAACTTGTTAGATGTAGATGGGTTTACAAAAAAAAGTTTGGACCAGATGGAAAACTGGATAGACATAAAGCTCTTCTTGTTGCTAAAGGATTTTCACAAGTTGAAGGCATTGACTATAATGAAACCTTCTCCCCTGTTTCCAAAATGAATTCTATCTGCCTTGTTATTTCCCTTGCTACCTCCTTTAAATGGGAAGTCCATCAGATGGATGTTAAATCCGCCTTCTTACATGGAGATTTACATGAAGAAATCTACATTGAAAAACCCCCTGGCTTTATACAAAACGACTCCAACCTTGTTTTTTTGCCTTAGGAAGTCTCTCTATGGTATCAAACAAGCTCCTTGGGCTTTGTATGCCAAAATGGATAGATTTCTATTAGATAATGGCTTTTCTAGGTGTCATTCTGACAACACTGTCTACACCAAGAAAGTGGGTAAGTCCTTCACCGTCCTTGTTCTTTATGTTGATGATATTATCCTTACTGGTAGTGATCCCAACCATATAAACCATGTGAAGTCTAGCCTCAAAAAGAAGTTTGAAATGACAGATTTAGGACACTTGCATTATTTCCTTGCTCTTCAAGCCTTGCAATCCAAAGAAGGTATTACCCTTTCTCAGTCCAAGTATGCCTATGATATTCTATGCCAATTTCAGATGGAAGATTGTAATCCGGCCCTTATCCCTTTCAGCTTGGAGTCAAGCTTTTAGTCACTTGTACTACCCCTGAATTTGATGCTACCTTCTACCATCAGCTTGTTGGTAAACTTCTGTATCTAACCCATGCTCATCCTAACCTTTCCTTTGTCGTTGGTCTTGTCATTCGATTTATGGACCAACCTCATGAAAGTCACTAGACAACAACTAAAAGAATACTTCGATATATTGGAGGTATAATTCAATTCGGGATTCATTACAGTGCAAGGGCATCTCCATTGTTGACTGGTTTCACTGATTCTGATTGGGTTGGTGACCCTGATGATTGAAAGTCAACTGCAGGATATGTATTCACTTTTGGTTTAGGACCTATTACTTGGTCTTGTAAGAAACAAAGTGCCATCTCTCTTTCTTCGGCCGAAGCAGAGTATCGCTGTGTAGTTGAAGCCAGCAAGGAAGCCATGTGGCTTTGTCACATCCTGTCTGAATTTGGTCTTCATCAGTAGCATCCAACTACACTTTGGTGTGATAATCAGAGTGCCATTCAGCTATGTAAAGATCTAGTTCAGCATCACCGTATGAAACACATTGAACTCCACATACACTTCATCAGAAAGCTCATTCATGATCGTTTTCTTGAAGTGCAGTACTGTCCAACCATTTATCAAGCATGTGATAGCTTTACAAAGGCTCTCATAGAACTGAAGTTTACAAAACTTTGATCCATGCTTGGAGTTCAGGAAAGTTGTCATTAAGGAGAGATAGGCTCTAATGCCTCCTTCCTTCTCCTATCGTGCTAGTTTTGTAAATCCTTCAATCCTATCCCAATTTTTTCTTAAGGGGGCATGTTAGGATATTTTGACACATAGGAAATAGGCTCCTTTTGTATCACCTTTGTAAATCCTCCAATCCTATCCCAAGTTGTTCTTAAGGGGGGATGTTAGGATATTCTGACATATAGGAAATAGTTAAGAATAAATTAGTCTAGTGTAGAGTTAGGTAAAGTGTGTTTCTTCACTATGTACATTTGTAACTTATAATCCGACGGTCACGATTTGTAATGATCCGACGGTTCACTCTCTCCTCGGTATTAATGACACTTGATCCGTGGCTTAACACCCAATTGGTCCATGATCTCTATTTAAATAGCATGGAGGTTGATTTGTCCGGTAACCTTTTATGAGAGAAACATATGTAACTTTTCTTTTTATATTAATAAATTTCCTGAAGTGGCCGCATTGGCTCATGCCGTGCATTGTTTCTCTCTTCGAGGTTTTTAACCACATGATAATACTGGTGTACTGATTTGTGATCTATTTGTGAGCGGTGACCTTTGGTTCTTTATCTACAAAACTTACCCTGTAAATTCCTACAATAGAAATACAAATTAATCCGTTTAAAAAAAATGAAATTATAAATTTATGTTAAATTATAATATATGATTCAAACATACATATACATTTTAAAAAACATGTAACAATATTCTTAATCATGTATATTCGCCCCAATTTTATCGTGGAAATTCTTAATTTGTAATTAGATTTTGTTACAATACCATGGCTTATCAATAACACGTGTCAATATGATACATGTTGATATGGCATTTTCTTTAGTTAATTATTTTTAGATAATTTAATTGAAAAAATATAACCAACTTGGAGATAAATATCAACCCTTGATATGTAAATACTACTATGAATATTCTCACATATTCTATGAAGGGTAAATCTCTACCATCAACCTAATAATTGTTGATAATTAAATTAAAATTATATAAGGATTATTTTAAAATAAACACATCTATCAACGTAAATAATAATAATAATAATAATAATAAATATATAATTTAGTTAATTTTTATGATTTTTAAAATTTTGGTAATTTGAGTTGTATCATGAGATAAATTTTTTGATACATTTCCCAACCATTCATTTATGTTCTAATAAAATAAGTTAAAACAATATTGGAGTTCAAATACTCAAAAATATATTTCTTAAAATGTATAATTTATTTATGCATCATTAAATTGTTCTAGGTGTTAAAATTGTATCCTAAATAATGATAATGATTTAACTCATATTCATATTTATATATAGTGGTATATAATAAAATCCTCACCCCCATGGGGGTGCTCCTCCAAAAGATTCACACAAGAGAGTAGTTGGGAAAAGTGATGAAGTCACCACCAACAACCACTCTCACTAATTATCTATGGTACACATGTTAATGACCTTAACTCAAGCATTGAACATGGCCATCATGTACCTTGAAGGTCTCAATCTTTTTTTTTTTGGCATAAGAGGATACAACTTTATTTCAAAACCTCAACTCTTTGTTTTTAACGCTGCCATAACCCTCATTTTAAGGCTACAATCACCTTGGACATCCACAACTCTCTCGTAATCCATACTCCATATGCACAAAATCCTCTCCCAACACCTTCGATCCTTTTGTTTTGTAGAAATTATGTTGTATATTTTCAATTGTTCATGATTTTTTAGTAAAAATCACATGAAAAAAACCTACTCTACTCCTCTATGGACATTAGTTCACAATTTAGAACAAAAATCTCAGACATGCAATACGAAATCACACATATGTAAATAGTATTTTTCAAGGGGAAATAAATATAATAAAAGCCCCAATGCCTTCTTGCATTAACCTGATGAATATAGATGTATTACAATTTATTTTCTCAGCTGAGCACAACCTGTAAGTGCATAACCTATCTCTCTACTCATTGAGAAGATTTGACCTCGACTTAGTCAAATTTTACCTCTTCCTGATCTGCTATTTCCTTGCGCTATTCCTTGAGAAATTATGACCCTATTATTTAGGAATTTATCCAAAACCAATTATGAAATTCCTTAGGTTGATCATTTGACTGCATGAAATAGTTGTACACTCAAGACTAGTGTACAACTGATGTTACATCACCTTGGAATCTCCACCAAGCCAGGGAATTTGAATTCTTAACATGCACTAGATTTTTTTGGTTGATTGATCAGTTAACTGGATGATCACTGAGTTTGAATGTAGTCCCATTGCACAATTAACCCTCCACTAATTCCTTCAACAGTTAGAACTAGTTAACTGAAAACAACCTTAGATAACTAACCTTGATTGCTACAAATTATAAATCACACATACTTAACTTAACTCTCACTCTTCCAACTTGAATTGTGACAAAGTAAATTGGGTGACACAAGCCATGTCACACAAGTTAATTGCATCCAAGTTGTCTATTGATGTGGAAATTTTAGTCTTCTCAATTTAATCAAGATAAAAAAAATTGATAATTTCTTGATTCATTTTTCAATAGTTCCTCTGAGAAAGAAAGGGATTATCAACCACCCTTATCTTGTACCTATGGAACTTGAAATTCCTTCTTGACAAGGCCTTTGTTAAAATTTCAGCATCTTGTTCCTCTATCAGAATGTACTGCAACAACATTATCCGCATTTGCACACAGTCTCACAAATGATGATACCGAATATATATATGGTTGGATTGATCGTGAAAAACATTATTTTTAGAGAGCTTGATGCAACTCTAATCACCTGACCAAACAATCAAACAAGTATCTTTGTCATCTAGATCACCTCACATGTTTCTTGACTTTCAGTCATGTATTCCTGCTTCTTTTGAGTTGATTTCCATAGATATTTTCTTCCTTCTATACCAGGAAACCATTGTTGCCCAACACTAAAATTTCCACTTGATGTGCTCTTTTCGTCTGATGGACTCCCTGCCCAATCTGCATCTATGGAGACACATAGCTTCACTCCCTATGTTTGTTTGTACCATTTTCCAAACTAGGTAGTGCCTCTAAGATACCGTATAACATGCTTATTTTCCTTCCAAAATAATTATGTTTGCTTAACCATCACTTGAATTAGCTAGTTGAATTCATAGCACATATTTGGTCGCATGTTCACAAGATACATTAGTGAACCCACTAGTTGTCGATAAATGGTGGCATCCACTTCTTCACCTAAAGTGGCATCCTACTTCCTCTAAATGGTTGCTAGAGGTGTCTCCATGGGTTTTCAACTCTCCATGCAAAACCTTTGTAGTATCTCATTTGCATAATTTCATTGAGATATAAACAATTCCCCATCGCCTTGCTATGCTTCCAATATGAGGAAGTAGTGCATGATACTCATGTCCTTCATTTAAATTTCTCATGTAAGGTCCTCCTTGCAAGATCTAATGAGTTTTTCATCACCAATTAAAATCAAATCATCAACATATATGAAAATAATGAGAAATTTACCTTATACCAAGATATGATAGAGGTTTGGATCCAATTCAATTTTGGTGAAGCCCAAACATGTGAGATAACTATCTATCCTAGTGTACCAAGCATGGGGTTCTTGTTTGAGACAATGTGATACTCGATTGAGTCTACACACATGAGACTCCCAATCAAAAGTCTCAAAGACTTCTCATTTCCCTATGTACACCTCCTCCTCAATCAATCCATTGAGGAATGCTGTTTTTACATCCATCTGGTGCATCTTCCACCCCATCTATGCAACCAAAGCAAGAATTTATCTAATGGATGAGTACCGTACTACATGAGCAAAGATCTCCTCATAGTCAATCCCTTCAAATTGAGAGTACCCCTTGGCCACACATATGGCCTTGTATGTAAAAATTATGTTGTATATTTGCAACTACTCATAAATTTTTAATCAAAATCACAAGACACAAACCTACTCTACTACTTTGTGGACATTAATTCATAATTTAGAATAAAATTTCCAGACAAGCAATAAGAAATCACACACATGCAACAAGAATTTTAATATGGGGAAAGAAATCTACTAAAAACCCCAATGTCTCTTTCATTAATAATATGAAATTGAGATTTGTTACAATTAATTTTCTCAATTGATCTCACCCTACAAGTGCACAACTTATCTCTCTACTCACTCAAGGCCTCGAACCCAGAATTAGTCAATTTTTTCCTTCACTTGAGCTCCTATTTCCTTAAACTTTTCCTTATGGAATTAACTCCCTATTAATTAGGATCGTTTTGAGGTTTAGAAAGGGCCTCCTAAGGAAATTATAAAATAATAATGGAAATAATAAAATAATATTTGATTAAATCATCAAATTTTAGAGGGAAAAAAAGAAAAAACTATTTTTTCAACTCGTATTTTCAACTTATCTCTCAAAGTTTTTACTCAAATTTCGAGTGGGAGTACTAGTTGAATGCAAAATTTAATTCCTCATCCAAGGAGTACCCATGTTGAATACTTTCGATGGACCCTGCTACAACAAAAATGAGAAATACATGAAAAATGTATTTGCAATCACGTTTTTTCATGTAATTCTCATTTTTCATATAGCACAGTCCATCGAAAGTATGAAATATGGGTACTCCTTGGATGAGGAATTAAATTTTATATCCAACGAGTAATCCCGCTTGAAATTTGAGTAAAAAATTTGGGAGATAAGTTGAAAATAAAAGTTGAAAAAATATTTTTATTATTTTAATATTTTAAATCCTTTTACCCTTTTATTTAAAAAAAGGTGAATCATCACCCATGGTTGACATCATCATCTTCAATCATATTGGTTCTTATAAATTTTATTTTGGTTTTACATTTTTCTTAGGAGGCCCATATTAGACCTCAAAATTCCCCTAATGATTTAGGAAATTTCTCAAATTGATTGCACAATCCTTTTAGGTTGATCATATGGCTACATGCAACACATGTACACTCAAAACTAGTCTACAGCTATATATGTGTGAGCATGAACATGGGTATTCATATGATGTAGCTCATGCTTGCTTCCTTGCTTCATTACTTCGACTTGACTCTTCTCGAGGGTCAATTGCTAGAGAAGATGGATATGGCAGAAGCCTATAGTCTCATAGTGCATAAGGGAGTGCTACTTCTTGTGGTTCCTATTGCTCATCTTCCCCTGGACCTTTACAATTAATATAGGGCCATGCCAAGTCACTTAGAGGTGTTTGGGTTCGACTAGTAGTCATTCTTACTTAGTAATATACTTATTACCATTCTATCTTACATATTTAAATAACATAATAATACATATTACTGAAAAATAAAAATAAAAAATAATGTTTAATATACCATATTTATATATTAAAATTAAAATTTATGTAATAATATGTAAAGTTGTCTATTGATTTAAAGGGATTTTTTATTGGTTAAATTTTTTTGGTTTTTAAAATTATTAATTATTCAATTATGTTTGGAATAGGTTATTTAGAATTTTAATTTACTTATCTATATTTGGTAATTGATTTTTTTTTTTAAGTGTTTTTTGAATTATTATTTATTTAATTATATTTATTAATAGGTTTAATTTGGAATTATAATAATTAGTAAGTGGATGGTAAGATTTAACTTCCATGCAATATTCTAGAATATTCTTAGTAGTAGTCTCAAATTAAAGATTGAGATTTATCTTAAAAACAATTTTATCATTTTTTTTTTAAATTAAATTGATTAATTTAAAAAAATATCATATCAACATGAGTTGTCGCTTTTTGAACGTGTGGTATTAGTAAGCCATGTTATCCATTTATTAAAACAAAGTCTATTTATGGGTTAATAATATTCATGGTTGAGAACCATGTTACATGGTGTTTTAAATGTGTATATGTTTAATTCATATATTAATTGTTTTTATAAATAACATAGACATTCAAATTAAACTGCCTTTAATATATATATAGCCAGGGTGAATATCCATTATTAAGAATATTGTTACATGCTTTTTAAAATGTATATAATATGTGTGAATATCCATTCTTAAGAATATTGTTACGTGTTTTCTAAAATGTATATAATATGTTTAACTCCATATATATATATATATATATATATATATATATATATATATATATATATATATATATATATATATATATATATATATATATATATATATATATATATATATATATATATATATATATATATATATGAGTTAAACATATTATATACATTTTAGAAAACACGTAACAATATTCTTAAGAATGGATATTCACCCCGACTTTATCTTGAAAATTATTAATTTATAATTATCTTTTGTTACAATACCATGGCTTATCAATAACACACGTCAATATGACACATGTTGATATGAAATTTAATTTAGTTAATAAATTTGAGATAAATTAATTGAAAAAACATAACCCACTTGGAGATAAATATCAACCCTTGATATGTAAATACTACTATGAATATTCTCACATATTCTATGGAGGGTAAATATCTATCATCAACATTATAATTGTTGATAATTAAATTAAAATTATAGAATATTTATTTTAAAATGAGCACATCTAACAATGTAATTAATAATAATAATAATAATAATAATAAATAAATAAATAATTTAGTTAATTTTCATGATTTTTTGAATCCTGGTAATTTGAGTTGTATCATGAGGTAAATGTTTTGATGCCTATTGGCATTTCCTAGCCATTAATTTATGTGCTAGCTAGTAAAATAAGTTAAAACAATTTAAGAGTTCAAAAATTGAAAAAAAAATATTTCTTAAAATGTATAATTTTTTTATGCATCATTAAATTGTTAGTGTTGATATTTTATCTTGAATAATGATACTGATTTAACTCAATGATTCATATTTATATATAGTGGTATATAATAATAATCCTCAAGCCCATGGGGTGCACCCCCAAAATACTCACACAAGAGACTAGTTGGGCGAAATGATGGAGTCATCACTAGCCACCCCTCTCATTAATTATCGATGGTACAAATGTTAATGGCGTTAACTCAAGCATTGAATGTGGACATCATGTGCCTTGAGGGTCTCAATCCAATTATTTTTGGTATAAGACTTATTCTTGTGGTTTATTTTCACCCTACATCCATCCTTGCCTCTCGCATTGTCATTGAAACTACTATGTCCCCTGTCAGTTCAAGATCCTAGATTTTGTTACTTGCTTTCTTTCATCTCTCCAATATTTTGGTCAAATTATCAGGGAAGGCCCCTGTCCACCTAACCTAGCCTTCCCATGTTTTCCATCATTTCCATTTTCCATAACTTTGAGTCCACTTACACGCTATAACAACAAGTTGAAAATTAGAATTGAGAACGTTTTCTTTAAGGGAACATATTATGTGGTCTTCCAACATATAAATATCACTCACAGTCTATCTAAATGTCAAGATTCCAACTTGTATTTTCAAGTTAGATCATATTTCAAGTATTGGTTCTATTACCAACTCTCTCTTGCGCATTTAATTTTTCAATTTGGGAAACACCTAAAAATCTATTGCTAGGTCTTCCTTGTTTCATTGTCTTCACAATTTTAGCCACTATTCATTACCTCTTTAGAGGTTGTCTTCCTGCTTGCCAATTGTTTGTCTCTTCATCAAGATACAATTTCTCTTAGAACCCCAATTCTATGTTTTTAATGTTGCCATAACCCTCATTCTTAGGCTACAATCACCTTGGACATCCACGAATCTCTCCTAATCCATACTCTACAAGCACAAACTCTTCTCCTGACACCTTCAATCCTCCCTTCTCTTTGTTTTGTATCAGTTTAATGCCTCCTCCCACATTTACCCACTTTCAATGGCTTTACCAGGCTAAACATGAGTTGAGGGTCACTATGATAAGACTCAAGCTCCTAGGGAACCTTAATGAAATGGAACCAACAACTTAAGACCTTACTGACTTCCCTCTTGTGCTACAGGACCTCCACGAGTAATCTAATCTATCCAGGTGTCTAACGGCTGAGACAACTCACTTTTTCGCTAACCTAGAGCCCCAATCTATCCCCTTACAAGGCCTCCATGTGACTATGGCGTCCCATTCACACTCATAAACCTGTCTCTCTGCGACTATGAACCTTTATGCTCAATTTTATGCTCGCGACTCTGAATTATGTGCCACTTTTTTAGGGCCGGGACTCAGATATCTTCCCAAGAATCGGTGAAGCTTCCAGAGTTGATAAATGACATAGAAACAATGCTTGTAAACCAAAAACTATAATCGGGACTAGATTTGACCGTCTCCAATCGTGACTGACATTTTGTCAAACACTTGGTGAATATACAACCTACAGGTCATGAATGCAAGTTTGAACATAAGGGACTAAAAACTTATCTGAGGTTTAATAAGAAGGGTCACTTCCTTCTCACATTAGTTTTCATAACACTAATTAGCTCCATCCCTTGACTGAAGAGACCAACCATGACCTTTCTCATCCAAATAGCCTTGCACACTTCTTGACTAGAAGTCATATACTCGGCCTCTACTGAGTTGAGTGATATAAATATCTTTTTCCTGTTGTACAAAGAATTTTTTGTTAACGCAACACTGAAGACTGCTCCTGATGTGCTCTTCCTATATGAGTGACTTCATGCCCAATCTGCATCTTTGAAGGCTTCGAGCTTTACTCCATCTATTTACATGTACCATAAAACAAAGTTTGTTGTGCCTCTGAGGTATCTTAGAACATGTTTTGTTGCCTTTCAATGAAGTTTAGATAGGTCCACCATGAACTAACTAAGTTGGTTGACTACAAAAAAAATATCTGCCCTTGTTTTCACTAAGTACATCAATAATCCCACCAAATGTCTATAGATAGTGCCATCTACTGCCTCCCCTATAGAAGAATTCTCTTTCTTCCAATTATAACCTAGAGCAGTATCCAACATTTTGCAATCTTGCATGTGGGTTATCTAAAGGATTTCAGAGGTGTACTTCCACTATCCAACAAATATCTCTCCATCTCTATGCCACATCTCCAATCCAAGGAAGTAGTGCATCAAACCCATATACTTCGTCTCGAAATCTATTTTAAGGTCCCCATTACAATACTGGATCAAATTTTCATCTCATGTTGGTATCAAATCATCTACATAGAGAAATAAGATGAGCATACTTCCACCTACCATAATGTAGTAGAGATTGGCATCTGCTACACTCATAGTGAATCCCAATCCACTAAGATAATAATCTATGTGAGTGTACCAAGCACAAGGTTCCTGCTTGAGCCCATAGAGGTATTTACTTAGCCTACACACATGTGTATTTCTGCTAAAGGTCTCTAAACCCTCACACTAATCAATTTATATATGTTCCTCAACCACTCTAATGAGGAAGGAATATTTGACATCCATTTGGTGGATCCTCCACCCAAATTGTGTTGTCAATGAAATTATGGTCCTAATAGATGAGTATCTTTCTATAAGGGAAAATGTCTCCTCATAATCAATCCCCTCCACCAATGTGAAGCCTTTGGCCAAAAATATGGCATTGTAATTCTCAACACTACCATCAGTTGCATGTTTCACCTTATACAACCACCTGGAACCAAAACATGATTTGTTCTCATGTTTGGGCACCACCTCCCAAACAATTTTCTTCATTATGGATTTATATTCCTCCACCATGGAATAAAAACAAACTTGTTTGGAAGCTACCTCTTTGAAATAAGATGGCTCAGAATCAATCAAATCTGACATGAGTGCCACATATCTTGTATATATGTATAGTAATCGCCTTTGTTTACGAAAGGATCCAGGAGATCGAACCTTCTCCCGAGCTTCCTACACCAACATGTCAACCATCCTAGTCTTCTTCCTCCCTTCTCTAGAAGGCTCTATGTGAGTTGGTTCCTCCACTCGGTCTGTTCTCTAATCCTTCACATGTGGTTGCTCCACACCATTCTCCTAGAATGCCCTCTTAGCTTTGAGAAATATCTTACTCTATGGATTTGACTGAGGCTCCTCCTTTGGAACTAGGAGATCCTCCTCTAGTGGTATGCGTAGCTATCACTCTAGAGAGCTCCACATGGCTTTATCGTCATCAAATATCACATCCCTCCTCATAACACTCATATTGAGTGAGGGAATGTACACCCATTAAATATGATGCGTCTCAAAATAGCCCACAAATATCTCCCTCTCTGAAGTGGGCTCCAACATTTTCCTGTTATCTTTGGAGACACGAAAATAGACCATAGATCCAAAAATGGAAAAGTGGGAGACATCTGCCTTCCTCCCAGTGAAAGCCTCTTTAGGTGTAATCATTCCAAGAATTTGTGAGTGATATTTTTTGGCAAGTAAACATTTCTATTGAAAGTTTCTTCTCACAAGGATAGTGGAAATCCATAGTCATGCAACATTGTTCTAGTAGCTCCTACAATATTGCTATTTTTTCTATCTACAACCCCATTTTGCTATGGTTTGTGGAATGAAATAAACTCCCTTCTAATACCCTCCTTGGCGCACAATTATTTGAAGGCATTAGACACATACTCCCTCCATTATCACTTCTCATGGATTTAATTTTATTTCGAGTCTCATTTTCAACTAAGGCTTTAAATTCAACAAAATTTGAATAAACCTCATATTTATTCTTCATGGAATAGATCCAAAATTTACGGGAATAATCATCTCTAGAGATCACATAATACTTGTGCTTTACAGCTTAGACTATGGAAAATGGTCCACACACATATGAGTGAACTTGCTCCAATATGGATCCAACTCTGCTATATCGACCCGAGAAGGAGGGATTAACATGTTTTCCAAGAGTTCATCCCTGGGAAGCATCATGTTAATCAAGTATGCATTTTGGAATTCTGGTGGTGAACTGTTGCATTATTTTCAAAGCTCCAAGGTGTAGGTGTCCCATGCCCCTATGTCAAATCTCTCAAACATCTCGACCATAAACATGTTCTTCATTGCCACTCAATGCAATGCATGCATCCACCTTTAACATGTAGACATTGTTAACTCTAACACTTATTTGTTTTACTTATCCAGTAGAAACATGCTTCAGATAAGCCTTCCCTTTACTTAACAAGACAACACATCCTTTGTTTTCAAGTACATCTATAGAAACTAGATTTTTCTTCAGACGAGACATATACATTACATTATTTAGGTGAAGATGGGAGTTTGACTCCCTCTTAAAGGTGACAGTGCCAATCCCTTTGGTACTATACCTTCCATCATCTCCAACCTCTACGTGTAATTTTAGGTCCTTCTCCTCTAAGAGGTTGAAGAACTCCTTATTTCTTCACATATGAAATAAAGGACTAGATTCTAGGTACCATACACTACCTCATACAATACTTTCCATGCAAGAAATGAAGCTAAAATCCAACTTGAATTGTGATGTGAGAGCATCTCCTCCTTCTCCTTTTGTAGGCTTCTTACTAGAATTCTTGTGTGGACACTTGGTTGCATAGTGTCCATACTCATGGAAGTGAAAGCATTTAATTTTACTAAGGTATTTCTTCTTACCATGGTTCTGACTGAATTCTATCTTGACTTGGGCCTTCTTGCATTTTGTTTTCTTTCCTTTGCCATCTAAAGAAAATTTTTCTTCCTCATTAGTTTTGGATGTGACTCATGGTTTTTCATGAAGTTTTAATTACAATGGGTGACTTTGAATACTTTGTGTGTCAATTTGATGGTTGATTTCTAATTTTTTGTTGCAATTTGTCAAGCTTTATTAGGCTAATATTTTTAAGTAGTTATACATTTAGCTTTTAAAAAATAAATTACCCTTGGTATAATGACTCTTTCATTTAGGTGTTCATTTTTTAAAAATTTTTAGTCAACTTTTTTTCCATAATTCCATGCTTGAAATATGTTGAAAACTTAAGGATTCTGGTAGTCATAATCTTTGCTCTTAATTCCACGATTGAAAAATTGTCAAAAGTTTAAGGTTTTTCTGAGTCATGAATTTTTATTTTTAATACTATGGTTGAAAATTGTTATAAGTATTTTATCTTTAACACCTTGGCTGAAAATTATTGGAATTTCAAGGTTTTTCAAAGACATGATATTTTATCTTTAATGTTATGTCTGAAAATTGTTGGAATTTTAAGGATGTTTTGGGTCATGATATTTTATCCTTAATTCCATTGCTAAAAAATGTTGAAAATTTACCTAGAAAAAAACTAACATGCATGCATCTATTAGTAGTGAATCATCATTTATCTGATTGATCACTACTTGTGAATTAAATGTAATTTAATTCACTCGACCTCTCACTAGCTCTTCAATAAGTTTGTACTAGTTAAACTTATTTTAACTAAATTAATATGATTTAACTAACTACACTCCCACCATACTAGTGTTGCAACTGCAACTGGACCCCCAAAATATTAGAATCACTCTACATGCCTTACCTTAGATCCTCAACTCGAAATTCTTGAGCTAACTCAGTCTTCTTCACTTAGTTAACTAATACAAGTTGTTATGAGATGAAATTGCAATTTATTGTCCAATTTATATAAGGGAAAAATAAATTAGACACACACATTTAGCACTAATGTGTAACTGAATTCCTCACCGATGTCTGAGTGGAATCCCACACTAGTATGTGGTCAATTTTCATCCTTTCTAGTTGCCAATTTCATTATTTCTTCTTGCAAATTTCAACACAGATGACCTCAGAAGCTCATCTATGTAGTTGGGTTGTACATGCATGTTATCTTGAAATTATTAATATAAATTCAATATGATACGAAATTATTAATAAAAAACATGTATAATTTGACGATATGAGTCAAAAGTTATGTGTATATGTACCTGGTCAGTTTAATGGCGATCGTGCACCCTCCAAGTTTCACGGATGGTATCACGATGCATATATGCATATGAAAAAAGTTGGTCATGCCCTATAATCTCAAGATATGAATCATCATGTAATGCAACCGATGGGACACGAGGCAACAAAGGTGGTCTTATCCTCTCTCCATGCAATGCGACATGTGCAGTTGTTGATTTCCTCTGCATGTTATTTGCAATATTATGCCTAGTATATACGATGAATAATCAAGATCCACTAGTAATACTAAACTCTGAGATGGTCATGGAAACAATATTGAAGGTGGTGCTACATGCGTAGGGTCCCTATGAGGCTCGACACATTCATAAATACATCCCAAGTTGGGTCCATAGAAATTAGATTCAACGATGTTGTAATTTGACCTCATAGGTAGCACAAACTTTGCATATATATGCTTTGAAAATTAAATGGGAACCTGGTCATGGTGGGGGAATTAGACCAAAACTCTAACGAATCGATCATAAACAAAAGGGATCACATGAACATTATTAAAATATTTTAGTGGAATTGGACGCACATGTCTAGCACGAAAGTCTGGAAGCATTGTAAACAACTCCCCACGAGCGTTAGTGTTCTTGGTGGTGTCTTTCACCACCTTCCAAATATGTGGGACTCTAACCTCCAACCTCTTAATCCTATGTATGGAATATAGGAGGTGGCTTTGTGGGTCTGCCTGACAATATGTTTCTATCAACCCGTTGATATTATCCAGCGTCAAAGACAAACTATGCCTAGTAGGTAAACTAGAAAATATTTTATCCATCTCTCATGGGATCCATGTTTTTTGGGCCCTAACATCCTCAACTATGATACTATTTATTGTGTTGTTCCACAGAGGAATCAACATTGCATTTTTATCATTGTATTCACCCTGCTGAGGGTATGCAAATCATAAACATAATTTAATATATATAACAAACTATAAGAATAATAACATATATAATAAATTCAAACACATAAATTGAAGATGATTTAAAAATTAAAGGCAATTTCAAGACATAAACACACAAATTTTAAACAAAATTTAAAATGCAAGATGTATACCTGCAACAAGTGAAGAAGGTCCACTATCCATAGCAAGATCATCAACAGAGACAAAAACACTTCCTCTGACACTCCAACTAGTGTCGGAGAGAGGATATATGAGTGGAACAAACACTCTAGTATGGCTACATGATATAACCCGACCATGTATAACAACTATCCCAACACTTTGACGGGTTGCAATTGGGGGGTGTATGAGAGATGGCTCTGCAAATTAGATATAATACATATAAATTATTTCAATAAAATAATGTTGACATAGAAATAATTTTGGCAAGAAAACCACGTATAAACTCAAGTAGAATAATCTAGGGTGAAGTCATAAACTAAATATAGTTCATTTTCTGATAAACTATCAACCAAAGTATTCAGTTCCATGCAAACACAATCGAAAAATGTGATCAAATCTAGCATACACTTCTTCCCATTAATAAATAATGCATTTTATTCATATAGCATAAATATGTAAATATATATTAAAATTTGAAATAAACCTATCTGCAAAACTAATAAAACTTCATGCCAACCAAATACTCTATAAGACAAACTTTTATAATGTTTGATCTTGACACATGACATGTACTAGGTGCAAGTGCATGAAGACAATGTTTCTCGTACAACACACTACATAATGAAACAAAATGGTACAAATTAAAAACACTCAAAATTTGTATATATTCACTTTAAATGCACTTTTCATCATGGATTTAATGTATGTATCAATGGTGCATTGTTGAAAATTGAACTTATATATATGTGTGTGTGTATTATATAGTTAAATAAAAATATAGGAAGTGTAAGTTAAAAAATCATTACTCAACAAGTAAATTTAATAAGGGTGGGAACTAGTTTTCATATCATTATGTTAAATAATTTTACAAATATGAGTAGTGAAAATTTTAAGGAAAATTACAATTTATAGATCACCTCTAGTCCTTAAAAGTTGTTGAGCATCACCCATCTCATGTTATTATAAAAAGCACATTATATTAAATAATTACAAAACTATGTTATATATGTGTATGATATGTTATAACTATAAATATTTTATATAGAGTTATATAATTATGTTACATGTTTTGTTATGTTATATAGTTATAGTGTATATATATAAAAGTTATAGTTATGTTATAACTTATAACTTTCTATATATATATATATATATATATATATATATATATATAAAAAAAAAAAAAAACAATAGTTTTGGACTTTTGATTTAGTTAATAATTTATCAAAGTACAATTGAATTTTTAAAACAAATTACTATATTTATTATTAAAAACTATTTAAAATATAAATTTATTTAAATTTTAAATAAAAAATGAAATAAATTTTTTTATTTGATTTAATAGAGGTTTACCATGAGCAACCATATTCATTATTTCAATATAAAACTCCTAATTTATTTTTTTACTTGTTATAGTTTAATTTTTCTCTGTTTTGATATTTTTTTTTGGAATATTTCTCATTAAATTGGTTAGAAATTTAAAATGCATTTTTAATAGCAAAAGTTCATTTTTTTTTAACTTATTTCACTAATTTCCTTAAAAAAAATTTAAAACCTAGAAAAATTAAAAAATAAAGTTTCTACATTAGCAAATATTTCTAACAAACATGCTACCATTGCATACATCTTATATAATGAAAAAAGATAACAAGTAAAACCTAAATTATAGTATTTTTTTTTTTTTTTTCAAGAATTTTCTAAGTTGTTTTTTTCTTCAAGGGTTTTATGAGTGGTTTTCTAGGTTGTGTTGTGTAGTTTTGAAGGGTTTTCTTGCAAGTTTCCATGGTTTTGATGGTGATTTTAGTAATTGTTTTTTGTAGTTTTTGTATGGTAGGTTTTTTTTCAAATCAATTTATTTTATTTTGCAAAAAAATAAATAAAATAAACATAAATAATGGGAAACCTACCTCAGCTTGAGCCTCTAGCTTGTTGGGAGGTTTGATGAGTAGGTGGATTGAGTTCCTCCATCTTGGTTGAGCTTAGAAATCTTCCATCGAACTCTTTTTTTTACTCGTAGTATGAGCAAAATAACTTGCATAGGTCTCCACTAAGGCTTTTAATAAGAAATAACCCTTAGAGTAAGGCTAGATCGAGTTTTTGTTTAAACACTATCAAGCACTTCAAAAAAATTTTAACTGAAGTCCACGAGCTCATCCATATATAAAGAGAAAGAATTATTATAAATTTCTTAAACGAGTAGTCTTTAGTGCGACTTTTTGAAGGCTTTTACGGTAACTTTTTACCGTGTAATTTCTCTAAATTCTCGTAGAATTTATTGAAAAGAGAAGTTTGATTGCTAACTTTGCACAATCGAAGTGCCCTGAAAGTTTTTAAGGGTGTTGAATCCATATATAGAGTCAAAAAACCAGTTTGAATAACAAAAACCAAGATTTTACCCCAAAATTTTTCACTGGATTCCAGCACCTGAAACTTCAAAAAGTCGCACTAAAAACAACTCCTTTATGAAATATGATCTATCAATTATCAAGAGAAATCAAATATTTAAATTTTTTTTTTTTAAATTTTACATTTAAAAAAAAATGGCATACATATCCCCTAACATTTAATAGATCTAAATTAAAATAAATTTACAATTATATATAATAGTGTTCATTAATGAATTTTAGAATAATAATAATAAAACTAGTTTAAATTTTAAATTTTTTTATACATGCTCCCTATTTAAATCTTAAATCGAGAAAAATGAAAGAAATGTATCGCACTTAATATCTGTGCGAGAAACTAAACTCTCTCATAAAACATCTAAACGAGACGGAAGCCGCCAAAAAAATAAATCACATTAAAATAAAATGTTTACTTCTCACAGTTATAAATCATGCTGCAGTTAATACACTCGTTCTAATTGAATTCTGGTTAAATTAATTGATTTGAAAATTAGCGATGCTGCAGAGTTGTAGATACATTTAAGGTTTAAACATGTGAAAACAAATTTTCCATTGTGAATTGTCGAACCTGATCCTGAGCACAAAATCGACCTAATTAATCATTAAATTCTCAGTTGAACAAGTACACCTTGATTACAAGGAGCATTTTGTCGTGCGAGGATTCTTTATAAAGACAAAGCATTTCATCAGGTTCTAATCTACCGTAAAAATAATACGCATACACCGTAATTAAAACTGGCAATACCAATTACAGCACTAGAAGTCGACGAGTCCGAAAAGCCAAGAGTAGACTTGGAGTCGGAAAAGCCAAAGAGTGGACGAGGAGCTCAGGAGCTCTAGGTAAAGTGAGTCCGTTAAAAATTTTCAGTCATATCCAGTTCCTGCCCCTTCAGGGGAAGCCTCCAGTTGAAACAGTGCAAGAGCTGCGCCACAACAAACCCTTCAAGAAACATTGCCAATGGCTGCCCGGGGCAACCTCTCCTCCCTGCTCCGAACGGAAGCCACTCAAAGCTTTCATGAGCTTGGTGGATTAGGCCAACTTCTGCTTCTGTGAGGAATCCTTTGGGTTAAGAACCTTGGAGGCAATCTTTCGCCGCAGAGGATGAAAAGATGGAGGCAATCTTTCACCGTAGCCTTGTAGAGGGAACATATGCCAGGCCCGATAAACCCCTTTTCTAGAAGGCAGTCCCATGTGACAATGCGGTTATGGAGAATAAGCCATGTAAAACATAATATCTTAAGAGGTACCCCCAAACTCCACATCCTAAGAGTCAACACTCAGCAAAGGGAGTGATTGAGTGCAATAAATAATATGCTCATAAACATATCCTAAGAGTCAACACTCAGCAAAGGGAGTGATTGAGTGCAATAAATAATATGCTCATAAACATCAGATAGTGCAATTCTGCCATCGAACAAATGTCTATTTGGGTGTTCAGCCCAGAAAATGCCCGCTTGGCAGAGATAACTTCGATATGATTCCCATTCTGCCTCAAGGAAAGTAGGGATGCCAATGTCACGTTCATGGGGCTAGGAGGCTATAGAAAGAAGCAAATTTTAACCCCTCCCAATACTGGCCAAGTTGTTGAAACCTTATTGATGGGGAAAATTAAGTAATGGAAGCGATAGAAGATGACATCCTGGCATACTTTTAATTGCATCGAGACCTACTTGAATACTTTTCCCATCCCCAACAACCTAAAGCAGGTTGCTACATAACCAAGGGATCGCAGACCTTAAGCTCCACCAAATAACTGAAATACAAGACCTGAATGGGGATCCAACTTAGATCCACTCCTCCACAAAAAGTTTGGGGAATACATTTAGCCATCATAATTGATTCCAGAGGACATGCTCCCCATACATGCACCAAAGGTTAGTCATCAAAAGATCCATATTAAAACTTTTTGCATTCAGGATGACCCAGCCACCCTTTTTAGTCGATCTCGATATAAGGTTTAGTCTGACTAGTGGAATCTTTCTCTTGGAGCCAGAACTAGACCATAGAAAGTTTGCCACAATAGACTCAATCTTCTTTATAATCGCTTGGGGAATTTAGAATATATGAATCCGAAATATTGGAATCCCTTTGAAAACTACTTTGACCATGATTAATGTGCCCCCCATTGTAAGCCATTTGTGGTCCCATCTAAGCAATGATTTTCAAAATTTAGCAATTAGCCAGTCCCAGTCAACAATTCTTTATTGGTTGGGCTTCAGGAAACAACCCAGGTATTTGAAACCCAGTGAAAGAGAATGTATATTCACCCCAAACGTATTAGCAATATCAATTATTTCAGGTGTGTCACCCACATCAGAGATGAGCTAGGTTTTTGTTGTATTTATGTAGAGGCTAGAGGATTTATGGAAGTCATGAAATATCTTATGAAAAGATTCCCATTCAGATAATTTTTCCTCCCCTACACAAATAATGTCATCCACAAATAGTAGATGTGATAAATGAGTGTTTCTAGTAATCCCACATCCCTTGATTTCCCCAACATCCTTCATAGCGTGAACAACTTTGCTGAAAGAATCCATAATTAAAATGAAATAACAAAGGAGACAAAGCACAACCTTGCTTCAACCCCCTGTTCATTTTGAATAAAATGAAATAACAAAAGAGACAAAGCACAACCTTGCTTCAACCTCCTGTTCATTTTGAAGAAATTTGTGGGCTCCCCATTGACAAGGAATGCCATCGAAGTTGAAGTAAACACATGCCATTATCCAACAGACGTGTCTGTGCTTAAAGCCAATTTTATATAGAATCATTGTCACGAATTCCAAATCAATACAGTCATATGCCCGCATAAGCTCAATTTTCATAGGACATGATTTTTATTTCCTAGATTTAATCGTGTGAATGCACTCTTGTGAAATTGCGACAACATCTTGAATTTGCCTATTAGAAAAAAACTGAAATGCTCCAACATGATGTGTGGGGAAATAATATTCTTAACCCGGTTAGAAATTAGCTTAGACATCATTTTATAAACAGAGTTGCGTAAAGAGACAGGTCTATAATAGTAAAATGACTTAGAGACCAATTTCTTAGGAATGAGCGTAAGGATGGTCGAGTTGATAATCCCTAAAATATCCCTAGATTTTTGGCAGCTTCCGCCATCCGCACCAAATCCGACCCCATCAGTTCAAAGTAGTGGAGAAAAAAATCACTTGGCTAGCCATCGGGCCCTAGACTTTTAACGTTGGCCATCTTTTTGAGGGTTTGATGTAGTTCCTCCTCGATAATCTGCTTATCCATAATAGTATAATTTTCATCATTGAGCCGGTTTGGAAATTTATTGATGAATTCGATCTTTTCTACCAAGTGATCCTCCTCCCTGTCCTAAAAAGGATTTTTGTAAAATATGAAAGCCTCCTCTTTGATTTCCTTTGGGGAAGAAATGTAGTGCATTGTCTCAAGTTCAATGGACCAAATTGTGTTGATTTGTATCCTTTTAGAAGGAGCCTGATGGAAGAATTTTGTATTTCTATGCGGTCATTTTGGTAGCTTCATGATAAGTAGAGTTGTAGCACCATTCCTCAAAGTGAAGTCATTGTGTTAATTGGTGTTTCCTTTCTAAAGAAATACATCTCAAATATGTTCATAAGCATTTTAAATAGGTTATGATGAATTACATGTATTGATTCGAAATGTTAGGGCAAATAATTTCGGCTCGATGGATCTAGAAAATGAATTTCAAATAAATTCTAATCACAAAAGTTTCAATTATAAAGTATCATACTATAGAAAAAATCTAATCCATGTTAGAAATTGTAAATTACTCTCACATGCATGCAATGTATTAAGAGATGACTTGAATTAAGTCTAGTATAATATTGGAAGTAGAATGTGATTTTGCATGAACAAGTTAACCAGAATTGGGTCATGTTTAATTAGAGTATGCATTATTCCATATTTAGTAAGTTAGAATTTTATATATCTGTGCTTGGGTCTTTGTAATGTGTTAAAACCAAGAGACAACAAGAGAGACAAGTAGTAGCTATGTAAATGTAATGTGAGAAGTTTTATGAATATAAATTTATTTCTACGTGTATATTTATGTATTTTCCTCCCCTACCTTTTCAGCAAATTGGTATCAAAGCTTACGTGCAATTTCAAAATCCAAAGAGCCAAAATTGAAGAGAGGTGAGCACCAGCAAAACCGCCACCCTATTGAGAGAAACAGGAGTAGTACACCCACTACCTTTTCATCAAATTGGTATCAAAGCTTACGTGCAATTTCAAAATCCAAAGAGCCAAAATTGAAGAGAGGTGAGCACCAGCAAAACCGCCACCCTATTGAGAGAAACAGGAGTAGTACACCCACCATCATAAGAAGCCGTGTTATAACTCTGAAGAGGCATACCAGCACAGGCATCACTAGTCACAAACTTCACACCCGAGTCGTTAATGCGACAACTCCTTCGAGTCCTCCCTCAAAATCCAAAGAGCCAAAATTGAAGAGAGGTGAGCACCAACAAAACCACAACCCTATTTAGAGAAAGAGGAGTATCACACCCGCCATCATAAGAAGCTGTGTATAACTCTGAAGAGGCATACCAACACAGGTGTCAACAGTCACAAACTTCACACCTGAGTCGTTAATGCGACGACTCCTTCAAGTCCTCCTCACGAGACGCGTTAGGAGTAACATAATTCCTACATATCAACGGGAACGTTAGTTTGTTTTTCAAAGGTTAATTAAAATTCCTTCTTTGAAAGGTTAAGAGAAATTGGAATTTGTTATTAAAAGAGATCACAATAAAGTGACATATTTTTTTGATATTTTTATGTAAGTTAATAGGTGGTTTAAAAAGCAAGAGCTTGGTCATAAAGTTTAATGGTTTTGAAAAAAATTTCAATTTTGTTTTTAATGGTCTAGAGATGTTAAAGATGGAGTTATATTAAAGGGCCTCTATAAATTTTTAAAAGATTTAATTGAAAGAGGGTTTAGGGCTTTCAAAATGTGAATTGGTCCGCAAAATTTCCAAGTTTTCTCAAGTGTGATAGTGTGTTGGGTTGAGAAAATTATTTATGTGTTATAAGGACACATGAATCTGGAGAATTTTTTACCTTATAGGGGTGCATATTAAAAACTATATTTTTTCTGGGGGCGATATGGAAATAGGCCTCCTGTCATAAGGAGATTAAACATAATATAGAAGGAAGACAACAATCATGGGTCACAAAGTGTGATTGAAGCAACATAAAAGAATTAAAAAGGAAGAGCTTGAACATTTTTAAGATTTCATAAAGGTTCTCGCCGCAGTTGGGGAATCTAAAAGATAAGAAGATGAAGTAGAACATGTCAAGGATGCATGGATGGAGATGGATCTGGTAACACTGCCAAAATTTACGAGAAAAAAAATGAATTTTGGGTTTTAAAAATGCAAACTTTTCTTTGATGTAAAGAGTTAATTGAGTACCAGTCTAATAACCCATATTATGAAGTAGGTGATGTTTTACTCTCGGATCTTATAAAATAGGCATAGGACGAGATATTTTTGTGCAAGGTAGAAAAATCTACACATTTCTAGGAAGCATGGAAGATCCTCGAAGGGGAATTTTGTACAAAGGAAAGTGTCATGTAGTAGCAAGTTGTGTTTCAATCTATTGAAGAATGAATAGAAAAATGAATCGCAGATTTGAGAGTAGATGAGAAAGACTTTGGGAGGACAACAAATCCTGTAGAATCCCACTCAAAGTTGGATGATGGTCATCAAGACTGTGACAGTGAAATCCACTATGTAGACATGCTTATAGACGAAGAAGTTGAAGCAAAGATTGCAGAGAGAGAAGTTGAAGCCTTTGTGTATGAAGAAGAGAAATATAATATCAATGCTTAAGAAATCCATTGTAATGTGGACGGTGAAGATGATGGTTAATCCCATTATGACAAGACACATGTGGACGATGACTACAAAGTGAGATGTGAATTGGTGAATATAGCCACAACTGATGAATTTAGTGAAGTTGAAATTATTGATGAGCACATGCATGCTTGTATATCACACCATGGGGTGGATGAAAATTATGTTGATGAAATGTGTGGTTTCCTTTTTGAAACAGGGATTGATCATGGCAATATGTGTAACACCCTATTCCCAAATATACCCAAGTAACCAACCAACGAGAATTAACATGTGACGCGAGGCTACTAATATGGTATTTAGCCTCCTATATGACCTTGAGGAAGTGGAACTAATGGAAACCTGACAAATAAACCTTACAAAACATCAACAACACCTCTAGGAGGTAACCCAAGCTCCCATACCCCTAAACCTTGAGGGGGAACTGATTTTTGACCAATTTAAGCCTTATCTGTGGGCATGTAAGGGCAAGGGAGCGGCTAGAAACCTATAGCAGGGGGCATGCCAAGGCAAGGTCATGGCCAAGGCCCCAAAAAGTTAGTTCTCTTCCTACAACTTCGGGAGTTGTGCCACCTTTTAGCCCCATAGCCTAGGTCAATGCCTAGAACATCATGAAACTTTAGGAGAGGATAAATAACATTAAAACAAAGGTATGGAATCAATCACATCATTAGGAAATCATTTGTACCCCTCCCATCCATGACAGACATTTCATAAAACATGTCCCAAACATTGCATCTACAGGTGTAAACAGCGGATTTGAAAATAGGGGTCTCATACTTATCTAAGAATTACTAAGAAGCATTGCTCACTTACATCATTATCTGCAGTGCAATATGTTTGACCATATATACATTGTGCATTAATTTAAAAGTAGAAACATAGATAGAGCCATACATCATCACTGATAAAATACATGCTTATAACCAACATAATAACAACATAAATAACATGGATATAACATCAATGAAATCCACATAATAACGAGTACATTTTCATACCAAATACCAAAGGAATGAGCTTCTCAATAATGAGTGTAAAAAAAAACGGGAGATGGGACTTCCACGTTCTTCCTGACCATATATTGGTTGCAGAAAATTTATCTTTAGCCAATCACCCTTGTGACATATTCCAAGCATGAATGTAGGACTCAAATTGAAAAACCAACTAGGGAATATCAAGGCTAAAACACCTCTCCCTCATCAATCATAAACTCGGATTTACTGTGATCTACACCTAATCACTAGGCCAACAAAATCATTGATATCACTGGATTCTCTCCACCTAAATCGTGAGGAATTTTCATGTTTCCTAGTCTCTTAAGCTTTACCACCACCCATAGTCCGAATCAGGGGTCACTAGGCCCTAAACCGAGACACCACCCTTTAGCCTTTACCGTATATCCCTCCCTTCACCGACAATGATTCCTAGGCCTAATAAAGGGCAACCACCTCTGAGGCTTTACCACAATCCAATCCCATATCACTAGGCCCTAAACCGAGGAAACACATCTCAGGATTTACCATAACCCATAGTCTGAATCATGGGTCACTAGGCCCTAAACCGAGGCAAAACATAATTTTTTTTGTGTTATAATAATAATAATAATATTCATAGATCCACCTCACTCAGCTTCAAATTCATCTTGTAATCAAGCTAAACCAAAACATGAGAACTCCACAATACCATGGCTATCCGGAATGGAAATGCTAGGTCGAAAACACGGTCATGCCTGGAAAAACCCATGCCAAGACATAAAATAACAACATGAAATACCATGCATTCCAATTATAGCAAGGAAAATACATGTGCAAATCGATACTTGCCAAGAATCCTACTTTAGCTACTTGATTCTTGCTCCTCCTTGCTTGCTTCCTCCTTTTTCGTGCTTTCTTGCCTTTCTTTCTCCAATGCCAAAGTGCACCAAAAACTCTAAGTGTCCAAGAGAGAGAGAGAGAGAGGGAATAATGAGAGAGATCCGAAAATTCATCAACAAAAGGTTGAGCCTAAAGCTTACAATTTGAGCCTCACAATCCTTTTTATTAATGAGGTCTGTATTTTCTTCATTTTCCATTATTTTTCTTCATTTTCCTCCTCACATGCAACCTGTGACCTTTGACCTTCCTTTTCTCCTAATTTCCATTATTTTCATAAATAAATGTGCCAAAAATGCCATTTTTCCTCTTTAATTCGTGTGCCTTTTTCCTTTTCTAATTTCCTTAGCCATAATAAACCAAATTAACACCCCCTAGAGTGTTTTTCCCACCATTCAGCTGGGAATATGTGTCCCATCAACTGTGGTTAGTATATTCAAAATTTATTACATGGAATTTCCACTAGGGCTGTTACAGAACCTCCCCCTTGGCGGATACCTTCCTTGGTGTTCAGCCACACATATAGCTCAACAAAACCGCTGAAAAGAAAACATACTACCCATGGAGCTTTAAAACAAAGCTCGTTGCATTATTTACAATGACAACCACATATATACATATGCACATTTTCCCAACCAGAAAATAAAACTATACGGTGCCTGTATAGACAACAAGGTAATACAGAGGCTCACACCTTCACCCTTAAAGTAATACCTGGATTCACCTCCTTCCCGAGAAGTTCAGAATCCAATTCCATAGTCAAATTTGCATCCAATATCTAGAGCTACAATCCTGTGCTACTTGTCCACTCAGTGAACAGTTACCAGCTCATTGATCCATGGTACACTCCCAATGTGTGTCTGATTCCATCTGGAAATGCTAAAGACCAAAAAAAATCCATCCCTGACCTTCCCTAATTTGATATGCAGTCCCTCTAGAAATCTTGTCACCCCCTTCCATGTGTTCACTCACCTTCCAAGTTCCCCGACATCCCCTATCCTAGGTGATCTATCCCTTTGAAAAGTTTCCTTGCATTGGAATATATAAAAACCAAGGCATATACCTGCCTCAACCATCATACTGGTTATAGCATGCTCATGGAAATCAATGGACACAATTGGGTACTAGTGTCCCATAATGGCCCTGCTCTTGAAGTGTTTTACCAACATATTGTTGAATGTTCCAATTCATTTCGTTGTTGCTGCTATTTTTTGTAGTCAATTTCAACCATCCAACCAGACATTTTCATGCTTTCATGTACCAAGAATATAATTTCCATTATATTCAAAATAAATTGAAATAACTTCAAATCATACCTCATTGGTAGCTCGTCAATATGGTACACTTGCAATCTTGTTTACTTCCTGTTATAAAAAGTCAAACTGTATGTTTGATCCAATCATCATGTATAAACATAACAAATCTATTTAGCTCAAAAAATAACCATCATAGGTCAAAATCATGTATCACATGCAATCATCATAAACCATAATAATAAAACACATGTAACCATCATAAGTTAGAATCGTAGATCACATGCACAATAAAACTAAAATCAAATATCGATACTTATCCTTCATCAGTCCTTACTTCTGCCTTTTTTCTTTTCTACACACACCAGATCAGTTGCCACACCCGAAAAACACCCAATTCCTTTTCTTCTCTTGAATCACCTACACATATACACAGTGTACATCACAACACATACATCCACACAAGGCGTACAACACCACACAATACATACACCCACACTAGCATACAACACACACACCTACACCCGGTGTACAATACAACATAATACAAAAATCTACACCAACATAGAACACATACACTTGCACCCGATGTACAGTACGACACAACACATATAAATATATAGAGTACAACACAATGAATACACATGCCATGATAGCACAACTACACCATGCACATACATAGTACCACATGCTTGCAACAAAGCATGTACGACATGCACACAATACCACATGTATACCGATACCATATGCACAACATGTACACAGTACCACTTGTACACGACACTACCTGCACAATGTGTGCACAACATCACCTGTACACGACACCATCTATACAACATGTACGTAACGCAAATGTACACTGCACCACATGTACAATGTGTACACAATACCACATGTACACAACACCACATGCACGACATGTACATGACACCACTTGCACACAATGGCACATGCACGACATGTACACGACACCACACGCACGCAACACCACATGTACAACATGTACACAACACCATATGAACACAACACCACTTGTACAATCATGCACACAACACCAAATGTACATAACACCATATGTATAACACGCACACAACACCATATGTACATGGCACTACATATACAACATGTACATAACACCAAACATACACAACACTGCATATCCAACATGTATATAGAACCATCTATACCTAGCACTGCATATGCAATATACACACAACACCATATATACAACAAACATACAACATCATATGCACACAATACTACATATGCAACATTACCCATCACCATAGGTACAATCACTGAATATACAACATGCACAACATATACACGAAAATAGTAATGTACATCCATAGACCACTAACTGACCCCACAAACAATCATGCTTTTAGTTTCTTTTCACTATCCATGCTTATCCTAGCATGTCGCATATCACACTACTTTCACTTCTTTTATGTTCCCCTCAGCATTACCTATCCATAACATTAACATATGAATAGTACACACATATAAAATTAAATCATATCCGCATAACACTGACCTCTTAGATCTGTCAAGGATACTCTGCCACTCGATTCCTCATAACCAGGAACTTTTCATGTCATTTACCTGCATAATCAATCATTCCTCCACAAGAATGATCCTTGAAAACCCTATCATATAGTGATACATACATACATACATACATACATACATACATACATATATACATACATACATACACACACACATATATATATATATATATATATATAGTCACTAGAATAAAAAAATCACGATCCTATGAGACAACATCATACATACATACATATATACATATAAACCATCAACATAAAGAAATCATGATCTCATCCAATAACGACATGCATACAAGCATATATATACACATGTATACATCAACATAATTATGATCACAACATGATTACCGAATATCATAAGGTCTACGTTTGGATAAATTCCTTTATCCATGCACAATATTGAGAACAAAAATTCCGAACATAGCCAAGGCATCTGAAATCCCAGATCCATTTACTTTACCTTTCTCATGATTGTCCTGCCACCGTCCGTTTACCACAATGGATTCAACCACTCTATCCGGCTATCATATTCTTATCTTCCGCTACCCTTTACTTATGCACTGAGCTTCATCGATATATTACATTACCTTTTGGGTACCACAAATATCTCACAAATCTCCATTAACCTTCCTCTCTCCAAACCAACTCCCAAGACTCTCACAACATAAAAGGAAAGAAAAAGAGCAAGTAAGAAGAAGACCATGAAAAGCTAAAAACAATACTACACCGCAACAAAGTGGTATGGCCATGCATTAGACGCAATCAAGACCAAAAATCAAGCACAAACAAATCACAAAATACCAAAATCACAAGACTAGAAACAAATGCCATAAATCAATCCCAATGAGTCCCCGATGCTTCCGAAGAAAAACTCAACCTGATCCTTCTTCAATATTTCATGGCAGACTCTTTTTCCATGCAATCCCTGCATCATGTTTCCATATGCATAATTGTAAGTGCATAAATAAACACAACACCATATCAGTTACCTTATCTTGTTGTGCCAAGCACACTGACCTATAATTGAACACACATGTCGGCCATGTGTACCAAACATCAAGAGAACATATCTATCAATGTGAAATAAAATTTTACCAAGACTAACAACCATGTAATAATCAACAATAAGCTCATATTCATCGACCATTATACATAATTCTACAACTATCACCTATTTATACTCAAGTATATATCGGATATCTCAAAACATATGTGTTAACACAACCATCTTAAAGAAGGATCATTTCTTCATGAAATCTTACAGACACATATACTTATATCATGAAATTATTCAAACATTCAAACAAGTTGCAAACATAATAAATAGATCGACTAAATGACATAATCAAACACTGAAAACAGTCAAGCATCAATTATACAACATAAGAAAACTCATATCTCAATGTATCTTATGGGAGGATATCTTGTCTACACAATGAATCTAGATTACACGACATAACTTCACAATATATCAACTCAATCATAAATAAGGTCATTATATCCATAACAATAACTATCTAACATGTTCACATCATAAACAATTTTCATTCATGCATATCTATCACATATGCACAATCAGCGTAGATTAGTATGAAATAATATCATAAATAAGTCGACTCATACCTGAATGTCATAAGCATAAACATATGCATGTACCAATCCAATTTATCATGATACATATAACATCAATATCTTAATGCAATAACCTAATCATTCACTAACATATAACAATAAGAAGTTAACATAAACCATGTTCATCAACACATATAATCTAATCATTAAGCTAACTATCATATATCAACAACAACTTAACCTATAACATATTCATCAACAACATATAACATAATCATCAAGTTATTTAGCATAAAACAACAATAGAAATTCATACAACTACATGTTACTATCCCTCATGTTTATCCGACACATGTGCTTATGACTACACTAATCAACTAGCATCTATCATGTACGTAATCATAACATCGATAGAACGAGAATCATACACATAATGGAAATGCATATAAATAAACTAATCAACTAGAATTTGCAATAAATGTAACCAAAATAACCATAGAATGGAAAAAATATAAGTAACCCTAATTCTTACAACAACCATGAATCACATACCTACATGCCAAGCATACAAAATTCTATGGATATTTGCTCTTGCCTCGAGGTTCAATGCTGTAACTTCACTTTGATTATCTGCATCTCCTACTCTAACTTATCCAACACATTAGCATCATATCTGTTATCACTAAATTGATACTTATGGGTTGCTTCAACAGTCAACTCAGAGTAACTATTTCAAACCTACTTTTAGCTGGAACTTAGCCTTTCCAACCTGAGAGGGCTCTCTCAAGGATAAAAATTATATTAAGTAAATGAAGATAACCATATGGCTAACTCTAAAATTGGCTTTAAATGTATTTTTCTGCAGGTGAAATATGTAAACAAATAACTACCATTGGGCATATGGAGTCAATATAAAAACTCAGTGACATATGGAACTTCTCTCATGGAAGTTGAGGCATGTGTATTCTGATGAAACATAGCTTACAACAGATTAGATGCTTGAAGGAAGTTGGAGCATGTTGACCATGAATTCAAAGTAATCAAACAACTAGGGTACTGAAGATAGAATAACATAACATAAAAGACAAACACACATAAGAATACCAATAAATCTCAGGTAAGATCCATCCACCATTTCTGAATCTAAAACTCTCTCATCTATAGAGTGAGGACTCATACAAATGATTTTCCACCTTTGTACCCTCGAATTCCCACCTCAAAGACCTATTTCAAATAGGATTACATCACTTGGGGACTTCTTAGGGATATTTATGTTTTGCAAACTTTGAATACAAAAAGGACTCTTCTTTCATTAAATAACTCAGCAAACCCATTTTTTAAACCTTATCAACTGAAACCAAATAATTTTCTGAGTGTATTGTAGTGCTAATGTGTCATTATTCGATGTGGATGTTGAAGTGGACCTCATCCAATTCGAGTTTTATAAATTTTTTCATAAATATGGTTAGTGAAAATTCTGAAAAATAGGCCTCAAAGATGAGTGCCTAATTTCCAAACCCTGATGGATTTGCATAAACTGGGAGAGGTTTTTTTTATATAGAATTGTGTTGAAGAAAAAAATCCTTCATATTTCCAAAATGATTTTTCATTTGGCTAGAACTTGAAGTTGAAGGTGACTGCTAAAACAGTCATGTACATGAAATTCCAGGAGAGTTCATAGAGTTTTCATTTCACCACCTTTTGCATAACCTTTGACATTTTTGACTATCGGAGGGTCCTCCTTGGGTCTAATAAGCCAATTACATGCCTCTATCACCCTGTTCCATGTATTTTTTGAAGGATTTTTAGCTTAAGGAAACCTACAGCGAGTTCATAGTGAAAACTCAGCATCAAGCATATAGCACGCTACGAACTCACCTAGTTTGGCAGATTTTTTGTAATTTCTTCTTCTTTGCACCTCAAAAACACTAGTAAATCTTGTACATGCATGGTATTATAGTATTAGACAAAATATGGTGCAAATATGTGTTTCCTTACCATATTTCAACTTCATCATCTCGCATAATCATTTTAAGACCCTTTTCTTCAGCTCTTCTTGTACGATCTCCATCGGACCAATCTAATCATGTTGAGGTGTTAGAAAACTGATACACTTGATTTAAGACCTTGTAAACCTGAATTTAGATGGTGTGCTATCCAATGGTGAGGTGGAAAAAATGATTTTCTGTTATGCTTGATGACGTGTCTGCCATGATGAGCTTGCAACCTAATCTTCCTCTATGATGAGTGTTCTCACTAACCAAATACTCCAATAATACTCTTTGACCATACCAGTTGAATGATGTGCTTCAAGAATAAATTTAATGCTTGAAAAACTTTAAAATTCTCTCTTGCTGTAAAAACAGAGTTTTTAAGTAAGTTCATAGCGAATTCTGACTGTTTTACATTAATTTCGCTACTAACTTTGGTATTCTTGTCAAATTCACTGTAATGACCATATTTTCTCATGAAAGAGATATTTTGGGTTTTTCTTATGACAAGACTTTAGTGACATGGAATAGGAACACTTTGAACCTTTGGGACTATGGAAAAATTCATGAAATTTTATCTATTCTCATGAATTTATTTGATAAACACCCTAGAACTAATGCAAAATTACTTCACTAACCAACCTAATTGTTATTGATGATAACAATGGATACACTTGGGATGATGTGCCCTTGAGATACAATAAAGAACCTGTAGCTCCAGTGCCTTATCTGTTGGGATGATCCCAAACCTGTAAAATTCTATTTATTCTGAAACCAAACCACTTATAAAAACTGAAAATTGAATAGTACACACTTGTAAACTGAAAAATGGATATTGAAACTAACCACATGCTAAAAACTAAAATGTTAATTTAGACAACATATTTATTTACAGAGCTACTCTAACAACTGAAGAGAAAACTTTGAATTCAAGAAATGTGAAACCTCCAGTATAACCAGTCAAAGGGTTGATCCAACATCTTGGCTTCTTGACTGTTATTCAGTCGACCATCTACTAGAAACTCAGAATAAAAATTGAATCCATGACCTGAACTTATAAATGAAAGAAACTCCACCTTCACTGATGACTGAAATAGGCTTACCAAAGGATCTTGATAATCATGAAAAATTTCCTCTTTTGATGAAATCAACAAATCAAAAATAGGATCCTTGAAAACACTGAAAAGTATCCTGTCTTGATGATCCAAAGGATAATTTTCATTCATTAATGCTGGTGGTCTTTGTTTTATGTATTCATTTTCAACATCATTCTTTAGACCGGGCTCTGAATATTCATGAAAATATTCAATGGGAAGAACCGTATCATGTGTTACATGGATGTTTAGAAATGAATTTTCATGCATTACAATTAGAACTTCACATATATCATCATGCAAAAACAAAACAAAAAAATTATCATTTAAATGTGTAGCCGGACATTTTGGGACAACAACTTGTAGATAAAAAACTTTCTGATTATTCTCCATTAGTGCTTCCTCATGACAACCTTTAAGCATAGTCAAGGAATGAACTTGCTCCTTATTGTAAAAAGAAACATGTTTCATGTAAGCTTCTCCTTGCTACTTCCCAATTTCATGTTGCTCAACATTCAAAGGTTCAGAAAATGAACAAATTGAAGAGCCTTGTAACTGACCATATTTATGTTCCTCTCTATCACCTAAAGATTGGGAAAGCGACAACAAATTTTCACAAATTTCAAGGATATAATTTGGTTGTCAAAGTAATGATCCATTTCATCTTCAAGCAAAGAAGACACATTTGTTTGTTGGAAACCTTATTTATTATCATGACAACTAACATGAGAAGAGAAATCATAAAGTGCCTCTAACATATCCTCATCCATGCACTCTCCATTATCACTAATACTTTTAAGATATGGAATGAAAACCTCACAAAAATCACAATAGTCTTGTAACATTGATAAAGAAGAATGAGTTTTCTCATAATTGTCTAAGAAAATCCTATGGAAATCTCTTAGAAAGAACATGCTTCCTGGTTGCAACCCTTCATACCATGTTCTAGCTTCATCCTATAGGGTGACCATAAACATTTTAATGAGACAATCCTCAGGAAACTCAACTCGAAACCTTTGTACGTGCATATGGAATCTAAACAAGTGAAGAGTAGAATTATCTTTCTTTTCATATTTAAATATAGGAATATAAGTCAACTAATTAACTCTTGGCATAGGATTTGGAAAACAAGGGATGTGAGACTGACTCATATGGGCATACCTAGCATTCCTTCTTGTAATATAAATCATCTTGGAAATTCATCAAGCTACTGATCTTCAAGCAGTGGAGACACCATGAAGCCATGGATTTCTGAATTCTTCAAGAATGGATTCGCCAAGGTAGAAGTACAACCTCCGAATGCTTCTGAGCTCCTGGTACCTTCGGGAGTTTAGTATTTCTATTTGAGCAAAATATTTTGGGAAAATGTGTCTTCACGATCCCGTTAGATGCACCAAAATGTTATCACTAAATTGATACTGATGGGCTACATCAACAGTCAACTCAGAGTAACTATTTCAAACCTAATTTCAGCTAGAACTTAGCCTTTCCAGCTTCAGAGGGTTCTCTCAAGGATAAAAATGATATTAAGTAAATGAAGATCAACAAATGGTTAACTTTGAAACTGACTTTAAATTTATTTTTGTGCAAGTGAAAGATGTAAACAAATAACTACCATTGGGCATATGGAATCGGTACAAAAACTCAGTGACATATGAAACTTCTCTCATGGAAGTTGAGGCATGTGTATTATGATGAAACATAACATTTACAACAGATTAGATGCTTGAAGGAAGTTGGAGCATGTTGACCATGAATTCCAAGTAATAAAAAAACTAGGATATTGAAGATATAATAAAAGAACATAAAAGACAAACACACATAAGAATACCAATGAATCTCAGGTAAGAAAAGAAGTCTGATTCAATTGTATATTACTGATAAAAAGATTTACAATAGTAGTCTGCAATATAAATATATTTACAATAGTCGCTTGCAATAAAACATCCATCCACCCTTTCTAACTCTAAAAATCTCTCATTTATAGATTGAGGACTCATACAAATTATTTTCCGCCTTGCTAGCCCCAAATTCCCACCTCACGAACCTATTTCAAATAGGATTACATCACTTGGAGACTTCCTAGGGATATTTCTGTTTTGTAGAGTTTGAATACAAAAGGCCTCTTCTTTCATTAAATAACTCAAAAAGTCCATTTGATAACCCTTATAAACTGCAACCAAGTAATTTTATGAGTGTATTGGAGTTTTGATGTGTCATTATGCCACGTGGATGTTGAGGTGGACTTCCTCCAATTAAAATTTTACAATATTTTTCATAAATCTAGTTAGTGAAATTTCTGAAAAATAGGCCTCAAAGATGAGTGCATAGTTTCCAAACCTTGATGAATTTGTAGAAATTAAGAGAGGTTTTATAGATGGGCTTGCGCTAAAGAAAAACCTCCTTCCGATATCCAAAATGTTTTTTCATCTGGCCATAATTTGAAATTTAAGTTGACTGCTAAAACAGTCATGTATAAGAAATTTCAGGAGAGTTCGTAGCGTTTGCATTTCACCAATTTTTGCATAAAATTTGACATTTCTGACTATTGGATGGTCTTACTTGTGTCTAATAAGCTAAATACATGCTTCTATCACCCTCTACCATGCATTTTTTGAAGGAGTTTTATCTTAAGGAAAGCTACAACGAGTTCATAGCGAAAACTCAACCTCAAGCCTGGAGGACGCTACGAACTCGCCTAGTTTGGTAGATTTTTTGTAATTTATTCTTCTTTGCACCTCAAAAACACTAGTAAAGATTTTTCATTCCTGGTATGATAGTATTAGACATAATATGTTCTAAATATGTGTTGCCTTACCATATTTCAACATCATCATCTTGCACAATCATTTTAAGACCCTTTTCTTGAATTCTTCTTGTACCATCTCCAGCAAACCAAATTAATCATGCTAAGCTGTTATCCAACTGGTAGACTAGGATAATACCTTGTAAACATAAATTTAGATGGTGTGCTATCCAATGGCGAGGTGGAAAAAGTGATGTGATGTTATGCTTGATGATGTGTCTACCATGATGAGATGACTACCTAATATTCCTCTATGATAAGTGTTCTCACTAACCAAAGACTCCATTGATACTCTTTGATCATCCCAGCTGACTGATGTGCCTCAATAAGACATTTAATTCTTGAAAAACTTTAAAATTCTCTCTTGCTGTAAAATCAAAGTTTTTAGGCAAGTTCATAGCGAATTCTCACTATTTTACATCGATTTCGCTATGAACTTTGGTATTGTTGTCAAATTCACTATAATTACAAGATTTTCTCATGCATGAGATATTTTTTATTTTTCTTATGAAAAGAATTTAATGACATGTAATAGGAACACTTTGAACCTTTAGGACTATAGACAAATTCATGAAATTTTATCTATTCTCATGAATTTATTTGATAAACACACTAAACCTAATGCAAAATGACCTCCCTAACCAACCTAATTATTATTGATGATAAAAATATCATACAAATATAATCATGATGATCTAATTGCATATAATTACCTCACGATGCATGACAACATCAACCATGCCAACTTACATGGACAATGCATAAGCATGAACAACATGTTACCAAACATGAAGAACCAATGCATGTACGACATGTAACGACATGTACCCAAACACGCATGGAAAACACCCCAGCATGAAAAACATGTAACCAAGCATAAAAAATTAATACATATACAACATGTAGCGACATGTAAGTAAGCATAAATGGTCAATACATAAGCATGAACAACACATAACCAGTCCTACACACATGATGACACATGTCCTAACGACACCAACAAATTTCCCTTCATGACATCACTATAACCATGACCAACACCATGTGTATGAAAAAATCACACATAGACCACAAGCATACCACATATTCATGCAACCAACATAAATGCATTATTAACACACCACCCATCCAGTTGGAGAGTTGAACCATGCTATGCTACCACTCTGTGATACCCTCTTCCCACATCTACCCAAGTAACCATCCAACCTAGGTAAACATGCGATGAGAGGATACTAATATGAAATTCAACATCCTAGATGACCTTCAAGAAGTGGTGCCAACGAAAACTTGACAAATAGACCTTACACAACATCAAAAACACCTCTATCTGGTAACCCAACCTCCCAGACCTCTGACCCCAAAGGGGGAACTAATTTTTGATTGATTTAAGCGTTAACCACAGGAATGTAAGGGATAGGAAGCAGCTAGCAACTTATAGACGTAGGCATGCCAAGGAAAGGTCGCATTCAGGGCCTCAAAAATTCAGTTTTGTGCCTATAACCCGGGATTTGTACCACCTTTTTAGCCCTAGAGGCCAGGTTGTTCCCAGAACTTCATGAAACTTCAAGAGAGGATAAATAAAATTAAAACAAAGGTATGGAGGAAATAAAATCATCAAGAAATCATCTAGACCCCTCCCAGCCATGACAGGCATTTCGTCAAACATGTCACAAACATTGCATCTACATGTGTAAACAAGAAATTTGAACACAGGAGTATCATAATTATCTAAGAATTGCTAAGAAGAATTTCTCTCTTACATTATTAGTTGCAATATAATGTATTTGACCATATATAAATTGTGCATTCATTTACAAGTAAAAATATAGATAGAGCCATACATCATCATTGATAAAATACATGTTGATAACCAAAATAATAACAATATAAATACAATGGATATAACATCAATGAAATCCACATAATAAAGAGTAAATTTTCATAACAAATACCAAAGGAATGAGATTTTGAATAATGACTGTAAAAACCAACAGGAGATAGGACTTCCAAGTTCCACCCAACCATAGATTAGCTGAGCCAAATCTCTTTTTAGACAATTATCTCCATGCCATATTCCAAGCATGAATGTGGGACTCAAACCGAAAAACCAAGAAGGGCATCTCAAGGCTAAACCACCTCACCCTATTCAATAATAAACAAGGATTTACTGTGATCTACAACCGATCACTAGGCAACAGAAGCATGGATTTCACTGGATTCTCTCTACCTAAACAGTGAGGAAGTTTCTTGTCTCCTAGTCTCTTAGGCTTTACCACAACCCACAATCTGAATTGGGGGTCACTAGGCCCTAAATCGAGACATCACCCTCTAGGATTTATCGTATATCTGACGATTCACCAAAAAGGATTCTAAGCCTAATTAAGGGCAATCACCTCTCAAGATTTGTTGAGACCCACAGTTTGAATCAGGGGTCAGTAGGCCCTAAAACGAGGCAGCAAATAAACCGATATTGTTTTATAATAATAATAATATTTGGAGGCTATGGTAGTTTTTGTTTGTCCGCTAGGGTTTTTGCGCTCCGCTAGGGTTTTCGCTTCTCTCGTTCTGCAGAAACCCTCGTCCTCGATGCACCTCTGCCCTCACTGACAGCGCTCTCGCCTGATCGTTTGTACTGCCCACAGCAATGGAAACGGGAACGGGGGGAGACGGTCAGTCTCCCCCTGTCACGGATCACAAAACGACAAAAGACTCTGACTTGAACATGACAGATTCGGCCGATGCTCAGAAGAAGGAAGGCACCCAGCAAAAGAACTCTGAACCACAGAAGGAAGCGTCGCAGGTTTCCTCTTCGACCTGCAAACCAATAGCTCCAGATAGACCCAAAATCGATCTGCCCAGTCATCGAATCAATGCTAGGATTCAGTACATGAGAGATCATGCTCTCATTGGAAAATTTATGGGGCTATGGCCGACTGAAAAAGCCCTACAAGGATGGATCGCGTCCAAATGGAAGCCAAAAGGACATGTCAGTCTGCAACTAGGTCCAAAAGGCTTCTTTACAGCTGACTTCAACTGCCTTGAGGACAGAAATAGGGTTATGGATGGCGGCCCCTATTTCTTTAACTCGGCAGGGTTATACTTGCGGAATTGGGTGGAAAGGTTCAATCCAGACCAAGAAAACTTCAACTGGGCTTCAGTCTGGATCCGGCTCTACTCTTTGCCTCTCGAATACTGGGATGAGGAATCTCTGCAAGCGATTGGCAGCGGACTTGGCGAGTTCATCAAAATAGCTGAAGAAACGAATCTAAGAAGGTACACCTCTTATGCGCGAATATGTGTCCAAATGCAGCTGGATAGAGCCCTCCCAGATGCGGTAAGCTTGTTTCATGATGATTATGAATGGGTCCAACCTTTGGACTATGAACATATACCGTTTCGATGCAGAAGATGTCATGCACACGGACATCTCTTCAGAGATTGCCCACTTGTTGCCCAAAACAAGACTCAAAATTCTGGAGACAAAGAAGATGCAGAGGGGTTCACCAAAGTCCCTTCCAGAAGGAGAAATAGCAAGAAAACCCCCCCGCCCAACTCTAAACCTAGTCCCTCTTCGTCTACCCCCTCCACCAGCAATAGCTTTGCCGCCTTAGCCAGTACAGATCCCTTGCCAGATGAATCCACGGTAATCCCTGACTCCTCAGCTTCTGTAAACCCTCCCCCCCCAGATCAAGTCCTCGATCCCCGGACCCTCTCAAGCCTCTCTGAATCTGGAAATCCCTTCAAATCCTGACCCCCTCTCGGTTCCGAAGCAGGTGTCCTGGAACCCCATTGTTACGGATCTAGAAGGGAACTCTTCCAACCCTATATCGGGTAGTAAAGAGCCTCAGGAAAGCCCGCAATCCACCCTAATGGAGGAAGATTATGAAGGACTCGATCTGGGCGATTTGGATCTCATCGGCCTGGAGGATGCCTGCAAAAAGAAAGAATTTGACAAGATCCTTCCTCACCAAATCGAAACGTTGGAGGTTGTACTCTCCAAAGCACATCAGCATAAAAAACTGGGGATCCAACCAGGAAGCCATTGGGATAGCTTGAAAGTCCTGAAGGAAAGTAAAAAACGAGGCAGAAAGCCAGATTGGCAGCGCACCATGCAGATCGGGGAAATGTTGGTTGATTCAGGGAGATATCCCAAATTGACCAGACTCTTCAAACCTCTTGAAAATTAGTTACCCATGAAATTGATATCATGGAATGTAAGAGGGCTTAATGGCCCAGGAAAATACCGGATGATCAAATCCATGCTTCAAAAAGAAAGACCACAAATTCTCTTCCTCCAAGAAACGAAATGTAACAGTAATCTGCTTGGTGCCATCCTATCCAAAGCCTGGCCCAGCAGCAGTTCAGTAGCTGTAGATGCCTCAGGCTTCTCCGGGGGCCTAGCAATAGCCTGGGACACCAGCTCTATGCAGCTTTCTGATTTCCATGCAGCTCATAATCTTATACAAGCCACCTTCCATCCAATCGGCACCAATATTCATGGGAATTTGACTAATGTCTATTTCCCTCAAGATCAAAGCAGTAAGACGGCGCTCCTAAACACCATAACTCATCTCAATACTCACAGACGCCATCCTCTTTAGATGATCGGGGGCAACTTCAACATGATTATGAGAATGGAAGAACGAACTGGCGGGAGATCCAGATTAGACCTGGATAGCAATCACTTCAAAAGCTTCATCAATACCAATTGGCTCATTGACATGCCCTTCTCCAATGGTATCTTTACCTGGAACAACAAAAGATCCGGAAGCCACCAAATCGCCTCCAAGCTGGATCGTTTTCTTCTTTCCGACAATGCAATTCACATGGGTGGAGACATTACAAGCTCCATCTTGCCCTATGCAGGATCGGATCACTGGCCTATCCTACTCCAATGGCAGGATATAGGGTCTCATTTAAGGAGGCCATTCCGGTTCGAAGCCTTTTGGCTGACTCATCCCTCCTTTAAAGAAATGGTTCAGGCAGCCTGGAGAAACTTTCAGCCACCAAAAGGCTCCAAAATGTATCAGTTCCAGCAGAAGCTCAAATACATAAAACACCACATCAAACATTGGAATCTAACTGTCTTTGGCAATATTTTCAAGGAAAAGAAAATCCTCGAGCAAAGCATGCAAGTACTGCAACAGGACATCATCACTCAGGGCCGGACGGAGATGCTCGCAGAGAAGGAAAAGGCCCTTCAAATACAGCTGGACGAGAGATACAAACAGGAAGAAATACTCTGGCGACAGAAATCCAGAGTCCGATGGTTAAAAGAGGGAGAAAGAAATACCAAGTTCTTCCACGCCTCCACTGTGCAGCACAGGATGCAGAACAGAATCAGTCACATTCTCAGTCCGCAAGGGGAAAGGAAGGAAACGCATGAAGAAATGCAACAGGAGTTGGTCGATTATTTCAAAGGCATTCAGCAAGAGCCTCAAATAAATCGACAACAAGATATTCATCAAGTCACTCAGAACATCCCCAAGATGATCACTGAGGAGCACAACAAAATGCTTCTCAGACCTGTCTCCCCTCAAGAAGTGGATGAAGTTGTAGCACAGTTCAAAGATGGGAAAGCTCCAGGTCCTGATGGCTTTACCTCTAACTTCTTCCACCAATTTTGGGATCTTATCAAAACTGAATTTTGGCAACTTGTTGAAGAGTCCAGAACTATGCATTGGCTTCTCCCCTCTCTCAACACCACCTTCATTGCGTTGGTTCCAAAAGAGGATCAGCCCAACACTCCGGACAAGTTCAGACCTATAGCTCTTTGTAATGTCATATACAAAATCATCTCCAAAGTTATTGCCAATCGTCTCAAGCCGCTCCTCCCTCTTCTAATCTCGCCGGAGCAGACCGGCTATGTAGAAGGGTGCCAAATTCTGGATGGCATCATCCTAACTCATGAAATCATGCACTCTCTGAAGACTTGTAGAAAACCAGGTATGCTTCTCAAGCTCGATCTATCCAAAGCCTTTGATAAGTTGAATTGGAATTACATTCATCATACTTTAAATGCCTTTGGTTTTGATCAAATGTGGACCAGATGGGTTATGAGCCTCATCACCTCAACCTCCTTTTCTCTTCTTGTCAATGGTGTTCCCTCTCCTCCTTTTCATCCCTCTAGAGGCATTAGACAAGGGGATCCTCTCTCCCCTTTTCTCTTCGTGCTCATGACAGAAGGTCTTGGCCGTTTAATCAATAAGGCGGTCCACTCCCAGCACTTGCGGGGTATCTCTCTTCATGGGGCCCCTGTCACCACACATCAGCAATTCGTGGGTGACAACATGCTCTTTGGCCATCCTTCTGTGCAGGAAGCTCGCTCCTTCAAAGCCATTCTTCGTCTCTTCTCCGCAGCCTCGGGTCTGACCATCAATAACACCAAATCCCAGATCTTTTTCTTCAACACTCCCCCTCTCACCCAAGCCAATATTGCTCGCATCCTTGGTTTTTCTATTGCTTCTCTTCCGGACAAATATCTTGGTGCTCCCCTGGTTGATTCCTCTATCCGGAACTCCTCCTGGAACAAGCTTCTTGATAAACTGGAGAAAAGACTTACTTCTTGGACTTTTAGAGCTCTAAATCTGGCCAGCAGACTTGTTCTTATCAAATCCGTGCTTCAGTCAATGTCGTTGTATCTTTTCTCCGTTCTAGCAGTGCCCAAGTGGGTCCTTAAACAAATCAATTCTTTGCAACACAACTTCCTTTGGGGCTCATCTGGCAGAAATAGAAAATGGGCCTTAGTCAGATGGGATTTGGTTTGCTCACCCAAAGACGCAGGGGGTCTGAACCTACGTGATCCTCAACATAGCAACGAAGTAATGGCTGCTCGCATCTGGTGGAACTGGACGTCCAGACCTTACACTCCTTGGGCTAAGTGGTGGAAAGCTAAATATGCTAACAATAGACCCTCGGCTGAGCTAATCAGATTCACTCCGCAGCATCAGGGCTCTCTCATATGGAACTCAGCTAAACAACATCATCTTCTCATACAACAACATAGCTTTTGGGAAATCCGTAATGGTGAGTCAGCAAGATTTTGGCAGGATTCATGGCAGCAAAATCCTACTCTTATTGAGGCGTTTCCTGGCATCAATATGGATGACAGCAACAATGTACAAGATATCCGGGTCTGTCATCAATGGCAAGACACCAACAGTAACGGATTCAGACAATGGAAGGCTCCTCAAGTTATTGCGCCTCAAGCCAGCGGCCCCGACTTAGAAGCTCTCAATGCTGAACTTCGCAAAAGACAAATCAGAAGTACAGATGAACTTGACATTCTAAGATGGGGCAATACCACCAAAGGCATGTTCTCCACAAAAGAAGCCTACACCATTCTGCATCCCAAACCCCTCCCTAGTGATCCTCTCTGGAATAATATTTGGAACAATCTCACTTGGCCTAAAGTCTCCACTTTTCTTTGGCTCCTCAGCCACAAGCGCATTCTTACCTGGGATAATCTTGTTAAACGAGGTTTCTTCGGTCTTTCCCAATGCCCCAACTGCCTTCAGTCTGAGGAAACCATCCAACACCTTTTATTGCTTTGCCCCTTAGCTAATACCTTTTGGGAGAAATGCAGCTTCAGGTGTCAGAGGGCTAAACCCATGGGAGATATAACCAACATCCTCCGCAGATGGCCTTCCCGCCCTTTCCTCTCTCCCATCCTCAATGCTATGTGGTCGCTGATTCCAGGTCTACTTTTCTGGACTTTATGGAAAGAAAGAAACAAATGAATCTTCAAAAATCATGCTTCCAATCTGGATCATTTATGGACCTCCTTTTGCAGCAATATTCAGGAATCCCTCGCCCTCCGTTCATGGAATGAAGATGAATATCCTAAAAATCCCAAGGAAATCTCCATTTGGAAAAACTGGAACCTCCGCATTGCTTTCACCCCTTCCCCTACTGTCCATCCTCCCCCCTCTCCCCCCCCTTGTTGGACCCCACCCCCTGAGGGAGTTTTCAAGCTAAATTTTGATGGAGCCTCTAAGGGAAACCCGGGGCCTGCGGGCTTTGGAGGCATCATTCGAAATCACAAAGGAGAAACTCAGATCATCTTTTATGGAGCTATTGGATGGGACTCCAACAATTCGGCTGAATTAGAAGGACTGTGGCAAGGTCTTTGTCTAAATCATCTCCACAATTTCTTTCCCATCATAATTGAAGGAGACTCCCAAATTTTGATCAATATTGCCAAAAGACTTCTATGGGGCACCACTCCGGAGAAAGTTGCCCATAGTTGGCGTCTGGAGGCTAGAATCAAGCGTTTAAGTGATTGGTTAATGCAGCATAGAGCTATCTCTTTCAGTCATACCAAAAGGGAAAATAACAAAATTGCTGATCTGTTGGCAAATTTTGGAACTGAGAGTATGAGCACCCTCACCCAGGGTCCTTTACACAGCATTCCTGATGAAGCACTGCTACAGCAATGTACTGCGCAGGTGCACAGCGATAGCACCACGCCGGATGCGGCTGATTAAAGGCCAACCGGGAACGTGGCACTCAGACCACTTCCCGATGGACCTCGCCGGTGCAGCCCACATGGCTCCCGGTACTGTCATTAACTATGGTCTTAATTTCTCACCCGATGCGAATTCTCTTTACCTTGAAAGGCTCACTCGGCTCCTCGACATGGCTATTGTGTTTGGCATGGAAGGTTTACGCTGCGATTTGAATGGAGAAGGGAGCGGCTTCTGCTCTCCACAGCCTCTGCAGGTGAACTGCTCGCCTGCGAGCATTGAAGCCTCCATTAAAACCACTACAGGAAAGCGATGCTGGATTGTGGCCTGTTTTGAACCAGCTCCTAATTTCCATTTCTCTCACAGTCCTTGGTGTAATCGCAGAGCTTGGAACTCTACCACCTTTGCTCAGACAGGTAATTCCGCTACCTCCTCTGTCAATTTGCTTCGTGGTCTCAGTAGCATTGCTCTGGATTCGTCTGTTCAGGTAGGGGGTAGCCAGATTTCTCATTCTCCCTCTGCCTCCTTGGGGAATTTCGCTCAGCCTCGTTCTGCTATTGTCATCATGCCCCGCCTCCACGAGCGCATGAGAGCCCGGAGGGGCTCCACTCGTGGTCGGCTCTCTCAACAACATGTGCCTCCCTTTCCTGCTCCCATGTCTGAAAATGCCTCTGGCATCTCCCCTGACGCCATCTCTACCCCGCCCGCTCCCCTTGAGCCTCCAGCCGTTGTCAGCTCCCTTCGTCCCACAATTCGTCAAACCTCTCAACGCTCTGAGCTGAGGTTTGAATGCACCTCTTGTGATGCCACTCTCACCACTTTCATCACTGTGACTCTGAGGGAAGTTGTCCCGAATTTCGCTCCGCCTAGCTCCTCGACTATGGCCGCTCCCTCCTTCAGCAACAGCTCTCCACGGGACGACCCTGCTCTCTCTGCTCCTCAGCTCAGGCCCTCAATGGAGATTGTGCGCGAGGGTGGTGGAAGTGCTCCAGGTGATGCTCAGGTGAACAGCAGTGAGCTGTACACATGCATAATTGTTGAAGAAGACCCCTCTCCTACTCATGGATCTTAGCTGCTATAGCATCCAGGTTTTTTTCAGTTCTAGTCGAAACTATATGCATCTTAGCTACACTGCTTTGCTGTATAGGCAATTTACTTATTTCAGCTACAGTTTCATTTTGTTTTTTGCAAATCTAAAGCCGGTTTCCCTCTTATGGGCGGCTAAGACATTATGGATTAATGGACTGGTTTCCCGTACTGGGCAGTCCCGACTATGCTTGTCTTGCTTGACTATCAGGCACAACGTTCAGGCTTCCCTAGCTGACGTTGGTGCAGTTTTGTACTAATATTTTATACATAATAGAATCTAGACTTACTTAGAAAAAAAAAATAATAATATTTGGAGATCCACCTCACTCAAGTTTGAATCCATCTGGTAATCTAGTTAAAACAAAACATGAGAACTCCACAATACCATGGCTATCCGGAAATGGAAAGGATAGGATGAAAAAATTGTCTCACCTGGAAAATCCCATGCCAAGGAAGAAAATAACCATAAGAAATACCATGCATGCCAAATCTAGCAAGGAAAATACACATGCAACTTGATACCTGAAATGAATCTTGCTATAGCTGCTTGATTCTTTCTCCTCCTTGCTTGCTTCCTCCTTTTTCCTTCTTTCTTTCCTTTCTTGCTCCAATTCCAAAGTGCTCCAAAAAATTTTAGTGTCCAAGAGAGAGAGAGAGATAGAGAGAGAGAGCTCCAAAAATTCACCGATAAAAGGTCAAGAAAAATATTTCCAACCGATCCTTAGAAGCATTTTTATTAATGAGGCCTCTATTTTCTTCATTTTCCATTATTTTCCCTCATTTTCCTTCTCACATGAAACTTGTGACCTTTCACCTCACCTTTCTCCTAATTTCCATTATTTTCATAAATAAGTGTGCCAAAAATGCAATTTTTCCTCTTTAATGCCTTTTCCTTCACCTTTTCCAATTTCCTTAGCCACAATAAACCAGATTAACACCCCCTAGGATTTTTTTCCCACCATTCAACTTGGAATATGTGTCACTTCAACCGTGGTTATTATTTTTAACATTTATTAGATGGAATTTTCACCAGGGTTGTTACAATATGGAATGTGCCATGTTTGATGAAGAATTAAAGGTTGAAGTTGCGAGTGTAGCCGCAAGTTATTAAGGAAAAGTTGGAATTTCTCATGAATTAGTGAATAACCTAGTAGAAACTAATGGTTAAGGAGATGATAAAGTGATTCAAGAGATTTTCATGAAAATATCCACTTACAAAATAATAGTGGAAGATAGTCTCAATGAAGTTGAAGATGCGGAGAAGGAAGAGTAAGAGGAGAAAGATCTCACTCTAGAACATAATGAAGATGATTTTTAACAATATTTTTTAATATGAAAGTGTTCAAAATAGCATGGATGTCGAAGCTAAAAAAAAAATTGTTGATAAGTTTGATGCAGAATGGAAGTTCATTGAAGAAAGGATTGAGAAGCCAATTTAACAAATTAGAGATAGCCTTAAATAAACAACTGAAATAAACGAGAAAAAAGAGAGCTATTATAATTTTATATGTAAGCCTAATGATGATCTTGAGCATGTAGATTATAGGAAGAAGGCAGCAATACTTGATGATGATAGTGAAGACAAAGACATGAAAATTTGTGGAGAAGAAGAAGAAAATGTTGAAGAAATATTTCAATTTTACAGTTTTGAAGAAATTAAATTTTACTATGAGTTAAATCTATGGCAATAGTCGAGTTATCAGGTGTATGATAATGATAAATTGAATTTTGGTTATAAGATTGATGACAATGTGCTTAAATGGAGGAAATACATGAGTGAAATAGTATTTGGTGAGGAAGTTGTAGAAGATAGACTAAAAAAAAATACAATAGAAATCAAAGAAAAAATGCAGTGGAAAAAAGTGAAGAAATATGGATCCTATAGTAAGAAAATGAAATAGAAAATGAAGCATTTTTTAGGTTATAAAATCTAGAAGAAACGGTAAAAGTGAAAAATTTTAAAAAGCTTTTAAGTGAATTATAAGCCTAGTCAAGAATTAGATGAGCAAACATTTTTTATATATGTTTAAGTTATGTTGAATCATGATTAATTTAAATTTGAGTTATATAGTCATAATTATGGGGGAGTATTAGAAATAGTAAATTACTCTAATATGCATGCAAATCATGAAGAGATGAGTTCATTTAAGTTGAGTTTGTAACTGCCTCCTATCGCATTTACCCAAGATAACCGGTCCACTAGTGTAAACATGTGATGAGAGTCTACTATGATGTGATTCAACTCCCCAAGTAAATTTAAGGAAGTGGAACCAATACAACACAACCAATATGACCTTCCACACATGCTATAGAACGTTCAAGATCCAACCAACCCTTCTACGTGACCAAACCCTATGAAAACTTCCCATTTTACTGTCGTGGACCCTTAATCGATCCCATGAAAATCCATGGATGTGAATGAGGCCTTCCAACCACTCCCACAACAAGGAATGCCAATGACTGTGGACTTTTCCAGGTAGTTTTATGCTAGCGACCCTGGATTTAGCCACCTTTTTAGGGCTAGGTCTCAGGCCACTCCCCAAAACTTCATGAAAATTAAAAAATGATAAATAAAAATGGAGCAAAGCTACTAATGAAATCACTAATTTAATTACTTGATCTTACCCCTACTAACCATGACATACATTTCACCAAACATGTCACAAATGTGAAAGCTACAGGTCATAACCATATATATGAGCATAAGGGTCACATGCTTAGAATCGATAGGAAACATTGATGTCTTACAAAAATATCTGCATTATCATCTATTATTTCATGTAGTCATTGTTCTTTAATTTTTTAATCAGAACATGATGAGAGCCATACATCAAGTTTTTCGTAAAACATACTCATAACCAACAAATAACCAACATAAATAACAAGGATATAATATCCATAAAATCCACACATGAACATGTATTTACCCATAAAATAAAAGAGGGAAGGAGCTCTTATTAACATATGTAAAATCCAACCAGGTTTGGGACTTCCACGTACCAGACAACCATAGACTAGGTTGAACCAAATTTTTCTTCCAGCTAGTCACCCCCCATGGCATATTCCAAGCATGAATGTGAGATCTCATGGAATAAACCAAACAAAACCAAACCAAGGCTTTCAGAGGCCAAACCACCTCAACCATCAACCAGTGATTCCACCTCATGGTTGGACATCACTAACCATCACTAGATTGGTCTCTACCTATGTTTTCCAGGGCTCTAGAGCATTTTTTCCAAGGGCTTCCAGGACTAGTAACTTAAGCCACATATGTTGTCAAGATTCCAGAGTTCTTGTCCAATGAGGGATTTCCAGACTAGTAACTCAAACCACCAAGGGATTCTAGATAGTTTCTCCAACCAAGTATTCCACGACTAGTAACTCAACCCATGTTGTTATAGTGCTTCAAGAGAGTTTTTCCAACCAAGGCTTCCAATAACTAGTAACTCAAACCACAACCAAAGGAACATGAGAACCAACTAGAAAAAAAATTAAAACCCACAACACCATGGCTATCTGGGAAATGGCAAGGCTAGGAAAAACTACTGTCAATCTAGGAAATCCTCCATGCCAATGACATATCATAACTAAGAACCACATGCATATTCCATGCATGCCAAAACTAGCACAAAAATCATACATGCAACTTGGTAAGCTTGTTGTAGTTTTTTTTCTCATTGTCCTCTTACACTTTTCTGCTTTTCCTTTTCCTTCTTGCTCCAGATCCCAAGTATGTCGCACTCCTCCAAGAGTGCTCCAAAAAACCTATAAGTTTCCAAGAGTATGTGTGAGAGAGAATATAGAGAGAGATCCAAAACCAAACTGAAACAATTCGGTGAAATAATCCTCAGAAGCCTTTTTATTAATCAGACCTCTTTTTTCTTCAATTTCTATTATTTTCCTTCATTTTCCTCATCACATGAAACCTCTGACCTTTCACCTTCTCTTTCTCCTATTTTCAATTTTTTCATAAATAAATGTTAATAAGTTACTCTTTTCCTTTCCAAAGGCTTTTCCATTGCCTTTTCCAATTCACATAGCCATTAATTAATCACAAGTGATCCCCATTACTATGTTTTTTCCCAACCTTCATCTTGGAATATGTGTCCCATGACCAAGGTCTTATTTTACCTCTATTAACATTATTGCATGGATTTTTAACCAGGGCTATTACAGAATCCCTCCCCCCCTTGGGGGAACACCATTCTCGACTCACACCTACAACCAACAAGACTGCTGAAAGAAAAACAAACTTCCCATGGAGCTTTATCAATTAGCTCGTTGCAGTATTTAAATGATCAAAATTTTGAAAGAAAACCAACATGAGAAACATAACAACAGAACAACCATAACGACATGACATCCATCCCACTTATTGGAGATTTATAACACAACTCATGGTAGTATTTACATCCATATACATATGTACATATACCAAAACATCATTCCCAACATATACTAAAAACAATTCATTCAACCAATGAATATAGAAGGATACATAGCCCACATCATATCCACCATCTCCCATGTAGCTTCATTAGGCCGAACATGCTTCCACTGCACTTTAGCCTACTCGATTGCTTGATTCTAGAGCATGAGAATCTTTCTATGAAAAATACATTGAGGTTCTGATTGGAATTCTCCTTCTAACTCCACTTGCAATACAAATTAATTAATCACATGATCAACATATTTAACATAATTCTTAAGTAATGACACATGGAAAATATCATGGAATTTCATTTTCAGAGGCAGTGAAAGTCGATAGGCTATTGGTCCAATCATTTCGAGAATCATGAAAGTTCTACAATCCCTAGGTGTTAGCTTGGAACATCACCCAATCCTCAAGGAGCCCTTCTTGGGCTTGATGCGCAAGTACACCTATTCTCCAACTTGAAAATCCTTAAACAACATATCCTGATATGCATAACTTTTATTTCTATCCTATGCTACCTTCAAATTCTTCTTTATTACCTTCATTTCATGTTCCATCTCTTCTAACATGTCTGGTCTAATCACTACCGTATTAATTGGATCACTCCAACTGATGGGAGTATTACAACTCTGCCCATATAATGCCTCAAATGCACTCATTCTTGGTTACTCCTCGTACCCATTGTTGTAAGAAAACTCAACCAACGAAAGGTACTCCCCCCATATCTATTGTTGATGCATCACATACATGCTTAAAATGTCCTAAAATATTTTGTTGACAATCTCTATCTTTCCATATATCTGTGGATGATAGGTTGGGCTAAAGGCCAACTCTGTACCTAAACCTGGAAATAACTCTTTCCAAAACCTATAAGTGAACTTAGCAACCCTTTCTGACACAATCTTGTTCAGAAAACCATGAAACCTCACCACATATATGATGAATACTAGTTCCACATCACTATATGAATACATAGACTTCACTAGAATTAAGTGTGTTTCATTTGTCAACCTATCCACACCCATTATAGAATCATGTTGCCTAGATTTCCTTGGAAAACCTATCATGAAATCCATGGAAATGACCTCCCACTTCCACATTGGAATCAAAATCGTCTATAGTAAACCAACTGGATTCTTACACTCTTCCTTTACATGTTGAAAATCCAAACATCTATCCACAAACTCTTCCACTTCCTTCTCCAAATTTGACCAATAGTAGAACTTCTTCACTGTTGTCAATGTATTCTAATATCCTAGGTGACCTGCAAACAGTCTAGCATGAAATTCCCTCAAGATATGCTTCTTGAGCTCACTTCTATCTAGCACATATATCTTGTCCCTAAACTTCACCAAGCCATTTGCTATGAGATGATAGTCTACATCTTGATCACGTGTACCGTTCTGTAACCTGTGCACAAGATCTCTATACCTACCATCTTGTTGACCTACCTGTAGGGTTTGATCATGTAAATATATCTCATAAGAACTCATAATTGTTATGTGATTTACATATATCTTCTTGCTAAGAGCATTTGCAACCTTGTTATTTTTACCTTTAATGTACTTGATCTTGAAGTCGAACTCAATGATCGTTGCCAACCATCTAAATTTTCTGGCATTCAAATTGGATTGTTAAAAGACAATCTAAATCTGCTATGATCACTCATCAATACAAATTTCCTGCCAATAATATAGTTCCTCCACGTCTTCAATGCATGGATTATTGATACCAACTCAAGATCATGTGTCAGATAATTCTATTGGTGATCATTTATTTTCTTTGACTCATAGCATACTACCTGTCTGTCCTACATAGGGACTCCACCAAGTCCTCTTTTGCAATCATCTGTACACACAGAAAATTATTTGTCCAAATCTACAATCTTTAACACTAGAAAGTTTGTCAACAACTGCTTCAACTGCTTAACTATGGCTGCACATTCCTCTCTCCATTAAAATTTCTCACCTTTCCTCTGCAATGACGTAATAAGATATGCAATCCAGGTGAATTTCCTGATGAAACTCATATAATAACCTACTAGCCCAATAAACGACCTTACCTCATCCACATTTCTAGGATATTCCCACTCCATGATAGCCCTTATCTTTTCAAGATCCATTGTTATACCTTTCTTGGAAACCACATGTCCCAAGTATTGTACCTTTTTCTGAAATAACTACATTTATTGAGTTAATTGATGCTCTCTCAAAAATCTCAACACTACTGCTAAATTTTCGGCATGTTCTTCCTAATTCTTAGAATATACAGATATATCATCAGTGAATAAAATAAAAAACTTATCTAGATAAGGACACAATATACTATTCATAAATCACATAAAATTAGATGGAGCATTAGTCAAACTGAAAGGAACTACAACAAACTCATAATTCCCATACCTAGTAGTGAAATTTGTCTTGTAAATATCCCCCTCTTTGATATGTACCTAATGATATCCCGATCTCAAATAAATGTTCGAGAACACTGATGCTCCCTTCAACTGATCAAACAAGTCATCAATCCTCGACAAGAGATACATATTCTTGATAGTCACCTTGTTCAATTGCCTGTAATCAATGCATAGCCTGAGAGTACCATCCTTCTTCTTCACAAACAATAGTGGTGTGCCCTAAGGCGATACACTTGGCATACTGTATCCTTTGTCAATAATTTCCTTCAACTATAAATTAAGCTCTACTAACTCTGGATTCCTCATCCTGTACGCTTCCTTCAATGCTAGTGCTACCCCTAGTACCAACTCAGTAGAAAATTACACTTCTCGGTGAGGCGGAAAATTTGAAATCTCTGCGGGAAATACATCCTGAAACTGATGTAGAACTGGGTACCTACTCAAAGCATCTGCATCCTTAACTTCCTTACCTTTTTCACTAGAAATATGTACTGCAAATAACACAAACCCTGTTCTATGTATGTGCTTTTCTTGCATAGCTTTTCCCATCCTAACTAATGTTTCTTTCTTCTTACCCTACAAGATCGTCTATTCTTAACTGTCATTTGGGAACTCAATAGCCTTGTCATAACAATCCACCTTAGGCTTGTGAAGATAAAACCAATCCATACCCAGAAGAATACTATATGATCCCAAAAAATACAATCAAATGTACTAATGTAGGCATACCATTCAATTCAAATGCATAGGCTCCTACCCAGTGATGAAATATTTTCTTTGTACCTATAGCTAACTACACTAACCAAGACCCTGCATGCAATTATTTCTTCAAACCTACCTTATCCACCAGGTCAATATTAACAAAATTATAATTATATATAGGGTCAATCAAAATAGAAACAACTTGACCATAAAGCTTACCATCCATCTCGATAATAGACACATGATAATTTTCTTGCCTATTATCCAAGATTGCGTAAATCTAAGTAATAATTTGTCCAACATCCCCCTCTATTTGTTCCTCCTGAGCACTATAAATATATAGTCCACCACCCTAATGTTATGGAAAATATCACCTACAATGATCCTTTCCACAATTCCAACACTGCAAAGGCATCCACCTTCCACCCTTGTTCTGCTACTCCAAGTGAAATTCCTGTCCTCTTTTGGATGCATTGAACTTCTTAGGCGGTACTACATTATATTTGTCACTTGTGTGCTAAGGGCTTGTCCACTTCTTATCCCATTTCCTTTTTCTATTTTCATTACCTCTCCAATCCTGCTTATTCTCATATATACGCTTTGATTTCCCATAACAATGCTTCAACTTCCTAGTTGGTTCCTCCAATGATATAGGCTCATCGAACTCAATCATGTCCTTGACTGCTACCAGAAACCTACTAATGAACCTCTAAATATTCATGAGTCTCCTCGTTAAGAGAAGTCACATACCTCTATAGCTCAAAGAATCTGTAATGTAGTCCTCATCAGTCATAGATCCCATCTTCAGTTTATTGAATTATTTTTCCGTATCGTCATAGTATCTCTTCGATACATACTTATTCATGAATAGTCTCTCAAACTCAAGTCAAATCCTCTTCATGAATATCTATGACATTATTTACATCTTCCCACCTAATATTTTCTTTACCTTTAAGATTGAATGTAGTTGTTTTGGTCTTTATGTTCTCTAAGTAATCATGCAATCAAAAGAAATTATTCATTCCAAGCTTCGAAATATTGTGACTTCTTCATTTCTCCATGAAAGGTAGGTGGCTTTTCTTTCTTGAACTCATCCGGAAAATATCCCCTATCATTCCTCCTATAAGGATGATAACGATGATGATCATGATACCTGATCTATATGATATCTTAATCAAATTTTGCTTAAGGGTTTTCAAATTACTAGTGTTTAAATTGAGTTTTTGAAAGATTTTATGTTAAATTTTAAACACATAAAGCATGTAAATAAAATCTAAAATATACAGAAAAAACAAACAAATGCACCATAATAATAACCAAAAAAAAAAAAGATAATGAAGGATTTGACCCCTCCTGGGCTACGTCTCCTTGGTCCAACTTTCAATGGCTTGGCCCTCTTTCATTATGCTCAAAATGGTGATTACATACATTTACCATCCTCAAATTGCTTCAAAACCGATTCCATCAGTTCTAGAATGCCCAGAAATTCCGATCTAGCCTCTTTCTAATCCGAAATTGGTCCAAAACTCAAGACATTATGAGCCACCCTATTTTTCCTACTAACCGCTTTACAATTTTCCCAAAATCCAAACTGGTCCTACAATTATACCCTTAATTCGGCTAACTGGGCGACAATTTCCTGGAATTCTGGACGAAATTGTCGGAACATTAAATTTCCCAATGACGCCTTAAGTCCAAAAAATAAACTATATGGTTGGCGCATTAAACACATTTTTTTTTAATATAAAATACCGATGGACAGTTAATTAACCTCCGATGGTTATTTTCATGATGCTCACATGGGGGGGCTTAGCAAAGCGATAAGGTGGGAGGCTAGCCTCTAACTAGTGGTCCGACAAACAACTTCAGTGGCAGTCACATGGCGCAGTGATGATGACAGTTAGTTCGATGGCTTACAACCCGACAATTAAAATAAACAGTTGTGGTGTTGTGGTCTCATGAAAAGGTAACAGCTGTAGTTTGGGCAGGCAGTTAGTCCTCCGTGCCGCACCCTTGGTTCCAGTGAGTGGTCCTATTGAGTTTTTTTTAGGGGGTCGGGGCTAAGACCTAGCCCCTTGCCCAATATCTCTGCCACATGATATTCAAATAATAATTCACACCATAGTAATAATAATTAATATGTGTGGTTATGGCAGTAACACTATTCACTATCAACAAGGAGGTCACCAGTTCAACTCCCACCCATTCCTCTCAGGCCTCGACCATAATTTTGGTGGCCCTCGAGTTGCCATGTGGCGACCCATTGCTAGGGAATGTGGCACCCTGTGGTTGGCCACCCTTGACCCAATCAAATCACGCCAGTTCAAACCAATGAAATCATGCCACTTGGCACTACCTCATTCACCAAAGGAAAAACATTTGACCAATCAACCCGTCAATTGGGCATGCCCAGTCAGCAATATGAACTACTAACTGGGTTGTCCTATATTTTATTTTTCAAATAAAATTTGCATGTTTGACAAAATAGATAGAACGTGTTTATGGTAGCATACGGTGCCAGTTTTCCACACTATAGTCGTTCAAGTTCCATACCATTCCCGCAACTTTCATTTATAAGCATAATTTTGAGCACCTAATCACTCCTTCAAACTCAAAGCTTTTGGACCCCAAAATATCACTTGCATTTGTTCAACAGATAAGGGTATAGTTTCCTCACCTTTCCCATCTCTATCCATTTGGCCTTTCTTGAATTTGTGTCTTTGAGCCCCACACGAAGGTACTCCACATTCCCTCGTTTTGAAGACCTTGTTCCTCTGTTAAGAATGGTGTCTTACTGTAGCTCATCAAGGTATTCAAGAGAAAAATACTCAATGGAAGGAATATGAACATTTTCTCCTTGATATTCAATCAAATATGGCTCATACAACCTCAAGTTCTCAACACTAACAAAAACATAAATTTGCATATATGAAGGAAAATCCAATTTGGAGGCATTATCACCAATATTTTCTAAAATTATGAATGGAACATATCGAATTGGTTTTAGCTTTTTAACCTCTCCTTGAATCATTTCTTTGCTAATGTGAAGCGGAAATTCATCATCGACTTGGAATTTTTGATCTACACGATGTTTATCATGCCTTGTCTTGTACTTGACTTGGCTCTTTTCCAGTGGTTCTTGGATTGTTTTATGCACCAATTGGATTTTTTCAATGAACCTCTTACCTATATCTATGTCACTATGACCATCAATAGAATCATCCTTTCCACAAATGAATTCAAAAGGAGATTTAGGCAAGTATCCCAAACATGCCTCAAATGGCAATGTTTGAGTTTAAGAGTGTTTTTCCCAATTGTAAGCATGCTAAATGTAGTGCAATTTTTCATCCCACAAATTAGGATGCTTTTTGCAATAACCACGAAGAATATGTATCACCATCATGTTCACCACCTCTATTTGACCATCTGTTTGCGGATGAAATGCAATACTTTGAATCTAGTGTTCATGAATCCCCACAAGCTTGACCAAAAATTCCCAACAAAGCCAGAATCTCAATCACTAACAAAAGATGTGGGAAATCCAAAATGCACCCATACTTTCTGAAAGAATAACTTAACAGTTTTTTCAGCTGTAATTTTCCTTTAACATGGCATCAAAATACACATTTTGTTGAACCTATCCACAACTACAAAAATATAATCATGATTCCTCTTTGACATAGGAAGACCTCCAACAAAGTCCATAGAAATAATCTCCCATGGATGAGAAGTTACTGGAGTTGGAGTGTACAATGATAACTTTCTATTGCTAGGCTTACTAACAATACATAATGAACAACCTCTAATAAAATGTGACACACTTTCAAGAATAGGAGGCCAATAACAATACCTCTTTAAATGTGCCACCATATTACTTACACCGAAATGACCAGTAATAAGATAAGTATGCACCTCTCTTATAATGTTGGCCCTTTCTCCCTGCAGAATACAAATATTACGAAGATGGTACAAAATGTTATCATGCATGTGATAATCCAATTCCTCTACATCGTTCCCTTGACTGAAAGTTGCATATACATCTTGAAAATCAATATCTAAAGCATATTGTTCAACATAGCTCTCATGAAAAACAAAATTATGCTTAAGAATAGTAGTAGCACTAAACATTAGGGGAATTTTGAGGTCTAAAGTGGGCATTCAAAGAAAAATTTAGAACCAAAATAAAATTTATAAGGACCAATAGGATTTAAGATGATGATGTCAACCATGGGGTTTGATTCACCATTTTTGGAGTAAAAAAGTAAAAAGATTAAAAAATAATAAAATAATAAAACTACTTTTTCAACTTGTATTTTCAACTTATCTACTTTAATTTTTACTCTAATTTCAAGTGGGATTACAAGTTGGACGAAAATTTTGATTCCTCATCCAAGTATTACTCATGTTTGATATTTTTGATGGACCCTGATATGTGAAAAATGAGATATACATGAAAAAACGTGATTGTAATCAAATTTTACATGTATTTCTCATTTTTTGTGTACCAAGGTCCATCAAAAGTATGAGACATGGGTACTCCTTGGATGAGGAATCAAATTCTGCATCCAACGAGTGTTTCCACTAGAAATTTGAGTAAACCCATAGGGGGGTAAATTGAAACTACGTGTTGAAAAAATAGTTTTTTTTTCCCTCTAAAATTTGAAGATTTAATCTAATATTATTTTATTATTTCCACTATTATTTTATAGTTTCCTTATGACACCCATTTTAGACCTCAAAACTCCCCTAATGAATAGGCCTAGAAAGGATTTCATCAAATTTATTTTACATACCTTTCTTATACCTTATCACCGAGTGGAATTTTGAAGAAAACCCATCCATAAGAAGTGCCTTGATTACTGCAACTTTTTTTTCAATTACAAGTATTGTAATGGTTGATGATCAGTGTGAATGATTGTTTCCTTACCCATCAAGTAGTGTTTGCACTTTTTCACACTTTTCACCAATGCATACAACTCCTTGTCATATGTAGGATAGTTAATCACTACACCATTAAAAGTTTACAAATGAAAACAAATAGGCTTACCATGTTGCATGAGGACCACAGCCATGGAATAATCACTAGCATTAGTATAAATCTCAAATGACCTTCTCAAGTCTGGAAGTGCAAGTACTAGGGCTGAACTGATCTTTTCTTTTAATGCATAAAATTCCTTTTTTCATTTATCTCCCCACTCGAAGACCTGCTTCACACTTGTCAATGCATGCAATGGAGTTGCGATAGAAGAGAAGTTAGTAATAAACTTCCTCCAATATTGGGCTGCTCCCAAAAATCTTCTTTCCTCCATAACTATTTTTGGCTTTGTCCAATTCAAAATGACTTCAACCTTGGAAGGATATATTTTCAATTCACCTTCTCCAACAATGTGACCCAAATACACTAAAGAAGTTTTTCCAAACTTACACTTTGACATATTTAAAAACAATTGTTCTTCCTTTAAAACATCAAGTATTTTTTTCATATGCATGTCATGTTCTTCACAAGATTTACTAAAAATAAAGATGTCATCTAAGTAGACTATCAAAAACTCATCTAAAACTCCCCTCAATATACCATTCATCACATGCATAAAGGTAGCCAAATCATTGCAAAGACCAAAAGGCATAACAAGTCATTAAAACAAACCTTTCTTTGTTTTGAATGTTTTCTTCCATATGTCACCTTCAACAATTCTAATTTGATGATAGCCATTCCTTAATTCAAACTTAGTAAAATATTTTTCATATTTCAATTGTTCAAGTAAATTTTTATCACACCCAAATTAAAAAAAAAAATTGCTTAGATACGGTCTTCCTAGTTTTGATGTTATGTCAATTTGGATCATGAAAATTGGTAAAAGGGGGTGTAAATCACGCTTATCCTAAATCCTAAAATAATTATAGACCATGTCTTGTTAGTTATTTGGACCAGCATATATCATCTCAAGGCTCATTTTTAACCTTACTCTTAACCTGTCTATTTTTACCTCTTTTCGTAGCGCACATAGATACGAAATGACAATTTGTGCTACGAAAACACTTAAACTTTCCATAGAAAATCTGTTAGATTTTAAACTTATGGCGCTACGAAATTATGAATTTTTGCGGGAGACAAAGGTCTGAATGACATGCCATTTTTTCATTGGTTAGGGTTAAACTAGGGTCTTTTCTAGTTAGTTATGGCAGTCATCATTATGTTAAAATCATGATTGTTGTGTTTTCATTCCCCCTTTCCACCTCATTTTTCTTTTTTCTCACCGTGGGGTTTTTAAATTGGTTTTAATAACTTTCCACTCACCCGTGCCATATCATTATCTCATTCATCCTTGTCCCGTAGCAGTTTCATCTCCTTCCCCAAAGCAGCTCTCTGTCCATTTTCAAAGCAACTCTTTGTCCACCTTCAAAGCAGCTCTCTGTCCACTTTTTAAATTTGCAGGTGTCACAACATTGAAGAAAGTTGAGCAGTATAAATAATATGGCAGCCAAGAGGAAGGCACACAAAGGAGGTTCTTGTTTGAGTTTTGAACCAATGGAATTGAAGTTGTTAAATGAAGAGCCCAATTTCATTGAAGCCTTCAGAAACCCAGGTTGTATGAGATTCTTCAAGAAATTGCAGGGTTTCCATGTTCAGATATCGAAGGAGTTTGCAGAAAATTTCAATGGTACAACATCTAAGGTGGGAATGTTGAATTTTTCTGTCTCCCCTAGGACAATAGCCCTAGCTACAAAGATTCCAAGACAAGGTGAAGATTGGTTTAAGTCCACTAAATTCAAGCTGCAAAATTGTGATGAATTCATGAAGGATGAATATGTTGGGACTAAGATAGGTACTGGGACTCCAAGAGAACATGTGAAAGAATAATACTCTAAACTGTTAATGATCATTCAAAAATATTTCACTTGCAAAGGGAGGTTCCATATGGTGTATCAAAATCACTTCAAGCTTCTGTTGCATTTCACTGGTAAGCAAGCCATTGATCTTCCTTTTTACCTGTTGAGAAGTTTGAGTAATATGGAAGATAAGGTGAAGGCTAGGCCACAAAATAGTGATACATCTGTGTTTCATCATAGGCTTATTAAGTTTTTAGTGTTGGAGGAGTTAGGAAAGATAAACATATATTAGTATTCTTTCCTCTTTCTTAATGGATATGAAGTTGATATAGTGACTCCTAAGAAAACTCCTAAACCTAAGGACACTCACTCAATTCAAAATGAGCAGCCTGTAAATGAAATAGAGGTATAATCAAGAAACAGAGCCAAGGAATGTTGATGGAGAGAAAATGGAGATTGATACACAACCTGCACAAGAAACACTAGTCCCATTGTCAGCACTTGCAATAAAAAACCAAAATTCAGTAGCATGAATAGACAAGAAAGGATGAAAAGAAGCAAAACTAAGGGCCAAGCAAGTGAGAAATGTAATTTGGAAGCCATCCTTCAAGTTATAGACATAGAAGAATCCCTAGTAGTCTAGGTTGTTGATGTTGGAGGGAGCCGAAATAAAAAAAAGGTTATCACTGTTAAAAAAAATTGACATCACTGGAGAAGATGTTGAGTTTGTTTTTCAGCTAAGAAAACCAGTGACTAGATCACAACTGGCCAAATATGCTATGTCTCAAGCTACTGATAAATGAAAGCAACCACTGATACAATAATTCATTGATCTCTCTCTAATCAAAGAATTTATCAATGTACAAAGAAAAGGGAAGGAGCAGATGGTTGAAAAATCAGAAATGGAGCTCCTCACAGAACAACTAAGAGAAGCAAGGGAAGAAATAATTGAGTTAAATTTGGAAGCAGAGAAACACAGGTATGAAAAGATTGAGTTTGATCAGATGATGAAGAAATGGGACAGTGAAATTTCAGTTTTTGCAGGATCTATGAGTGATGCTAAACGATTGTTGAAAAGAACCAAACCTCTAAGACTTATGGCCAAACATACCAGAAACATGAATCTGCACTTTGAAAATGAAAGAATATCATTACAGAATCAATTAAAGGACCTTCAAGAGCAAATGGAAATGATACAAGATGAATTGAAAAACAGGGGCCTAAAAATAATAGTCATAAATGAGCCTAAAGACACTCAAGCTTCAAATGACAAAGAGGATTAGAATTACCATGTTTTGAGGAGTGGGTAAGTTTTTGTCAATTTCGATGAGGCTATCTAGCAGTTTTTACTCATAAAAACTGAAATTTTTGAAGAAAATGATTTTTCTGTTTCTGACAAATTAGGTGTTTTCTTCGTACCAGCCAGGCTTGAAGCCCAAAAAGCACTTTGAAAATTCTAAAGATGACTTTTTTGACAAAAAATTGTTCAATTAAAAATTTAACTGTGGAAAAACTTTGTATTAGCTATTTTAACCTATCAAATAGATGCATAATAGAAAGGAGAGCTAATAAGTGGTGGAAGTTGGTAAATTAATTTTTCTACCAAAAGTTTCTACGAAACTGTCTTGTTTTCCTCTGTTTTGACAAAGAATTAAATTTTGAAGGAATTTTGGTTTGAAGTAGTGCATTCAAGGTTAGCTAATCACATATGGAGGTAGAAGATGGTAAGAAGGATATTTCATACAGGTTTGGTCCACGAAGCTGTCCAGCTCATCTTCAAATTATTAATTCATCATGGAGGTATTTCATCATGTGTGATGCCAGCAACTCCTTAAAAGTAGGAAGACGAGTTTCATGAAGACCATGAAGACATTTATGTTTTGGTTATGGTCAGTGTTGTTAAAGCACATGATTCCTTTTGATGTATTTGGGTTGTCCTTTAGATAAAGATGTAATAAATAGGTAGTTGAGTTATGTTAGGACTCTAACTTCTAAGTTAGTAGGTGTTAGTTTCTAATTCCAAGTATCTAGTTTATGGTTAGACTAGGGGGAAAAAAAGAGCTTAATGGTCTAGCCTTGTTGGGAGATTCGATGTAAATATTTTATGCCTATTAATAGGCATTATTTTGATGAATGAAGGGTTGGAGAATATTGTATCACACTCCTAATTTGTAAAATATTTCATATTCAATAATACAAAGTGGATATTTTTCCTTCTTCACCTGAGAATCGAATAAGGTTTTTAATGGGTTCTATGTATTATGATTTTCATGTTTAATGTCTACAGTATTTTTATGTCTAATTACTCAGAATTCATGGAAATCATGCTCTGACTTCCTTTAGATATTGAACTGTTGTTTCTTCCTATGTTGTGTATGTGTGCCATGTTTTTATTGAAGCTTCCATTTGCCTCAGTTTCCACAAGAAGAATTATTTTCATTGAGTTTCCTGATGTTGACTCCATTAGCCCAATGGTAGTAAGTCCTTTATATTTTCAACCTGAAATTAATCACAATGTCACTATCATAGAGTTAGCCATCTAATATAGTTTTCATTGACCAATCATAAGTTACCTTATGAGAGCCCTCTCAGACTGAAGATGCTAATATTCAGTTAAATTTGGTTGAAATAGTTACTCTAAGTTGTCTGGTGGAGCAGCCCATCAGTAACAATTTAGAAATAACATTTTGGTGCGTCTGCCGGGAGTCTGAAGACGTATTTCCCCGAATCTTTTGCTCAAATAGTGAAGCTGGACTCTTGGAGGTAGCAGGAGCTCAAAACTTTTCGAGGCTCCAGAAACTACCTTGGTTACTCCACTACAATATTTCATGATTAAAGGTGGCTTCGAGAGAAATATATACAAGGAGAAATATAGATCCTAACCCACCTACCATTATGGATAATCCAGAGAGGATTCTCAGAGGCATTGGAAGCAGCTCTTCAAAATCATGTATTCCATCACATTGAAGAGCTTTGTCCTCTGAAATTATTCGAAGTCCTGAAGATAGGAAATTTGATGATAAAATTGAAGAATTATTTCTTAGGTCTAAAAGTGAAAATGAATTGACTGATATAATTCTAGACCTGCAAAGACTAGGCATTGAAACATCATCCCTAGTATCCAAAGAAGAAAAAGAAGAATTATGGAAAACAATTACATCATAGTTGTTGTTAGAGAGAGAGTCTTTTGAAAAATTGAACAAATTATATCCATTTGATTTCTTGTTGAAAATAAAATCTAGTATACCTTTTCCCGAGTGGAGTTCATTTATATCTATACTGCAAAGACCAACTACACCACCTCCTAATAGATCATATTCTCCTATTGTTTTTCCAAGGAACCAGAAACCAATATCATCTGTTGTTCTTTCTCATATCTCAATTATTGTCATTATTGCTAGAATTTCTCCTCCACCTCCTCCTTCTGGACCTACAAGATATGCTCCACTTTTCCTCCCTACTATTCTTCATGACCTTCGAGATAAATACTCAATTAGAGTTAAAACCTTTGGGAGTGAAGAGGAAATAATAGACAAGGAACATGTAGATCAATTCAATGATCTCATTGAAAGAGAGGGGGCAGACCATGAAGATATTAAGATGATATTATTTGCTCAGAGCTTCACTAGTGAAGTAAGAAAGTGGTTTAAATCCCTAGCTCTAGCAAGCTTGCAGAATTGGAACCAACTAGAAGATAGTTTTTTAAACAAATGGGGGAGTCAGGTAAATCCAGTGCAAGCCCTGATTGAATATAAAATTTTTAAAAGAGCCTTAGATGAATCTGTCTGAGCATTCTCTAATAGGTTTAACAAAGTCTATAACTCCATACTTGCTAATCTTAAACCTCCCCCAGGAGCTGCTCAATTACACTATGCAGAGGCATTTGATTATGATTTTTCTATTCTTCTTAGGGAAAGAGAGTCTTATTATCTAGCAGAAATGCATAATGAAGCAGTGAAAGTAGAAGTAAACATGATAGCTGCAAAGAGGTCTAAGATGGGAAAATCAAAATTGAAAGAAGAAGAGAAACCTTCATCCTCATATGCTAAGTTTGATTCTATGTTGAAGACTATGGAGAAACTCATGGATATACTTGCCCTTGGAGCCACTCCCTTACCTCCTACACAACATAATCCACAAATCAGAAACCCACAGTTTAAGAGGCCTCAAAATCAACAAATACAAAGAGAAAATAGAAATCAGCCTGACCCACAAGTGAGGCCTCCCTTTCAGCATAATTTGATTGATGAAGAATAAACTCGACCTGAGCTTCAAAAGGATATTATCCACTGTACAGATGAAGATATGTCTGGGATGTTTCTGATCAAGGAGGAGAATGATGAGTCTAGTCATGATTTTAAAAAAGATGAGGGACAATTTGATTACCTAAAGGGCTATCAACATGCTATATTTAAGATGAAGAAGCAGTACAATCTTAGAAAAAGAAATTTTCCCATCACCACAAATAAAACTCGGCCAAAGGAGGATTCTCCTAAAGCAACTAAGCCAAAACACACCACTTCCACCTCCTACCAAATAAATTGAAAAAGTCACATCTACCTTCAATTTAGAGAATGAGATCTCTAAAATTAAGATTCATGTGCCCTTTGGAGAAATTATGAAGGTCAATTAGTATAGAAGGAAAATTGTGAAGATGTTGAATTATCAACCAAGACCTTCAGATATCCTTAATCTACAAGAAGACCATCCTACCATCTTCCTAGGACCAAGGGTGGAAGATGAGCATAATGGAGAAGTACCTCCCTTCTATGTGAGCCTTAATATCCATAATATGACTTTACACAATGCCATATTGGATTCAGGGGCTTCCCATAACCTCATGCCTAAGGTGATTATGGAGAGGATGGGTTTGGAGATCACTAGGCCTTACAAAGATCTATTTTCTTTTGACTCTAAGAGAGTCCAATGCATAGGTCTAATCAAATATGTTATTGTTGGCTTGTCACAAGTGCTTTCTAAGAAAGTGGTGGATGATATCCCCTTGTCACAAGTGCCTACTAAGAGAGTGATGATCGACATAGTTTGGCATGCTCTTATCCAGATCTTGGGCAACGAAAATCAAAGGTATTATGAAAATGGACATGACATATGCTACCATTCCTATTTTTGGTGAGATGAGAAGATTGTATAGGGAGAGTAGGATAGCCTACATGGTAAGAAGCAAGGATAAGCCTCCAAATTTTCCCATTTATGTTGTTGAAATAGAATTAGGATCAAAAATGATTTTCAATGAGCTAACTGATGAAGCAGAGATTGAAGGGAAAACAGAAAATCAACAAGCTGAAAATCAGGAAAATGTAGAAGAAAAAGCAAAGGGCTGGTGGCTTCTACACTTTGATGGATATGCTAGAAGAGAGGGGGCTGGAGCAGGCATATGGATCACTACTATTGATGATGAAAGTAATTTTTATTCCTTTAAACTTAACTTTGACTGTACCAATAATATGGCTGAATATGAACCTATGTTTTTAGGTTTGGAAATTGTGAAAAAATTGGGTGCCAAGAAGATATCAGTGTGTGGTGACTCAGAGTTGGTAATCAAACAAGTTGAGGGACTATACCAAACTAAGGATGTAAGGATGAGGGCTTACAAAAATATGATTATGGAAATGCTTGAAAAAAATCAAGAATATGAATTTATTGTGAAAATTAGAGACCAAAATTCAATGGTTGATTCTCTAACTGTCTCTTCAAGTTTTTTTGTCATCCCTACACATTCTACTGAGAAATATGTAATTGAAGTCTGGCATAGACCTACCATCCTAGATAATATCATTCATTGGCAAGTGTTTGAAGATGACCAGCGGGTCTAGAATTTCATAGAGTTAAAGGATGAGTTTGAAAACATACAAGTGGATCAGCAAACATGTTTGTTGAAACCAAGGTCAATTCTGAAGTCTTGCAGCTAAAAAAAAATTGTATACCAAAGGGCCTTATTCAACTTGAGAAAATTTTTGATCAAAATGATGTTTTTAAATCTCCTAGAATGCAGGCTGATGATGAGGAGGTAGAAACTTGTAATCTTGGTACAACAACAACGCCTAAAATGGTAAATATTTCGAAGTTTATTTCTATGGAGATGACATAGAAATATATTAAGATGATGAAGAAATACATTGATGTTTTTGCATGGAGCTATGCCGATCTGAAAAGGTATGACCCTAGTATTATACAACATACTATTCCTATCAAAGAGAATGAGAAACGTTTCAAACAGAAATTGAGAAGCATTAACCCTTTGCTCATGCCTTTGATTGAGAAGGAGATTAAGAAACTTTTTGATGTAAATATCATTGTTCCTATAATATTTTGAAAATGGATTCCTAATCTAGTACCAGTCAGAAAGAAGAGTGGCGAGATCAAAATTTGTATTGACTTTAGAAATCTAAACAAGGCTTCCTTGAAGGACAACTACCCTCTTCACAAGATGGATCATATTTTGTAGAATATTGTTGGCTCTCAAAGGATGTCCATGCTGGATGGATTTTTAGGTTATAATCAGATATTTATACAACTGGAAGATCGAGAGAAGATTTCTTTTACCATGCCATGGGGAACATTCATGTATGTCAAGATGCCTTTCGGTTTGATGAATGCAGGAGAAACCTTTCAAATAGAAATTGACATTAATTTTGTGGAGGAGAAATACAAATCAATTGTGGTCTATTTGGATGAAATAACTGTGTTTTCAATAAGGGAGGGGGATCATTTGAAACATTTGGAGAAAATTATGGAAAAATGCAGAAGATTTGGTATCTCTCTTAACCCCTCTAAAATTATTTTTTCTCTAACCTCTATAAAATTTCTTGGGCATATCATATCAAAGGAAGGGATAAAGATTGATCCTAATATAGTTAATGCAATTTAGAAGATAGACCTGCCAAGGAACAAGTAGGAAATTCAGTCCTTTCTTGGAAAAGTAAAATTTGTTAGAAGGTTCATCTCGAACTTTTTTGAAATTGTCAGAGACATTACCAAGATGTTAAAGGAGGGAGCTAATATTAAGTGGACTGTTGAAGCCAAGAAATCATTTGAAGAGATATAGAAATCCCTCACTCACGCCCCAATGCTTATTAGTCTAAATTTTTCAAGATAATTTTTGTTTTTCACATTTGCCTCTGAAAATACCATTACTGGAGTTTTATTGCAAAAAGGATAGCAAGGTATGGAACATCCTATTTCATTTTTTAGCATAACTCTTTCCAAATAAGAGCTGAAGTATAATATTTTAAAAAAAATGCATATGATTTTATGAAAGCTCTTAAATACTTCAGAATTTATATTTTACACTCTCATGTCATTGCATTTGCACCTAACATTGTGGTTAAAGAAATTTTGACACAAGATGATCCTGATGGAAAAAGAGGGAAATGGATAGCTACTTTGTTGGAAAATGACATAGAAATCAAGCCTACAAATTTGGTGAAAGGACAAGGGTTAGCAAAAATAATAGCCAATCAAAATTTGAATGTATTGACATGAATTTCATTGCAGAAATTTCAGAGATGTAAAAAAAAGATGAAGAGTTTATACCTATTGAAGAGAAGCTCATTTTATATGAATAGTATAGAGATATAATCTTTGTCTTACATCATTACAAGTATCCTCCAGAGTTGACCAAATCCAAAGCAAGGTTTGTAAAGATGAAATCATTAAGATACTGCATTGTATATAAGAATTTGCATTGAAAAGATACAGGTGTAATCCTTTTAAATTGTTTGTGGGAAGAAGAAGCTGAAAAGGTCATTGAAGATTTTCACAAGGGGTATTGTGGAGGAAACCACTACTAGAAAGCTACAAAAAAAAAAATACGTAGAGAAGGTTACTATTGGCCCACTATGTTCAAGGATATCTTCAACAAGATCAATGATTTCCATGAATGTCAAATTTTTGATGGTAATAAAAAATTGATTACTTTACCTTTGATGCCAATATATGTTGTGGTGCCTTTCTAACAATGGGGGTTGGATTTTATTGGTGAAATACACCTAGCATCTTCATGGTAACATCACTGGATTTTGAAAACCACGGATTATTTCACTAAATGGATCGAAACAATCCCAACAAGGCATGCCACTGATTCGGTCATTATTGAGTTCCTGGAGAACAACATTTTGTCTAGGTTTGGTTGTCCTATGAAGATTATTACTGATAATGCAAAATATTTTAAATCAAAAATATTAATTATCTTTTGTCATTAGTATCATATAACACTTGGGCATTCAACAACCTATTATCCCCAAGGTTATGGCCTTGTAGAATCATCTAATAAAAGTATTGTCAGGATTATAAAAAAGGTGTTGCACGAAAACATGAGATCATGGCATTTGAAATTGAAATATGCTCCTTGTGCTGATAGGGTCTGTACAAAGCGATCCATTGGTACATCCCATTATGAATTAGTGTATGGAGCTAAAGAAATTTTTCCCACTTCCTTGGGAGTTCCTGTAATGAAGCTACTGCAAGGACTTGAAGAGGAGCCCAATTCCATTCAGAGAAGGATAAACCAACTCATATCTCTGCAATAAAAAAGAGAAGAATTATACAAGAACCATAAAAAATCACAAAACATAGTGAAGAAAACATTTGACAAAAACGTTAAAGAGGAGAATTTATAGATTCAAGATGTAGTTTTGAAGTGGGAAGCAAGAATTGAGAAAAAGGGGAAGCATGGAAAGTTTGAAAACATCTGGAAGGGACCATTTGTGGTAGCTGCATATTATGGCAGGAATACTTATCTACTTCAGGAAATGGATGGACAACTTTGTGTTGGAGGACATTTCAATGGAAAGTTTCTAAAGCACTAATCCTCCTAAATTTTACTGAATATTCACTCCATTGTATATATTTCCTTTTTTGTTATGTTTTCCTACTAATAATGATATGTTAATCATCAAGATTGATCCCGGGGAGAAGGCTATAAGAGTTTGAAGAAGGCTTTGTGAATTTTAAAAAATTTATTTTAAATAAGGATGGCACTGGAACTACATGTTCTTTGTTGTACCACAGCGGCACACCATCCCCAGTGGAGCCACTGTTATCACACCCAAATTTTTACAAAAAAAAATTGCTTAGATAAGATCTTCCTAGCTTTGATGTTATGTCAATTTGGATCATGAAAATTGGTAAAAGAGGGTGTAAATCATGCTTATGCTAAATCCTAAAATCATTATAGACCATGTCTTGTGAGTTATTTTTCATCATATATCATCTCAAGGCTCATTTTTAACCTTACTCTTAACTTGTATGTTTTTACTTGTTTTCATATCGCACATAGATACGAAATGAACATTTACACTGTGGAAACACCTAAAATTTTTGTATCGAATCTATCAGATTTGAAAATGATGGTGCTGTGAAATCATGAATTTTTGTGGGAGATAGAGGCTTGAATGACATGTCATTTTTCAGTGGTCAAGGTTAAAGTGGGGTATTTTCTAGTTCGTTATGGGAGTCATCATTATGTTAAAATCATGATTGATGTGTTTTCATTCCCGCTTTCCACATTTTTCATGTTTCTCACCGTGGGGTTTTTAAATTGGTTTTAATAACTTTCCACTCACCCCTGCCATATCATTAGCTCATTCATCCTTTTCCTACAGTAGTTTCATCTTCGTTCTCAAAGAAACTCTCTGTCCATTTTCAAATTAGCTCTCTATCCAACTTCAAAGCAGCTCTCTGTCCACTTTTTAAATTTGCAGGTGTCGCAGTAGTGAAGAAATCTGAGCATTATAAAGAAGATGGCAACCAAGAGGAAGGCACACAAAGGAGGTTCTTGTTTGAGGTTAGAACCAATGGACCTGAAGCTATTAAATGAAGAGCCTAATTTCGCTGAAGCCTTTAAAAATGCAGTTTGTATGAGATTCTGCCAGAAATTGTAGGGTTTCCATGTTCAGATATGAAAGGAGTTTGCAAAAAATTTCACTAGTACAACATCTAAGTTAGGAATGTTGAAATTTTCTGTCTCCCTTGGGTTAATAGCCCTAGCTACAAATATTACAGGACAAGGTGAAGAGTGGTTTAAGTCCACTAAATTCAAGCTGCAAAAGTGTGATGAATTCATGAAGGATGAATATTTTTGGACTAAGATAGGTATTGGGATTCCAGGAACACATCTGAAAGAAGAATAATCTAAACTACTAGTGATCATTCAAAAAAATTTCACTTGCGAAGGGAGGTTCCACATGGTGTATCAATATCACTTCAAGCTTCTGTTGCATTTCACTGGTAAGCAAGCCATTGATCTTCCTTTTTACCTGTTTAGAAGTTTGTGTAAGATGGCAGATAAGGTGCATGCTAGGCCACAAAATAGTGATACATCTGTGTTTCATCATGGGATTATTAAGTTGTTAGTGCTAGAGGAGTTAGGAAAGATAAAAAAAGTTTGTACTCTTTCCTCTTTCTTAATGGATATGAAGTTGATGTAGTGACTCCTAAGAAAACTAATAAACCTAAGGACACTCACTCAATTCAAAATGTGCAGCCTGTAAATGAAACATAGGTAGAAAATCAAGAAACAATGCCAAGGATTGTTGAAGGAGAGAAAATGGAGATTGATACACAATCCGCACAAGAAACACCAGTCCCACTTCCAGCGCCTGTTATTAGAGGAATTTTGAGGTCTAAAATGAGGCTCCTAAGAAAAATTTACAAAAAAAATAAACTTTATAAGAACCAATAGGATTCAAGATGATGATGTCAACCATGGGGGATGATTCACCATTTTTGGAGTAAAAAAGTAAAAATATTAAAAAATAATAAAATAATAAAACTACTTTTTCAACTCATATTTTCAACTTATATCTCTAATTTTTTATGCAAATTTTGAGCGGGAGTACTCGTTGGATGAAAAATTTAATTCCTCATCCAAGGAGTACCCATGTTGCATACTTTCGATGGACCCTTCTACACGAAAATTGAGAAATACATGAAAAATTTTGTTTACAATAATGTTTTCCATGTATTTTTCATTTTTAATGTAGCAGTGCCCATTGAAAGTATGCAACGTGGGTACTCCTTGGATGGGAAATAATTTTTTCATCCACTGAGTGTTTCCACTCAAAATTTGAGTAAACCCATAGGGATATAAGTTCAAAATACGAGTTGAAAAAAATTCTGTAGCAAGAATATACAAGAAAGGATGAAAAGAAGAAAAAATAAGGGCCAAGCAAGTGAGAAAGGTAATTTGGAAGCCATCCTTCAAGTTATAGACATAGAAGAATTCCCCATAGTCCAGGCTGTCGATGTTGGAGGGAGAAGAAAGCAAAAGAAGGTTATCACTGCTAAAAAACATAACTTTACTGGAGAAGATGTAGAGTTTGTCTTTCAGCCAAGAAAACTAGTGACTAGATCACAGCTGTCCAAAGATGTTATGTCTCAAGCTACTGATAAAGGAAAGCAGCCTCTTATATAAGAAGTCATTGATCTCTCTCTAGTCAAATAAGTTATCACCGTGCAAAGAAAAGGGAAGGAGAAGATGGTTGAAAATTAAAAAATGGAGCTCCTCACAGAACAACTAAGAGAAGCAAGGGAAGAAATAATTGAGTTAAAGTTGGAAGTAGAGAAACATAGGTCTGAAAAGATTGAATTTGATCAGATGATGAAGAAATGGGACAACAAACTTTTAGTTTTTACAAGATCTATGAATGATGGTAAAACACTGTTGAAAAGAACCCAACCTCTAAGACTTCTGGCCAAACATACCAGAAAGATGAATCTGCACTTGCAAGCTGAAAGAAGATCATTACAGAATCAAGTAAAGGACCTTCAGGAACAAATGGAAATGATGTAGGATGAATTGAAAAATTGGGGCCTAAAATAATAGTCATAAATGAGCCTAAAGACACTCAAGCTTCAAATGACAAAGAGGATTAGAATTACCAAGTTTTGAGGGTGGGTAAGTTTTTTTCAATTTTGAAGAGGCTATCCAGTAGTTTTTACTCATCAAAAAGTGATTTTTTTGAAGAAAAGGATTTTTTCTGCATTTCTGACAGATTAGGTGTTTTCATAGCGCCAGCCAGGCTTGAAGCCCAAAAAGCGCTACAAAAATTTTGAAGATGACTTTTTGACAAAAAAACTGTTCAAACTTAAAATTAAACTTTGAAAAAAAATTTTATTTTCTCTTTTAACTTATCAAATATATCCATGATAGAAAGGAGAGCTAATAAGCGGTGGAATTTGGTAAATTAAATTTTCTACCAAAAGTTGCTACGAAACTGCCTTGCTTTCCCCTGTTTTGGCAGTGAATTAAATTTTGAAGAAATTTTGGTTTGAAGTAGTGCATTCAAGGTCAGCTAATCACATGTCGAGGTCAAACATGGTCAGAAGGATATTTTCATACAAGTTTGGTCCACGAAGTTGTCCACCTCATCTTCAAATTATGAATTCATCATGGAGGTATTTCATCATGTGTGATGGTAGCAGCTCCTTAAAAGTAGGAAGACCAGTTTCATGACGACAATGAAGATATTTATGTTTTGGTTATGGTCAGTGTTGTTAAAGCACATGATTCCTTTCGATGTAGTTGGTTTTTCCTTTAGATAAAGATGTAATAAATAGGTAGTTGAGTTCTGTTAGGACTCTAACTCCTAAGTTAGTAGGTGTCAGTTTCTAATTCCAAGTATCTAGTTTATGGTTAGACTAGGTGGCAAAAAAAGAACTTAATGATCTAGCCTTGTTGGCAGATTCGATGTAAAGATTTGATGCCTATTAATAGGCAGTATTTTGATGAATGAAGGGTTGGAGAATATTGTATCACACTGCTACTTTGTAAAAGCTTTCATATTCAATATTACACAGTGGATATTTTGCGTTCTTCACCTGAGATTCGAATGAGGTTTTTAATGGGTTCTATTCCTTATATTTTTCATGTTTAATATCTGCAGTATGTTTATGTATAATTACTCAGAATTCATGGAAACCATGCTCTGAATTCCTTTAGATATTGAACTGTTGTTTCTTCCTATGTTGTGCATGTGTGTCATCTTTTCATTGAAACTTCCATTTGCCTCAGTTTGCACAAGAAGGATTATTTTCAGTGAGTTTCCTGAATTTGACTCCATTAGCCCAATGGTATCAAGTCCTTTATATTTTCAACCTACAATTAGTCACAATGTCACTGTCATAGAGTTAGCCATCTAATAGAGTTTTCATTAAAAAATCATAAGTTACCTTGAGAGAGCCCTCTCACACTCAAGAGGCGAATCTTCAGTTAAATTTGGTTGAAATAGTTACTCTAAGTTGTCTGGTGTAGCAGCCCATCAGTACTAATTTAGAGATAAAATAAATAATCAATTCTAGGAAGTGGGTAACGGTTCTTTACCATCATTTTGTTCAATGCACAGAATTTCGCACACATGCACCATGTTCCATCCTTCTTTGGCACCAAAAAAATAGAAGACCCGCATGGCGAAGTACTTGGTCTAATGATCCCCTTGTCCAAAAAATATTGAATTTTCTTTTTAATTTTTGCACTTTCCATCACTGAAATCATGTACATGCCAATGTTAGGAAGAGGAAAATATTGTTGCGATTGTATTTCATGTTGGATTCCCCTCTTGGGAGGAAATCCTTTTGGCTCCTAAAACATCTCATCATATTGGTTAAGAACCTCAACCAAATTAGATTTAATCTTGAATCACAACCTTGAAAAGCTTCATTTTCAACAACATTCTTTTGCTTAACCATTAGAAGCATAAAATTCTTTCTAGATTTAATGAGTAATTTCATTTTTCTAGCATTTAAAAATGAAAGATTTAGTTTATGTAGATGTGCTCTAACAATGTGATCACTGCCATATTTGAGCAAGTGATACTTGTTTTCATGGCGATGGAAAATAGCTTTTATATCATACAAATATAGGCTTCCCAATTCAATTCTAGAAATATCAAGTGGTACTACATAAAATTCAACTTCATCAAGAAAGTTTGTTGTAAATGCAAATTAAAGATGCATTTCCTCATATCTTGTAAGTTTCCATTCTTTCAAATACGACCTGAAGGATAAGGTCTTGGATGAGGAATGGTATCTAAGTTTAGTTTCCTGACTAAGTCTCTGGAAATCAAATTTTCTTGTGAACCATTATCAAAAAGTGTATCAATTTTGGTGTGCTTTGAAATCACCCGAATATGGAAAATTTAAATTCTAGGTTTCTCATCTTCAATATCATTACGAAAACTTGAAAAGCTAGTGCTTTCTATGACCTTCCCTTTCATTCCCATTGTTGTGATCTTTGTTTCATCTCCTGAATTAGAGCCTAAGTAATGTTGTGTAGTTGTAGTTGTATTTTCTTCCCTTTGTTGTTAAACTTCTTTGGTTTCATCTTAGGATGAAGCTTCCAACAATGATCTTCATCATGACCCTCTTTGGAACAATTTTTGCATGTTAGTTTTTCTCCCTTTTTTAGAGTTGCATTCTTATTTCCCTTCCCTTTGAATTTTTTGTCACCCTTGTCTCCACTTGTGAATGGCTTTTTCCTACCTCCTTGTGGAATGTTTTCCCCTCTTGCTTCAAGTTGAGTTTCCTGGACACAAAGTTCATTTAAAATTGTAGGATTAAACATAAACATAATATGCCATAAATAATTGTGTAAACCCATAATATATTTCAAAAAAGTGTATTTTGAACTCAAATGTACACCTAATATCAAGCATCTTCTTCTGAATTCTTGAGTGTAGCTTTGCACACTTTGACCCTTTAGTTGTCTATAATTCTGCCAATCCATAATAGCCTTTTTCATATAAGCTAGTGGATAGAATTGTCTTATGAGTATAGCAATAAAATCTATCCAAGAGGTGGAGACCTTACCATATCCTCTTGTGTTTTGGCTTCCCACCAAATCAAAGAAGCACTCTCCCACCTCAATGAAGCCAACTGAATCTTTGTTTAATCATATTTGATGTTTTTGATCCTATAATAAACTTCAATTCGACAAACCCAATTTTCAATTCTTTCTGCATTCACTTCACCATTATACATAGAAATATCGAATTTTATATCAATTTTTAATAAGGGAGTTTTACCATGCACCCTTGGGGGATGTGTAGGCGTTTGAGTAAAATTTGTTATGGAAGAGGAGGAAGATGAGGGTGAGGATGAAGGCGAAGATTATGGTGGAGAATAGGGTGGTTTGTCACCATTTCCCTTTGAAGCCTTGTCATCATCTCCCCCTTTTCCTCTAGACTTACCCTTTCCTTTTGAAGGCTTGGAACTTTCACCCTGCAATCTTGAAGTCCTCTCTTTATAGAGAACCTGGACCATTTCAATCATGTCAAAGAAATCATTTCTAAAAGTATTTTCATCATCTAAAATGTTATCAATTCCTCCTTCATGAGACATGTTTGTTGAAGATTCAACTGCAATCTGAGGAAGAATTGGTGGTGGATCTTGAGGCAAACTCACTCTCCTTGCCCTTGACCTAACTTGAGGACTTGCAACCACAATATTTCCATCTCCTCTCTTGAGCTTCAACCTTGTAACCATCACAAACACTTGAAAAAAATTAAATCCTCAGAGCATTTAAGGAAACCTAAGCTCTGATACCAAACTTGATCTATATGAGGATTTAATCAAATTTTGATTGATGGTTTTCAAATTACAAGTGTTTAAAATTAGTTTTTGAGAGATTTTATGTTAATTTTTACACACATAAAGCATGTAAATAGACTATGAAATATAAAGGAACAATATACAAATGCACCATAATAATAACCACAAAGCAACAGATGATGAAGGAATTGGCCCCTCTTGGGCTATGTCTTCTTGGTCTAACTTCCAATGGCTTGGCCCTTTTTCATTATGCTCAAATTAGTGATTACATACATTTATAATGCTCAAATGGCTTCAAAACATGTTCCATAAGTTCCATAATGCCCAAAAATTCATGTCTAGCCTCTTTCTGATCTGAAATTGGTCAAAAACTAAAGAAGTTATGAGCCTCCCTAGTTTTCCTGCTAAATGCTCCACAATTTCTACAAAATCTGGACCAGCCCTACAATTTCCCCCTTCATTCGATTAAATGGGCGACAATTTTTTCTGGAATTCCAGGCGAAATTTTTGTAACCTTAATTTTCCCAATGACCCATTAAGTCTGAAAAATCAACTATATGGTTGGCGCATTAAACAATTTTTTTTAATATAAAATACCAGTAGGCAGTTAACTAACCGCCAGTGGTTACTGCCACGATGCTTACATGGGGGGGCTAGCAAGGCATTAAGGTGGTCAGCTAGCCTTGAACTGGTGGTCTGAAAAAAATATTCAGTGGCAGTCACATGCTGCGGTGACTATGATAGTCAGTGCAATTGATTACAACCCAACGGTTACAACAAAGATTTGTGGTGGTGTGGTCTCATGATGACGAGTTAACGGTAGCAGTTTGGACAAGAAGTTAGCCCTCCGCGCTACACTCCTGATTTTGGTAAGTGGCCCTATTGTCTATTTTTTTTGGGGGTCAGGGCTAAGCCCTGAACCCTACCCCCACATCTTTGCCACATAACATTCAAATACTAATTTACACCATAGTATTAATAAGTAATATGTTTAATATGGTGGTAACACTTTGCACTGTGAACTAGGAGGTTACAGGTTCAACTCCCACCCACTCCGCTCAGACCTTGACCATAAATTTGATGCCCCTGGGATGCCATGTGGCATCCCATGGCTATGCCATGTCGCAGCCTTTGGTTGGCCACTCTTAACCCAATAAAATTACGCCACTTCAAACCACTGAAATCATGCCACTTGGAACCACCTGATTCATTGGAGGAAATAACTTTGAACAGACAACCTGCCAACTAGGCATGCCCAATCAATAGTACAAACTACTGATTGGATTGTCCTGCATTTTGTTTTCAAATAAATTTTCCTTTTTGACAAAATGGACAGAACACGTTTCTAGGAGCATACAGTATTGGTTTTCCACAAAACGAGTTGCGTCGGATTCAAAACGAAGATATCTATGTGGTCATTCAGGTTCCATACCATTATGATATCTTTCATTTTTTAGCATAATTTTAAGCACCTAATCAATACCTGTTAGAACCGTAACTAAAATAGAACCAGTGTCCATCACCTCTCATGTCTAGTGTATCCATAAGCCTTCTATCTCTGATTTTGTCATCCCTATATGACTTGTTCCCACCGTGAGACTGAATTCGATATGCCCCATTAGTCCTATCCACATATCCATGAATAATTCTAAGTGTTCCATGTATTTTCAAGTCTGACAAGCTCTAAAGAATAGCTGCATTGACTTCTACTTGTTTCTCATGTGCCCTAGTAAGTCTCTCTTATGATTAAATGATTATGTCATTATTTGTTTTGCAACTCATTATTTCTACTTTTAAAATTCTCAAGGTAGTGAGGGGAGTACTCATCACCATGTTGCTCATATGATCCATAGGGAGAATCTCATTAACTATATTCTACCATTCTACTATCAATCTTTTTTATTTTCTTCCTGCAAGGCATAGGATGTCAACTAAACCAAATCATAAACAAACCAATGTATCTTAATATAGTTCGAGGAGGATATATCATCTACACGACCAACCATATTAGCATAATACACGTATAATCCTAATCATAACCATATATAGAGATCATCTCACTCCTCATTTCATTACTATGCATGATGCCAAAACCAACACACCAACTAGATACAATGCATGGATAACAACATATGTACAACACACACACATACATGATACATAAAAATACTAACATACATAACCAGTGCATAACTGACATATACTCAGGATAAACACAGAAAACTTCCGCACTATCAACTTTCACATGGTGACACACTGCAAGCATGACCACTTCCATGCATACATAGCAAGCACTTATACCACAAGCATAAAGAAAACATATGCAACCAACATGTATGCATGACCAACACACCACCCATCCAGTCCAAAGGGTGACCCATGCTCTGATACCACTTTGTAACCACCTCCTCCAACATATACCAAAGTTAGTTGGTCTGCTGGGGTAAACATCTAGAGAGAGGATACTATGATTCGATTCAACTCCCCAAGTACATTTAAGGAAGTGGAACAAATATGACCTTCCACACATGCTATAGAACCTTCAAGAGACAACCAACCCTTCGAAGTGAATAACCCCTGAGAAAAATTTCCATTTCATTGACCCATAGGTCCTTATTTGATCGTAGAAAAATCCATGCATGTGATTGAGGCCTTTCAGTCACTCCCACAACAAGGCAAGCCGACGATTATGAAATTTTCGAGGTAGTTATGTGCCTGTAACCCCGTATTTTGAGCCACTTTTTCAGGGCTATGTCCCAGGTCACTTCCCATAACTTCATGAAACTTCTAGAAATGATAAATAGCAATGGAATAAATATACTAATGCAATCACTGATGAAAGTAACTTATCTGGCCCTACTAGCCATGGCAAGAAGTTCGTCAAACATGTCACAAATGTGAAATCTACAGGTCATAACAATAGTTTTGAGCACATGGGTATCATACTTATATGAGAATCAACAGGAAGCATTGATATATTTTCAGAATATCTACATTATCATATAATAGGTCATATATTCATTATTTATTCAATTATTAATAAAAACATGATGAGATTCATACATCAATTCTGTCATAAAACATACTCATAACCAATATATAACCAACAAAAATAATAAGGATATAACAACCACAAAATCCATATATGAAAAAGTATATTTACCAATAAAATACAAGAAGGAAGGGAACCATATTAATATATGTAAAACACAACCAAGTCTGGACTTTCACGTGCCACCCAACCATAGACTATGATGTGTTATCACTCCATTGGATCTCTGAAGGCTGAGAAGGATACGAGCAAAGGTAACCACAGACCACTTTGACCTAGTAGCTAGCCCTACTAGGCAGGAGATGGATATCTCCATAGGATTACAATAAAATTTACTTGATAATTAATATTTTAGGCTAGGTATAGTAGGATCTAGGGTTTGATTGATTTGGATTTGGTGTTGGATGGTAAATTAGGTTTAGGAAAAACTAGGTCAAGGCACTGAAAATCAGATTTGCAGAGATGTGATGGGGCAAGGTAGGCACACAATTTAGCACTTTCAGGTATCTTAGTGAGTGTGAGATACTGCTAGGGTTTCAAAAAGAGCATGGAAATCATGAAATCTTTTATATAAGAAGAAAGTGAAACATAATTGTGATAATTTCTCCCAAACAAAGCATCAAAATAATGAATTATTCTTGTCAACTTAGAAATCAATCACATTAAGATATGGACATGAATATGGAAGGCATAATACATTCAAATATATTAAAATATAAGAGAAAATGCTAATAAAACACATACCACATGAATCCCACCACAATAGCTGCAACTTTGTCTATTAGTTCCTGCCAAAAAATGACTCAATACTGTAGTGTTAAAAGATCAATTCTACAACATCCAGCCCTTGAAATGACAAAGGAAATGAAATATATAGACCAATTTTTTTTTTTCCCACTCTCAGTGGTCGAATCCATGACTTGTGGAGCTGTTCCCAAAATTCCTCAACTCGAATCCTAATGACTAGGGAGGTCAACAAACTCATCCCTATCTTTGATGAAACTGATTCACTTGACCCAAAAATACAATTTTACTTGATGTATCAACCTATAGTAACTATAAAGGACATAATTACATTTTATTTTTGCATTTACATCAGTAAAAATCCATGGAATTCATCAACGAACCAAGAAAAATTCAAATTTCTGAAGAAAACAGGAAACTAGAAAAAGCGCAGCATGTGTGCAAAAAGTGCAGTGTGCCCCTGAGAAAAGCACATCGTGAGATACCAGTTGAATTTTGGTTGCCTTTATGAAGTCAAAATTGAGCCCAAGATAGGTCATTGGAAATCTCTTCCTATCTAGTTGTCCAAAATGTCCTCAGGCACTAAAAATTATGGAGTTAAGCCGCAGAAAACACTAGTAGAAAGGTGTTTTTTACATGGTTTTTGGGCTTTTACACCTATCAAAAGCTCAAATTTTGGAATTCCAGTAGTCAAAATATGATGTAGAGGCCATTATCTATCCAACCCTACTGATTTTTCTTCATTTGGAGGATCCCAGAAAAAGCACAGTGTGGCCCACGCTAGGCTTTTTGTAGGCTCGCTCTGCAAAAAACTAATAAAATTTGACCAAAATGCCCAAAATACCAAAAAAGTCTCCAAAAAATTTCAAAATTGTTGAAAGAGGTATTGATGATGTGTGTTATGCAACCAATAATGCATCAACAAGAAAGTCAAGTCTACCCTTCTCCTTTCGGTTGATTAGCGTTTCCTTTAGCTTATCCTGCAATTGATTAACCTTCACATTACAAATCTTGTTTCTTGTATGGTAGTGGACAGCCATGTGCCTCAACATCTGAATTTCCTTGTTCACTTTGTGAAGGAGCTTCTCCAGGTGCATGTTTACTCTATCAAACTTCCCTATCTTATTTAATTTCCATGGAAATCCTTTCGTCAAAGGTGAGTTCTTCTACAAGAAGTGCCTCTTGTTTTTTTTCTAACTTCAATGATATTTTTAGGTCCTTTGTTCTTGACCTTTTCTTAGTGGTCTAAGCCTCATCCTCATTATACTTATCATGTCCAATCACTACTTTTCCTTTGAAATTTTTCCTTCTAGCCTTCAACAGATTATTTTCCAAAATTACTTGCTTTTCCTTCAATTGTTTGTTCTCTTTCTGAAGGAAGGAGATACCAAGATTGGACCTTGCCTCATTGTCTTATAGCTCTGTGATTTTGGCATATTTTTTTTTGATGACTAGGTTTAGGGTTTCCTATATCTTGGGACTCCAAGTCCACCATCTCCATTTCATGGTGAAGGGCTTCTTTCTCTTAGACAAATATCTCCTGTTGCTTATGATATCCCTTCTTTGTTGATGTAGTTTGCAATGCCTCTTCCACAATTTGTGGAGAGAACACTTGCCTATGTCCTCTATGATAATTTCTAACCTCTTTTTCCTGTTTTCGCTTCTTAACTGCAGCCCTACTAGATGACCTAGTTTCTTTTTGAGTAACTAATGTTGATGGTGGAATAGGTCTAGCAGGCTGATTGGGTGGTGATGTGAAGACCTCTGCCTCAATTAAAGTTTCCCATGAAATGTTTAGCTATAGTAGGTGATGAATGACAATGATTTTAATGAGTGAATGATGAAAAATATTGTTCATTTGAAGCTCATACTCTCTGTGTTGTACCTTGTAGGCCATCTTGTCAATGCTCCTACACAAATAATAAGGAATGTTGAGAAATTTCACCCTGGTGAAATGAATGAGTAACCTGATGTGGTAACTGTATAAGCTGGAGAATATGCCCTCACAAGTAAAGTATTTCATGATGATTTTCATCATGGGAGAAAACCTATTAAGTAGCTAATCAAAAGGGAAGATTTTCTCGATGTTGTCTTTGTATGGTGCTTTGAGGTAGGGTTCATGTAGTTGGGCATACAAATCATGAGTTTTGAACCACTTTTCAGCTACATTAGCTATCCCTATTGTTGCTACACTGATTTCTGTAGAATTAGTGAATGTTACACCTACAATGGTGAGTTGGTATTTTTTAGGTTTTTTATGAAGATCTTGGTCAAATTTGGATGGCTCTGCACTCTTTCGACCATTTCACAAAAATCAAAACATCCTACATGCTATAAGCATTTTACTACTAGGGGTGATGACATCAATTCCCCGTGTTTGATGGCTCAAGACTTAAGATTCTCCCTCCTTTGTTTTAGGTATTTTTCTCTTCTTCCATGGTGTTTCTCTCTTCCTCCATAATGTTTAGTTTGCTAGAAACCCTAAGGGAGAAGGGGAAGGAAAAGGGAATGGGATGATGGGGTTAGGGTGTTAGTATAGGTGTGGGAAAATTTAGGGAAGGGTTTAAGGGAGTGAGGAACCTTAGGGAAGTGATGGGGAGTTAAAATGACAAGGGGGATGGGATAGGGAATTTAATTACAGGGATATTAGTCTAGCTGCCTAGAAAAGCAGAGCATAGGGGTAGGGTTTTAGGGAATATGATTTAGGAGTGGGGAATGAAGGGATGTGAGGGTTGTGGAGGATATTTAAGAGTGTGAGGGAGGTAAAAGAGTCTAGGGGAAATCAAATTAACCTTGCAAATCTTGAAAAATATGGTTTAGCCACTAAAACATAACATGGAGTTCAATGGGAGGTTTTCACACCAAAATTATGAAAATGAGCTGCAAGGAGGGTTTTGTAGGATGTAACTTAATTTTCCATAGATGTTTGACCATTGGCGACCTTCATAAAACCTCCAGAATCGATTTTATGCCTCCAAGTGAGAAAGCGCAACTCCACTGCGAAAAGCACAATGAAATGAGGAAAAGCGCAGCATGCTCTACATAAAGCACAACATCTTTGGAAAAAGCGCAACGTGCTCACTTGACAAGCACAACACCTTGAGGAAAAGCACAATGATGGACCAAAAACTTGATTTTTTGAAGTAAAAATTGGTTTTTTGACCTTGGAAAGTTGAGAGATTGATGCTGAAGAGTAAGAATGAATGTCTTTTGTTCTTTTAGGGCCTTTTGAACTTGTATTGAAATCATTAAATGATCATGGACCGACATTTCCCTTTTAAAAATCAACCTTCCATTTTCTTTTTGCTTTTAACCTTGAACTTGACCTTTTGAACTTTGAACTTTAGGTGTCTTTAGAACATTGAATTTGTTCTCGAAACCTTGAACATTTTTTGGTGGAACTTGAACATTTGCAGCTACTTGGAACTCTGAAGTACTTATTACAAATTAGGAACATAAAACCACATTTTTATTTGAAATCAAATTTATTGATGAAATTACTTTATTGTCAGTCCTTCACTTGTTGGACTTTATGCATGGAATGATGATTTGATGACCTTGGAAACCTAAAGAGTTAATGAATACTCTAGATTGAATGAAACCATGATAAATATGTCTGTAATGATGATGAAAACTTATTAATGATGGTACACTCAGCTGAGAGGTGAAATGATCCGGCAACTAGTAATATTTTGGAAGGAGTAAATAGAGTCCTAGATCTACATCCAGTGACCAAATTTTTGCATGACTACCTAATGGAATGACACAAATTTTAACTATGGGACCCTAAAAAGACTTGATAAGAGTCCCTTTTATCACTGGTGGCAGGATGAAAAAACTGACACTAACATGATGAACCAAATATTTATTTTGAACAGTCACCCTCGTGTCATATTCCAAGCATAAATCTGGGATATCATGGAATAAACCAAACAAAGCCAAAATATGTCTTCCAAAGGCAAAACCACCTCAAATAGTGATTCCACCTCACGGTCGGACATCACTAACCATCACTAGATTGGTTTCTACTTAAGCTGTCCAATGCTCTAGAGTGTTTGTTCCAACCATGGCTTCCAGGACTAGTAACTCAACCCACAGTTGCTGTCAGAATTCCATATCATTTTTTCAACCAAGGCTTTAAGGACTAGTAACTTAAACCATAAATGAATTCCATATCATTTTTCCAACCAAGGCTTCTAGGACTAGTAACTCAACTAAGACTTCTAGGAACTAGTAACTCAACCCACAACCCAAGCAACATGAGAACCAACCAGAAAATAAAATTAAAATCCACTGTCAATCCCTGAAATCCTCCATTCCAATGAAATATCATAACCAATAAACCGCATGCATATGTCATACATGCCAAAAATATCAAGGAAATGGTACATGTAACTCGATACCTACAAAGAAAACACGCTATAGCTGTTGATCTCGTATTACTCTTGCATTTTCCTTATGTTCCTTTTCTTTCTTGCTCCAAATCCCAAGTATGCTACACTCCTCCATGAGTGATCTAAGAAAACTCGAAGTGTCGAAGAGTATGAGAAAGATAAAATAGAGACAGAGCTCCAAAACTAAATAGAAAAAAGTTTTTGAACTCATCCTCATAATCATTTTTGTTAATTAGGCCTTTATTTTTCTTCAATTTCCATTATTTTCCTTCATTTTCCTCCTCACATGGAACCTGTGACCTTTCACCTTCCTTTCCTCCTAATTTCCATTATTTTAATAAATAAATTCCAATAAATTCCACTTTTACTTTCCCACACCTTCAATTTCCATAGCCATTACTTAATCAAAAGTGATCCCCATCACTATGTTTTCTCCCAACATTCAGCTTGGAATACGTGTTCCATGACCAAGGTCTTATTTTACCTTTATTGAATTTATTCCATGGATTTTTAACCAAGGTTATTATATAGTTGAATATTGGAAGTTGAGTGTGAGTTTGAATGAGCAAGTCAGCTAGAGTTGAGTCCAGTCTAGTTAGAGTCAACATGATTCCATATTTAGAAAGTTATGTTTTTATATACCTGTGGTTGGGTATTTGTAATGTGCGAAAACCAAGAGGCGGGAAGAGATATGAGTTGCAACTCGGTAGATGTAAAGTGAGAAGTTTTATGAATAGGAAATTATTTGTATGTGTATATTTGTGTATTGTTCTCTTCTTCCTTTCTAGTACTTTCCCCATGAACTAGTCTTGTGTGTGATGAACTTACTTCAAGCGATGGTTGAAACCTCATAGATAATCCATACATGCCATGTATGGTATATAATCTACGATGTTAAAATTAACAACTAATAGATAAATTTCTTTGATCAAGGAATCAAACCTAGTGTTTTAATTTATCTCTTCGCCTAAATATTTCCTACCAAACACCATTTTTCAAATTATAGCATTTTTCATAATTTGGATGGTTTTTCTAATATTTAAGGGGTGAGGGTCATCGTGAGGATGGTCTGAGTTTGAATTAACAATAGAGAGAATCATGGTTGAGACTTCCTCTTCTCTTATGAAGTTGAAGGAGTCAATGTGTCTAGAGCTAAACACCTATAAATCTAGACCTTAGGAATTTGTCTCTAGTACAAACCATATAGAGCAAAGGCCATGTTCGATAAATTATAGGTAAAGCACCTAATAGCAGCAAACGAAATTCTTCTAACAAAAAGACGATCATGTCCATTTAGAAATTCCCTAGAAATTTCACCAAAAGAGAGGACTAGGGTGAGAGAAGAGGAGCTGAGGCAAAGAGACATGAAAGGCTTGTATATCAAGGAAATCTCTAGTAGAGCTTAGTCGGGAAGCTTTCCTTGCATAGTGGAGGTTTCCGAAGAAGCTCCACGCCGTCACCATTTCAACTAAAGCTTCAATGTAAAAATTTGCTATTCAAACAGGGACCTACATTCAATTTGACTCATTCATCGGTTCACATTTGATTCTTTTTCAAGAAATTCCATTTTCTAACGTATATAATTTTAACTTTTTTAATGCCAATTGTATAGTAACAAAAAAATTGTTATCATTTGGCATACATTTAAAAGCGTGAAATAAAGCGTATTTTAAAGAGTGGAATATAATTAGTGGAAGTTATGGTAAATTTCTTTCCAATATTATTTTTACACAAATAAAAGTATTTTTTGTTTTTTATTTTATTTTTAATTTATTATTTAAGTGCTTTGGAGTTCTAAGGAAATATAAAATTAAAATTTATGGATTTTGTAAAATCAAAGTAATTTTTTTCTTGTAGGGGAATATGAAAGATACATATTACAACATGTATAAGAAGTTATTACATTAAAAATGGGAACAACATAGTTTAAAAGTCAATTTTTGAAAGCTTTAAAAATCCAAATCATAATAAAAGTGTGATTATTAGAGCTAAGTATAAATCCCAACTAATTTCTTTCTTCAAGAGAGTCAAGGACAAGCCTCCATTTTCATTTTTTTTCAACGCAGTGTGGGGTGTTTTATTTCTTATTCCTTGTTTTGTAATGCAGTTTGGGGTGTGTTTGTTTTCTTAGTCTTTTTATTTTGTGTTACTTTCCTTATTTCTTTGTTTTTAATAGAAATTTCTCATCGAACAGAGAATTCACAATGTCAAAACTTATCAATTTATTTTCATGGACTAACTTGAAGGTTCAAAGAACTATAGGAAATAGAAACAACATATGGAAAATACTCTCATATATAATGAGTTATAGAAATATATAGGAAATGATGATGTAAAACCTAATAAAACCATCGATGTCAATCTTCTACCTAAGTGGGAACTCAAAGATGAAAAATATTTTCCATTAATAAAATCCTCTGTAAATGAAGAAAGTATGTTCATATAGAGAATGCATTAGATGCTTGGACTACTTGGAATACTTTTAAATATCTCTTTGATACACAAATTGAAAAAATATGTGAAAATATTCAATTAATTTAGCTTCAATAGAAATTGTCTAAAAAGGAGATGTACTAGGATATATTTCTAGACTTAAAAACATAAGAGAAAAAATCACTACGACAATATTTACTCCTATAGAAGACAATTTGATGGAAACAATCTTAATTGCAATATTTCCATCCTCTTATAAATACTTCTTGGAGACTTTACAATTGATAATAAAGTCTGAGAATAAATCATTTGATAAATTGACATGTTATCTCAGTGTGACAAAACATTTCAAAAGAAGAAACTATTGGGTGAAGATGTGTTCCTTACAGGTACAAGCTCAAGTAATTGACCAACTATAGATTCGAGAGGAAGAGGAACTTAGGTGAATAATCATAGGGTGAGGATATCAAAATAAAAGGTCTTATAGAGGAAAAGGATTAGGGTGCATTCAAGGAAGAAAAATTAATCATGGAAGAGAAAGTAGTCTAAGAAGTAGAAACAATCAAGAAAGAGAAGGTAATCAAGGAACAGGAAGAAGTGATTTTCAATAGGGGTCAAACAGCTTCAGAAGAAGTCAATCAGAGATACCTCCTAATTATAATCAACAATATGGAAGACGACAAGACTTCAGGTAATTTATATGCAAATGATGCAAGAAGATTGGTTATTATGTTGAAAACTATCTAACTCCAAATGATAAGTTCCTAAAGTTCAAGAAAAAATAAATGTTAGAAAAATATGAAAATGATCAAGAGGATGATAATTTTGAATATGTATTCACTTCTCTTGAAAACACATTAGAAAATGTTGTTTTACTCTCCAATTTCTCTTTCAAGACTGAGTATGAAGATGCATGGAGATTGGATACAAGGGCCACTCAACACATGGATTTTAGAAAAGACTTATTTTAGACATTTCAAGGATGTAAAATCAACTCAAATTTCTTGGATGATGATAGATGCATACACCTCATGGAAAATGTATTGCAAAAATCTTTCTCCTTGAAATCCAAGAGGATGGTTTCAAATGTGTTGTGTGTACCAACATTCAAAGACAATTTGCTTCCCTTAGTACGAAACATGAAATCAAATTATCTTGGAAGACAGATTAGTGAAAATAAATACCACCAAACCAAATTTAAAAACAAACATGAAAAGTTATGACGATGGTAGGCTTCTAAAGTTGAAAGGAAAATTCATTCCTAGGGAGTGATATTTTGCAGGAGCAATAAGTTCAAATACTTCACCCATTAGATTATAGCATGTATGCAGCGGGAATTTAAACTCTAACATTCTATCTAAACTAAAAAAATATTGTATGGTTAAGGTGATACTTACTTTCAAAAAGGAAAATTCAAAGTGTGAACCTTGAATTTATGAAAAAAAAAATTGAGGGACATTTCCTATATGTTCATGATGAGAAAACATGTGTTTGCAACTTATCCACAATGAGATTTGTATCCTTCTATAAAATTATTTCATAGGATGTAAATATTCTTTTAATTTTCATTGATGATTTTAATCAAATGAATTAGGTTTATTTTTTAAGGAAAAATTAGAAACATTTGAAAAGTTTAAATATTTTCACCATTTGGTTAAAAAATAAACCAAAGAAAAGACAGGAACATTTAAGATAGACAATGGAGGGTAATTCACTTCTATTGAATTCCAAAATTATTGAAAAGATAAGGATATGAGAAGGAAATTCATAAATTCTTATACTCCACGACAAAATGGAGTGATGAAAGGATGAAGACTCAACTTTGTTTTAAATGGTGAAATCCACACTAACTTTCAAAGGTCTAGGTTCTTCCTAATGGTCTGAAGTAGTGCATACTATAGTATAGTTAAGAAATAAATATCCCACTATTTATTTGGATGGCATTACACCATACAAATCATGGTATGTTTAAAACTAGAGGTAAAGAATCTTTGGGTTTTTGGTTTAATGTGCAATGCTTTAGTTCCTAAAGGAAAGATAACTAAGCTATAATATAGAAGTATGAAGTGTATGGAGATTGGATATCTCAATGGGAATAAGGGATATCCTCTTTTTTCCAATGGAAAATTCATTGTAATTCGAGATGAAATCTTCGACGAAATAGAAAGAAAAAGTGTTGTAGAAATTGAAATCCAACTTGAGAAATTGGAAAAACAAGTAGATAAGGAGAAAAACATGATTAAAAAAGAAGGATGGTTTGAAATAGATTTTAATTTACTAGAAAAATATGATGATTTTGTTTACTTTTCTATGGAACTCAAGAATCAAGTTTGAGTCTAAGATCATGATCACAAACAAACTCAAATTCCACAATACAAGAACTTTTCACAACGAAATAAAATATAATAGTGAATCAACTAGTACACAAGACAAATTTCAACCCACAACTTGTTATATTACAAAATTTAATACACCAATCATAGGTCTCATGTACGAGGGATCATACACTTACAATTAGTCCTCATACAAGAATCAACTAGGACTTGGAATCAATTAGTATGAATCCCAATATTTCCCTGAACAAAGTACACATGACTTACTTGTTGATTTAGAGCTCTATATTCCTTTCATTACACATATCTTGAACCCTTATGGAGGGTACTTTTCCTCCCCTTATGTTGATCACTGCAACTTCTTCCACTTCAGAAAACTTGCCATCTCGAGTTTCTCAAACTACCACTATAAACCCTCCTTCTACTCCAAGAGTGACGAAACTTTGGCCCATACAAGTTTTCCCTCTTACTACTCTCCTGCTCCATCAAGAGTTCCAAATCTTAGGGTCTTCTCAAATTCCCTCTGCTTTCCTATCTACTGCTCCAAAGATGACTATAATTAGGGCTTCAAGGATGCCCTCTTATCACTCATTTCACCCATTGTAAATCACTTGGCTAGGGCACACACATCCAACCCTCTTATCATATATTCTCCAACCTTCAGATATTTGAACTAGGGTCCAAAAGAACTGCCCTCTTAACAGTAACCAGCCTACACTTCTTCACTATACTAGGGCACAAATACATAGCCACTAACAATCCTTAACTCCTCAATGATATTTTTACGTGTGCTACTCAAATATTTGTACAAAAAACCACTAGGATAATGTTGAAATTTGCAACAAGAAACATTGAAAATAGAAACCAAAAATGGAACGCAAAAAATGGCACCCATAAATGGTACCATTTGAGGCTTCTGATTTAATCTTCCCTTACTTTAATTGGAAGAAAAATTGCAATTTCATCTCTTGACAACTTGTATTAGTTAACTAAGTTAGGAACACTTAGTTGGCTTAGGAAATTCGAGTTAGAGGTCAAAGAGGAGGCATGTAGAGGATTTTCCTATTTTTAGGGGGTCCAGATATAGTTATTTTTTATTTGTAATTAGTTAACTCAATTAATTGAGTTAAAATCATTTTAACTAGTTTTAACTGAGAGATGAGCTAGTGAGAGCTCCAGTGAATTAAATATAATTTAATTCACAATTATTGATCAATCAATTAACTAATAATTCACTATAAATAAATGTTGCATTTTATTTCTAGGGAAAAACCAATTAAGATTGAGGTTAAATGGAAGATAAATATCAGTTGTATAATTAGAAAATTGTATAGATAGTGCATGGAGTCAGAAGAAGGACTAAAATAAATCATTCCTTAATTATAGAAAAATTCCTTTAAAAATGGAATGATGGCACAAGTTTAATCGTTGTTTTTCTAAGCACGATTTGGTGATACCAGATAGTCATAAGCACAACTTTTTGCGTGGAGCTTGTGAGAGAAAGGTTGGTAGTGAGTGTTAGCCCCCCTATAAAATTCTTGACAAGCAAGCTGGGGGCTATATTATTTTGGAGACCTTAAAGGAACGCATCTCCCCTGAAGACACATCATCCTTGAAGTCTCTCTGTGCTTTGCATTATACAAGTCCCCTCTGCTGGTTCGTTTCCCTAAGGCCTGCATTTACCCCTTGTACCCCTGTAAAATGTCCCTTTTTCCCCTTTTTCCTCCTTCTATCAAAGTGCCTTCGTTCCCCTCTATTTCCCCTATTAACCCTCTACACCCCTCCAAAATCCCCTTTAAATCCCACCATTATCCTTGGTTTCCTCAATTTTTCCCTCTATTCCACTATCGTTACCCGCCAGAGGTTCTAAAATGAAAATGGCTTAAAAACTCATTTTCCACATTATAATAAGCCTAGCCCCTTTTCTGCTAAGCCCTTGCACCCTTTTCTTCCATGTGACCCAATGCCGTGACCAAGCGCCATCCCTAAAGGTGCTTGCCCCAGTGTTTCATCGGACGCGATTATAGCCGTTGATCCTCACGGAATGGACGGCGATCGCTGCCCTTGCAGCATTCATATTTCCCCCTCCATAAACCATGAAAATTTATAATAAAACTATATTATTATAAAGTCCCGCCCCTTTTTCATTCCCATGGTGCCCCCGCAGTTGACTCCTCGGGATGTGGGAAGACTCAATCGAACGACTGTTATCCACTGCGGGGGGTCGCTCCAAAGTTCTCATGTCCGTACACCTTGGTCCCCTGCATTTCATCTTCGCCGTCCATTTAATCCCGCAAATCAACGGTTCATAGTCCATCCATATCGGTGACGTTCCTGACTGTCGATCTTCATAGATCAGACGGTCCTTGTTAATCCCGCAACGCACCCGCGTCGGTGGTCCCCATGCGACTATTCCAAACCTGCCAGTTTCTTTCACACTGCTTTTGGGTGATGGCCAGTATTTCTTGATAGCCCAGCAATTTCACTCACCTTTCGACACGTGGCTCTTGTACGATTCCAAAACTTCCCATCCCCCACGCATTATCTCTCGACCACGGATGTCGAGTGAAATCCACGACAGCCGTCAGATCTTGAGGTCTTCATCCTACGGTTGTATTTCAACATAGTTGTGCACGCGGTAACCCATGTTTTTTCCCACCGTCCGTCGTCCCCACCGTTGATCTCTGCCACGATCGACGGTCCAGATTCGTTCGCCCGCCACTGACTTTTCCACTGTCTCCCGGTCTTGCCATGTCATCTCAACGTGTGCCCACCATACAATCTCCCCGTCCATTCATATTTGTTTGTCCAAAAGGGCCTTTTTCAATGTTTTACGTTGAAATTTAATTTATCCACCTGCAGCTGCATTCTGCCACCTTTCTCCACGCCATGAATGTTTCCACCATGTTCCTACACAATTCCGCCGCCTGTTCGTTCTGCATGGCTGTTCCCATCATCTCCATCGTGTCCCCCACCCCATGTATGTTTTCTCAACCAGTTCACCTATTTTGCAGGGTTTTCAATAGTAAATTACTGCCATGATGCGCGATCTCTGTTATAGTGACAGAGGGATCGATGAAGACCAGGTGCAAAGGCTATATTCAGAGCCTGATGTTACAGGAAACATCTGGGGGGTTTTTGCACCATAAATTCACCAAAAGACAAAGTTTAAACTCTACCAAGCCTCTGGCGCCATTAAAGCTCGAAATTCACAGATAGAGACAGTACGGGAGTAGCAGAGAGCTCGAGGCAAGAAATGGAAGACTTATGAGCTTCTTCATGGATTTTTAAAAGGAAAAGGTAAAATTAGAAGACCCCGAGGATCGAACAGGAGATCCAATGCACAGAGAGATAATATTATTAGGGTTTCCGTATCAGCAGAGCGTTCTTCCATCAAAGGACACGGTAAACATCATTTTTTCAGTCTACATTGTGCCCAAATAAAGATTCACACCCTTTCAGCAGTCCTATACCATCAAAAGCATTTCTTACACAGTATGGAGACCCTAGCATCATTATTTCTCCAGTTTTTCCAGTCAACAGAGAATGGCATTAATACTGCAGCCAGAATGCCAAAGATTAATGCACAGATTTAAAGCAGTATGGGTTGTAGCCTTCCTCCTCTTCGGAGCTTCAATTCTTCATTTCATTCTTCACCTACCATCTTCTGCTCTGTTTTCTCCTATAAGAATCCAGAGGAACACATTGTAAAGGTTGTTGTTGTCCAATTTTTGGGCCTTTGATGTTAGAGGGATTCAATTTGACCGTTAGAACAGTCTTGGGAGGGAGTTATAGAGTAGTTTGTATGTAATAGGATGGGAGGAGAAAGTCTAGACTGTATTAGCCATTGATCTTATTGTACATGACTGGTTTTGCATCAATTAATCAAAGCACATTTCACAGGATCCTGGTCTATTACTATCGGTGATGTTTTTCTAACACTGTTAATTACATTTTCATACTATTTCAGGTTATTCTGGTAGGCAACAGAAGTATAACATAGGATTCACCCTTGTTAGGTGCCCTATGTTTCCTGCTCTCCCTACCTTAAGGAGGGGGGAATTTCAATCCATATGGGAAGAGGGAGCACATGCATCCATACCTCCAGGTGAGAGGTGGGGTTATGTGCAAACATAATCCCAACAGAAAAAATTTACACAGGATCCATTGAGATGGCTTGTCTCATGGATTAGACCTGGCTACAACGAGCCCACAGTATAGAGTAGCAGGAAGGATTATTAGGATTGATGCAGTCAGATGTCAGGAAGACGTAAATCATAATGATATATGTTAGATACTGGAGCATAGATCAGAGTTGGTAGCAGTGCAAAGGGCACATATGCAGAGTCAGCAGTAGTGCAAATATTTCAGTAGAAAATTTAGTAATTGATAGTAGTTAAAGACTCTAATGACAAATGCATCATATTGATTCATTTTTTTTAGGCTATTTAGTTTAAGCAATTGTAGGAGCAAACAACACTAGAGAAGTGTTGCATGGAGAACATTCCAAAGGTATCGGATCAGGATAGATTGAATTCCTTTCTTATTGAGAGGGAGTGTTGAAATTTGCAACAAGAAACATTGAAAATGGCAACCATAAATGGAATCCACAAAATGGCACCCAGAAATGGTACCATATGAGGCTTCTAATTTAATTTTCCCTTAATTAAATTGGAATAAAAAGTGGAATTTCATCTCATGACAACTTGTATTAGTTAATTGAGTCAAGAAGACTTAGTTAGCTTATGAAATTCAAGTTAGAGGTCAAAGAGGAGGCATGTATATGATTTTCCTATTTTTAGGGGGTCCAGATATAGTTATTAGTGAGTTGTAATTAGTTAACTCAATTAATTGAGTTAAAATAAGTTTAAATAGTTCTAACTGAGAGATGAGAAAATGGGAGGTCCAGTGAATTAAATATGATTTAATTCACAACTATTGATAAATCAGTTAACTGATAATTTTTTATAAATAGATGTTGCATGTCAGTTCTAAGGAAGGCCCAGTTGATATTGGGGTTAAAGGGAAGATAACTATCAATTGTACACTAATAAAATTGTATAGATAATGCATGTAGTCAAAAGAAGGCCTAAAATAAATCATTCCTTAATTAGAGAAAATTTCCTTTAAAATAAGGAATGAAGGCACAAGTTTAATCATTATTTTGGTGAGCACAAGTTGGTGAGAGCAAAAAATCAGAAGCACAAGTTTGTGCATGGAGCTTTTGAGAGAAAGGTTGGTAGTGAAACAGTTAGCAGAGTGCAAAGGTTTCTCAGGAAGGAAAATAAAATGGTATTGTTTCATGGTCTTAAACATATGCAATATAGAGATAGAGGGGTTTTGAGCAGTTGCTTTCCCCAGACACATCTTGTGTTGTGCAATTGATAGTTATTTCTCTTACTTGTTTATGTGAATGTGCGATCATGTTTGTTTTCGAAAATTGTAGAAGGATTCAACATCTTGTTTTAGTACATTATAATATTAGATTGAATCTTGTGGTTATATTTTCTACAGATAGACCTACCATCCCTAACATTCATCAAAATAGAAAGGACAATTAAATTCCCTTCCAAGACGTTTTCTATAGCTTAGAAAGCACATGGTTATAAGAATCATTTCCTAAGTTATGCAACCCTCTTTTAGGGATCATCTAGATCCCACAAATCTTTCTTAATATTGGCATGTACACCTCCTTAATACATGTTCAAAACTCCCTTAAATCTGTGTGTCGGTTCCTCAATTCATGTAGCCTCACTCCTACAATAGCCTAGACCTTTAGACCCTCCAAAATAAGCCTCATAACCCTCCAAATAACCTACCGTAGGGGTATTTTTCCCCTCCTAAGGAACAATACCCTTGCGGTCAGAATCACAAGGAATTTTACACCAATGTATGCCTAGAATTATCCTTGTAAACTGGGTCAGCCTTCTCCCTATTTCCGAACCAAAACATAAGAAAATATACAAATACATCCTCTTTTGCAACCCGCGTTAACTCCTCTAGGTCTGCGACCATATTAGATTGTATTTATCTATGATGATATGCGCTTATATGGATGAGAATGGGTTAATCCTTATCTTCTTTTTATATTGTTCTTGGTTTGTTTCCCTTAGCCACCAAGGGTCATCACATGACTCTAAGCCAACCTAAAAAATATGTTTAAACATTAACAAAACATAGGAAATAATTATTTTCATTAAAGAAATGCCACGTGGTTGATGCCTTAGGTAACCCTTATCCCTTCAAGGCCACCCCACATTCTCTCAATGATCAAACCATCAAAATATCCACTTGGTTTCAAGCCCACAACTTTGGGTGCAAAACCCACTGCTTGGGTACATTTACAACAAAACCCATGTGGGTAAAAATTATCCCAAAACCAGTACCCTAAGGTGTTGGAGTACCTCTGAATGTACACAAATCAACACTCCCTCTTAGCGGAGGAGGTGCTTCCACTACTTAGAAGTATCTTTTCATCATCATCACAAACCAAGTCCACAACTTTGGGTGAAAAAACCACTGCTTGGGTCCATTTCCCACAAAACCCGTGTGGGTCAAAATTCTCCCAAAACCAATACCCTAGGGTGTTGGAATACCTCTAAATCTACACAAATCAACACTCCCTCTTAGTGAAGGAGGTGTTTCCAACACTCAGAAGTATCTTGTAATCATCATCATTGGCGAAACTAGCCCAAATTCTCATGTTCACCACTACGAGATAACCTATATAATGAATGGTGCTAGCGTTGGTAGGGTCTCTGCTGATGAGAACCAATATTGCAACAAGAATGTTGCAACTCCCAAGGCTAAAAAAATAAATTATCAACCTGGGGTTCGTACAAACTTCATAGGTGCTAGCATTGTATGTGCAACATGCAATGTGTCATTCTTTCATTGATATCATGCAATGAAGTGAATATCATGAAATAAAAAAATAACCTAATTTCAAAAATGGAAACATTAGTCTACATGTATAATGAAAATTAATACTCTAATTGTAGAATGTGGATTTTTTTTTTGAAAAAGTAAAATTGATTTTTTCAACAATAATGCTTGTAATTAAAACCTTAAGGAAACCCAAATTCAGGAATTAGGTCTAATCCACTTTTCATTAATGAAAAACCCTTGTAGAATCGATGGCGCTCCTATAACAACCATCGTGAATCCTGTAGAAACTATTCTTTGCATGCCAAGAGGTGGTGGGTCCAACTTTTTATTGTTTTATTTTTAGTTTTATTTATTGATTTTTTCATTGTTTTTTTCTTTTTTCAAACCATTTTCTCTATTTTTTTCGTTGCATGAAAAATAAACTCAAAGTGATTTGAGTTAAATGAGCTGTCCCTCACTTAACCATTCTCTCTCCTTGTTCTCCATCACGACTATATTATTACATCCCACTTTCTCAAGTTCTCTTCACTTATGTATTGTCCTCTCTCCCATGTGCTAGTGTCTTGGTGGAAAAGTGAAGTTAAATGTTAGACAAGGCTGAGGCTTCTCTACTACTAAGTTTGGATATAAAAAAAATTGGCTTCATACACTTACAAAATTTTTTGAGATAATATAAGTTTTTAGGAGACGTTTCGAGGATTGCATACTTGGGCCTTATCCTTGATGTATTTTTATAGGTAATATTGAGGTTGTTGATATGACTGTTGAAGTTTCCTTTGGTGGTTCTAATGGTGCTAGTGATGATCATTTGATGGTTTCATGTTGATTCTGAACAAAGGTAATTAATGATCTGCTGGCTTCTTGAGGTGTTAGCTTCTTATGCTCATTGCTCCATGCATTGGCTTTGCTCTGAAATTATTTTACCTTGAAATGTGCTTGACTGATCGAATTTGTCAATGTAGGTCTTGTTGATGGTGAATCAATCTACTATTGTTGGAGATGATCAGTAAACCTGTAGTAGCCCCAAAAAAGTTTTGTGGATGCACAAGATCAAGGAGATGTTCCCTAAATGGTTAATGTTGGTCAATTATTCATTCTCGTTCTTCTAAGTGCTTTTGATTTTGGTTATGGAGGGATTGTGAAAACTCCTAAAAGACTGTTTGTCTTCCTGTATAAGTCACATGGACCCTCCGAGGATCATTTTTTAATTTAATTTATACCTTTAAAAATAGTGATAATTGATGAGTAATCTATTGGAAAGGATTAGAGGCCTTTTTTGTGGTGGAAGAAGGGGTGAAAATGGGTTCGTTTCATGGAAAAATATGAAGATGAGAGTGGTGAAGAGGTCAGGTGGTGTGGAAGAAGAGTGTGTTGTTGCAACTTAATGATTGTCTGAAACCATATTTCAATATAGTTTTGATGCCCCTGGTCTACTTGCACATTTGGATCTCTTTCTGTGTCCTCTTATACCATGACATTCAAATCTTCCTCTTTTTGTTACTTATTCTCTTGAAGACATGGAAGATGTGATGGTAAACATGAGGGAACTTTCTCAATCTCTTATTCGTATGTATTCTCTCTATAAAGTGAAACCCATGATTCTTTGGTCTTCTCATTTCAATCTTATTTTTCTTAATGTTTTCCTTTAATTAAATCAAGAGATTTTTTTTTTTGCAATACTATTTTTGAGCTAAGATGAGTACCATTTATATCAAGAGGATATGTTTGGAAGTGTTGTACCTTTGTAGGTTTTAACCTTGCACATAAATTATCTGCAAACAAATCTTAAAAACATAAAATAAACAATAGCGAGAGCATAAAACATAAAACAGATATCCACAGAGATTTTCCCCTGGATCCCAAATCGAGATGACCAGCTTGATTTTTCATTATATTCCTTTTAGTATTACAACACACACACACACACACACACACACACATATATACATGCTGAAGCATACATAAACCCCAATCCATTAACCCTGGATCAGGACATAACCGTAGTTCCCTTGACTGGATCTACAAAATACCAGGGGTTGAAAACCATCATGCCCCAAAACCATGTGCAAACCCATGCACAAAACCATGGGCGGGTCCAACCACCAGAAAATAGGGTCCAAATTTTTTTTCCCAGGGTGCTGCCGCCCCCCTTGATATACCTGGCACAACATACAGGGGGTGCTATCACCCCCCCTGTGACCCCCCCCCGCACGCGTGACTAGTCATGGAAGTAATATAACACATACCCAACATTCTCCCACTTGTTGTTTTCTTTCTGTAGGGGGCCATAGGAGAGTTGAGTCATTAGCCCAGCTTTGCAACACCCATTGTTTCTATACACCAAGAGAACTTATGAGTGCTCACAGACTTCGTCATTGCATCTGCAAAATTCTTCAAGGTGTCCACCTTTACCAGCAACACCCTTTTAGCCTCAACCGTATATCTCACCAAGTGATATTGAACATCAATGTGCCTTTTCTTTGAATGATAAGTAGGGTTCTTAGCCAAGAAAATTGCACTTTGGCTATCACAATCTATCCTTATAGCTTGCTGCACCAACCCCATACTTGAACACAATATCTGCAACCAAACTACTTCCTTGCCTGCATGAGTGGCTGCCATGTATTCCGCCTATGTAGTTGAAAGAGCCACTACAGACTGTCTTTTACTCATCCAACTGACTGCACCTCCAAATAGGCCAAACACATACCCACTTGTAGATCTTCTTTAGTGGAGATCTCCAGCCCAGTCTGCATCAACAAAACCACGAATTTCCAACACTCTTTCCAATCCTGTTCTTCCCTTGTAGCACAAGACATAATCACTAGTGCGACGCACATTTCTAAAAACCCACTTCACTGTTGTCCAATGCTCCTTCCATAGGTTTGACATAAACCTGCTCAATACTCCCACTGCATGTGCAATGTCTAGTCTAGTACAGACCATTTCATACATCAGGCTACCCACTGCACTTGCATAAGGAACATGGGACATATCCTCCTCTTCTTCTTGTCCCTTGGGACACTATTCAGCAGACAACTTTACACCTACAGGAATCAGAACATTCACCGGTTTACTATCATGCATATTGAACCTCTACAATATAGTATTGACATACTTCCTCTAGTTTAACCAGAGCTTCGTCTTTGCTCGATCTCTCTTAATTACCATGCCCAAAATATAGTTTGTAGCACAAAGATCCTTCATGTAAAATTTGGAGAACAATTGGGTCTTCAAATCTTGGATAATTTCTTTGTCATTTCCAATCAACAACATATCATCCACATACAAGACAAAATAAATAACACGGTCACCAATTAATTTAAAATAAATAGAGTGATCCTGCTTTCTTTTGGTGAAGCCAAGTCCCCATATAAAGGTATCAAATTTATGATACCACATCCTTCATGACTGTTTTAACCCATACATAGGCTTCTTTAGCTTGCATACTATTTATTTCTTCCCCTTCACCATAAAACCTTCAGGTTGTTTCATGTAGATCTCCTCATCTAGATCCTTGTGAAGAAACATTTTCTTCACATCCATATGTTCTACCTCAAAATAAAATGCAGTAGCAACAGATTTAAGTAATCTAATAGAAGTAACTTTGGCAACAGGAGAAAAAATATCACCAAAATCAATTCCCGGCACCTGGGAATAACCTTTTTCTACCAATCGAGCTTTGTATTTTTCCACCTTGCCTTCTACATTCATCTTCTTCATAAATACCCATTTTCTCCCGATGGGCTTCCTTCCAGCTGACAACTCCACCAGATCCCATGCCTCATTTTTAGGCAACGATGCCATTTCATTAAACATGGACTCCTTCCAGAGTTTTCCATCCTCTGAATCTACTACCTCCCTGTCAGTTCTGGGATCATCATCAGTTATAGTTAAAGGAAATTTGAATAGAAAGAAAATGGACTATACCTTTCTAGTTGTCTTATTTCCTGAACTGATCTTCTCACAATTGGAGTTTGTGGCTCTTCCTCTTCTGAGTCTTCTTCTGTTGTAGAGTCTGATTCATCCTCCTTTAGCTCAAACTCTATCTTTTCAGGTTCCTTTGGTAGGAATTCATGTTTAACAACATATTTCACCTCTCTAAACAACACATCTCGGTTGTACACAACCTTCCTTATTTCTGGGTTCCAAGGCTTGTAACCCTTTAAACCATCCTTATACCCAATAAATATGCACCTTTCAGATTTATTATCCAACTTGCTCATTTTATCCTTTGGAACATGTACATATGCATCACATCTAAATACCCTTGAGTGTGAAAGAGAGGGTTTCTTACGAGTCCATACCTCATGTGGTGTCTTATCCTCCAACACTGATGAAGGTGATCTGTTAACCAAGTAACATGCAGTCTCCATTGCCTCTGCCCAAAATTCTTGTCCTAACCCGGTACCACTGAGCATGCTTCTTGCCTTTTCCATCAGCGTTCTGTTCATTCTTTCTACAACGTTGTTTTGCTGAGGTGTGTATGGAATATTCTTCTGTCATGCTATAACACAATTCTTATAGAACTCTTCATATTCCTTTTTGTAGAACTCCCCACCATTATCTGTCCTCAACACCTTTATCTTCTTCTCTTTCTGGTTTTCCAACAGAGCCTTAAATTCTTTAAATTTGTCAAAGATTTCAGATTTCTTCCTTAAGAAATATATCCATGTATTCCTTGAGAAGTCATCTATAAATGAAACATAGTACACAGAGTTACCCAGTGATGGAACTGACACAACTCCAAACACATCACTATGCACAAGCTCTAATATCTTGTTCACCCTCTTAGCACTAGAAGGAAAACCCACCCGATTTTGCTTCCCATATACACAATGTTAACAGAAATCGAAATCTAGAGAGCTATTAGACATACCTTCTACCATACCATTTCCATGCAGTATCTGAAGGCCCTTCTCTCCAATATGTCCAAGCCTTTTATGCCATAACATGGTCTTTTCTCCAGAGATCGCTAGGCTTTCCGCTCCACTTTCGGGAACCACAGAACTGTTGCACCCATCAATAAAAGTGTTGCCCTAAATCTTGTACAGATTTCCAATCCAAACTCTCCACATTAATACCAGTTCTCCCCAAACCATCTTATAGGTATCTTTCTCGCACATTTTTTTTACACCTGCATCATCCATCTCGCTTACAGAAATCAGATTTCTGTCCAATGCAGGAATGTGCAGAACACCAAGAAGTGTTATAATCCCTCCACCTTGCAGCTTCAACTTGAATTTTCCACATCCAATGATTCTGGCCTTCCTATCATCCCCTAGGAAGAAATCACCACCATCATATTTCTCATACTCACAGAACCACTCCCTATGGGGAGTGAAGTGAAAGGATGCACTCGAGTAAATCAACCATGACTCATGTTCTAGATGTGTATTTGAAGAAGAAGCCAAATACACATCACCACCTTCATCCGAGGTGGTTTTTACCTCTGCAGAAGGAGCATCATCAGATCCCTTTCCTTTCTCAGGAGCTTTAGATCTGCACTCCTTTTTGTAGTGCCCTTCCTTTCCACATTTCCAACACAACTTTAAAAACTTTCCAGGAGATTTAGATCTCCCACTCAAAACCTTATTCTTGTTTCTGTTCTGGGATCTTCCTCGTACAGATAAGGCATCTCTATTCTGACCCTCCATATTTCTCCGTCTCATTTCCTCCAACAGCAAGGCTGAGACATTGTCATCAAAATTTAAGGTAGTTGTATTGCTACCTATTGCAATAACCAGACTGTCCCACAAATCTGGTAGAGAACAAAACAAACTGATGCACTTATATTCATCTGAGATTTTAATATCAACATATGACAGCTGACTTACCACAACATTGAAGGCATTCAAATGCTCTATCACCGAGTCTCCATCCTTCATCCTCAGGTTATACATCATTTTTCATAGGAACAATTTATTCAACAAAGACTTAGATTGGTACAAATTCCCTAGCTTTTCCCACAAGGTCTTCACTGTAGCTTCCCCAGATACATTCAACAATAATCAATCTGAGACACACAATCATATTATGATCTTTGCCTTCCGATCCAGCTTCTTCCAATCTTCATCTGACATTTCCATTGGTTTAGTACCCAGATCTACTGTGATCCATTGATCCTTATCCACTAGCAGATTCTCCATCTTGAGCTTCCACAACTCAAAACTATGACCATCAAATTTATCGATCTCTGTAATATCCCAAATGAGGGAAAAACTATAGTATTGGGAATATCTTAAGATATTCCAATGTGAAGCCACAACAATATACAAATGCACCAATGGCAACATTAGTGAATGCATTAACACATAAAATACCGGAGAATCCAAATAGCCATCATATTATATCATAGTAGCATAATATAGACAAAACCTTGAGGAAATTATCACTCAAACAAGGCACTACAACCCTCAAGAGAAATGTACATGAGAATATGAAGAATATTGCTCCATGCATAAAGCCCTAGGCTATGAATGCGCAATCCTTGATTGAGAACTGCTGAAAAATGTCAATAATATGTAGATATGGCAATATGAAGCTCAAATAAAGTGGGGGAGCATGATCTCAACGTCTAAAAATAAAATACATCAATCCTCTAGGAGGATTGGCTGAAATACAAGCAAAATGGCATTCCTGCAGAAAAGCTAGAGTTGCTGGGTAGTAGCAGCAACTCAAGAACTAGAAATAGATGGAGAAGGCTGAAATGGATGCATAAAATTAAGAACCCTCCTCCAATGTAAATATAAAGTGAAGGGTTGATCCCTTCACCAAAGATCTCACCTCCAAGGTATATGCTAATCCCTCATAGCAAATGCTCTCCAAGAATAACGCTGTCTAAGAGAGGGACTGTGCTGCATAAGATGGCAAGTGGTTGTCCTAGTGCCAAATATGGTCGAATAAGCTTGTGAACCTCCTTTTCTGATCTCCCCAAGGGATGGAAGCTCCCTCCTCTAAAAAACTAGCCAAGGATGGTGTTGTAGAAAACCTCCCAGCAACACCCAGCAACACTGCACAATCCCCAGCTGCAACTGCACTGATGATGAAGGATGAGGCTTGACCTCAATTTTTGAATATTGGGAATGGAGTGAAATCCTCCAAGAGATACTAAAGAAGGAGAGGAAATCCTAAACAGGAATTTCCCCTGGCAATTCTTGCTAAACAGCAAGAGACTGCAGCAAGTCCACAGGACCAAAGATGAATAATACTCAAGATGAGAAACAATGGCTACCTTGTCCTCCTTTTAAACAATGTGAGCTCCCTCTCCATGGAACCCACCCAATTAGGGTTTCCTTCCTCTATAATTTTCCCTCCTCTTTCACTGCACTGTCCCACAAGATTCCTTCCACCTCCTACCATTGCGTAGTTTGACTTGGTCAAACTTGACCTAGTCCTCCTACAAAAGTCTCTTTCACACATGGAGGTGTGAAATCCATCTCTATAAGTGATCCTATTTCATACTAAGAGGATTTTTATTCGCTACTCATGAAATGAATGGGTCTCCTACCCATTTTATTCATCTCCTATGTGAAAATGGAAAAAATTAATATTCCATAAAATTTGGGATATTACAGTCCTCCCCTCTCAAAGATTGCTTGTGCTCAAGCAAGTACAAGGATAGACTGATTTATTTCCCTTAATTTCCTTGTAGCATCCATGCATGATAACTCCTCCAAGAGAAGGATGCCATATCATCAATCAAGTGTCCAAGTTGTTCCTCCAACATATGCAATCTAGCTTTTGGTGAACATCCTCAAATAGATATCATGTAGAAACAAATATCCATGAAAGAAACAATGGGCTATCTAAGGGCCTCCTTGAGGCATGAGATATGATATATAATGGGACTCATCATCCGCATATGAATCTCCCATCCCTAAGAAATCATCCATACAACATAAGCGGCCTCCCAACATGGCAACTCATAGAAATCTCCCTCCACCTTGAGCTCTGGAAATGAAGGTGGGATGAAAATATGAATATGGCAAGTCTCATAGCTTGTCCCATGTTGTCCTCCTCTCCACTTTTGATAAGTGTATAGTGTGTTTTGATCATGGGCTGCAAAAATATTGCCCTCAAGTAGTAAAATGAAGATCAATCCTCTAAGGATCTCTCCTCCATCAATGATAATCCGACTGGCCCAAGCTATTTCATCCATGATGAGTAGGACATGATCATCATAGAATACCCCGATGAATTTTTTTTTGTAGGTTATACCATGTGCAGCAAGGTACAAACAATTTCTCATAGGGCTACAACACAACCTCATCCACTGCAGCTGCAGACAATAACATGGCAAGTGTTGTACAGAAAATATCACCTCTACTACTGAATAGTAAATAGATGAGTGAATCAATAATACAAGATCAAATACATGCCTATATATATATATATATATAATGGATGGATATCATCATAAAACTCATGGCCCACCTCAAAATAAGGCAAATAAGTGGCTGTGGTGGCCATGTCTCTCCTCATGTTCCCCTTAGAACATGCCATGCATAAACTGTGGGAATCATCTTCCCTCAAGGACACACCAAACTCATGTGTCAATCTTCCGACCATGCTTCCCATATGAATATGATACATAACAGAAAATAGAATCATGATCAACAATAAAATAGGGGGATTACTGATGGTTTCATATGGTGCTGGAAAGTACCAACAGTCTCCCAAGGGTGCATAACGCAGTTTTGCAAACTGCTGCTTAATAAATGTACAAGGCAAAATGTTTTGAAATACAATGCTAATCATATGAATTATCTGAACATTCATAGAATGGGAAATTTTTTTCCCAAGGCCATGTAAAAGATGGTTGTATCCATCATATGGTTTGGCCCAACTTTTCTTGTGGAGCAACATGAAAAATCTGCCCCTTTGAGGAGCCATGCACTACAACATAATGATGAGAGTATGTAAATCAGAAAATGTAAACACAAGGCTCTTACCATAAGATGGAAATAATATGATAGATGGATCTATGTATGTGACCCTGCTCCCAAGTGCCAGCGATGTTAACTCATGCAAAAAGGCTCTTGTTCATGCCAATCTTTGTCTCTTGACATGCTTCTTGTGAAGAACACCTCTGGTGATGCTACTGCAAATATGAAGCTTCTCCCAAGATGGAAATGCCTCCTAATTATTCCTAGACAATGAGTAATCCCTTTGCACTATGAGAGTTCCCTCCTCTATTCCTGCAACACCATACATCATATGAGAGAAAATCTTCTTGTGCTCTCTCCAAGATAGTTCAAGAAATCCAAGTGCTTGCTGCCTCCTCATGCTCACATCATGTAGCTCATGTGATGAAGGTATCATGAATGATATATATACCATATCAGCACCATGTATCCCTACTCTCTGCTACTCAATGATGTAAACATCCTTCCACCTCTTCTCCACTCCCATCCTACTGAAAATAGGATACACCAAGTGATAGCGAAACTCCTTCAAGAGGAGCCAATGCAGCCAAGCCTCTTGATGCCCAGTATCATATATTTTCAAGTGGAGGATCAGCCTCTTGCTCTTCATCCATGCCCACTCAACTCCTTGTGGATGTCTTCTCCTCTTTCCTCCTTTGGTACTCCTCCCATGAGGGCTACCATCCTCCCAAACCAAATCTCTCTCTTTGCATTTCATGAGAGTTTGAAATGCAGCTCCTTGGAGATATCCTAGAAAATATCTCTCACCCATGACTATGTTGGATCCATGAGGACCCAAATGTGATGGAGGTAATATCTCCTCTCCACCCATGTCTAACAGCGCTGCTAATTCCTCCAGTGGTGTAGCAGTTGATTTATCCTCCGGTTCAAAATTTATTTCATTGTTTTTTATGGGGGTGTCATGGTTCACTCCATCCTCCAAAAGTTCACACTCCAACCTTAATGGCTGAATGCAACTCAACCAAGATGTATGAGGATGAGGGTTCATCTCCTCCTTGAACCCTTTGCACAGCGTAGTGCAATCATGGTGCTCTAGAATAGCAAAGTATGTAGATTCTTGGACCTCTACATGTGAGTTTCCTCATTCCCTTAAATTATTTGTTGAAATGAAAAGTGGAAATTCATTCATACCTTGGTGGAAAATTTGGGTTTTCTTCTTGTATGGATGCATTATTTATCTCTTCCATTGCAATGGCTACCTCCTCCATAGATGTAAAAGGCTACCCTCCCAAATTTGTGACAATGTTGGTGCAATTCTCCTCCTATGGTGGAATGGCTTTCTCTTCCTTTGTCCTCTCTCCATCAAAGGTTTGGATCAACCTTTGAGAAAATTCTGCAAAAGAAATTACCCTTGAATGGACCAAGGGTTTGAACCACCAAACAGAGGCTTCATCCTCCATGTGCAACATTGCAATCTCCACTGCTTCTTTCCCTACCACTGGATGTAGCAAGAAAAATGCCTCTAGATTTTTCACCCAAGCTCTAGCTAAAGTGTTCCCATCAAATGTAGACAATAGAAACCTATTGCCTTTGATTTCTCTTTTTCCATAGGGCCTTTTGTCCTCCTTCTGCTGAATAAAATGTGGGAACACCGTAGCTCCCCTGAATGCTGTAGAATGGGATTTATACTCACTTAGGTATTGATCTAGAACCTGATGATCCAAGCATCTCTCATGCTTGCTTTATTTTCGAGAATAGTAAGTGCATGGACCTTCCTCTTCTTCTCTTTGCTTCTCCTCCTCGGGGAGGCTCTTCTTTGTTCTAAAAATAGATGAGAGCAAGCTCATATTCTTCATAATCTCCTTTTGATATTGAACTCACAGGCTATGCCAAGTTCAATGCTCCGATACCATTGTAATATCCCAAATGAGGGAAAATATACACTATTGGGAATACCTTAAGATATTCCAATGTGGAGCCACAACAATATACAAATGCACCAATGGAAACAGTAGTGAATACATTAACACATAAAATACTGGAGAATCCAAATAGCCATCATATTATATCATAGCAACATAATATATACAAATCCTTGAGGAAATGATCACTCAAACAAGGCACTACAGCCCTCAAGAGAAATGTACATGAGAATATGGAGAATACTGCTCCATGAATAAATCCCTAGGCTATGACTGTGCAATCCTTGACTGAGAACTGCCACAAAATTTCAATAATATGTAGATATGAAAATATGAATCTCAAATAAAGTGGGGGAGCATGATCTCAACCCCTGAAAATACAATACTTCAATCCTCTAGGAGGATTGGCTGAAATACAAACAAAATGGCATTACTGCAGAAACGTCGAAGTTGCTAGGTAGCAGTAGAAACTCAAGAACTAGAAATATATGGAGAAGAATGAAATGGTTGCATCAAATGAAGAACCCTCCTCCAATGGAAATCTAAAGTGAAAGGCTGATCCCTTCACCAAAAATCTCACCCTCCAAGGTATCTGCTAATCCCTCACAGCAAATGCTCTCCAAGAATAACGTTGTCTAAGAGAGGAACTGCGCTGCATAAGATGGAAAGTGGTTAGCCTGGTGCCAAATATGGTGGAATAAGCTCCTGAAACTCCTTTGCTGATCTCCGTAAGGGATGGAAGCTCACTCCTCTGAAAAACTAGCCAAGGACGGTGTTGTAGAAAACCTCCCAGCAACACCCAGCAACATTGCATAATCCCAACTGAAATTGCACTGATGATGAAGGATAAGGCTTGACCTCAACGTCTAAATATGGGGAATGGAGTGCAATTTTCCAAGAGCTACTCAAGAAGGAGAGGAAATCCTAAACAGGAATTTCCCCCAGCAATTCTTGCTAAACAGCAACAGACTGCAGCAAGTCCACAGGACCAAAGATGAATAATACTCAAGATGAGAAACAATGGTTGCCTTTTCCTCCTTTTAAACAATGTGACCTCCCTCTCCATGGACCCCACCCAATTAGGGTTTCCTTCCTCTAGAATTTTCCCTCTTCTTTCACTGTGCTATCCCACAATATTCCTTCCACCTCCTACCATTGCGCAATTTGACTTGGTCAAACTTGACCTAGTCCTTCTACAAAATTCTCCTTTCACACATGGAGGTGTGAAATCCAGCTCTATAAGTGATCCTCTTTCATACTAAGAGTATTTTTATTCCCTACTCATGAAATGAATGGGTCTCCTACCCATTTTATTCATATCTTATGGGAAAATGGAAAAAATTAATATTCCATAAAATTTGGAATATTACAATCTCTGTCTTCCCACCGCTCGCCATCTTCTTTCACCGCAATAATCGATCCCGCAGATCTCCCATTGAACAGGGTCTACCACAGGCCCGAGCAAAAAACCCTCAACAAAAAAGGTGTCCCGTTGAAGCCGAAACTGCTCTGATATGAAATGTAGGTTTTAACCCTGTACAGGAATTATTTGCAAATGAATCTTAAAAACAGAAAATAAACAATAGTGAGAGCATGAAACATAAAATAGATATACATAGATATTTTCCCCTCGATCCCAAATCGGGATGACCAACTTGATTTTTCATTGTATTCCTTTTAATGTTACAACACATATATATACATGTCGAAGCATACATAAACCCCAATCCATTAACCCTAGATTAGAACATCACCGTAGTCCCCTTGACCAGATCTACAAAATACCAGGGGCGAAAACCATCATGCCCCAAAACCATGTGCAAACCCATGCACAAAACCATGGGTGGGTCCGTCCACTGGAAAATAAGGTCCAATTTGTTTTTTCCCATGGTGCCGCCCCGGACCTCGACAGGGGGGGCTGGCGCCCCCCCGTGACCCCCTTGCTACACCTTGCACAACATACAGGGGTGCTATCGCCCCCCCTGCTGCACCCAACACAGCTTATAGGGGGTGCTATCACCCCCTTGCATGTGACTAGTTGTGGAAAGAATATAACACATACCCAACAACCTCGACATTGTAAGTGGCTTGAGTTACTAGATTGTTGGGGTTCGGAAATGGTTGGAAATGTAGTTGAGTTGGACTGGATCTTTGAGATGTATGTGGTTGTGGTGGAGGTGGATGGTAGGCATAGTGTGGAGTTAGGTATGGATAATATTGAGGAAAATATTGAGGATATTGTGGATTTGTACGATAAGGCCCTTGCCAACCTTGTTTACAATATTGGTTTTGGGGTTCAGATGACCAAGGTTTCCAAGGAAACGGTGTGTTAAATTTAATTTGAAATGGATGTGCATAACCTTAAAATTTTGAATTATGTTCTTGCATCATATCAGGTTGACTAGGCTACCATGGTGTTCTTTGAGCTACATAACATAACTGCTTCGGTGATTGACTTTCTCCAATTTCCTTTTGGTAAACTTCCTTCAACCTTGGTAATGATGGGAATTATTTAGTAGCATGTTACTCTGCATGAATAACACAAATATCAACATATTATTTTTTCTCATTTTGCATTCTTAACATTTCTACTTATTCACTTAAATTGCTAAGAATTTGTGTTTTAAAGTTATCATGCAAATTTCCAAACTCAACTTGACTTACTGATCTGGATGTTGATTGAATTACTCTCACCTTTCCTCTTGATATGTGCTTGCATATTTCACAAATTTCTTCAAATGATAATTTTAATAAATCACTTATACTCATGAGATCAAGGAGATCAATCCACTCATCTCTAATTGTTCTCTGTAAGAGGGATTTTAGTGTGTCAAATCTTGAATGATGTAATTTTTCCCTCTTAACATTATACATAAATATCTCTATTAGATCCTCAAGTTTCTCATCTTCTTTTCGAGTCATTCTAAATATTTCTTCTTTAAGATCACGATATTTATATTTTTCTAGAAATATATTTTGCATATCATTCCATGAAATTATTAAATTAGTCCCTAAAATCATAAACAATCTAAGAGCTCTATCCTTCAATGTTGTCGGAAACAATCTTGATTCTTGAGTATTTAGTAAGTAACCATAAGATCTACAAAGGATTTAAAATTCAAAGGGAAAGGTTTTTGGATCCTCCCACCTTAGACCATGGATTTTGGGAAGGAAAGATAGAGGGGTGTTCTTCATAAGCACGCTGACCTCAGTATCTTGAATGGGAAATCCAAGAGGATCTTATTCATTGTCACCATCTCCATCCATTTCTCCTACCTTCTCTATCACCTCCTCTTCTTCTACCTGAAAAAGTGGATGGTGATGTGGATATTATTGCACCATGTGATCAAGTAGGGGGTTGTGGTATTGAAAAAGAAAATTGTTTTTATGATTTTTTTGAATGAAAATACTAATGCAGTGTAATTTTTTGTTTTTTTAAATGAGAGGTGCCTAATGCAATTTTTTTTGTTTGCAGAAATTGATCAACTAGGGAAGAAAAAAATGCATACTTTGAAACATCCAGGGAAACTTGATGCAAGGGAATTAGGCTCGAGAAAATTTCTCGTATTTTAGTAGACTTAAGGGTTTTTCGTTTTCAAGGGAGTCAGTTTCTTATGTAATGATTTGAGTGATTTTAATGAGAATTAATTAAATATTGTGAAGAATTTTGTAAATGTTCTCGAATGTTATAGAACATGAGAGAATTAGGCTAGTTAAGAGTGTATAGGGGTTGAGAGATTTAGGAATTAATGGTAAGTCATAAATTAGAATTGGTTCATGATTTTAGGATGAAAGAGGATCCTTAGGGATTAGTTGAGTCAAGTAAGAACTTAGAGGATATTTATGATTTTGTTGAGAAGATGGAGGAACTGAAACCAAAAATAGTTTCAAAACCTTTTGTATAAATTGTAAGAATAAAAGGCATAAAGAGATATAGATTGAAGGATTTAGAGGAGTGATTGAGGTTTTAGACTGATAGGGTTTGACGCCTATGAGCTGTAGAATAGGAAAAGGAAACTGATACAGAAGATCAGGCCAGAGGAAGAATTTCCTATGTAATTATTGTGTGTTAATACAAAGAACTCAAATTTCTGAGTTCGTATTTCATTTTTGAGTTATATGGATGTGCAGATGAAATTGGGTTACAAAATTGTATGAGTTTGTGTGTTTAATATTGAATTTCAATGGTGAAATTGTGTGTATCAATCACAGAATGGATCGATTCTATGGACTTCTAAATTGAGAGATAAAGATTTCCTGATATATTTTTCAATTGAAATTGACATCGTATGAAGCACTTCAAGGAGGAATTTCACATTCTATTATGTATACATAGTGCAGGTGAGATCCGAGGGTTTGAAATCACATTTGAGGTTTTATTGTATTTATAATCGATGGATAAGAACCACAGAAACTGAATATAGAGGTTAAACCATGTGTGGAATGGAATCCATTCTCAATATAGGTGGTCTAATCCTATGCAAGGAATCATTGACAGAAGATAGAAAACACAATAGTAGTGGAACTTCGAAGGCGTGGAGGAAAAATGGCAAAATTATGCAATTGGAACTTTGAAGCGGTTTTGAAAAACAATAAATGGTTTTCGCGTAGGTTTGGAATAGTAAGCGGTAAATCCCTGTTTAAACGCGAAAATGATTAGCGTGTGACACGTGGTGTTCAAATACCACCCATTTCATGTGAGGTTGAAGCATTAAGTTTTGTGAACTTTTGTTGCGCGATAATCGTTGGATTGGAAGTCGTGATGCGATATCCGTTGGATCCATTCAGAGGTTAACGAAAGGTAAGTTGTCAGCGCCGTGAGACCCAAACCAAATATTTATGTTGATATTTGGGTTTTAAAATAAAGTATGGAATATTAACATGGCCCGAATATATATTAATGAATGGTGAGCCTGAATATACATTAATGAATTGTGGGCCCAAATAGCATTCGAACTAGTGAGCACATATGGACATTGAATAAAGGTTAGTGGATTGGTAAAGCATTGGGCCCGAACATAATGTGTATTGATACCTTTGATAAATTTTATCAAAGCCGAAATTATATAAATGCATTTCCATAAGGTGAGTTGGTATTGTGGGCTATTGTATTTTGGGTTTTATTGCAAAGTCGAATATTGATTCAAATTTTCCATAAAGTGGGTTTTATTATATGGTTTTAACCATAGGTTTGGTAAAAGGAGAAGGTTCCGCACCAAAGTATTGAACTATATCTAAGTGGGTATGCATTTTTATATTTTTATATCCATATTATGGGTTTTTGCTACTGTGGTAGAATCATTTTGGTATCAGAGTAGGAAAAGCTCTTTTGAAGTTAAAGAATTTTTTTAATTAAATCAGAATGCATGTGTGATGGGAAAATAAGAGGAGATCAGATTTTAAATCTGATAAGCAGCAGATACACAGAATTGAAGTGAATAGGCATTTTGCAAAAATAAATGAAGACAGTCCAATTCAATGAAGAGGAAAAGGAAATGTAGAGATCTTGAAGGTGAGATAATTTTAATCTGGTTTGAAAATTATGATTGCAGAATTATGGTTGCAGACAAGATGAAGATAAAGATTTTGATGATGATGGCAGTGAACCTAATATTCCAGCTAAACGTTGGATAGGGAGAACAAATGAAGTGTTCTCAAGAGAAGGTGAGTTGAGGATATAAGCCTAGAGAGAGCAGAAGAGAGTGCTCAAGAGGTTCCAGAGATAGTGAACCAGTGCTTGCCAAAAGACCAAGTCCATAGAGGGGATTGGTGAGGTAAGTGGTATCAGGGAGGACTTGATATTGCAGAGGCTTAGTGAAACTCATAGTGAGTGAGAAAATCATGAAGAAGATGATCATGGAGAATCAGAGAAGAGGTTTTGAAGAATGCCACAGAGATAAGATGAATGATGAGGATATAAAAAGAGATATTACAGTGATGAAAGTACAACTGGAGGTACTAAAGGGATGGCTACAAGAAGAGGAAAACCAGGAAGGAGGATGGATATTTCAACTAAAGGGAAAGAAGGTAATTTCGAAACCATTAAAAATGAAGTGGAGGTAGAAGGAGATTGCCTTATGGAAGGAAGAACTTAGATTTTTTGAGTCAAAGATGGAATTTGAGGATTCCACATGCAAATTTGTTCAAGGAGAAATGCTCGAAGAAGAAAATGAGACTGAAAAGTCTTGTGTTTTTAAAACTAATGAATTGTGTATGTTTGTAGGTACATCACAGAATGATGAACAAGCTTTATAGTTTGTTAAGGAGAAGAAGTTGAATCTGAAATATGTTCAGATTGATGTTGAGATAGCAAGATCTCAGAAAGAAATTAAGACAGAAGGGTCTTGTGGAAATATTCAACAGAATATTGAAGCATAGGAAGGAGGACCATCTAATGATTGGTCAACAGAAAATGAAGGTATGGAAAGCTATGTAAAGTTTCCAAATTCTACTCTAATTGAAAATTTTGAATTATATAGAAAGTTATATCTTCAAAGAAGAGAGTTGGAAAAGCAGAGGATCTATACATAGGATAAATTGTTGAAGAAGCAAGGCAGGAAAATTTTCATGAATGACAGTCAGGAAACAGAAGATAAGGATGTAAGAATGATTCAGAAAATTGAAGAAGTTCATTATTGTGAACCAGAGCAGAGAAAAATTCTTGAAATAGATGAAAAGGAGGAGAGACTAGCTAACAATCTCATGGAAAATTTAAATCAGCATACTGATGTGCTGACAAGGAAGTTAGAAGAAAACTCAAGGTAGCATACTGAAGTGTTTCCAGAGGAGGAAGAGACATTGAGACATTGTATTTTTAATACTGATAATTCATGTGTTAATTATGAAGGAAAAGAACGAAAAAAAAATGAAAAATGTCAGAGAATTTAATGAAAGGGAAACTATGTTGGCTAAAAACATAGTGGAGGATCATCATTCTATCATGGTGATCGGCGCAATGGAGATAACCTTGGAAGCTAGGAAGAAAGAGAATGAAGATTTGGTGACTAGATCATCAAATGAGACCATTGGGTATTGTGATTTTGAAATTGATATTTTGACTGTGTTTATAGGTGTTGCAAAAGACAATCCATCTCTTGGAGTTGTCTTGAATGAGGATGAACTGTTGCAGAAGAAGGAACTCATAGATTCCAAGGAATGTGAGACAATCATGTCTCATATGAAGTAACTTGTTATTATTGATGAGAAGGAGGAGTTGGCTTGTCTGATTGGTCAAGAGAAAACTGTAGGACAAACTTTTAGAAATGCCACAGTGATGGACAATCAAAATTCCATTCTGATAAAGGATGATGATATAGTGTTTGAACAATTTGAGTTGATTTCCAGAATCAATCAAGGAGGTGAAGGATAATTATTGAAGATTTTCAAAGAAGAAGAAGAAGAAGGATATATTGAAACTAAATTGTAGCATATTGATGATGTGGTTGAGATGAGACAAGTACAAAAAGGATGGCTAAAATGTTTGCTAGAAACATTTGAACAAGAGAAAGGAATTGCAGACACTAGAGTGGAAATGTCTGGAGTTATGAAAGAGGTAGGAGTAGATACTAGTTTGTCAAATTTGATTATGCTTACTAGTATACAAAGAAGAATGAATGAGTATGTTACTGCAGTTAAAGAATCAAATGATAGTTTATTTTTTGAAAGTAAAATTGCAGGTAGTGAGTAGAGGAAGAATTTTGCAGAGGGAGATATCTTAAGAGATATTCAGGAAGTTTGGGAGGTAGCAACAACAACATATACAACAACAAAATAAGCAACAAAAGCAACAACATCTATAGCAACAACAACATATACATCAACAAAAGAAGCAACAAAAGAAGCAACATCTATAGCAACAAAGGCAACATCTACAACAACAACAACAACAAAAGCAACATATGCAAAAACAGTAATTGGAAGCAGCAACAAAAGGTAGAGTAATTTCCAGAAAGAAGATAAACTAGACATAGAGATTGAAAGTATAAGGAGGTTGATGACAAAGGTGTCTTAGAAAAAGACAGCAGCAAGAAAGCAAAGTAACAACAACAAAGGAAAAATAAGAACAGAATGTGAAAGCATAGTTAGTGGCAAGATGCAGAATAAAATATGGAACCCTGGAGAATTACAATAGAAGAAGAATGCAACTTATGGATAGCAGAAAAACAAAGTATGGGATCCAGGAAGAAAAAGATTCAAAGCACATGATCAGGAGATCATGATTATTTTTAACCTTGGGAGTCTGATGCAGGGGCATTAGGCTCAAGAAAATTCCTTGTATTTTAATAGACTTAGGGGTTTTGTGTTTTCAAGGGAGTTGGTTTCTTATGTAATGATCTGAGTGATTTTAATGAGAATTAATTAAATATTGTGAAGAATTTTGTAAATGCTCTCAAATGTTAGAGAACATGAGAGAATTATGCTAGTTGAGAGTGTATAGGGATTGAGAGATTTAGGAATTAATGGTAAGTCCTAAATTAGAATTGTTTCATGATTTTAGGATGAAAGAGGATACTTAGGCATTAGTTAAGTGAAGTAAGGACTTAGAGGATATTTAGGATTTTGTTGAGAATATGGAGGAACTGAAACCAAAAATAGTTTCAGAACCTTTTGTATAAATTGTAAGCCTAAAAGGCATAAAGATATATAGATTTAAGGATTTAGAGGAGTGATTGAGGTTTTAGACAGATAGGGTTTGAAGCCTACGGGCTGTGGAATAGGAAAAGGCCACTGATATAGAAGATCAAGCCAGAGGAAAAATTTCCTATGTAATTATTGTGTGTTAATACAAAGAACTCAAATTTATGAGTTCGTATTTCATTTCTGAGTTATATGGATGTGCAGATGAAATTGGGTTACAGGATTGTATGAGTTTTTTTGTTTAATATTGAATTGTGATGGTGAAATTGTGTGTATCGATCACAGAATGGATTGATGCTATGGACTTCTAAATCGAGAGGTAAAGATTGACTGGATGTATTTCGCAATTGAATTTGACATCGTATGAAGCACTTCAAGGAGGAATTACACATTCTATTGTGTATACACAGTGTAGTGAGATCCGGGGGTTTGAAATCGCATTTGAGGTTTTATTGTATTTATAATCGATGGATAAGAACCACATAAACTGAATATAGAGGTTAAACCATGCGTGGAATGGAATCCATTCTCTAGAAATATAGGTGGTCTGATCCTGTGCAAGGAATCATGAATAGAAGATAGAAAACACAATAGGAGTGGAATTTCGAAGGCGCAAAGGAAACATGGAAAAATTATGCAATTAGAACCGTGAAGCGGTTTTGAAAAACAATAAATGGTTTTCGTGTAGGTTTGGAATGGTAAGTGGAAAATCCTTGTTTGAACGCAATAATGGTTAGCATGTGACACGTGGTGTTAAATTACCACCCATTTCACGTGAGGTTGAAGCGTTAAGGGCTGTGAACTTTTGTTGCACGATAATCGTTAGATTGGAAGTCATGATGCAATATCCGTCAGATCCATTCGAAGGTTAACGAAAGGTAATTTGTCAATGTTGTGGGACCAGAACCAAATATTTATGTTGATATTTGGGTTTTAAAATAAATTATGGAATATTAACATGGCCCGAATATATATTAATGAATGGTGAGCCCAAATATACACTAATGAATTGGGGGCCCGAATAGCATTCAGACTAGTGAGCGCATATGGACATTGAATAAAGGTTAGTGGATTGGTAAAGCATTAGGCCCGAACATAATGTATATTTATACCTTTGATAAAGTTTATCAAAGCCGAAAGTATACAAATGAATTTCCATAAGGTGAGTTGGTATGTTGTGGGCTATTATATTTTGGGTTTTATTGCAAAGTTGAATATTGATTCGAATTATCCATGAAGTGGGTTTTATTATATGGTTTTAACCATAGGGTTGGTAAAAGGAGAAGCTTCCGCGACAAAGTATTGAACTATATGTAAGTGGGTATGCATTTTTTAATTTTTATATGCATATTGTGGGTTTTTGCTGCTGTGGCAGCATCAAAACTGCGCCAAAAATTAATGAGCCCCAGTATTGCAACAATAATTCTACAAATCCCAAGGCTACTAGCTTAAATTATCAACCCGGGGTTCATACAAACTTAAGAGGTGTCGGCATTGTATGTGCGGCATACAATGTGTCCTTATTATGTTCATATGATGAAATGAAGTGAATATCTTGAAATAAAACACTAACCTAATTTCAAAATTGGAAACATTAATCTTCTTTTAGAATGTAAATTAATACTCTAATTGCATAATGTGGAATGTTGTTTTGAAAAAGGAAATTTTATCTTTTCAAAAATAATGCTTGTAATTAAAACCATAGGGAAGCATGAACTCAAGAATTAGGTCTAATATAATTTCCATTGATGAAGCACCATTTTATCACTGTATTCAAGGAATCTTAGCTTTAGTAACAGAATCCATGTACATTTCATCAGAAAACATTCATTGTTATTCAAATGTGGAATTTTTTCTTTTAATTATAATTGCAGATTTCTACTTCTGATGAAGGAAAGGTGGGTATAGAGTGGTATTTGGTCTTAATATATCATGTATTCAAAGCCTCGGGGTCAGGATTCAAGCCTAAGAGACAAAATCTAAGATTTTGGAGAAAATATGGTCAATTTTACACGTGCTACATGAGGTGCTAGAGGAGGCCCTATTTTTCTACAAGAGGAGATAAGTTGTCAAATTCCCAAGTAAATAAAATGAAAATATGATGGGAATTATTATTTTTATTAATTATGATTTATTAGTAATCCATTCCAAGTAGAATCACTCTAAAATACCCCTGTTAACATGCACTAAAAAATAGTAGAAAATTACTACTCTAAAAACTAGAAATTTAGGAACTAGTGAGCTAGCTAACCTACCAAATTCCTAAAGTAACCAAGTGAAAATTATGTGGAGTGAATTTTTTTATTAACCTGAATTCTTTTATGACCTAATTCAATTGGAATCAACTCAAATTAAGCTCATTAACACGTTCTAAAAAATAGCATAAAGTTACTACTATTTTTGCTACCAAGGACTTAAGAAATTCTAGATTCGTGAACTAGTAACCCAATCCAAGTAGCTCATTGATGAAGATAAATTTTATATTATTTTCTAAGGATGCATAATTTTTTTTGAATATATAAATAATTATCAAAACAACTCACTTCAATAATTTAACCAATGTAACCTACAACAAAAGAAGCATGAACAATAAATGTAGAAATAAGAGATCCAAGTGAAAAAGGCATTCAAAGGAAATAAAGAAATTGCAGAAGAGGTATCTGAGGCTCGTGGGATGGCCAAGCCCATGGAAAATCAGATTCCTATGAAGGAAATAAAGCTTTATAAGCTGAAAATGGCACCAAAATTCATTATTTTAATCAATCCAAGTACATCCCTGCAAGAAATAAAATTGGAGCTACTTAATAACAAGTTTTCTCCAAGAAGACTAAGAAATACATGCCTCTGGAGGAAAATTAGAATTCATACTTATACAACATGACAAGGAATAATTATCCTTGAAAGGAGGAACCTTTATCCTCCAAAATCTCTGAAATAGTGGATCTGGTACCCAATACTAGGAATTTGCATTAAATGACAAGGAACATATTCCTAGATTTTCTCAATCAGTGGAGATACAAAATTTGTCAATAATTTCAAGATATTCATTTCATTTATTATCCAATCTCATTCCATAATGTAGTAGGGAGAAAGTCCCTATATTATCTCATTCAGAATTTACTTCATATTCTCTCAATATTTTGCAAAAATTAATTAATATTAGGCACATAATATGCAATTATCTCTAAACCTTCATAAGAACATATTAAAGATACAAAAAAATTATTAGGTGTGGAGAGAGAGTTTTAATATAGCCTTGATGTGTCTAATAAAGGTTATATGGTCTAGATGTGTGCCTAATTTGGAGGCCCATCATCTGCCACAAAAATATTCTTACTTCTTCTTCCTCTTCTGATATGCCTTCATGCCATCTCACTTCTCCTTCTTGCCAACTGTACAATTCCCCTTACACCCCATTGACCATGTGATCTTCTAGGGTTGTAGATTCTCCCTTTAAACCTGCATGCTCTTGCTAGAACTTTGATCCCTTTAAGCCTAAGGAACCTCCTGCTTCTTCTCATTATCTAAAGGTTTTCCCTTCAACTAGTATAGACCATGCTCCCTAACTCCAATGAGAACTCCAACAGAGTTAGAGCCTCTAGGCCTGAGTCTCACTTTCCTATCTTGGAAAATAATCTCAAACCCCTTCATTTCAATCACCAAGGCATAAAATACATTGTATTTGAGCCTTGGTACCCATAACACATCTTAAACTCATAACAGATGACTTGAATCCCTCTTGAATGGCACAACACTTGATCCTATCATCTCTTTCTGACTTTTGTTGCCAACCACCACATGAAAATATGAGTCCCATTCAGTTAGAGTCTTGAAAAAATCGTGAAAACCTTTAATATGATTTGTTTCACCATTTTCCATGTACCATTCAGTCTCATCGATGGCACCCTCGATGAAATGAGAAACTAGAGAAAAATCCTTGTCCTCTAACCTTCTTGAGAGGTCATCTAACTCAGAGGATGTAACAACACCAATTATCTCCTTTCTATTCTTTTTCTCATTGTTTCCTTTCTTCTTCTGCGAACACTTGCTTGAATAATGACCATATTCACTATACTTATAGGGACTTCTTCTAGGAACACTTCCTTCTTTTCCTTGCCCTTCATCCTCCCTGCAAGAGTCATGTTTTCTGCAACAGACTTCTTCTTGTGAATTTCCTCGTCTTGCAGTTCTTCTTGGATGAAGTCATCCCAAAAACTATTCCACTATGGAAACTTCTCTAGAGAAACAATATATTTTATGCACGCCTTCCATTCCTTGGTAAACCCTTCAAAGTAGTCATCGCCATCTCAGAATTTGAAATAATTTCACCGATGGACAAAAATTTATCATGAATATGAGAAAGTCTCATAAAATACGAGGCCACTCTTTCACCATCCAAAATCTTGATGTTATTCAACTTATTCCTTAATATCAATAATTGGTTCTCACTCTTATTCTGTAAGAGATCATGAAGAGATTTACACATCTCGTGGGAAGTGGTCTTACTGGACAAATGTGGTATCAACTGATCTTTGAAACCATATAAGATGATAAACTTATCCTTCTTATCCAACTCCTTATACACTTACAACTCCTCAGGTTCAGTTAGTTTCTTAATCATCTTGTCGGAAAAATCATAGATCTTGTTCACCATCAAGACCAACTTGATCCTTTCCTTCCAAGGACAATAGTTGGAAAACCCATCCAACATATCCTCATATCGTAGACCAACCGATAACTCTTCAATTTATATTAGTGATCCAACAATCAGGGAAAATTGAAGGATGGAAATTTATCTTAAAGTTTAGAAACGTTGGCGAATCTTACCAGTCCCTAATATGCATACTGTAAAACTTTTGGTGAATTTATTTTAAAGGTATCCAAATTTCTAATGATTTTATATAGTCTCTATAATTTTTTAGCGATTTTTAGGATAACATAATTTTATACTATAAAAGTTGGGAGAATCACTTTTAGAAAAAATGGAAATTGGTGAATATTGTTTTTGGAAAAACCATGAAAGATTGGCCCACCTACGAATATTAGCCCCTAAAAGTTTTCATGACTCATTCCTAACTTTATATGTGTGTGGTGCCACGTAGCCATGATTTGGGGCTAACTACTAGAAACATCTTTCACCCAGAATTCACGTCACATTAAGATTTCCTTTCGATGGTATAGGTCATTTAGGAAATGGTAAGAGCCATTATTCTTGTGCATACTACATGGAGTTCCTAGTGGGCTTACTAACCCTTGTCTGAAAATTAAAGTGCACAGTGCATCTCAAACCCTTGATTCAAGTAAATAAAATATAAATACATCATCACTATTCTACATTTGGGCATTTTTAGCTAGAATTGAGTGATCCATTTATTTTTTGAGATTGTAATTATTCATTAGTTAAAGTGAATTTTTGGATGCATAAATAGATTCAATTCCTTAGAAAATTGTAGGGAACTCAACTTTTGTAGACTAAAATATAACCTTAACATTCAAATCCTTGCTAGATTTAAAATAAAATTGGTTATAAAATATGCCTGGAAAAAAGGCCAAAACATAGAAGATTTATACAATGAGAAACTATGTATCATAACTCACATCTGACATGCTCTTCTAATAGAGATTTATAGCCTTTGAAAAGAATGATTGCCACTTCAAATTCTATTCATGTTTGGAATTCAAAATTATTTGTTAAGGTTTTGGTCCTTTCAATATATTTCTGATTATTTTAAACAAGAAGGGTGAGGTAACTTAACTACGCATATGTAGCTCTCTCATTATTTTCAGTGATAATTGTGGGAGTGGAAACAATAGAGATGCCAGTGGCATGCATGACTCCAACAATAGAAAGAGTTATTTCAATTCCCTTCACTCCTTATCTATTTACCACTCTTATCACCTCATTTATCAAATTCTTGTCTTCTTGATCTCATTGAGATGTATTGCAATTTCTCTTCAGTTTTTAATTTTTTTTAATTTTTCTTTATAATCCTTATGAGAGGAATTTTTCTTAAAATAATGTATTATGTCCTATCATATTATTTATGTATTATAGGTTTTAACCATGTATAACAAATTGTTGCAAAAAAAAACTTAATAAAATAGAAATGATGGAATGAAACACACCATTAGAGAACTTTTGAGGTCTAAAATGAACCTCCTCACAAAAATGTACAACCAAATAAACTTTATAAGAACCAATAGGATTTAAGATGATTATTTCAACCATGGGGGATGATTCACCATTTTTGGGGTAAAAAAAGTAAAAAGATTAAAAACGAATATAGCAATAAAACTACTTTTTCAACTTGTATTTTCAACTTATCTCCCTAAGGTTTTACTCAAATTTTAAGTGGGAGTACTCGTTGGATGAAAAATTTAATTCCTCATCCATGGAGTACCCATGTTTCATACTTTTGATGGACCCTATTAGACAAAAAATGAGATATACCTGAAACCATGTGATTGTGATCACGTTTTTCATCTTTCTCATTTTTCATGTAGCAGTGTCCATCAGAAGCATGAAACATGGTACTCCTTGGATGAGGAATAGAATTCTCCATCCAACGAGTTTGATTAAACCGATAGGGAGATAAGTTGAAAATACGAGTTCAAAAAGTAGTTTTTGTTTCTTTTTTCCCTCTAAAATTTAATGATGTGATCTAATATTATTTTATTATTTCCACTATTATTTTATAATTTGCTGAGGAGGCCCACTTTAGACATAAAAATTCCCCTAATGCACATTAACACATAGATTTGATCTCAGCAACCAAAACTGAAAAACCAAAATATATCCAGTATATATATTCCTTATGAGATTATAATACAATATGTATATGTCGTGGAATCCATAAAATTTCAACATATTTACCCTATATTAGAATACAACCATAGTTCGTTAACCAAAACTACAAAACCATGGCTTGAACCACCATGCACCACAAAAACAATAAGAGTGAATACAATGTGTCAAAAAATGCCGAAACATTTCGTCCAGCGGAACTACGCCCAAACCCCTACGCAAGGGGGATTCTACCCCATTTCACCAAACATAATGTACAACATGTAGTGGTATTCGTGTAAAGAATATAATACATACCAAACATTATCTTAATTTTTTTTCTTTGCATACATGGGGTTACAATACTGAATGATCAATAATCTAAGGCAACAATCCCCATTATTTCTCTACACCAAGAGAGTTTTTTTGTCCTCATATATATTTTTTAATGAATCTACAACATCTTTAAAAAATTTCAACTTCACCAACAAAATCTTCTTGTCTTCTATCATATCTCTCACAAAGTTACATTGAAATTCAATTTTTTTTATCATGAAATGATGCACTAGGTTCTCTGCTCAAAGTATTACACTAAGATTGTCTCAATCTATCCTCATAGTTCTGTATAACAATCAAATACCTGAACACAATCTACGTAATCATAATTCTTTCTGGCTTGTATGAATATCTACGAAGTATTTAACTTTTGTAGTTGAGTGTGACAATATGGATGCTTTCTTTTTCATTTAGTTGATTTCTCCTCTAAATCCATTAAAAAAATACCTTCTTGTATAACTTCTGCAATAGAGATCTCCAATCTAGTTTACATCAAAAAAACCATGTATGTCCAACACTCAGTCTAATTCCAATCTTCCATAGTAGCACAATTCATAACTAGTAGTGTCATGAAAATTCCTAAAAACATTTTTTATTGTTGTCCAATGCTCATTCCCTATTTTTGGAATATGTCTACTCAATACTCCCACTACATGTGCAATGTATGATTTATTACATATCATTGCATTTAAAAATTCCAACTATAGAGACATATGTAACATGGGACATGTCCTCTTTCTCTTCTTATAACTTGGGACATTGATATTTGTATTATATTGCCCATAAATGAGTATATACCTTTATCACTTTACATTCCTACACATTAACACTTGCTTTAATAAAAAATGTAGGTTTTGACCCTACATAATTGATTGTTGCAAACAGATTCTCAATAAAATAGAAAAGATGAAATTGGACACACACACATTAACACATAGAAAAACTAATGAACAATTAAGATATTATCTTATGATTTAAAAGCAAGAATTCCTTGACTTAAACATAACTAAGCTGCTCAATACCCCATTCGTGGCCAAGTGAGCCTTCCACTCAACTCTGGCACATTACAATGGAAAATTCCCAAGCTTGTTAAAGATATTAAACACATACAATAACATGAGCTTAATACACAAGCCACCAGTATTAAGGGATTGAAACCACCACTATTGAACTAATAACCTTGACTTCTTTCATTGGTTCAATTTTACCTAAAGTCCCCACTTTAGACATCACTAGGGAAATTATTTAGATGTAATTGAAAAATTCGACATGCTCTCATCCCATATCACTCTAGTCTAGATCACGACTTTATCGACGAGGGTACGAATGCCTAATATGGTCTCACAATTGTAGGCCCATTTACATGTAGTTCATAAATTTACATCTCCAAAGCAATTTTTTTTTTTTTATCACTATCCCAGCACTTATGTCACCATTCTCTTTCTTTCACACACCTACTAATGCAGGAGCATCCTACCCAAAAAAATCATTGTATATTTGGTCGACTTTGGAGGTCTGATGTTTGATAAGGAATTTGATTTCTTAATAGGAAATTTTGTATGTTTTGAATGATTTGAGTGATAAATATGTGTGTGAGGTTTTTAAATGTAAATATTCTCAAATACGTGAGAATATGAGAGATGTTATACTTGTGCAGATCTCATGAAGAACTTAGGGAGTGGGGGATCCTAGAATACAGATTTACGTGAGTTAAAAGTGGATCTAGAGGATATTTAGGATATGGTTGGGTAGACTGTGGATTTGAACCACAAATGGTTGCATAATCCATTTTATACATTATTGTAAGTCTCAAAGGCATTAAGGGAAGGACATTTTTTAACGATGAAAACCAGGCCAGAGAGAGGGGAGCTAAGAAAAGAATTAGAGAAGATTTAGAGAAGCATGGCCCATATGCAAGGAAGTGGCCAAACACATGATGACTCAGTCCATAGATAAAGGATAGACTATAATTTCTTAGTATATATACATGTACAGAATTCATATGAAGGAAATAGTGTTCATGTTATATTGCATTGCCTCTATGTGTGCTCTTTCGATATAATTATCACAAGTGATGAATAGTCGTAGGAGTTTGTCATTAGCAAGATGATTTAAGATAGTTATAGTGGTTAAGGATTACAGGAAAAAGTGATTCTGGTAGAAGGATTGGAAATGATTCTGTGGTTTGAATTTGCCTCTCAGGATGCGTGGAGAGACAAAGTATAGACTGGATTGAATTTAATTTCAAAGCTGAGTATTGGTATCAATATTATATTCAAGAAAAGTACGTGGATCAACAAATTCAACAATGAGAAGAGAGGCCATGGATTGATGAAACAATAGTGTGTTATTGAGAATCCAGGTTGTATAAGTTAGATCAGAATCGACCCGTTGAAGCTAGGAGCATGCTATGTGCAAACACGCCAAGTCGTGAGAGCCAATCAAGAAGAAAGAGTCACTCATTGAAGACAGAATAACATCTCCACAATCTTAATTGTTTGAACTTTTAATTGGTGTTGGTGAAGGTAGGAATTGAGAAGTTAACCCGCATAGAAGAAAGGAACACATCCTCAATCAATGTGTGATTTGTTCGCATAATTCTATTAGGGTTTAGAAGTAAAAATGCAGAAATGTATAGTCAGAATGGAGGAGAGGTGATAAAAACCTTCAATCAAATGGATAGATGCCCGACAGAGTTAAAGGATGGGATATCGACGAAGGGTTAATGGTAACCATTGATCGTATATAATGTTTTATATCATTTCTTGTTCTAGAAGTTTAGTTCTTGTTCCAGAAGTTGGGTTCTTGTTCTCGCCTCCATGATTCTAATACGTCAAACTATCCCGAATGAAAATGAGCACATGGGTTTTGAGGAAAAGAGGGTCGATATGCTAATCTGTTCCCTCAATCATGCCCATGTCTTCCAGATAGCACATAACATGATAAACTCAGAAAACTGAATCCTTCCATGTGTATATAACTGATATGAGCACATTTTAATGAAATAGATAGAGTGTTGAAGGGTTAAAGTCTCTTTCTTGAGACTTATAGTGTATCTTTAGTGTTTTAAAGCTACCGATTATGGAGACATAGACCTTGTAGGTCATTATTTGGTATTAGAGCGAGTAAAATCTCTTTGGGGAAAAATGAAGCATATTTATGTTCTTGAAGTTGTATATGCAGATACAATTGTGATTTAAAAAAGAGGAGATTAATAAATATTGACAGAACAAAGTAGAAAAACAAAGCTAGTGTGCTTTGTGTGCGTTTGTTAAAGATATTACACCTGAAGAAAGGATCAAATTTTAAATCTAACAGGTAGAAGGCACACGAAAATAAGTGTGTCAGAATATGGGGAGTAATTGATACTCTTAAGGATAATTTGTAGAGGCAAATGAAAAGGGAATAGTCCATCCAAAGTGCATATGAATGGTGGAACAAGATGATGCAAAGATCTTGAAGGTGATATGGTATGTTTTTATTTTTAACTTTTGGTTTGAGGATTTTGTTTGCATATTTCAGGTTGCAGATAAAGAGGGTGTTAGCAACAAATACAAATGAGAGGAGTTATAACAAAGAACTAGTTTTTTTCTAAAGAGAAAGAGCATGTGAGCTCTTAAACAGTGGCAAAACCTTGAAGAATTCCAATAGAGGTTGGATAGGGAGGACAAGTGAATGCTCTCAATGGAAGTGGAAGTTGTAGAGCCTAAAAGAGAAAAAGAGTTTTCTTAAAGAATGGTTCTAGTGGCAGATAACCATAGATCAAGCTTAAGGATATAGCTTGGTAAGATAAGGTATCAATAATCTAAGCTTAAGGAGAAAAGCTTGCTGAGATATCAAAGGCAGGTATGGAGACTTGCTAAAAAGCGAGGCTCAGGTGCAGTCCACAAGTGAACAAGATGGAGTTCAGAAAGGAGGGGAAGCCAATGATCACTGAAGGTCATGACAAAGGTTTTGAGGAAAGCCACATTAGAAGGAAATATGCCAAGGTAAAGGGAATAAAGGTGATGAGTCGAGAGGAGTATGACATAGAGATGACTGAGATAATAGGTGAACTCAGTTACATGGAGAAGCTGCTATAAAAAAATGTGGATATAAACCAGAGAAGAGGATGGAGTATGATGAATCCAATTCGGTGGACAGTGGTACAATTATTCGTAAATAAATCGAGGAAAATTCTAAGGAAGAAGAAATAGAAAATTAGAGGAGTTGAGTTCAGATACAGGCCATTGAAAACAGAGGAAATAGTTTTCTATTGTGAACCATAACAAGGTTATATCCTTGGAGAGGATGATGTTGAGAAAAAATTCATCGATGATCTTATAAGTTGCATGGAGAATGAGGAGGAAGAGAGACTTGTAGGAAGTATTATGAGCTCTTTGAAGAGTTCAAATCAGCAAATGGATATGCTGATAAGGAGGGCTAACAGGCCTAAGGCTTTTATTTCTGACATTTTTTGTGTGGTTGTAGATTAGGAAGATGAAGACATTCAAGGTAGAGTCCATATGCATGTTTTCAAATAAGAAAATGAAGAACGGTTATTTCAAATTGTTATACATGTTAAGGAATATGAGAAACCCAATGAATTTTTCATGTGTAATGATAAATTAGAGATGATTTTGGTAAAAGGATATCATATTTCTCATGATTGGCGTAAGCCGGTAGGTTTTGAATTAGATAAATATGGACAATATTATGCAGGTATCATAGAGATTGAAGAAGATTGTAAGGCCATATATGATGATGAATACTTCTAAGAAGAAGACAATTTTGAACTAGTACAGTAGAAGACGTACATAGATGCACTGCTTAATAGAGGACAAGTTCTATATGAAGACCAAAGAGATGAAGTTATACACATAGATTCTGATATGGAAAAGGGAGAATCAGGCGATAGAAAGTCACTTGAAGCTGTCATGAAGATGAAGAAAATGTACAAAGACATTTCAAAGAGGAAATATCAGAATTGCATTCTGATGGAGCATGAGACTATGTTGTCTCATAAGGATAACTAAAGGGGAGCACATGGACATTTGGTTAATTAAGAGATTGAAAAACAGTCAGAAGAATTTGTTATTGAGGATATGAAGGAAGATGAGGAAATTCACTAGTGTGAACTTGAGCAGAGATTGATGCTCAATGATGGTATTTGTAGCTCCACTGTTTAGATGGATACATGCAAGGAATTCCAAGAAAATGTGTTTAGAAGTGAATATGCAATAAAACAAAAGGATAGCATCACTAATAGCCAAAAGAAAGGATGCTTAGCCCAAGAATATGTTAATGAAAGAAATCAAGGATTGCAGGGAACAACAAAAAATGATTATGTTACTGAGGAGCCGTGGAAGCTGACGATGGGACAGTCTAGATGGATAAAATTGATAGCAAAGGGATGCTCAATTAGAATTTGAAATTGATTGAAGGAAGGAAAATGAACTAGAATATAGCAAACATGCAACAACAACAAAGGTGTAGAGTATTCGAACAATTACAAACTAAGGTTTGGGACCCTAGAGGTTTTCATCAGCATATGAAATCACATTATCATGAGATTGTGAATGTTTTCAACTTTGGGAGTATGATGCAGGAGCATCCTACTCAAAAACATCATTGTATATTTTTTGGACTTAGAGGTCTAATGTTTGATAAGGAATTTGATTTCTTAATAGGAAATTTTGTGTGTTTTGAATGATTTGAGTGAGAAAATTGTGTGTGATGTTTTGAAACGTAAATATTCTAAAATACATGAGAATATGAGAGATTTTAGACTTTTGAAGATCTCATGAAGATCTTAGGGATTAGGAGATCCTAGAATAGGGATTTAGTTGAGTTAAAAGTGGAGCTAGAGGATCTTTAGGATATGGTTGAATATATTGTGGATCTGAACTAGAAATGGTTGGAGAATCCCTTTTGCACATTATTGTAATCCTCGAAGGCATGAAGGGGAGGCCATTTTTTAATGAAGAAAACCAGGCCAAAGAGAGGGGAGCTAAGAAAATAATTAGAACAGATTTAGAGAGTCTCAGCATGGCCAGAATGCAAGGAACTGGCCAAGCACATGATGAGTCAGGCCATAGATAATGGATAGAAGAGAAGTTTTGAGTATATATACATGTACATAATTTGTATTAATGAAATAATTTTCATGTTATATTGCATTTCCTCTGCATGTGTTATGTCCATATAATTAACACAAGTGATTAACATTCGTAGGAGTCAGTCATGAGCATGATGATTTAAGATATTTCTCGTGTTTAAGGATTACAAGAAAAAGTGATTTTGGTAGAAGGATTGGAAACGATTCTGTGGTTTGAATTTGCCTGTTAGGATGCTTGGAGAGACAGAGTATAGACTGGATGGAATTGAATTTCAGAGCTGAGTATTGGTATCAAAACTATATTCAAGTAGAGTCCATGAATCAGTACAGAGTCTGTGGATCAATAAAGTCAATAGTGAGCAGAGAGGCCATGGATCGGTAAAACAACAATGTTATTGAGAAGCCAAGCTGTATAAGTTAGAGCAGAACTGGCTTGTTGAAGCTAGGGGCATGCTTTGTGCAAACACGCCAAGTCGTGAGAGCCAAGAAAGAAGAAAGAGTCACTCGTTGAAGAAAGAGGAACATCTATACAAATATTAATGGTTTGAATTTTGAATCGGTGTTGGTGAAGGACATAATTTAAAAGTTAACCCGCAAAGAAGAAAAGAATACATCCTATGTAAGTGTGTGATTTGTTCGCATGAGTCTATCAGGAGTTAGAAGTAAAAATGCACAAAGGTACCATTAGATTGGAGTAGAGGTGATATTAACCGTTGATCGAATCGATAGATGCTCGATGAAGTTAAAGCATGGGAGAATGACAAAGGGTTGATGGTAACCATCGATCGTAGCTAATGTTTTATATCAGTTCTTGTTGCACAAGTTCTATTCCTATTCTAGCAGTTGGGTTCATGTTCTCACCTCCATGATTCTCATATATCAAGTTGTACTGAAGGAAAATGAGCACATGGGTTTTGAGAAACAGAGGATCGATATGTTGATGTGTTCCCTCAATATCGCTCAATTTTTCCAGATAGCACATAAGACGATAAACTTAGAAAACATAATCCTTTCATGTGTATATAACTTATATGAGTGCAATTTAATGAAATAGATAGAATGTTGAAGGGTTAAAGTCTCTTTCTTGAGACTTGTAGTGTAGCCTTAGTGTTTTAAAGTCGTCGTTTGTGGAGATATAGACCTGGTAGGTCATCACCTACTCACACTAGGTGCTCTCCTCATCATATCTCACTTCTATGGCTACATATCACCTTATTGGACCTCCACATACAATGTGTTGGCATTTGCAACCACTACTTCTTTCTCTAGGCCATGGTCCCTTGGTTCTAGTACCAAATATAGGTTTTAGTCTTATTTAGTTAATTTTTGCAAATATATTCTTAGTAAAATAGGAAAAAAATGCAATGGAATACAGACATTAATATATATATTTTACCTTGAAAACCCAAACTAAGGAAACCATAATTTTTTTTAAGTATATATCTTCTTCATAGTATTACAATACAATATCCATATACTAGGGTATCCATAAACCACAAACCTACTTTACCTAGATTATAATACAATCATACTTCCCATTGGTTGAAAAACTATGCATCATAAAACTATTAAAAATGAAATTTATATGTTGAAATCTACCAAAAATAAATGCAAAAAGCACCCAATTTCCTTTTTTTTTTGGAAAAAACTTCTCTTAAGTCCACACAAGAGGAAGATTTTTCCTTCAAATTTCACTTGGTGCAATATACAACTTATAAAAATAACATACAAATAATATAGCACATACGCAACATATACATAACTTTGTGGTATATGTTTTATAAACACTATTCCTATTATGTAAAAAATATAACGCATACAACACATATAACCTTTGTGATGTAGGTCATAAATACTATTCTTGTTAAATGAATGACTGAGTATTTCATATTATATATTTTAATTAATATTTTCCTTTTCAATTTTGAATTTCGTACATTTGAAGCCAATAAATTTTATTTCTGAATTAAAATATATAATAAATTTTGAAATGTGAATCTATTTATGGATCCTTCAATCCTTTATTGCTTTGGAAATTGAATTACGTTCCATTTTTATGAGAAGTTCTTTGTTTTATTTCTCTCAAATGGCTACATATTTTCTTAAAAAGTGTGTAATATCGGTTTATAGTTTTATATGAAAAACATTTTAAAAATGTAAATGATATGGTTTCACATTTACACTAAGAATTAAAGTTAATAATATCTAAATTAAATTGTTGTGATGTTAGAAGATTATATAACTCTTATCCATATTAATTAACTAAATTATTATTATGCACTTAAACTTTAGTTGAAGGATTATCTTTCAACTAAGTGATAAAAAATTGGAATAAGTGAGTTAGTGTATTATGTTTATTTTTTGAGTTAATCAACCATTAAATACTCTCAATTGAATTCTTAGTGAGAGATATATATTTTAATTAAGTCATAGAAAATTGGAATAAGTGAATTAATATAACTTTTATATTAATTAACTAATAATTATTATCCACTTAAACTTTAGGTGAGGGATATATATTTCAACTAAGTGATAAAAAATTGGAATAAGTGAGTTGGTGTATCATGTTCAATTTTTGTTTTGATTAACAATTAACTAGCAATTGCACCTAATGTTGCAAAGGAAACGCCGTAAGGAAGCATTAATGTTTTTCCAATAGACGTTGATATCAAAAGATGGGAAGGAAAAATCTTTGGTAATTAACTTTACAATTAGTCTCCAATACATAATTCCACTACATTGTTCCTATACAATTCCTTATTAAAAGCCATTCGACCAGGGATAAAATCAACCAATCTCGTACCACATAATTCAAGCATGAATACGGATTCAGAAAGGATTCTTCTATTATTATACACAGTAATTACAGGGGATTTATCTTCCGGCCTGATTTTCAATATCAGTGCAAAGTGACTCTAATTTTCAGAAAGTTGGATTCTCAGTTTGGCAGGAAACTTATTTACAGCTGGAAGCATTTCACATTACTGAGCTTATCAAATGAAAACCCCCCACATGTAAGAGTTATTAACAAAAATCTACAAAGAGGTATATATCAACTTTTTATCTTTTCATACAACCAACGACTTAGTGGGCTTTCCCAAATTTAACACCTACAAAAAATATCTGGCGTGGCTATTTAGTATTGTGCCACACAAAAAATGACATTTCATATTTCCTACCTAATGTTAGGAACTATCTGATATTTGAACATACACCATCTGTGTGTATCCATTGAACACAATGTTGTTCAGGCTACTCAACCCAAATTGTCTAAATAAATATTTCTGATAATCTGGAATAACTGGTTTGGAGGAATGGGCAGAGTCATATCTTGTTTGATGTGTAAGTGATGGACCAACTACAGGTGGAACCTCCCAGTGCAGATCTAGCACAGATTCCACAAACTTGCTATTCTCACAATGCTCAGCACGCAAGATCATCTCAAAGCTATGGTTGAAGTTGTCTCTCATTTGTCCTCTGACACCCCACCAAATGTCCCCTGACCCACAAAGCTATTTTATGTCCAAGGCCTTTTCCGAAAGCTGCTTCCTTTTGGCTCTCACCTTGGCTTCATCACTGTCTTTGTAGCAGATATGTCCACCACCTGTAAAAAGAAAAAAATGTTAAGCCTTTGAAGCTTTCAATGTGGGCAGGTTAATATGTTCATGATATTAAAAGATGATTACGTCATTTTTATTCACTTACTTTATGCTAACACTTTCAATAAACACACAGGTAATTTAGTAACAAAATGTTCTGCATCCCCTAAAGGCTAGAATCATTATTCATATATCTATGTTAACTGAATGTAAGGTAACCAATACAAACCAGGAAAATCCCATTTATATTTTATTTCTGATTTTGTTTATAAATTAAAGCCTCTGTGCCTGTGGTAAGTTATAATTTTATAGAGATTATATGTTTACTAATTAGATGAGAGGCTCTATGATATTCATGACAAAGCTGGTCATCATTTTTTGAAAATCAAACTATGATTTATATATAAATATAAATAACTGAAAACCACAAATACAAGTTGATGATATATCCATCATATTCTACCAAACCTACACATAGATCTGACTTTTATCTGCCACAACTGGTATTGGAGCGAAGCTGACAAACATTCATTGTTGTTAAGGCTTAAAAAAGGAAAGCCATGACCCCTATCTGTTGGTTTTGAAGTCAAATTTGCAGAATGCTTCTTCGGTGAGTTATTTTTCACTCCCAAGATGGAGCTGTATTCCTAGCTCCAACTCCATTGATGATTCATCTCCAGTACTATCTTTATATGAAGTGAAAGTAGAAGTAGTTGCAGAACTCACCCTACTCTCAGATGAGCTGGTTGTACCCAATCCCAGGGCCAAACCTGAACCATCATTCAAACCCATTCGTGAAGGATGCCCCTGAGGTGACATTTTACTCGTGGCACCCCACTTTCTCTTAGTCCCCTTCGGAGAAGAAGATAATCCAGACAGATTGACAGGTTTCTTTATGAGGGAAAACTGATGGTCATGATATTGTGGATCCAGTCCCAATGCCGTATCACTGACATGTTCGGAACCACTTTCTAAAGTATTATTGAATCCATCAGATGCATTTGTTAGAGGGGCTTCAAGATGAAGGCCCAGATAAGGAAACTTAAGATCCATTCTCCTTGTCTAAAACCAATCTCCTAAAAAATAGATTTCAATAATATTGAAGTTGAATACAAAGCAACAAGAGAATTTGATATTGTCTGAGCTGAGTAAAATGCAAAATCTGAGGTTGCTCCATTTGTTAAATTGTGTTTCCTTGAGCAACATTCAGGCCCAAGAGGAACTTGAATTCACACAATTAAATTCTATTTACATGATGTTAAATTGGGTTTCCTTCAGCTGACAGAGTGTACTACAATAACAGTAACTGTTATTTTCTCAATCTTGAATATTACACTTTCATTTATACAAATTTATTTTTCAAGTTAATAAAAAATAGTGATAAACTTGGGATTATCTCTCAACTTCCATAATTTGCAGTTATTGGTTATGTCCATGATGCTGCTGCTCGAGTAAATATTAGGATAAATTTATGCACGTTTAAGAATGGCATGAGATCATGAAATTGCAATGCTTCTAACTAAGAAGTGAGCCCCAGCAATTTGATGGCATTTCCCCTGTGCTTCCAAAGCTTTTCAAGTTTCAGCATTGCAAGATTCATTGAAATTTTTATCATCCATTTACTAAAAATTAACAGGATCAGATAGTGTTAACTGTGTCAAGCTTATCTAAGTGGATTGAACAATTTCTTGCATTTCCAAGCTGACAGATAGACTGCTAAAAAAGTTTAAACAAACTTAAACGATATAATCTAGCAATCACATTCAATTCAAAAATCAAGATCTTCCATCTTGGAAGACAATTTCTTTTCGAGATGGATAACTGAAGCAAACCTTCTGTAGTTCAATGTGCCCCTCTACATGTGATAAAGTCTCACCTTCTAGAGGGTTGTGATTAATATCTGGCTTCCGTTTGATCATGCTTAGAACGTTATATGCAATTGTTTTCCCCTTACTGAATGCACTCAAGTTTGGGATTGCTTGACCAAGAGAGTTGGGCATGCATAAAAGGATAAAAATTAGAATATAAAAGCAAGTAGGAACACTGCAACTGTTCAAATTTCAAAGATTTGAGGACTAAATCCTAGTCCTTGTAAATCTTACATGCCACTGATAACCACATTCAGAATTGTAGTGAATGCTTCACCACCATTGGTTGCTCCATGTCTGACAAGGAGACCAACATACCAAAGAAGCAATGCCCATGCACCAAATATTAGTCCGTAGGTAAAACCCACACCTAGTCCTTTGGCAAGGCCACCTTTCTTCCCTAACTCAAATGTAGTTCCAACAACTCTTCAATAAGCTTGAATAGCTTTGGTCTCCCCCACAAATGAATATACTGTGCGCACTATATATATTCAAGTAAAACTATGCAATCCCAGTTGCATGTTTTCTAGAAATATGAGGGACCTTCCAGCCTTCCCCGAAATCTATCCTGCCATCTCCCTGTCTCCACGACACTAAAATTTGACGAAACATAGCATAAGACAAATTGAATTAGCTTTTTGTTTTGGCACAAGTCAACTTTTGTCATTGTACGTCGGCAAAAACCTGATGCCCAAGAAAACATCAGCAAGTACAACACCTTAGTGGAAGTGTTGTATATATTTCCAGCCCTAATCACTACTTTAAATTTCGGTTAACTTTTTTTATCGATTTTAAAAAAATAAAAAACCCTTGATTTGGAAATTTACTAGTTCCTCAGGTTGACTTACCAAAGTCACAGGAAACAAGGAAAAGGGAAAAAAGAAGAAGCTTCATGCTGGTGAACATATCTGCACAACTCTTACACCTTTTCCCAGGCCCCAAAAAATAGTTTGAGCTTTTTAACTATTAGTTTTTTCTTATATCACAATGTCAATATGCAAAACAAAATAAAAATGCACAACCAAAATTTTAAAATAATACAAACTCATTCTAATATGAAAATTTAGGACATATACCTTGTCACTAATTGCATCTTGTATAACTACTATATCTGTAGAGATAGAACTGATAATTTCTCCAGTGCTGGTCTTTGTGTCAAAAAAACTAACATATTGGCTCAAAACAGATTTTAAATATTGCATTCTCATGCGAGCTGATTGTCGCTCCCCTGTTTGCATCCAACATGAGATCTCTGCATAAATCCATACAAACAGCTTATTTTCAGCTATTCAAAACGGTAGATTATTTGCTGGAACGAAAATGGTACAAAATATCAACTTTTGTAGAATGTATAAGTTAGGTATTCAGTAGATGTATTTGTTTTAAATTGTAAAACCAAAAATATGAATACAAAATTTAACTGAGCTTTAACTAATTATAGGTATGAAAACCCCTGTCCGATATCCTCTTTTTACTTGCAAAATATTCAAACCAATAATCACACACCAAACCATGACGAACAAAAGTTGTGAATTGGATTCGAACATACTGAACCATCCTGATACCATGATGACAAGTCCCAAGTAGAAGAAAAACAGGAACTTCTCGCACTTTGTCTGAGCTGAGTAAAATGCAAAATCTGAGGTTGCTCCATTTTTTAAATTGTGTTTCCTTGAGCAACATTCAGGCCCAAGAGGAACTTGAATCCACACAATTAAATTCTATTTACATGATGTTAAATTGGGTTTCCTTCAGCTGACAGAGTGTACTGCAATAACAATAACAGTTATTTTCTCAATCTTGAATATTACACTTTCATTTATACAAATTTATTTTTCAAGTTAATAAAAAATAGTGATAAACTTGGGATTATCTCTCAACTTCCATAATTTGCAGTTATTGGTTATGTCCATGATGCTGCTGCTCGAGTAAATATTAGGATAAATTTATGCACGTTTAAGAATGCCATGAGGTCATGAAATTGCAATGCTTCTAACTAAGAAGCGAGCCCCAGCAATTTGATGGCATTTCCCCTTTGCATCCAAAGCTTTTCAAGTTTCAGCATTGCAAGATTCATTGAAATTTTTATCATCCATTTACTAAAAATTAACAGGATCAGATAGTGTTAACTGTGTCAAGCTTATCTAAGTGGACTGAACAATTTCTTGCGTTTCCAAGATGACAGATAGACTGCTAAAAAGGTGTAAACAAACATAAACGATATAATCTAGCAATCACATTCAATTCAAAAATCAAGATCTTCCATCTTGGAAGACAATTTCTTTTCGAGATGGATAACTGAAGCAAACCTTATGTAGTTCAATGTGCCCCTCTACATGTGATAAAGTCTCACCTTCTAGAGGGTTGTGATTAATATCTGGCTTCTGTTTGATCATGCTTAGAATGTTATATGCAGCTGTTTTCCCCTTACTGAATGCACTCAAGTTTGGGGCTGCTTGACCAAGAGAGCTGGGCATGCATAAAAGGAGAAAAATTATAATATAAAAGCAAGTAGGAACACTGCAACTGTTTAAATTTCAAAGATTTGAGGACTAGATCCTAGTCCTTGTAAATCTTACATGCCACTGATAACCACATTCAGAATTGTAGTGAATGCTTCACCACCATTGGTTACTCCATGTCTGACAAGGAGACCAACATACCAAAGAAGCAATGCCCATGCACCAAATATTAGTTCGTAGGTAAAACCCACACCTAATCCTTTGGCAAGGCCACCTTTCTTCGCTAACTCAAAAGTAGTTCCAAGAGCTCTTGAATAAGCTTGAATAGCTTTGGTCTCCCCCACAAATGAATATACTGTGCGCACTTGAGAAATTGCCTGTTTTCATAGACCATGGGTAAAAGGCCATAGCAGATTTATTGTAAAATTGCAGCAACGCCAATGTTTAATCAGAGTCCAGTTACAACAATACAAATTCTAAAACACAAGATATTCAATAGTCAATCATGAATAAGAAAGGAAATGGGAAGGAAACCAACTAAGTTGTTGTCTGCAAAAGAACACATAGAACACCCAAAATAAATCAATAAGAAAATGCAAACAGAACAATCCATAAAACAATATAGACATATAACAGAAAGATATGAACTAAGGAAAAATTAGAAATACTACTAACTACTTTTCCTGATACCATAATATCAACATAACCAGAGGGGGATTCAAAGCTTGTGCAATAAAACCACCATATGAAAAAAGAAAAGATACAAACGTATGAATAGAGGAAATGTAACCTCCACAACTAACCATGATTGATGTGCAAACTGAAAAAGTATGATTGCAAACTAAAGAATTTTTACCAGTCAAAATAATGATAAGGCTTTATAACATGAACAGAAAATGACTACTTCATACAAATGGCTGCATATGACGCTTTATGACTGGCATACTCTATCCCCTCGGCCCTGACTCGAGGTATCTACTAGAATGCATACATCAAAATTATCCCTGGAGACTCACTAGGTGCATTGGCATGCTAATGCTCTGTATACTTATAAGATATGAAGTTGTATTTGCAGGGAGAAGGGAAACTGGTTTCTAACATCAGTGGCACTCCAAGTTGTTTGCTTGAGATCTTGGCAATTTCTACATCAACTAAGATATGTTATGGTGTTCAAAAAAATACAATCTATTCCCAAAATCTTTAAAATTTACTATTATTTATGCTATTAGTATGTCATGGATCTTGTGACAAATTATCATAAAAACTGAAGGTAGACTCGGCATAGTTCTGCATTATTGAAAAATGATCATCCAACTATATCTGAATTTCTTATCTGGAGTTACGAGAATGAATCAATAAAGAAGCACAAAAATTGTTTCTGTAAAAACATATCTCATTTAAGCCACCTTGAAACTGTTGTTTTGCTCTATCACTTTTCCCCATAGGAATTACTGGAACAAGGCAATCCCACGTGCAAACACATTGCCATTAAACTGTGGAAATGTGTATGAAAGTGCATACAAAGACATAAAAGGATAGTATTAATAAAAATATAAGATAAAGGAGATGATACCATAGCATTAATAAAAATATAAGATGAAGGAGAAGATACCTCTTCAGCCACTTTCCCAGCCTCAACATATGCTAGTTGGCTTTTTCTAGACAAACCAGTCATGGTCGCAACATAAGCGCCTCCAGCAATAGCCATCAGGGGAACAACAGCAACAGTAAGTAAAGTAAGCTGCCAAACAGATGAGAATCCCACTGTAAATCCTGCGAGGAATCGAGCCATGTAATGCAAATAATGACCTATCTGCATCCCACAAAAAAAAAGAGGTGAAAACTTCTGACATATTGCTTAGAATACATGTTATCATCTTCCATCCCTGAGCTGCCAATTTTCAACACAAGGCAGCAGGAGCAATCATTGAGTAGGTAAATCTCACATTTTGGTCTAGGTTTTTGGTGCATACAGTGAACCTTTAGATGCATGATATTATTAAGTTGAATCCTGGCAAATGATGGATGAATACCTTGTAGAAAATAGGGAAGAAGATATTAAAATTCATCACCATTGATGTAGCCAATTAATACATTTTCCACACTCATTCTAAGTTGGAGCTACTTAAGCTTGCAAGGACAAAATTTGTTACATATTACCTCAATATTAACACAAACAAAGTCCTAAATTGTTTTTCTTATTGAGTTGTATGATTGTCCTAGGTTCCAGAACCTATGTTTTTTATTTTTATATATTTTCAAGTAAAACTATGCAATCCCAGTTGCATATTTTCTAGAAATATGAGGTACCTTCCAGCCTTCCCCGAAATCTGTCCTACCATCTCCCTGTCCCCACGACACTAAAATTCGACGAAACATAGCGTAAGACAGATTGAATTAGCTTTTTGTTTTGGCACAAGTCAACTTTTGTCATTGTACATTGGCACAAACTTGATGCCCAAAAAAACATCTGCAAGTACAACACCTTAGTGGAAGTGCTGTATATATTTCTAGCCCTAATCACTACTTTAAATTTGGGTTAACTTTTTTTATCGCTTTAAAAAAAATAAAAAACCCTTGATTTGGAAATTTACTAGTTCCTCAGGTTGACTTACCAAAGTCACAGGAAACAAGGAAAAGGGAAAAAAGAAGAAGCTTCATGCTGGTGAACATATCTGCACAACTCTTACACCTTTTCCCAGGCCCCAAAAAACAGTTTGAGCTTTTTAAATTTTAGTTTTTTCTTATATCACAATGTCAATATGCAAAACAAAATAAAAATGCACAGCCAAAATTTTAAAAGAATACAAACTCATTCTAATCTGTAAATTTAGGACATATACCTTGTCACTAATTGCATCTTGTATAACTACTATATCTGTAGAGATAGAACTGATAATTTCTCCAGTGCTGGTCTTCGTGTCAAAAAAACTAACATCTTGGCTCAAAACAGATTTTAAATATTGCATTCTCATGCGAGCTGATTGTCGCTCCCGTGTTTGCATCCAACATGAGATCTCTGCATAAATCCATACAAACAGCTTATTTTCAGCTATTCAAAACGGTAGATTATTTGCTGGAAGGAAAATGGTACAAAATATCAACTTTTCTAGAATGTATAAGTCAGGTATTCAGTAGATGTATTTGTTTTAAATTGTAAAACCAAAAATATGAATACAAAATTGAACTGAGCTTTAACTAATTAGAGGTATGGAAACCCCTGTCTGATATCCTTTTTTTACTTGCAAAATATTCAAACCAATAATCACACACCAAACCATGACAAAAAAAAGTTGTGAATTGGATTCGAACATACCAAACAATCCCGATACCATGATGACAAGTCCCAAGTAGAAGAAAAACAAGAAATTCTCGCACTTTACCTCTTTGTTCCTCACTAAAAACGCAAATATTGTGAAGAAAAACAACAGGATTATGAGCAGGAACGTCACGAACAAGTAGATGCAGAGCAGGCACGAAATCCTGAAGCAAGCACCTATGAACCCGGCCAGAGAAACCAGCATTACGAAAAGTCAAAGAATTACAACAGGCCCGGTCATGAACTTCTCACACTTTGTCCCATGCTTTGTCCCTAGCCACAGACTAGAGTCGAAGATAGGGATAGACAGCAGTAATACAGGAAAATTCAAGAACCCGTCGCAACTGCTTCAGTTTTCCATCTAGGGTTGAAAATGTTTTAATCGTCTAACATCCAATCTAAGGGTTTCACATTATGACACGATGCACATCAGCAAAGTTGTTTTCAAATAATAACGCCTTACGGCGTAACTACTTTGTAAGAGAAAAATATTTTTTAATTAAGTTATAGAAAATTGGAATAAGTGAAGTTATTAATTTATTAGTTTTGAAGTTATTTTTAAAAATTAGTATAGTTATATTAATTAAATGATTGTTAAATATATTAATTAGCAATTGTACCACGTGTTGCAAAGGAAACATTATAAGATTGAAACGTTATAAGGAAACGTTATTAATTAGTAGTAGGAACTTTCTCAGCTCCAACTCCTCTAGAATAAGGGGTGAGAATTATGTTTACTGTGGATAATTATGTTTACTGAACCACTGGACCTCAAATCAAAATATCCATCTTGGGTAATATATGTGGAACAACTTCTTTGTTATTAATTACATGTAAGACGTGCTTTTTCATAATGTATCAGGCATTTTGGCTAAAGTACTCAAGACCTCTATATGATGAAATTTTCATGTTTATTTTTTCTGCATGAAGGATGCACTTGGTTTTTATGACCAGGTTGGGCAGACTTCACTCTTCCAGGAAATGATTTTCTTATATCACATTCGCAATGTTTAATTTCTCTGATACTACTCCTAGAACTCTGACTCTGCTTTACAACTAGAATTTTTTAATGGAATAAAAAATTATCACTATGACAAGTTGTACTTCATAAGAGACTACTAAGAAGCTTATGTATGGTAAATCCACCTTCACCTGTCATTTGAACATGGAGCATAGAGTTATATTAATCTTCAATTTGTATGGATAAGGGACAATTGGGCCTTTTTAACCCTTGGGGATGCTTAATTAATCTCAGTTCAGATAAATTTATATCAGTAAATTATCTACAATCATATTTCCATAATTCCTCTTTGAACGACCGATATTCCACTTCTTTGGAACTTTTCACCTCAATCAGAATAACAAACATCATCAAGACCCCAAAGTAAGAAGAAAAAACAGCTCATAATCATAGAATCTAGCAACTTATTTAAGGATCATAATTCAAGACCTTAGTGTCTTTTAAAGATCATTTATTTTCCCATCAAATAAAAATAAGCAATCAAATTTTGTAGTGACAAGAATGGGAACAAATTTTAAATTTAATAACTCCCTTCCCTGGTGATAGTACATTTTCGTTTTGAAAGAAAATTATTTTCTAGATATTTTAAATAATAGAATCCTCCCCAAGTGACCCTTTAGAAATGCGGTTTTTCTCTAATTTCAATAGGTAAGTGTATTTTGTCTAGTAATTTCTGAGTCATTGAATTTAAGGGAAGAGGTAAAGAGACTACTATAGAAAAAAGATAAAAGTGACTGAATGTCAAATGAAAATAACATTGAGGAATATCTTCTAAGTTTCTCATATGGGCCTTCTTCAACTAATGAGGTAGTAGGAACTTTCTTGGCTCCAAATCCTCCAAAATAAGAAATGGAGAATTATGTTGAGTGACCTACTACTCATGGAACTATGACTCCTCCTTACAATTGGAATGTTTCTCTTCCCATAACTCTATCTCAGGCTATAACTATAACTTTCTCTTATTTCTGAATAAATTGTCTCTATATCACTATTGTTTTTATCTTTTTGAGTGCTTGCTTGAATGATTCAAATAATGTAGCTCATATGGATTCCAAAATCCTTGACGAACCCATTTTATGAATAGTCATCTTCTATTTTTAATTCTGCTAGTTGGTCATCCATAGCCTTGCAAACATCGTTTCCGTCTAAAGAATCATATATTCTTGATAAGTGCCCATTGGCCTGCTTTTATTTTTCTCTATACTTCAGATCTAAATGAATGGACATTGAGATAATCTTCATGACATTTTCCAAATTCCATGATTTTTCATTGCACTTCTCATGTTTATAAGGGAAAATGGATTCCACACATTCAACGTTATGCCTTTTTAGGGCTTGTTGTACAGTCAGTAGTTTTTCTTCACCCTGTCTCCTTTCTTATGTATGCTTGACTTTGATACAAACAATTTTGACTAAGCCCTTTAAATGTGCACAATTAATAAATTTTCCCCTATTTATGTCATGTTGACTAGAAAAAATAGATTTCTCGTATTCAATTGTATGTTGCCACCACACCTCTTCCATATATGATGGGTTTTGTTTCAAATGTTTCTTTTCATCAAGAAGCATAAGAATTATCGACAAGGGATCCCTCCCCTATTAATGCAAGAAAAATTAGAGATCCCTCCCCTATTCTTTGATGTTCACTAGAAACATGAGCTTCTTTAAATTCATATTGAGTTGCATTCTGGCCATTTGCCATACTCGATGTATAATCTTCAGGCTGTTTTTTTCCTATGTATTATCAAGTACTGCATGAATTTTTTAGATATGCTCTTTGAGCTATGAAAGAGTTATTTTTCGCTTCCTCTAGTCATGTTTATGAGGAAACCTTATGTCCAAGAGTTTGATTGGAACATGCAGGAATGATTTACTCATGTGTCACTTTAGGAAAACTTATGTCCATATGGTGCTGGATTTTCTTGTGAACAATAGTTGGATGTGAAGGGTTAGTTTCTTTACATACCGCTTTTTGAATAGTGAAATTCAAATGTTGCTTCTTTTCTTTCAAAATTTTGACTTCAAATACATGATGGATTACTTAATTTGTGAATTTATTTTTAATGAGCATGAATGCATTCTTTATGCACATTTTTCAGTGCGTGAAAATTTTGTGCCCCCTTCAAAGCCACAACTTTAATTGGTTATTTTGCATCTATCTCCTGCTAAGTATTTACAATGATTTTATTTTAAACACCAAAACTCATTTCGAGGCCCACTCTAATCAACTCTGACATTGTTTTACTTCTCTACATAATCTTCCATTGACAATGCACTAGTGATACACTCGATATATTCCTTCTCAATCCAACTTTTCCCTTCATGGTTTTTAGGTCTTAAGATCTCCCATTCTCCTTGAGGCATTCCTTATCAAAAAAATTTTAAATTATTAGGCAATATTAGAGGATGCACCCTCAAGTTATCTTTCTTTTTCTATTTGGTCTCTCCAACATCTACAAAAACAATCTATTATCTATTTGAAAGTTCATGTTGAAGCCCAACTGCAGTGCTAAAGACTTCTTTAGTTAGAAAATAGAAATTCTCATATACTATTCTAATATTTGTTTCTTATAAAAAACATGATTTTTAAAGAAATCTTTACCATGAAGAAAAGGAGAAATTCAAAGAGTGCTAATTTTTCATGAAAGTGTGAAGTTTGACAAATGGAATATTAATATTTTTTTAAGTAGAAAATAGAAATTTACATACACCAATCTATGTGGAAAACATTTCTTCACCATGTATCCTTTCTTCTATATGCTTGCATATTCAATTCTATGTTGCCAGAATACCTCTGCCATATCTGATGGGTTTTGTTTCATATGTTTCTTTTCATCAAGAAGCATAAGAATTCTCAACAAGGGATCCCTTAATTCTGGAAAAATCATAGATCCTTCCCCTCTTCTTTGATGTACGTTAGAAATATGAGCTTCTTTAAATTCATATTGAGTTGCATTTTGGTCATTAGCCATACTCGATGTATAATCTTCAACATGTTTCTTTCCCTCTGTATTATCAAGTACTACTTGAATGTTTTAGATATGCTCCTTGAAATATGAAAGAGTTATTTTCCTCTTCCTCTAGTCATGCTTATGTGGAAACCTTATGTCCAAGAGTTTTATTCGCAACATGTAGGAATGATTTACTCATGGGTCACTTTAGGAAAACTTATGTCCATATGGTGCTGGATTTTCTTGTTAACAAGAGTTGGATGTGAAGGGCAAGTTTCTTTACATACCACTTTTGGAATAGTGAAATTCAAATGTTTCTTCTTTTATTTAAAAAGTTTCAAAAAAAATACATTTAAAATAATAATTAGATAATGGTAAGAAAAATGTATTTTACTAATTAAATTTTTCATTGTATATATCAAATAATATGAAGATATATTTATCTTTTAATATTTAAAGTAATTTTTATAATAACAAATTTTATTTTATTTTTATTTCATATTTATATTGAGTTAAAAAAATTACTTAATCAAGATTTTATTTGAATTATAATTTTTACCATTTACATCAATCCAAAAGTCATGAATATTGTAGATGTTATAAAAAATAAAATAATACTATAAAAAACTCACACAGTTTCTAATAGTGTCATGTTTTATCTAATCAATTTGTTATTTGAATTATAATTTTTACAATTCACATCAATCCAAAAGTCATGAATATTATAGAAGTTATAAAAAATAAAATAATATTATAAAAAATCCACAAATCTTCCAATGATATCATGTTTGTAACACAGAATAAAATTACACATCATTAATTAAAAACAAAATAGTTAATTACATTTTTTCATTTTGCTAATTTAAAAATTTTATGATATATTTAAACTAAAACATACAAAAATATCAAATAGAGATATATTTAAACTAAAACTTTATTCTTCTGTTTTAAAATATTCCTAATAATCATTTCCAAAAAAATACAACTCTTTATATCTCTCCCTAACCATTTGTGAAAATTCCAAGTCGCAAAATTTTTTAAGCTACCACATATGCTAAGATATTCCAAGTAGCAAATTTTTTGAAGCTACGACATATGCCAAGATTAGAGGGCTGGTATTATTTCTGTGACTAATTTCGTTTGAGAATACATAAAATGGCATCTAGAGACATAAACATGGGCAGATACATTGCATTGTAACTTGCATAGAATCACCTTTGAATCAAAATTAAAGTTGGGGTCTTTATAAATCCAAAATTATCTGGTAACTAGCTTTATAATTCGATTTTAAATTAATGTTGCACTGACACATACAAACATCTCCAATATCTTTCACAAGGCTCTGAGCACCTTGCTGCTCCTAGTAGGGCAATGATTCACCTCTTTACTTGTAGAGACGAGATTTTATAAATATACCATATATATATCTACGTAGACGATTCAGACTAGAGTCATTGACTCTGTATTACCATGTTTATCCGAATACGAATGCATCGAATTGACAAGATAACAATCAATACGGCATCGAGAAAGAATTGAAAAAGTGTGAAAACTCATCCATAAAGGGAACCATAGAAAGGGCATTAGAATGTACGCCGACTTCACGAAAAGGAAAAGAACTTTAAGGGATTGAATACATCTGGTCACTATAATCTGGGAACAAATTTTCAGTATCCAACATACAAGAATGTGAATGAACATTTTCTAGATTAAAACCGACGGGCTTAGGAACAAAAGTGGCATTAGAGTCATCATGTAGGAAAGTCGAATAGGCCCAGGAAGGAAGGATATTAAAATTTAAACTCAAAGGATTAGCTACACCTACAAGTCGTCCGGCATCTTAAGAAGAGTTCGACTCTTGTTTCGTTGGATAACTTGGAGATATCGATCCCTTATTCAGGTATTTTATTGCAGGGTAATCAATAGCTTCTTCTCTCTCACCCTGCTAGTTGGCAATTGTTGGAGTAAGGAAACTCACGGCCGATTCCTTAATATTTGGCTATGTCCGTGTAACTGACTTCAAAAATGGACTCACGACGGATTCCTTAATATTTGCCTTATCGAGCAGTTTATGAAGTCTTATTATTAGGTCTTTTTCATCCGGTGAAATGTTACCACGTTTGAGGTTCGGTCTAAGATAGGTCACCCAACGAAACCTGCAACTCTTTCCACAACGCTTCAGACGTGCGTGCAACCGTGCTACTTTTTCAACTCTCATCTACCAACCAGTATCACCAGTACGTCAACTACTGTTATAATAGCTAGGAAACGAGGAATGATTTGATGAGATTTACAAGCAGTTATGTCACAAATTCGCTAAAGCTTCAAGAAACTAACCTGGAAAGCAGAGATAAATTAAACTCAGGGTGGGCAAACTTTAGAGAGGTTTTATCTCTACAGATAAATAATAAGTTGGAGCACCTCTGTTATAATAAAATTGAAGAGTCGTCTACATGTCCAATAATTCGTTGGCGCATAGAATGCAAGCAAAAAACTATGCATAAGGTCTTATTAACGCACCAAAAAATGGTCTAAATACAGAGATAGGTTTATATGTTACTTGTAGCACAATTCTCATTCATTTGTGAGAATATGGGATGAAATAATAAAAATAATAAACAGAAAGCATGCAAGGCTTGGAATGAAATTTGGTATATCCCACCCACAGCTAGAACGTTGTGTCTAGACTTTCTTGCTTATACATGCAGTGGTTGGCTCTGTACATGTTAATTAATGTACTTACTTTCTTACCATGAAATACAAATTTAAAAAATGCCTTCTTCTTTTTCTTTCTCTCTATATATATTATTATTATTATTATTATGTTTTTGTTGTTGTAGTTGTGTTTTTAACTTACTATCAAGAAACGGTTAAGCTATCAAGAAATAGTTCAGCAAGCAACTATAACTATTAGTTTTTCTTAACTATTAATTATTAATCTGACCGCCCTAAAAATCTTCAATCGTCTAACAATATAGAATAGCAGATAGGGGAGTTGTTTTCAAAGACAGAATAAAATTGTAATTTATGTTTATAACATATGTTTGTATGATATTTTTTAATTAATTAATTTAATTAAAATGATAGAAAATGCATAAGTACTTTTGATATAAATCTTAATCTTTAATTTGTGACTCTTACTAAAAATAATTTAGAATATTGAATGAATGTTAAATCCCTACTACCCACCTAATAATTATTAATACTTCAAATAAAATATCATATAATATCAAATGTTTTATTGTACCAAAAAAATGCTACAACTAAATATGAGAAAGATACCCATACTAAATTGTTAAGTTTAAATTTAAACTTAATAAAAAAACAATATTGACTCAATAAAAATAATAAATAATAAATAAAAATAATAAACTTACAAACAATTTAAAAATTATATATGGCATTCATTTACTAATTTTTATTTTATATAATAATAATTTATATTTGTAACCCTAATATTTTAGAACCAATTATATATATATAGATGGCACTCTACAATGTTATGTTTAAAACTAAATTCACATTGCTATATAAATTAAATAGTTGATAAACACTAATACTAGTTAAAAAAATTATTTTATTATATTTTTTATTTTTCCAATATTAAAATAAATTATAAATTTATTTTAAATTATTTTTCATAATATTAATTATAAAACATGTATAGAGATTTTTAATATTAATTATTAACAATTAAATTAAAATTCTAAAATTTCTATTCCAAAATAAATAATTAAAAATAATAATAAAAATAATTAAATTACAACCATTATATATATGATAATTTTAATAAAAAACAGAGATACAACTTTTTCAAAATATTATTAAAATAAATTTATGTTAATATTTATTATTAATTTTTAATATTAATTTATTAATAAATAAATTACACTTCTAAATAACCTCTCTAATCCTTAATACTTTTAATTAAATGACTAATAAATAAGATATGATTCTCGATAACTTTTTTAACTCCAATTAGTCACGGCTAGATAAGGAATTCGACTTTGCAGTTGTCATGGTTGGACGGGGTTCGAATATAGAAATAATTATAAAAGACTTTAAAATCTTAATTGAATTTTACTTAGAATCCTATATTTTCTTATTTAAGTTAAGAAAGTTTGTTTTTAACTTTATTAATGGATTATGGTGTTTCATTACTTTATTTTAAATTTTTTAATTTTTTTTAAATGATGAACTTTTTATTAATAAAAGTTGTGATATAATTTAGAAAATAATATAGCAAGTCCATATTTGCCCATTCCAGCAAAACTATGCATTGTAAAGGCAAAATTTAAAACAACATAATAATCTATCCTACCACTATGTATCACATATATGTTTAGAAACTAGAACAGAGCGGCATTACACTTCTCTAAGGTGGCTCCTAAGAAATTCTGGAGGCAGATTCTAACTAGGAAAACTAAAGATAATAACAAAATTTCTTTACACGACTGGAATTCCTATCTTAAAAATCTTTATGACTCTCCAAATGTCAGGGATTTTGAAACCCTGCTCACAACGAAAGAAGTTTTCTCATTAGAAGACACTGATTTTGGGGTTAAACGGCTGGCAAATGGGAAAGCTAAAGACATTGAAGGTTACCAGGCAGAAATCTTAAAAATTGGAGGTCTTGTCCTCATCCCCCACATCCACAAGCTTTTCAACCAAGCGATCAAGCAAGGGTTCCCTAAACCTTGGACTCAGAGCCTCATTATCCCTATTTTTAAAAGCGGGGATACAAATAACCCCTCTAATTATCGGAAAATTATGATCAGCCCTCTCTTAGCCAAGTTATATGGTATTATTTTGGAAAAGAAGTTGAGCGTTTAGCTTGAAAGTGAAGGTAAGAGGGCTAAAGGCCAAGCGGGTTTTAGAAGGAAACACTCAACAACGGACCACCTCGTTACGCTTCGGATCATTGTGGAGGAATGTCGCAATGATAAATCCAATCTCTTTTGTTGCTTTGTGGACTTTAGAAAGGCTTTCGATATGGTTCCTAGAAACAACCTATGGAATAGATTAGAAGAGCTTAATGTTCGTTTCGAGCTAAGAGCGACCTCTATAAGGTTATACGAGAATGTAATTGCCAAGTTAAAGAGAAATGAGGGGTGGTCGAAATATATTAAGTGTAATATTGGAGTTAAACAAGGTTTCCCCCTCTCCCCTACCCTATTTGGCATTTACATCGACAAGCTAGAAGGTTGTTTAGAGGAAGCAGGATGTGCTGGCGCGATCTTAGCTGGGATAGTCATCATCCTTCTTCTCTATGCTGACGATATTTTTCTTCTCGCAAGGTGCCCATATGATCTTGATAAGCAACTTAGACTTATTAAGGATTTATGTTCTACCATGGGTATGTCTGTTAACACTGAAAAAACAAAAGTTATGATTATCAAATCCAAGAAGGACACTTACGCTAAATTTATGTATGACAATAGTAACTTGGAGGAAGTGTCTTCTTACAAGTACCTAGGAATTGATATTCATCACAAGCTCAACTGGAACTATAGCATTCATAAAAGGATAAATGGGGGGTGGAAAACTTATTTTGGTCTTGAAAATAATTGTAAAATGGCAAACCTTGTAATGTGGGATAGAAAGAAGTTCCTCTTTGAAAATTTAGTCACTCTTGTTATCTTATATGGATGTGAGGTTTGGGGTTGCAGCATCTCTAGAGAATCCTGGAGAAAGATTGAGAAAATCCAAAAGTGTTTTATAACTTATAACCTTCAAATTAAAAGCAATACACCCTATCCTATTCTCCTTATAGAAGTGGGTCTTTCCCCTATCGAAATCCTAGCTATGAATAGGCTTCTGTTGTACAAGCAGAAGCTCAATAACATAGGAGAAGATAAACTTCCTAAGATAGCTTTAAATTCCAGCCAAAACCACCTAAGGCTTAAATGAGGTTGGTATAAAGACACCAGGGCCTGGTTAAACCATTGGGAGATCGACGAGAATGTTGCATTTCAAAAAATTAATAACATTAAAAAAAATTGTTACTTATAGAATGTTGTTACTTGCAATTTGGTGTCAATAATAATCCTTAGGGTGGTCAACATCCTTGCAATGTGGTGTCATCAATAATCGTCAAGATAAACCCATTTCAAAGAGAGAAATAAGTCCCCCATCACCTTTTCCAACGTGTACATATGGTTGTCGTGAGCATCCCTTCTATTAACCAAAATCTTCCACGAAATATGGTTGTCATGAGCATCCCTTCTATTAACCAAAACCTTCCACTATAGTAATGTAATGTGACAATAAATATTAGTAGTGTAAAAATAGTGATTTGATGGCCTTTAGTGTTCTTCCACTATGGTAATGTAATGTGACAATAAATATTAGTAGTGTAAAAATAGTGATTTGACGGCCTCTAGTGTTCTCTATATTTGGCATCGAGACAACAAATAATCTCACAGTCTAGTACACCTTGACATTCATCGCACACTTTTTCTTCAACTATGTTAATTTTTGCATAGATTCCAAGAGGAGTGTGGACTTGATAGTTACAAGCAAAGAACTTAACTCAAATGAAGCTCATAAACCTATAACACTTCCACAAACTCCACCACTACATTAAATGAAAAAACATTATCATAACACAATAACCAACAGAAAAAATATAAAAAAGAAACTGAACAACTATATATATATTAAAACATATAATTAATTAAATGTAAAAATTAATTGAAAAAAAGTGAGATATAAATTTTCATTGAAATTTTATATTTATATATTAAAATAAATTTATTCTAATGTTTATTATTTATTCAATGTTATATTTTAAATAAATAAATTACAATTCTAAGTCACAGGTCTAACCCTAACCCTTTTAATAAACAATGGAATCACTAATAAATAAGATATGATTCTCGATAGCACTTTTAATCACGGGTGGATGAGGATTTCGAATTTGCAGATGTCATAGTTGAGTTGTATATTTTGTTATTTAAGTTTAGTTTGCTTTTAACTTTATTAATCGATTAGTTTTAAATTTTATTAATGGATTAAGGGATATGTTATATTAAATATATTTATTATTTTGTGTTATTTATTTTATTTTATTAATTAAATTAATATAGATTTATTTTAAGTATGAATTTAATATGAATATAGAAGATCAATTTTTTTACGTACATATTTTTTTAAAATATAAAATATAATGATTTATTTTTCATTTTTTAAATTATATTTTTGAATGTTATATATATGTGTGTATGAAGTTAATATAGTCAAAAATTAGTTAAAATAGATCTTCAAGTTGAAATATTTTTAATTAAACATACACATCCCCTCATACTGGGATGTAGAATAAGCCTCTTAGCTCAATAAAAAATATTGATATATAATTTTAAATTTTGTTTCAATTAAATATTTATTTCTATTATTCTTTTAATAATAATAGAATATATTAAGGAAGGTCATGATGAGTTGGTATTTTTTAATCTTAATATGATGCTAATTGATACAAAATGGGTTGTAGTTATCATTATACTTGGTCCATTACATAAGTTCTCATAGCTTCATTTATCATGGCACAAAGCATGCTAAAGGTTAAACTTTATTTAAATATTGCAAGCAACATAGGGAGGTACAAAAAGATTCGTTACCAGAATTCTATTAGATTGGAAGAGTTAGAGGAAAATATTGATAATATAAAAAGATTTGTTGCGAGAATTCTATTAAATTGGAAGAGTTAGAGGAAAAGATTGATAATAAAAAAATATTCATTACGAGAATTCTATTAGATTGGCAGAGTTAGAGGGAAAGATTGATAATATAGACAACAACATGACTAAGAGATCAACCAACACCTATTTCATTCTAGGATGAGGTTAGTGTTAAACTAGTTGCTTGGGTTCTGCCTAGTAGTTGTTACGACTAAGTGGTTTTTTTTGCTTGCAACGCTGTCATCTCATTTGTCTTTTTGCATGTTAAGGTCTCTGATAGCTAACCTATTTATTATAAAATTTTATTTACAAAATGTTCTTGTCAGATAAGATATTAGCAACCTCCAAACTCTAAACGTATGTTATTTGTGTGATTTTCCTTTTAACATACTAGCAATAAAAAAATTTCAATCTATATAATTCTGATTTGAGGTACTGTAAAAATTACCATACTAAAAATTAATCCAAAGTAGAAAAATAATTTATACCTAACATTGTTATTTTGAATGGAAATTGTGCAAATTTATATATATATATACTTTAATCCTTAAAAAAAAATTATACTAAATAATCAACCACAAATGAAAAGTTGGAAATGATATATTAATTAAAAGGCCTAAGAGTTCCATGCTTAAATCATTGGAAAAAAATATCATATATAATCACCAACCTGATAAAATAATTCGAAATAACATATTAATTAATAAGGATGGAAAACGAAACGAAACAGAAATATATTAACCACCGCATATTCACCCATGTGATTGTGATACGCCAATGAAGATGTGGTTGTGGTATGTCAGAAACATTTAGAATGCAATTATAATTAGATAGTTTATAGATGTTTTAGAATACAATTATACCTGCTAATTTATTTTGAATATTGTAATTAAAAATTATCTCGAATGTCTTATTAAAAAAATTATAAAATTTCTGTACACAATGTAATGTAATTAAAAATTAGGTCCAATTTTATATTAAAAGTTTGACAAAATTTCTTTACCCGATATAATTCTTTTTAGTTTAATTTAAATAGGAAGCCAGCAGGAATTAGCTGTGGAAAATATTAATTTTTTTACCTAATTAAAAATATTGAAAAAAATAAAATTAATTTGTTATTTTAATTCCTAATAAATTTTAAAACAGATTGAGATACATGTTACGAGTTATAAGATTTTGTTAATAAGACTTAGGATAAATTTGGAAATTCACCTCTAGTGCTACACAAAATGATAATTGGTCAATCAATGTTCAAAAACCAATTAAGGAAAAGAGTATCTGATGAACGTGAAGTTTAGTCGTCTTTTTGAATGGTCAAGCAACGAAAAGAAAACCAAAATGATAGACTAGAGTTTGACATTATATGCAAAGAACTAACGACATTGGTCTAAAAAGGAAAGAAGTTGGCCCATAAGTGGGAAAACAAGCCCATAGAACTACTACTAAAAAATCCAAAATTTTGGACATAGTGAGCATATCAATGATTAAGAAAAACCTAGGAGTCATCAAATCAATGGGGTGGTTGCATCCTTGCATTTTGGTGTCATTATTAGGCATGAAGGTGAACCCATTTCAAGGAAAGAATGATGTCCATCCACATCCAGCAGCAATCGCTTCCAATTTTCCAACTTGCGCATAAGGTTGTCCCGAGCATCCATTTTATTAACCAAAACCTTCCCCAAAATTAATTTAATGCGAGTGTAAATATTAATAGTGTACAAAAATTGATTCTCATGGCCTCTAATGTTCCCTGCATTTTGGATCCATGCTGCAATACTCTCAATAACCTCAGATTCCAATATACCTTGACATTCACAGTTCACTTTTTCTTTGGATCCAGGCTACAATACTGTCAATAACCTAAGAGTCCGATATACCTTGACATTCATGGTTCACTGTTTCTTCGACTATGATAATTTTTTAATAAATGTTAGAGGGAGTGTGGGCCTGATAGTTTCAAGAAGAGGACATAGCTCAAAATTGAGCTCATGAGCATCCAAAAATTCCACAAACTTTGCCACCACATTAGGTGCATGGCCAAGGGAAGAAAGTACTGAGCTCGAGCAAGGAATCCGAGTTGAAAGACAAATGAAGTGCACTTTGAAGAAGAGATTAATGTTTTCCCTGAGAACAAAGGTCGAGTTTGCTATCAGTTATCCATGTCCTCCATCATCTACTAGTGCTCACAAAGGCAAGAGGACAACTACGAAGAAGCTATCTAAGAGAGAAAACCAGGTAAGGAAGGGTTGCAACTAAGATTCATGGTAGGAGGAGGAAGCAATTGGGAGGAGATAAACAAAATGAGAATGGAAAACATATCTTTGAGCTTGGAGTTAGCACCCTATAATAACGCTTTGGAAATATCAACATGAACGAGATTAACGTATTTCATCTTGCAATGAAGGAGGAATCACTACCAAGGCTTACTCCTATCCATTAGCACATTTGGAGTGGGAGAGGCCATGAAACCTAGCCTAGTTTCTAGTGGATACATGACCTCTAGCCATCTAAGCCCCATTAAGGAGCACTAACTTATATTTTATAAATGATAAGGATTATTGTATTCATTTCATTTAAAAATCATTAAACATCCACCATTCTAATTTATACAAGTTATAAGTATATAGATAAAAAATATTCAAATCATGTGTTGACTAGATTTATTTTGACTTTAAATTTATGAAGCACAAAAATGGAGCAATCATTTAAACTCTAATTTTTCATTTCCATAATAATGGAGATAAATTCTTCTAAATTTATGAAGCCATATCAAGGGGCACATTTATGAAACTAAGAAAAGCTCGTAAACATACTAATCATAATACAAATTAAAAAATATAACGCAAGGAGAACTCTAGCATCCATGGCTATTGTCCCAACTTTTAATAAATTTACATGTGCTAAAGGAAACTTTTTCTTTAGGTCGGACCGTAAAATACACAAGAACTCTAGAAAAAGAAAGCACTTGGTCAATGCTCGACATCATTGAAAGATTTAATTCCAAGGTGAAACACCAGTGGGAAATAAAGAACGAACCCCTTAACTACAAACAACAAGAAGCTGAGTTGGTTTCATTTCCTTGATGCGATACATTGCATCACATTTCACTTTTTCCAGTGACCACTTCCTTCCACCATCCAGTTTCTCCGAGATTTCGATTACGATTTCGCATCACAAAATTTTCATTTCACTTTTCCTTTGTTAATGTTCGACACTTTCAAACAAATTTAATCTTTTAACTCAAAAGGATGTTTATAGCACAAAAAGAAATTAATCGTAACTGGAAAAACATATGTGCTTGGTGCTTTAAAACATTGACACACAAATGAATCTACGATGCAAAGATATCTTATTAAAACACCTAAATGTCTATTCAGTCACGTGAAACCACGCTTTCCATTAATTCTATGACTTAAGGGTTTAATAGCTCAAACCTTCAAATGTGATTTGACCGCAAAAGAGTTAATGCCTTAGATTACTCTGCTTGCCAAGTTTTATTTGTTGTCATTTCAATTATTGTTACACTGCTCTCGTATTGTGAAAAAATTTCCCCTTTTACTCGTTCTTCTTCTTATTTCGTAGGCAAGTTCAAACAAACAGATTTCCTCAGAAATGTCTAAGGCCACAAAGAAGTCCAAAAAACCCATGGCTCCCCCTAATCTTGTGCCTCCTACTAACAAAGTAACAGAAATGTCGCCCATATTCACAGATACTACATGCGCAATAGAAATAAGTTCTGCAGCTTCTTTGGAAGCAATGTATAGGTTGTTTGAAGACGAAAAACACTATAGGGTTGAAAGAAAAGCTACTGCAGATGCTTCTAATACCTCAGAAGCTACTATTTCCGACATCGCCAACTCTTTTCTGCACAGAATTGCTACATGCCCAAAGATTCTACCATATACAGATATGGTGAAATGGATTATTAACAACCTCAACATAGGAGAGAGAACCTTCCTAATTAGAAGAGTCACAATGATATGGTCATTTAGGACATAAGATTTGAAAAAAATGTACCATATTTGAGACCCCCAGAAGGTGTATGATAAATGTTTCCTAGAACAATTCACAAAAAAAAAAAAGTTGCGGTCGGATCCCATAAAGAAATGGAGGGGTAACCCTAACAAGCATAAACACGATGATAAGGGTATGTATCCCATTTCTTCACTTGATGGTCCCTACTGTTATACTTCTGTTGTGATGTCTAGACTTTTTGGCCAACCCAATACCAGTAAAGTCATTGTTGAATGTGTTCCCCTTATGGATGTCATCACAAAATCCTACATCATGAACTAGGGAACCATTTTGTCAAACAATATCGCTACCTAGATTCTTGAGTACAGGAAAAATTGTTTAGTTTCATCTAATATCCTTCCACAATTCTATATGAGTGCCTACATTATGGATGCAGTGTGTTTACATCATATTTTCCAACCATGGGTTGGAAATGGGCTATCCAAGACCCCACTCCCATTCATGTTTATCATAATATTCTATGGGAATCTAAATACAAAACCACTTTCTACAAGATTTTCCATGGATTTATGCTCCCACTATTTCAAGTTGTGTTTGATGAAAAGGCCCCTAGATTGTCTAACGAATCCCAAGTTGAATTCACATCCATTGGGAAATGGTTTGGGGAAGATTTATTTATTTATGTCAGAGTTTTTGGAAGCTTATCACGACCACATGTCCTCCCATTATATGTTCTAGACAAACTTCTTGCAAGAGAAATTGCTTATCAGAAAGTGGGTCATGGATTGACCAAAGTTTTGAAAGAAGCAAAGAAAGCTTCATGGCCTTCCTTTCCTATTTACTGTGGTGTCTATGCTTTAGAAAATTTCAAACATGGCGGGTTAGAAATTAATCAAATCCAATGTTTGAAATTATTTACAAATTCTAGCTTGCAACATGACCCAGACCAAGTTGCATTGAATTTCACAACTCAAGTGAAAATCAGTTCATTTTCCCATGAAAACGATTATTTTGATGATTTGTTTGAGTCGATTGATACTTATTCAATAGTGGAGGAATTGGACGCATCACACCTTAATCCTCAACAACTAACAAAGTTCAAGAATTTTAGGAATACAAGGTTTGAAGGTATTCCTCTAAATATTATGGAGGTATATCTCACACAAAGAACAAAAAATAGAAGAACAGAAGAAAGAAGAGGGAAAGAAACAATGCCATAAGGATACTGAAGTCCTTAGTGGAACAAAACGAGATAAGTCTACTGGAACTAAAACTAATGATCAACTATTTTCCAATGACTTAGATGAATCCTGGAAAGACTTTGATCAACACATTAAGGGAGACCAAGAAGTGGTGATCATTTATCATCAAGAAAAAGTTAGAACCCATTTACTGTTGTGTCAACTGATAAATATGTTAGTAAATAATAAGTCAAAGTTATGTTTACCTACCCAACATCATGGATTATGTTGAAAATCGAGGAAATAGCTCATTTGGATATATTTTACAACCCAAGGCATAATGTTGTCATGAGTAGACAGAGGAAGAGGAGAAGAATAGAACAATCATAGGCTCTCGTTCCTCGGGATATCTCTATGGAAATAGCTTTGTAGGACCCACAAGCATATCCATCTCAGGATCGAATGCGGTTAACTAAGTATGTAGGTGCTTATGCATTTTCCACCATTGACAAAGCCAGTGAAGTTCAAAAATTAGTCAAAGAGAAGCATGAAAGAATCCTTCAATTATAACAAGAATTTCTTGCAGAGAAGTAAAGCATTAATCAACAATTACAAGCACAAGTGTCATAGCTCCTACAAAGCTTGAATCAACTAAAGCTACAACACCAATCTGATGTGGGTGCTACAAATGATCAGATACACCAACTGTAATTCAATGTTGAAAAGTTGAAAGATAATCCTAAAGTGGATGAATTTAAAAAGGAATTTTTATAAATAAATACTTTTTTAGCCCAACAACAAGTTGTTTTCTGTCAAAATATCTCTAGCAAAATTGAGTTGTGTGAAACAACAAATTCACCGATGAATCGAGTAGCTCACCAAAGGATTAGCTATGATGAAATTGATGATAAAGTCTCTCAATATGTCACCTAGAAATATATTTTTGAAGTCTCAATGGCCAATTTTCCCAGGATTAAAGATTCTAAAGAAGAAATCTTGTTCACTGATTGGGACATATAGTTAAAGAAAGTCGAAAGGGAAATTTGCAGGGCTAGGGATGTTGCTAATAATATTTTTGAAACAATCAGCCAAAACCTCAGTATTGTTAATATGATTGATAAATTCCCACTGGTTCTCTACCTATTGTAAAAGACTTGATAAGACAGTGGTAGGAAATGTATAAGATGAAGGAAGAAAGCATCAAAAATTTGGATAAGCTAGATTGGGACAAGTATTGGAAGAACTTGGTCAAGCCACATAGCCAATGACTAATGTTGTGATGTCTAACCAACACTTCCTCTTACATGATACATCCACTATCAGATGAAGTCTACACAGGATAGTTACGTGTCAGGCCAGACCAACCTCTTGAGGTTCAACCTATGATTGAAATCCGTCGACTCAAGGGACGAATGGCAAAAGAGAAATCAATGTAATGCTAAAGTGAGTCATCCCACCAAAATCTATTTTTGTTTTTATTTCAATTTGTTTAAACCACCTTAGCTCTTTATGTATTTGATATTTTTATACTTTTTGTTTTACTATATAAACCCTTTCAGGTATTTAAGGAAAGGGTCCTAAAATTTTGAAAATAATACTTTATAAAAGTTGCACTTTTGTACTCTTAAAGTTTTCCTTAATAGAAAAGGATGGAATAGAGACTGTTTTTCAAATGAGCAGAGTTAGCATATATATGGTACTTTTATATTTATGTTGATGTTCTGTTTCAAATAAGAAATAGTTAAATTTCCTTATGATGTTTTGTTATATGTATATTTTTAACACAATACAACATTAATTCAATTCTAAACATGTTTGATTGCCATTTTTTATAAATATACAATACATGCAATAATATATGCGATATATACTTAAACAATTGATTTGATTAACTATCTAATCAAATCAATTATCTTTAATTGTTTTACATTTCTCTAAGTGTTTGATAAATCTTCATTTGCATTCACTTAAATATTATCTTCTTAAATCACATATAAGAGAAAGATAATTCATCACGGGATATATATATATATATATTATTTAAACTTGTTGTCACTCTCATGCACCAAGTCACAATTAGTTAGAATACCACCCATCCAATCAATTATATTTCATTGAGAAACTATTCCCATAAATCCAGTTGGAGCCACTATCTCAAACGAATAAGGAACGGTTTTCAAGTCCCCAGCTGGGTGGTTTTCCCAAATGTTGTGGCAGCAAATTTCGAGGCATAAACAAGAGGATAAGATGAATGGTTTTAATTTATATGAACTCCTTTTAATTAATGTCAACATAGAACACTCCAAAAACCATATTTGAGTACCCAAAAGTTTCAGATTGTTATTGGTTGATAAACTATTAGACGAATTAGGCATGCTTTTTTAATTAAATGATGATCTATGTCTCAAAAAATTTTAATAGATTAGATAAAAAATTATTCGATGGGATTGTAAGTTGTTATTGGGTAGGAGATTAATGTATTTTATCAACGTAAATTTTGGTTGGAGAGCAAGGGAAATGAGAAAGGTATTGGCCACAATATTGAAAAAGAGAATCTTGGAAAGAGAAGGAATCGTCCAACATATATCCTTACAACTTGGAATAAGGTTTCGTGAGGACATGCAACATACTTAATTTGGCAGAGATTATCAGTACTGAAATTATCATCTTTTGGCATCCTCTTCTTATTATTTTTAATCAATTTTCACATATGACCCTATATTAGCCATTTTGATCAAAGTGTTTTACGTTACATTTCTTGGTATCTCATTGGATTTATGATTAGCATTATGAAGGAGTTAGCATATTTGTATTTATTTTTAAAGCGAAGGCTCCCTCGTGGACAAGTGTTGTAGGGTTTATCTTTAAAAGTTCACAAACTATGAATTATTCAATCATGTTTATCGCAGATCCCTTGCCATAGTTTAAATTCATTGTGATTGTAATTATAGCTACAGGGTTCTCATGAAGTTGAAACAATATTTTGCAGAATCAGGCCCATAGAAGCTCGTTGTGAAATCAAACTTGTAGCAGCTTGCTAGAAAATCATACCTGTAGTAGCCAATTCAGAATTTAATTAAAAATATGCCAGGAATATGTCATGAATCCAATTTTATGACCACATGAAAAGATGAAAAGGGGAACAATATTGATTTTAGTTGCTAAAGGGAAAATTTCAATGTGCTCACGAATATAATTTTGTTTTCCATATACATGGAATTTTAAATTCATTTGACAGTGACAATCCATACATTATTTTTAATATAGCTTATTGATATAAACTGTAGCGCACCTTCAACATGTTCTCTAGCTAACCATGAGGATATTTTCATGAAATAAAGTTTGGAAACATAGCATTTTTCATGTGACCAAAATAAGGTACTTGTGATGAAATGAACAGAGCATCATTTTGATTAATTATAACTTCCATTGCTAATGTGGGATGACATCATAACAACATATGGGCACATGTTCAAGTAATTTATAATATCTATTCACAAGTTATACCTTTCCCATAATAACAAATGAAGCATCTTTGTGCATCAATTAATTTGACCAATAATGAGTTTAGTTATTATTTTATATATGAAACACATCATCCCTAAGTTTGTATTAATGTAATTGATACAAGGCATTGAATAGAATAATATGATTCTAAGTGTTTATGAGCAACTTGCACCTAGTTGTAGCATATCCCTCTACAACCACTTTAGCAAAAGCTTTCGGGAATATAGGAAGTGTTGGTATTTATATTTTTGGTCATAAAAGATACTCTCTCATGTTATATAAACAAGACATCATTGACTCATTTACCAATGTTGCTGTAATATTTTCCCACGGATTTCATGGTTTGATTTTATAGCTGAGCATATAGGACAAACCCTTAGAAGTGCCCCACTCCACGGTAAAGATGATGTAGTTCTAATGCTCTTTATTTTTATTCTTTTTTATTGTTAATTAAATTTCTATTTTTTTTTAATGTATGATTAGTGTTTTTATTGATTTGATTCTATTATAGTATGTTTTACTTACTTTTGCAAGCAAGTGTGCTTCAATTTTTTGCAATGTAATTTTTAAATTCATAGTTATTTTTGTTTAAGTTGGTGATTCTTATGGATTTTGGCTAGTACATATATTTGTAATAGTTGCAACACGATATGCATGCTAGAGAATTGTCCAAATTTAATTCCATTGGTGAAACAGAGCTCTAGAGCCTAACTTAGGATGTGTAGGGTGCCATGTAGTTGTGATTTAAGGCTAACTAGTAGAAAAATATTCCACCGAGACTCTGTGTCGCATAAGAGTTTCCTTTCTGTAGTATAAGTCAATTAGGAAATGAGAAGATTTGATCGATAATGAAATGATAAATTTACGGAAAAACTTGTGGTTGCTGGTCTAATATGGAAATTAAAAACAACATACCTTGAATCATGTTTCCAAACATATTTGATATATTCTTTCAAGTAATTTTTTAAAACCATTTTATTGGACATACCCCTCTTAATATAATTCAATATCACTTTTGAATCTCCCTAACCATACATCATATAAAAAATTTAACATCAAAATATTGTCGAGTAGTCTAGGTTGGCCACAGCTCCCTAGTAGGGAACAACGAAAAATTTCCAATAAATCCTTTAGGAAATTTATTTTATATGCACTACTTGTATTTTTATTAACATTTCAATGTTTATTAGAGGAAAGAATTCGTCATAACTCTTTTCCTTCATAATTTAACCATACACTACAAGGAAAAGACCCTCTAGCAAAGCTTATAAAGGAGGTTTTTAGTGTTATAAAATTGGCCAAAATTGTCAAAAAAACATATGCTACCACATATGTTTATGGTTACGGAGGTTTTGGCAGAGCTTTTAACAGAAATTCAACACAACTAAAAAAAAAAGGGCGGCCGAAGGTTATTACAGATGTTTTTTTTCTCATGTGCTAATCAGGCTTTAACGCACTGGTGAGTACCTGTAGACGGCGCCCCGAGGCAGTCGAAGAAGAATGCACTGAGCCGTTAAGGTATAAAACAACACCGAGCGTAGTGTTGGTGATACAACGCACATGGCCGTTCTAATTGGTCTTGGGATTTGAGTGGTGCCCATAGATTGTATCAACGTGCCAGTGCGTAGACTTATAGAAACGCACCGGTGTGCCCTTTCACACAAATGCACCGAGATTTATAATTGGTATCGGTATTTGTGCGGTGCAAATATGTCATACAAATACACTTGTACGTATAGAGACTTAAATGCCCCGGTGCGTAGTGTCACATAAATGCACTGAGATTTATAATTGGTATTAGTATTTGGGTGGCACCTATAGGTCGTCCACATGCACCGGTGTGTATAGACACAAAAACGCCCTGGTGCATAGTATCACACAAACGCACCGAGATTTATAATTGGTATCTGTATTCGTGCGGTGCTAATAGGTCATAAAACGACACTGGTGCGTATATAGATATAAACGCATCGGAGCGCTGTACCGCACAAACGCCTCGATATTTTTAATCGATTTTGTTATTTGTGCAGTGCCCACAGGTCGTAAAAATGCACCAATGCACTTCAGAATAAAAGTGCACCAGTATAAGAATACACACACAGGTATAAAAATACACACATCGGTTTTCATTTTGTATTTTTTAGAAACATCGACCTGTGACAGTGCAATTATTGTGATTGTTTTAAATTCATTATTCATCAAAAGTCAACACATCTTATAACAATATTCATATTAATTAAATTTTTACTAATGCATTTGAATGTGATGTTTGGAATAATTTGTTATATCATATCATAGTTATTGTGGTTTTTTAAAATTCATTATTCATCAAAAGTTGACACATATATATCTTATAACAATATTCATATGAATTAAATTTTTATTAGTGCATTTGAGAACGACAATGGAGAACGCAATAGCGACAATAGAGAATGCAATAGAATAAATTAAAACATTTTTTATTATATATATATATATATATATATATATATATATATATATATATATATATATATATATATATATATATATATGAATAAGACATTATTTGTCATACAAAATAGGACAGTTATTGGTATCCCTTTATCTTTCAATTGGGACACTATGTCCATTACATTAAAGAAAATGTCTGATTTCACAGACATTTTTCAAAAAATACAATGCCTTGCTTTTATATCCAAACATAGTGATCATCATTCTTCGCTTGAACTACTGTCACTGCTAGAGCTACTTCCATGACTTGGGTTATTTTCAGAAATGTTTTGCTCACGGCATTGATTGTTTTCTTCTTCTTCACCTTCCATCTAGAAACATAAAAATAAATTGTAATGAGTGTATATACATTGGTGAGAATAATGAAAATTGCAATATTAAATAATATACATCAATGTAAATCGAAAAGAGATGATGTACCAATGCAACAATTGACTCATAAACTATACACATTCTTTCAAAACCATGTAACATGCCATCTTTCAAGATTTGATCTGTTGGCGCAGTGCCATACTTTGTTTCCTGCAAGTTTTATACCCCATAAGAAGTCATATATTTAATATAAAAGATTTATTTTTTCTATTAATTATAGACGGAGCTAAGTAAAACAAGATCGATAGATGCTTACAAATTCCACAATTAAGTTATGATATGCCAACATATACGCACAACCCATATTTAAACCAATTTCAATCAATTCCTCTGATGGTTCTTCTTTGTATGTTAGCACTTGTTTGGAGACATTCAATGATGATTTTTGTAAAACAACTTAAAAATACAAAAATGAAATATAGTTAAGTTGTTATAAGGAAGTAACAATTACTCACAAACTTAGATATCAATCCTTTTCTTCCTTGTCGTCCTGTTTTATGTGCTGAATGGGTTCCATTTTCTTTTCTTTTCTGCAAGAAAATACTTGAAAATGAATATTTAATGCTAAATTGTTTATTTATTTTACCTAATGATCAAAAAATTCAATGATTACTTATTACATTTGAAGCACGTTGTTGTTGAGATGGCTCCTCCCGCAATGCAATTTTGTCCATTTATTTGGCCATCTCCTTGTACACATTTTTAGACATTCCTATTGGCATATTTCTGATATCAGCTCGTTCATATTTTGAGGTTTTCATAATCTTCCTGAAAATGTAACATGAAAATAAACTATTTAATTTTTATATTGATATATGAAAAGTAATTATAACAAAAGTGATATTTATAAATAATTCTAGACAAACATCTAAAGGAATATTACTTTTTCATTCCTTCTTTTTTGTTGTTGTACGTTTTTGCTATTAAAAGTCTGACATGTCTCATTGACCAATTCTCTGGAAACTCTTCATGTAGTTTAGATAAAATTTGGTTCTTGGAATCATTGGATTGGTTTTTGTATTATAAGTGGAAAGAACGTCTATACATTTGTTCCACTAGATCCCTAAATTTTTTGTAAAAGTTTTCCCCCCTTTCGTTAACCTCCAGTACCACTTCATATGAGCTAAGGAGCAATTCATTTTCATTTGCATGTTCTATTTTTTTTCTTTTCTTAGAGAAACATTCATTTTCTGAGTTGTTGGTCCCTGTAGAACATTAAATAGATGTGAATTAATAGACTATTTCACACATGTTATCTAATAATTTTAATTATATTATTAATGAAAACTAAAAAAAGAAACCCATATTGGATCGATAGTATTTTTTCATTCACCCGATTCATCCTTTTGCAATTTTTCCATGAAGCTTTTACACTCTTTTGGTCCTAGATCAGAAATAATCTTATCGAACTTTGTCATTTTATGGATCTGTATGATACACAGTAAACAATACATATTAGTTAAACTTACATATAATTCAAAAAAAATATTTTTTGTAAAAAATTTACAAAGAAATTGGTTTTTTTTATTTTCTTGATGTGTTATCAGTATTTTTGTTACTTGATCTCTTTTCAGTCATTTCTTTATCAATCTCAAACTTGTACCATATCATTCATTAATATATTTATAAATAAATTGTCAACTTTTCAAGTAAAAAAAAAAAATCTCAAGAAACCGGTGCGCTATTCATGGTGCGTGGCTGTCTTCCAAACGCACCACACAAATAGTATAATAGACCGTAAGGTGCTCTATGTAAAAAAGGAGGACTGGTGCATTACATTTCAAGCACTACACCAGTTAACCATGATAAAATAATAACAATTGTTGAGTGTTAATTTTTGTAGCATAAACCGGTGCCATATTTTACATATGGCGCACCGATAAAAAAAAATTGTTTATTAATTTTTTATCACATTACTTATGCGGTGCGCTTGGACAATACAGAGCACCAATGTGCTATTTTATGCAAGGCGCACAGATAAAAAAAATTTGTTTTTTTAAATTCATGCAAGGGCCCATACAGATTGAGATCCGACTATGCTAATCGTCTCGTCTGTTGGATGTATTAGGCCTATATTTAGCAATACAAACCCTATAAATATAAATTGAAAAGCCCTAATTCTAAAATCACAGAAAGAGGGAGAAGAAAGGGCAAAAACAAAAAGAATGTAAGGTTTGTATTTTTTTTTTTTGAAACAGAACGTTCGCGGTGCGCCATAATGAAATAGCACACTGGCTGCATATTTTACAAATGGCATATTGATATTATTTTTTTAACAGTTTTTGCGTGGTGCATGGGGATAATAGAGCGCACCGGTGTGCTCAGGTACACAGGGCGCACTAGAATTTTTTTTATTTTTTATTTAATTTACGCAAGGGTCGACATGGATTGGGATCCGATTATGTAGGTCCTCCCATGGGTTGCATGTCTTAGGCTTATATTTAGCAATAAAAACCCTATAAATATAAATTGAAAAGCCCTAATTCTGAAATCATAGAAAGAGGGAGAAGAAAGGACAGAAACAAAAAAAAGGGTTTTTTTCTAAAATGGATTTTTTTTTAAAATAACATGTTTGCGGTGCGCCATAATGAAATAGGGCACCGATGCCATATGTTACATATGGCGCACTGATAAAATCATATTTTTTATTTTTATTTATTTTTAATCGTTGTACTTTCGTGGTGCCCTGGTATAACAGAGCGCACCGGTGCTCTATGTTATGCATGGCGTACCGACGAAAAAAAAATCTATTTTTTTTTTTTAGATTGATGCAAGGGCCAACATGGATTGGGATTCGACTATGCAAGTTGTCACGTGGGTTGGATGTCTTATGACTATACAAACCCTATAAATCTAAATTGAAAAGCCCTAATTCAGAAACAAAAAGAATCTAGGTTTTTTTTCTAAAAATAGATTTCTTCTTTTATTTTGTTTCTGAAAATTGTAGAAAAGGTAAAAAAAAATGCAGAAAAAAAGTAAAAAAAAAACAATAAACTTTGATTTTGTTATTTTACTTCATAAAAAAAACTATAGAAAAAGTAAAAAAAACATTAGACTTTGACTTTTTGTTTTAAAGCATTTAAAAAATGCAGAAAAAGTACAAAAAAACAATTAAATTTACTGACATCGTTTGAAATTCTATGGTACAAGGTTTGAATCACCAGAGGTTTGGAATTCTGATTGTCTGAATACTCCTATTCGAACATATTTCCCTGCTCCACAGTGCTCTCGTGCTTTGTTTCCTCCAGGTATGTATCCTGCAAATCTCTAGCTGAAATTTTTGAAAAAAATAGTGAAATAATGAAAAGTGTTTAGTATTTAAAGAAATGTTTTATGAAATTAAATTTTCGAAAATATTTTGCCGCCCATTTTTCAATTTATCGCTTTTTTTTTCACGGAAAGAAAATAGGGTTGCGTTTTTTTATTTGCGGTTATTAGTTTACCGGTGCGTCCTTTAATCGAACCACACCAGGGCGTCGAGTTATAAAACGACACCAGTGCGCAATACCAAAAACGCACCAGTGCGTTTATCTGTACATTACGCATCGAAATTACATTTAGTTTTGTGCACCAAAATTTATTGTTGTTTTTCTCAAATGCAGGGAGAAAATATCATATATTATATGGAATGGAAAATTCTTCAAAATCCAGCTCGTTCCATAATATTTCTCAAAGTCCATCGTGGAGTTCTCCCTATCCATTTGGAGACGTAATATTTACTTCATATTTGTTTTATTTTTTCACTATCTAATTGAATTTATGTTTTTTATCCATGCAACCAATCATGCACAACTTAATTAAATTTATAATGTATACAAATTTGTAGGTTCATGCAGATTCAGCATCGAGTTCAGATGCACAAAATATTCAAACTGCTCCAAAACGTCGGAAGTTCTTATCAGGAGCTACACACCGCAAGGTGCATTTGGTAGATGAAAATGGACAGTCGCTTCACCCTGCCAATTGTAACAATATTGCATCTTCTAGCCATAATCCCGAGACAATGATGGTAATTATAATTATAATTGTTTGGTATATATATTCATTAATATGCAATTATTTCAACGTCAAACCAATTTATAATCATGCAATATTGTCAACGTGGTTACTAATTAATATCATATATTTTGTACTAATCATGTTCAATTTTTTTTTTAATTATTAGGATTCTAGTGATGATGAACGACCTACCTACCATCTTTTTTTGCACCCCACGATAATGTCAAATCGAGAGAAGACTGAATTAAGAGAAAAAATCAGAGAGGAATGATAGCAAGAATGGTTGAATCAACCATCGATTCATTTCCTGCTACGTCCAGATTCACCAATTAGGAATGACTACAACAATCATAGTTCTTCAAAAGCTGGAAATGGAGGCAATCGAATAGAGGTCGGTATGGCATTATCTTAAGGGATACGACTGCCATGGAGACAATGTTGTTAGATGCATTCCAAAATGATGATCAGCTAGGGGATGATGCTCATATCGCTGACACATTTTTCGTAAGCCTTAAATTTTCTTCTACCACCCCTCTCTTTGGACCTAGCGGTCAGTAAAAGTCTACCTAGTTGGGGACAACGATGTTACTGTACAACTTGAAAGCAAAGTTTGGCTTGTCGAATGCATGTTTCTCGAAACTTTTGAGGTAAGTTACCATAAAGTACTCCCCCTATATAAATTTGAAATATAATCAGTACACTACAATGAAAATTAAAAATGGTAAATTTTATGAATGTTAATAATCATATCGAAATTAATGTACATTTATTAATATATTTTTCCATGATCACCAACTACAGGTTATTCAAAGATAAGGTTCTTTTGAGTGATAGTGTCTTGCCCGGTAGCTATGAAAAGGCAAAGAGATTGTTGAAAATGTTTGGTGTTGAGTACATATCATATCATGCATGTCCAAATGATTGTATTCTATATAGAGAAGAGTATGCAGACAAAGAGATGTGTCTGAAATGTGGGCATGACAGGTATGATAAATAAAAAAAGAAGGTTAAATCACGTACTGGTCCTCCTTTTAAGATATTGAGGCACATGCCTATAATCCCAAGGATTCAAAGGCTCTTTAGTTGCAAAGAATTAGCTATGTTGAAAGGATGGCATGCCTCATATAGAAGTCAGTTGGGAGTTATGTGAATCCCAACTAATTCAATAGACATGAAGCATATAGGGGATACATGGCCCGAAAAATTCAAGGATGAAGTGCGATGTCTACGACTCAGTATAGCCATGGATGGTGTTAACCCATATTCCCTCCAGAACACCAACTATTCTGTTTGGCCTATAGTAGTGATAAATAACAATATCCCTCCGTGGTTGTCCGTGGAGAATGAACATCTTATGTTGGCTCTCATAGTCCCTGGTAAAAGACAAGTGAATAATATGGATGTCTACTTACAACCACTGGTAGATGAATTGAAAGAATTATGGGATGGGATAAATGTATATGATGTATCAAGACCCATCGCAGCAGAGAGGAGTTTTACGTTGTATGGCATATGTGCTTACACAACACATGATTATCCAGGCTTAGGAGTTTTCTCTGATAAATTACATGTTTAATTTATTGATTTGTTTATATATGTAACGATATTCTTTCACATGTTAGTTATTTAATTCATTGTAATATTTGTTCTGATATTCATGATACTCTTTAACATGCCATGCATATTAATTAATGTATACAAATATAATCTCGTGGGTCTTGTAACAAAAGGGTATTTTGGATGTAAATGTTGTGGACCTTCTCTGAAAGCTAGATGGTCCAAGGACCTACGAAATCCAGTGTATGATTGCTCCAGGGTATTCCTACCAGAAGAACACCCTTACAGAAGAGCATCATCTGCTTTCAATGGTAAACAAGAGAGAACCCAAAGGCCTCCAATAATGACACTAGCTGAATGGCTTAGAGCATATGAGAGAGAGAAGGAGGAGTTCATAGAAATGTTCGATTCAAATGGGGAGCCTATGTTCGATGATCCAAATTTCTTCGACACCTATGTTGATAAATTGCCGATTGGGATGAAAAGGAAATCTATCTTTTATGACCTCCCATATTGGGAGCATCTTAAGATTTCCTACTTATTAGATCCCATGCATATATTTAAAAATGTTTCATCTTCTTTATGGAGGCACATATCATCAAAACAAAGTGACACATTGGATGTTGGGAAAGATCTTAGTACTTCAAAAACTAAAAAGAAACATTGGCCAAGACAATTAGAAAGTACAGGATCAGAGGCAAGCGCTGGTACCTCTAATTCATGGTTTTTCAAAGAAGGTGATGTCCCATGTATTTAAAAAAAAGATGATATATCTTTGGCAAAGGAAGTTATAATGGATGTGAGGGTGTCAACTTCATATGAGTCTTCACTACGACGTTGCTTCATCATGGATGACCATTTGTCGAGGCTGAAATCGCATGACCATTTGAATCTTCTAAGAGTACATATAATGTCAAAAGAATGATTTTATTATTTGTTATATTAATAAATTTTATCCCATGTGGCGATCATAAAACATAACTAATTTTGTATATTATTGCACATATTTATAACTTTGCAGTGTCATTATCCTTTGTTCGTGCGTGGGTGTGTGAAACATGAATTCCTTCAAGACCTAGGATGTGCCATATCTAAATTATCTTCATTTTTACATTGGATCACGTCAAAGGAGATTCATGTGGATAACATTCCACGGTGGCATCAAGAGAAAGTTGAGATTGTTTGTATGTTTGAGAAGGAACTGCCGACGAGTTTCATGGACTTACAAGCTCATCTTATAATCCACCTAGTAGATGAGGTTGAATTAGTTGGGGTTGTTTCTTGTCGTTGGATGTTCTTCTTAGAGAGGTACATGAAGAAATTGGAAGGTTTTGTTCGACAAAGGGCAAAACCCGAGGGGTCTATGGCAGATGGGTACATATTGTATGAGTCTTTCTATTATGCCAGTGAGTACATCAAGCAGATCAACAACAGACTAGGTGCGGTGATTTGGGACAATGAAATGGATGAAGACAAAAGAGAAGGAGATTTGTTCTCTAAAGACTGCCACCAGGTGTTTTTTTACCCAGATGTGTTGGATAGGGATTGGTGGTTCGTATTGACACGTGAACCTAGATCAAAACATATTTTTGAGAACAATAGTGTTATCATGCCATGCGAGCTAGAAGATAAAGAGGGTGATCATGAGAAACGAGAGTGATATTGTACATGTGTTATTTCATCAATATTTATACTTTTTAAGATGGGTTTTTTGAAATATTAATATAATATGTATTTTGAATTAATTGGTAATTTGCATTGCGTTAATGTTAAAATCAATAATTCAAGTGATAATTTGCATTAATTATGTTGATCTCAAAAACAATGGTGTACTGTACAAATTAATTCTTTTTTTTTGTATCTAAGATCATAATAAAATAATGATAATTCTAAAGTACATGAATTTATTTGCATTATTTTCTAAACTTTATTATATTACAATAAATCATATTATTCTAGATTTAGTATTTTAAAATTATTTAAAATTTACAAATTTAAAAATTTAAAATTTTTTAATAAATTTATTTCACATTAATACAATTAAAATTTTACAAATATTTTACATACAATTACAATTACAATTTTACAATTTCACGTACAATTACAATTATAATTACAATTTTAGAATTTTACATATATACAATTACAATTTTACAAATTAAAAAATTACAAAAAACCAACATCAAATTTGACTAAAAACCACATTCTGCAAAACCACTAACTGCATCATTGTGATCATGATCATCGAACAAAACGCAATTAACATTATATATTAACATCATCACAACACAAACATCAAATATACATCTCATGTCAAATAGCTCATGCTATCACATACACATCTATTTGCAAGCTGCACATTAAATGAACATATCTAACATGACCTAACAACATACACATCATGATGATCACCAACATGTAAATTAAGTACAACTGAAACATGTAGATAAAATGCATGGACCATATATATATATATATATATATATATAACTGAATAATGTTAAAAATATACAATTGTAATATAAATGTCATGGATTAGCTGTTGGTAGTACAACATTAATATCAGTACTAGTGGCCGATGGTCCAGCCTCATCGCCATGATGGCTCCTGCTAGATGATGGTACGTTGTGCCTTGGAGACTGTCCATCACGTGTTGCAGCTCGATTGTAACATGCAACGGTCCTCGTTAGTCGCATAAAAGCTGTCATAACTCCTATGACATGCCGCATCAAGCTATACATGTCACGCGGCATGCCTCTCCAAATCCGTAATAGCCTATCATTGGCCTCTATGTCTTTGTAATGAGTGGGCCTGATGCCCGCCTCAACAATCAATGCGATGAGTTGGTCAACCAACTCCATCCTGTATCTAGGATCACCAAGTTGACGATGCACCGACGCACAAGTAGGAGCAGGTCTCTGATCTGTACCGGCCTCCTAATGATCCTCGGCATCTCGCATGCCCTCTTCACCATCAAAAGAGCCAATGTCAGCAAAATATATACAAGTACACAACAATAATTAGGAAATTTCATTACACAATTTAATAAAAACAAGTTAAAGAACATGTTAGAATAAATTTAAATAAAACAATAATATTACCTCTATTATCTGGCAGCTCATCAGCTGTGAAGAGGATGGTGGCACACCCTCACCAATCCAACCCCGCATAAGGACAAGGGACCATAATGAAGGGATTCTCATTAACATTGGCTAGCAACTCCAGTGCATCATCTGATATCCTCGTTGGAAAAAGACTCTCCTCCCTCTTGGGCATCATCTTCCACCACATGTGCATATGTGCCTCAGTAACCGGCCTACGAGGTTGCCGAAGAAAACTAGGTCTCATCTCTAGAAACCTCTCAAAAAATAAACAAAAAAACTCTGAAGCAAAAGGGAAGTTAACCCTCCCTTGTGCATGAGCATGACATCTATCTCATTCTGTACAGAACTGCTGCAAAAAAATGGTAGACCACCTAACAAGTCATGGATGTTGTTGTAAAGAATCAACATAATATAAAAGCGAGCAACTAATGCATTGCCCGTCATTGGTGTTGTGCGAAATGGTCAAAATGATAAGTGAGAGACACTGAACCTCCTCATGACCAAACATACCAATACGTAACTGCCCTCCAGCGACCTGAACCTCTGCAGGAGATACTAAATGTGCTCCAATGTATCTTTGGGAGTAAACTAATTGACTCCCTGCCACACAACCAATTACAACCTCAGGGAACGAGGCAAAATCCACCCCTCTCCTCGATAACCTTGTAATAAAATATACATCCTCCTCAGTGGGCGTGTACCACTGGTTGATACCAACCTGGAAATCCTGTCACTGGGCATTCCACCTTTGGATAAGATGTCTCAAAAACAAACTATGGGACTTTAGGGAACTAGCCTCCTCATAGAACTTGAGGAGGCCTACCTCTCGTAGGAGCCCCTGCATCGCTGCTGTAATAGGGGGAGGGTACGCATCTCTCTCCCTCTCTCTTGCCTCCCACAGGTGAACCATGTTATACTGTTCCGCCTATTTTTCTTGTTGTTGCCCCTCTTCTCTCCTTTCACGTCTGTGAATGATTGAAATATTAAACACAATTTTTTTATTAAATGACACATGTATTTAGAAATATACGTATATAAATATTTTCTGAAAATTAAATAAAACAATAGTCGATGCGCCAAAAACGCAGTCAAGGACCAGTCCCGGTGCGTCTTTCAACAGAGTGCACTGGATATAGTGCACCTAATGATATTCAGTGCACCGGGGGCAGTGCTCCAGAAAATGTTTTTAGCGCACCGTTCACTATGTGCTGTGCCATGAGGGCGGTGCACTGACTACACTATATGCTCTGAGGTGTATATCTAAGTCAATGCACCGCCCTCCTGCCATCGTACACAGTTGTCGGTGCGGTATTGTAAAAGGTCACACCATTGACGTAGGCCAAATATGGTAAGCCGTGGGCTGACAAAAATAGCCGTCCCGGGGCGGTTATTTCAGTCAATGCACCGCATCGCCACTATTCAACTAGGTCAATGGTGCGGTTAGGTAACTGAACGCCCGCTCTTTATAAGGAAATTTAACATAACACGGTGCACCTTTGGTGCCACCCCAGAACTGGTGTGGATACCCTTAGCACCGTTTTACCAGGCCAAACCGTTGACAATGTCGAATTGTGATATGTGGTGTGCTGACCACATTACACGCCCTGGGGCGTATTATTCTGTCAACGCACCATGTTGTCGCGATAGCACATTGTCAACATTGCAACCTAGTAAACGACCGCACCGCAGTTTTTAAATTTTTTAAAAATAACACGGTGCGCCTGGCGGTACCACCCCGAAACCGGTGCGGATACTGTTAGCACTAGTTGTGGTGCGACCTGTATATTTACAGGCAGCACCACAAATTGGTGCGAGCTGAACGGCTCGAGCGCACCGCGCGACATTTTTTTTTTTAATGGTTAATTTTAAGGTTTTTTGAAATTATAATCCACTAAAAGGTTTAATTATGGAAAAATAAGAAAAATACCTGTACATTTACCCGTCGAGGAGGAATATTGACTGTAGAATTTGTAAAAGAAAAATTTTCCACTGTTTTATAAAATTCAAGCTGGAGATTGGTGGCAATGCACAGCAGTAGTGCGTGCAATAAGTGCAATGGGAGCACAGATGTTAGGGTGGCTCAAACAAAGAAAACTTGCACCGGCACTTGAGAGCTCTGTAGCAATGAAAAAAGTGAAAAATTTGGTTTTTTGGGCGTAATTTGTTTTTATTTAACCATGTTCCAGTGCGCGGGGTTTTTACTGGCGTACCGGTGCGTTTATTGTATGCCACCCTAGGCGTCTTCTACTTTCGCACACATTTATGAAGCATCGGGGCAACGTATTTGTAATGCACCGATGCTCTACAATAATATGACGCACCGGGCACGATGTCCGGTGAGCCAATGATATGTGCGGTTCTTTGGCCATAATTTTTTTTTTTTATTTAACCCTTTTTTGGTGTGCGACGTTTATAGGGACCCCAGTGCGTTTTCATCATTTTTCCTCGGGCGATTTCTATTCCTCACACTTTTTATGAGGCACTGGGGCTGACGAGTTGACATGCACCGGTGTTATTCCGTAATTAAAGGCACCGGTGTTGTGTGTACGAAGCGCACAATTTCCGGTGTGCCAATGTTTTGTGCGGTTTTTTGGCCGTAATTTTTTTTATTTAACCATCTACCACTGCGCGGGGTTTATGGGCACCCCGGTGCGGTTGATTTATTCCACACTGGGCGATATCTGTTCTCATGCACATTTTCGGATGCACTGGTGTGGTAGAGATGTAAGGAACTGGTGCTATACAAGAATATGACGCATCGAGAAGGTGTGTTAGGAGCACACGGTTCATGGTGTGACTATGTGTTGTGTAGTTTTTTGGCCGTAATTTTTTATTTATTTAACCTTGTGCCAGTGTGCGGGGATTTCAGGGTGGCCCAGTGCGTTGGTGACCTGGTGCGTTTAAGGGCAACCCAGGCAGCTTCAGTGTTCACGCATTTTTTATGAGGTGTCAGTGTGCAAGTTATGTAAATACTAGTGCTCTAGAGAAATACAACACGCCAAGCGGGTGTGTATGGAGCGCACGGTGTCTGGTGTGCCATTTGTTTAACCGCATCGGTGCTTTTTACGATGATAAGAGCACCGGACGAAATATATCCGCAAAAACCTCCGCCCACCAACCTTCTCTAGAAACCTCCACTATAAACGGATGTCTGGGGTATGTTTATAAGGGGTTCCTCAAAAACATCCGCTAGAGGGTCTTTTCCTTGTAGTGAAATCTCACTGAAAAAATGTTAGATTTTGTAGGTTAAAGAAGGATCGTGGAGGTCAATTTATGAACTAGTATTTTTGAAGACTAAATACCATGAAATGGAAATTTCACCGTGAAAATGAAACAAGTTCACGACCATATTATTTTGATTACTTGGAGAAACCATGCCCAAAAATTTCAAGTTCCTAGGGATGTAATGCAGAATTATTCTGGATATCGACCTACAATGACATTCAATAAAGTCTCATATGGAGCTAATAGAAGAAAAATGGATAAATAATCAGAAATATAGCCCCATTCCTACACTTTTGATTCCATTGGTTCATAAGGACTCTTCAAGAAGATTTGATGTACCACGGTATGTCCATACATCTTCCCAAGCTCAAATTTCCCACTAAAGTTCGTGAAGTTTTCCTTTCCTATGTGGTTAACTTTAAATCCTTGGAATATAATTTATTGAACCAATTTTATAATATCAAAACTCTAGCCTACTTCTTTTCTCCCAGAAATATCCATAACCTCATGTTCCACTCACTCCTAACCCACCCAATAAATTAACTAGCTTCGCCTATAATTCTAAGTTACCCTGCTAGTTTCATTAGTTATTGAATAAAGAGAGCTTGTCGCTACTAATCCGTCAGAGTTTTCTTCTACTTCCTAGTTACTACTAATATTGTCTAACACAATTCCTTCATCTTCAAACATCTCACAATGTGATATAGATCTTGCAGTATGTTTTTGTACTTCACAAATCCACTATTACTACAAAAACAACAAAAATAACAACATTCTAACGACAATATTGGTGTTTCCACACAAGAACCAATACCAATAATATTTGTAGTTATCACACAAGAACTAACTATAGGATTTATGAAGAAATAGGTGTTTTCACAAAAGAATCAACACCTATAATTCATGTGGTTGCCACACAAGAACCAATCATAGGATTGCTAAAGTAAATAGGTGTTTCCATACAAGAAATGTAATCAGGCCATAGATAGAGGATAGACCAAAAGTTCTGATTATATATACATGTACATAATTCGTATGAATGAAATATTGTTCATGTTATATTGCATTTCCTTTGTGTATGTTCTGTCCATATAATTAACAAAAGTGATGAACAGTCGTAGGAGTCAGTCACGAGCATGATTATTTAAGATATTTCTGGTGGTTAAGGATTGCAAGAAAAAGTGATTCTGGTAGAAGGATTAGAAACGATTTTGTGGTTTGAATTTGCCTCTTAGGATGCATGGAGAGACAAAGTATAGATTGGATGGAATTGAATTTCAAAGTTGAGTATTGGTATCAAAACTATATTCAAGCACAGTCCATGAATCAGTACAGAGTGTGTGGATCAATAAAGTCAATATTGAGCAGAGAGGCCATGGATTGCTAAAACAATAGCGTTATTGAGAAGCCAAGATATATAAGTTAGAGAAGAATTGGCTCGTTGAAGCTAGGAGCATGCTCTGTGAAAACACACAAAGTCATGAGAGCCAAGCAAGAAGAAAGACTCACTCGTTGAATACAGAGGAACATCTCTATAAATCTTAATGGCTTGAATTTTGAATTGGTGTTGGTGAAGGTTGGAATTGATAAGTTAACCCGCATAGAAGAAAGGAATACATCCTCAATTAGTGTGTGATTTTTTTGCATGAGTCGATTAGGAGTTAGAAGTAAAAATTCACAAAGGTATTGTCAAATTGGAGGAGAGGTGATAATAACTTTCGATCGAATCAATAGATGCCCGATGAAGTTAAAGGACGGGAGATTGAAAAAGGGTTAATGGTAACCATCGATTGTAGCTACTGTTTTATATCAGTTCCTATTCTAAATTTTTGGTTCCTGTTCCAGCAGTTGGGTTCCTATTCCCACCTCCACGATTCTCATATATCAAGTTGTACTGAAGTAAAATGAGCACATGGGTTTTGAGGAACAGAGGATCAATATGCTAATGTGTTTCCTCAATCTCGCTCAGTTTTTCCAAATAGCGCATAAGACGATAAACTTATAAAACTGAATCCTTCCATGTGTATATAACTTATATGAGCGTAGTTTAATGAAATAGATAGAGTGTTGAAGCATTAAAGTCTCTTTCTTGAGACTTCTAGTGTACCCTTAGTGTTTTAAAGCTATCAATTATGGAGACATAGACCTGGTAGGTCATCACCTACTCACACTAGGTGCTATCCTCATAAGATATCACTTTTATGGCTACATCTCACCTTATTGGACCTCCACATACAATGTGTTCGCTTTTGCAACCACTACTTCTTTCTCTAGGCCATGGTCCCTTGGTTCTAGTACCAAATATAGGTTTTAGTCCTGTATAGTTAAATTTTGCAAATATATTCTTGGTAAAATATGAGAAAAATGAAATGGAATACACACATTAACATATTGATTTTACCTTGAAAACCCAAACTAAGGAAACCATAAATGTTTTTAAGTATATATCTTCTTCATAATATTAGAATACAATATGTATGTACTAGGGTATCCATAAACCACAAACCTACTTTACCTAGATTATAACACAATCATAGTTCCCATTGGTTGAAAAACTATGCATCATAAAACTATTAAAAGTGAAATTTATGTGTTGCAATCTGCCAAAAATAAATGCAAAAGATGCCCAATTTTCTTTATGGAGAACACTTCTCTTAAATCCACACACAAGAAAGCTTTTGTCTTCATATTACACTTGATGCAATATACAACTTATAAAAATAACATAAAAAAAAATATAACACATATGTTATATATAACTATAACCATAACTATAACTATAACCATAACTATAACCATAACTATAACTATAACTATAACTGTGTGGTATGTGTTTTATAAAAACTATTCCTATTATATAAAAAATATAGCCCATAACATTATATATATATATGTATATATAAAAGATGTAGATTACATAAATACTATTCTTGTTAAATGAAATGATTGAGTATTTCATATTATATATTTTATTTAATATTTTCTTTTTCAATTTTGAATTTCGTTCATTTGAAACCCTTGAATGTTATTTCTGAATTAAAATATATAATACACTTTAAAATGTGAATCTATTTATGGATCCTTCAATCCTTTATTGCTTTGGAAATTGAATTACGTTCCATTTTGATTATAAGTTCTTTGTTTTATTTCTCTCAAGTGGCTACATATTTTATATTTTCTTAAATCGTGTGTACTTTCGGTTTATAGTTTTATATGAAAAACATTTTTAAAATGTAAATGATATGGTTTCACATTTACACTAAGAATTAAACTTAATAATATCTAAATTAAATTGATGTTATGCTAGAAGGTTATATAAATTTTAGTTGTATTGATTAATTAATTATTATTATTCACTTAAACTTTAGTTGAGGTATATATCTTTCAACTAAGTGATAAAAAATTAAAATAGCTAAGTTAGTGTAGTATGTTCAATTTTTTGTCTTGATCAACAATCAACTACTCCCTATTGAATTCTTAGTGAGATATATATTCTAATTAAGTCATAGAAATTTGGAATAAGTGAATTAATATAACTTTTATCTTTATTAATTAACTAATTATTATTATCCACTCAAACTTTAGGTGAGGGATATCTCTTAAACTATGTGATAAAAAATTGGAATAAGTGAGTCAAAGTATTGTGTTAAAATTTTTGTCTTGATTAACCATTAATTACTTTCCATTGACTTCGTAGTGAGATATATATTTTAATTAAGTCATAGAAAATTGGAATAAGTGAATTAATTAAATTATTAATTTTGAAGTTATTTTTAAAAATTAGTATAGTTATATTAATTAAATGATTGGTAAATATATTAATTAGCAATTGCACTACATGTTGCAAAGGAAACGTTGTAAAGCTGTAGTATAGGAAAGAATAGCATAAATGAAAGAAGAGGTAGTAGGAACTTTCTTGGCTCCAACTTCTCCATAATAAGGGGTGGAGAATTATGTTTACTAAACCACTGGACCTCAAATCAAAATATCCATCTTGGGTAATTGATGTGGAACAACTTCTTTGCTATTAATTACATGTAAGATGTGATTTTTCATAATGGATGAGGCATTTTGGCCAAAGAACACATATTTCATTAAATTCAGAATTAAATGGTGGATCCAGAATTTCAAAATAACAAAAAACCTATATTCTAGTGATGTGCTTGTAATAAAATATTTCCAAATTTAATGAAATATGTGTTAAATTACTCAAGACGTCTATATGATGAAATCTACATGTTTGTTTTTTTTTTTTCTGCATGAAGGATGCACTTAGTTTTTATGACCAGTTTGGGCAAACTTCATCCTTCCAGGAAATGATTTTCTTTTATCACATTCACAATGTTTAATTCCTCTAATACTACTCCTATAGCTCTGACTCTTCTTTACAACTAGAATTATTTAATGGAATGAAAAATTATCACTGTGACAAGTTGTACTTCATAAGAGACTACTAAGAAGCTTCAGTATGGTAAATCCAACTTCACCTGTCATTTGAACATAGAGCATAGATTTATCTTAATCGTCAATTTTTATGGATAAGGGGCCTTTGGGCCTTTTTAACCCTTGGGGATGCTTAATTAATATTAGTTAAAATAACTTTATATTAATAAATGATCTACAATCATATTTCCATAATTCCTCTTTGAATGAAAAATATTCCACTTCTTTGGAACTTTTCACCTCAGTCAGAATAAAAAACATCATCAAGACCCAAAAGTAAAAAATCAGCTCATAATCGGGGAATCTAGTGACTTCTTTAAGGATCATAATTCAAGACCTTAGTGCCTTTTAAAGATAATTTATTTTCCCATCAAATAAAAAACAACAATAAAATTTTGTAGTGACGAGAATGGGAACAAATTTTAAATTTAATAACTCCCTTCCCTGGTGATAGTACATTTTGGTTTTGAAGGGAAATTATTTTCCCGATATTTTAAATAATAGACTCCTCCCCAAGTGACCCTTTAGAAATACCTTTTTTTTCAACTTATTGCAATAGTTAAGTGTCTTTGGTCTAGTATTTTCCGAGCGATTGAATTTAAAGGCAGAGATAAAGTGACTACTAGATAAAAAAGAGAAAAGTGACTAAATGTCAAATGAAAATAACATTGAGGAATCTCTTCTAATTTTCTCATATGGGCCTTCTCCAACTGATGAGGTAGTAGGAACTTTCTTGGCTCCAATTCCTCCAAAATAAGAAGTGGAGAATTATGTTGAATGAACTACCACTCATGGAACTCTGAATCCTCCTTACAATTGGAATGGTTTTCTTCCCATAACTCTATCTCGAGCTATAATTCTATCTTTCTCTTATTTCTAAATAAATTGTCTCTATATCACTATTGTCTGTCTCTTTTTGAGTGCTTGCTTGAATGAGTGAGATAATGTAGCTCATATGTGTTGGTGTCCAAGTGTGAATAAATATTCAAACCCTTTCCCACATTAATTATCAATCCGGGTGCATTGGTTATTGCAAGGTTAACGTGCACAATATGTGCAGATACAATAGCACAATTCTGATATCAATCGTGGATTCAATAATTTAAACAAATAAAAAATCACTGTAACAACAATAAAAGAATGGCAGTAATAAATTGTAAAGCTTGCAATTCATTCTCAACAATAAATATACCAGCAATTAGGTCTACTATTACTGTAATTACGAAATATGTAAAATAGAAAACATAATTAATAATGTACAGAAAGAATGCAACACCTCATCAGGAGAGTGGGCCCAACTCTTTGATTAGGTTTGTGAAGTAATAAAAAAATTACAAGAGTAACGCAAATATAACTTGCATTAACTCAATGAAATGTTATATTATAGATCTCCATTCCCTGCATAGCCAACCCTCTATGTGTTATCTCCTATGCGTTCTATCCTCCCCCTCTTTGATTTGTGTCCCTTTAAATATACAAACAAAAAAGGGAAATAGACTGATTACAAAATATCAATAAGAAATATGAGATCTAAAAGATATTTCCATCATGATTCAGCTGGCACAAGTCAAATTTGGCAATTACAATTGGGGCAATTTTGGAAAACAGCCACAATAGAAAATCTGCAAATCTGTCCTTCGAAGAACCCTGCGTTTATCTCAATCAAGACCGAATTTTGGAAAATTGTTCATAAGAAAACTAAGTTGGTGCGTTCTACACAAAACCCATGTTTCGAATTTTCAGGATTCTTCTCCATTTGCCCGAAACGTCCAATGCAAAATTGTCTCTTGTTATTCCAGTGAATTTCTGAGTTGAAATATTTAATTATCAGCTGAAGATCAAATCTGCAATCTGGAAGAGATATTGGAGGATAAAATAGCGAGTTATGTTATAAATAATTTATTAATAAACCATCATTGGCAAAATCATGCATAATAATCATTAATTTATTAAAATAAAGGAGAACAAGTATTATTTATCCAAAAGAGCATAAATAATTATGATTGATGGAATTATATAATAAATTATGATCAATAATGTGATAAAATAACATTATAAATGGATGGAATGTATGTTAAGAAGTGATAATAATAATACAAATTAGTGGCCCAACATCTCCCCCAACCTAAACATGTTGCATGTCCTCATGCAACCCAATGCCTCTGTATTAACCAAGTTGTAATACAATAATCAAAATGCTCACCCCAGCGCATGATATTGATGGAAGAGAAGGCTTCTTCCTCAAATTCTTCCTTCAAATAATTTTCATGTATAGTTTCAACCATATGTATATGAAGTTGAAACAAAGTATGATATAAGTCAATACAAAATTCATTACAAACCAGATTTTACTAAAATTTTGTAAGTAAATTTATAATATATCAATGTTTCTCTAATCCAAAAATCAAATCAATAAAACGAACGGATTTCAATATATCAGCAAAATGGTTTTAGGTAATCATGCATGATATTTTTAGAATTAACAAATTGGTTTATCTTGAAAATTTTCGGGTTTAATGATACATCTTTTTTGTCCAAAAATCAGAAGAATCCAGTTGATAGTTTTAAGGATATACACAAATCAATTTTAGGATTGTATACCTTAAATGAGGAAGAAATGAGAAATCATTCATCATGCATAAAAACCCTCCCCCCAAACAGGAGAATTAGCATTCCCTCATGCTACACTAGAAAATAAATTGGGGTGGTTTCTACAACCATGGCTGAAATCTTTGTTTGGTGTATAACAACATGGAATAAGAGAGATTTTGAGAATGAATAATGAGATCGATGGATGATAAAGAATATTAATGGCATGTTCATGATAATTAAATTAACACTCCCCCAAACTGAAATATTTTGTCTCTGAAAAATGGGAAGTGGTAAAGAAAGGGAAATAATGGTTGAAAAATATGAGTGAATAATGCTCAATGGTTTTTCATAACATTCTCCCAAAATTTTAATAAATCAAAACCTTATGCTATTTTACCTCAAGTTTTACCTCCATAAAAAATTGGAATGGCATGTATGGACTGACATTTTTTTGAAGCTGATGTAGGCTGAGCTAATGCTGAAAGTGATGCAGAAGGTGGAAGCCATGCATGCTGAAAAAGGTAATCAGAAAGTGTAGCAAGGTTTCCTTCTATCAAACCGATTAGTTTCTTTGTCATCTATAAAACATCTCACGAGTATCCTTAATCAGTAATTAATCACCTCAATTACCCCATTACATATAAAAGTGACATAAACATATTGCAAATGAAATGGGATAATAATGAATAAGAAGGGAAAATATGCATTCCCTATACCCATAAGCTTTGGTTGTCATTATGAGAATTATTTATCTCAGTCTTTGCTTCTCACGGTGTGTCTAATTACATGGGATTCAAAATCAGAATCAAGCCTCTTAGTGGTGTTGTTAATATATGAATAAATGGTGATTGATTGGGCAAGAAACTATCTTTGGTTAAATGTTGGATACTTGTAGAATAAAGGAATTATACAATAGATGATACAAAATTTCAAATATCAAATATCCTAAAAGTTTCATCCCTAACATTTAAAGTAAATATTTATAACTCAATAATAGATATAAACCATAACCACCATCATCTAAGAACTGATTAAATATTACTACATGAACCATGAGTTCTGGAAAACCTTGTATATGAAACATTCCGCTTTATTGGAAATTAGCTTTGAGAAAACAAGGTAACCAAGTATATTATAGTATTAAATTAACTTCTATATCATAGGCATAGCCACTGTTGCCAGCAGGCATCCATAACCTCGACATGGATGCCTTTTTAACCCATTGAGATGCCAGCGTCCCATCTATTAGAAATAAGCACATAGTTACAAAATCCATTAAATTACTTAGATGTAAACTTAATATCATTTTTATAGTGTGGTAACCAGTTAATAGCAATGCCATTCATGGGAGCTAATAAAAGTGAAAAAGTCGGCTCGTGATGAGACCTCTTGTCCTTCAGTTTTATGACCGAAGGCCATTACCATGCCTTGGTGACCAGCAGTGGTAATGTCACTTTATTAGGACCTATGATCATGGTAGGTCGGCTCGTGATGAGACCTCCTATCCTCTATTTGACCATTTATTTTTAATATTCAACTATGGTTATTGTTGATCAATAAAGATTACTTAATAGATGGGGTGGTAGGTCAGCTCCTTAAGAGCTAGGGATGGGGTAAAAAGTTGTGTAGTAACTATTTTCAAATTTGATAGTTTTTCTTCTCAAAAACTAATAACCTTCAAATGACTACTGATAAATATATTTTTCATTTTTGAGATTGGGGTTGAGGAATAGTTCATTACATAATGGCAGAAATATTTAAATACTTCTGTGGTCACAATCATAAATTTTACAAGATCGGGGACTTGACCAATGAGGAAAGTTGAAAGCTGGAATGATTAAATCATCTTTGCATAATTATTACTTAGAAATAAGATTATGTTTATAGATAAACAAAGATAAATTGACTACCCAAGCACTATGTCGAAGAGGTTAAAAGTGTTTCCCATTCACCAAAGAGAAAAACAAATCAGAAAGACCTACATATTTTGAATTCAACGTGAAAATTGGCCAACAACAGTAGTTGTGACTGAGGTAACAACAACAATGACTTAGGTAATAACAAGGAAAGGGGAAAAATAACGATGGTAGGAAGGTGACATGAAGGAGGATTAGTCACTTTACAAAATAATGAGGAATTAATATTGAATCATTCCTGAGAAGACTTAGCATAATAATCATCCTTATTAGTAAATACGAGACCTCCCCCCAAGTAAATTATGTCTGTCATCATTCATAGTTGGTCATGTCGTAAGAAAAATACCAATTAAATATATGGAGTCGATCGAGGACGTACCTAGAGACATACCTTGGCAGAGTAACAACACTGTAGAAGTAACAACACCAAGTACTTAGAACCATATCACCATGGAGTAACATCACCGAAGGAGTAACAACATTGGATACTTCAAAAAAAATTCGGAGTGACAGCAACGGAGGATTAACAACACCCAAGGAGTAACAACGGTGGCATATTCACAACACTAATGGAGTAACAGCAGTGGCGTATTCACAACACCGACGGAGTAACAACACCCAACACTTAGAAAAATTTTCAGAGTAACAACATCGGAGGAGTAACAACACCGAAGTAGTAAGAGCATTGGATACTTAGAAAATTTTCCAGAGCAACAACAGTGACAGATTCATAGCACCGACGGAGTAACAACTGTGACGGATTCACAGCACTGATGGAGTAACAGCAGTGACGGATTCACAACACCGATGGAGTAACAACAGTGACAGATTCACAACATTGACGGAGTAACAACAATGACGGATTCAAGGCACCGACAGAGTAACATCAATGATGGATTCACAACAAGAGTGGAGTAACAACAGCGATGGATTCATAGCACTGACAGAGTAACAACAGTGATGGATTCAGAGTGCCGACAGAGTAATAGCGGGGATGGATTCATAGCACTGACGGAGTAACAACATTGAGGAGTAGCAACATCGCAGAGTAACAACATCACGGACTAGTAGCATCTTGAGTAGCAACATCTAGAGTAACAAAACCCAAGGAGTAACAACAACCAAGGAGTAACAACATTATGGAGTGGCAACATCCAAGGAGTAATAACATCATGAGTAGCAGCATCCGGAGTAACAACATCATGGAGTAGTAGCATCCAAGGTGTAACAACATCACGAGTAGCAGCATCCGAAGTGACAGCATCATGGAGTAGCAACATCCAAGGAGTAACAGCATCAAGGAGTAATAGCATCGTGGAGTAGCAACATCCGAGGATTAGCAGCATACTGAGTAGTAGCATCCAAAGTAACAACATCCGAGGAGTAACAGTAACTGAGGAGTAACAAAATTACGGAGTGGCAGCATCCAAGGAGTAACAACATCACGAGTAGCAGCATATGGAGTAATAGCATCATGGAGTAGCAACATCGAAGGAGTAACATCATCACGAGTAGCAACATCCACAATAACAATATCATGAAACTTAAGAAATCTCTCCTTTTATTTTGAGAACAAAACAAAAAAAAAATGTGACTTTGAAGTAAACAATACCTAAAGCATAAAAACATAACAGAAATGAGAAAATAAATAAATAACTTAAGTTACAATGGTTATGATTTTTTTTTTTTTTTTTTTTTGTGCAGCAATGTTGTTTGTGAATGGTGAATGAATGGAAAATTTCTTTTTCAGAAATGACTTGGATTTTCAAATGGAAATCAATTCCTCATTTCTCATGTTATAAATTCGTTAATTGATGAAAAGTATTCATGTTGTTTTCTTTGTGTGAGGAAAATGTTTTTATTTCATTATCATTGCCTTGAAGAATCACTTGTTCATAAATTGACCTCATTTATTCTCCTCGAACTTGCAAAAAATGAGTGTCTACCTACAAAAAAACATGAAATCATGGAAGAAGAGAGGTGATCGGGCTCTCCTATTCCAAGAAATATGAAAAAAAAACAAGTAGTTACTCTATAAAACAAATCCATGAAAAAAATAACAAAGTAAAATTAATTCATTACCTGCGAGAGAGTGGTGGCCAACCATACTAACCAACAATTTTTCAATGATAACTTCTTTGTTTTTCGTCCAATTTGAGTGATTCCAAATTAAAATGAAATTGAATTCAAAGATACGTCTCCAATAGAAATAGGTTTTAAAAATTTCATGTAATGGTATGTTAAATTTTCTTAGAACAACCTGCATAACAGAGTCATTTTCTATTTTCTAGCTGAGACCAACAGTTGATAATTAAAGCATAACTTTTTCATTTGATGACAGATTGAACCGATTCAAATTTGATATTAAATTATATTCATTTATATATCTCCAATAGAAACATTTTTTCTAGAAAATAATAATTAATGGGTCAAATACGCTAGTGAACAACTGAGAAAACAGAGTTTCAAGAGTGTTGATTTACGATAAACAGTCAGTATTTTGGTCATAAATTGCTCATACGACACCGAAATAAAGTGATTAAAATTGTGTTGTAAACTATATTCATAGGGTAATATACCATAGAAACATTTTCCGAAATCCATTCATTTAAGCCTCCAAAAACGGATTGTCCCAACTTTGTTCCTTAGCTGTCTACTAGACATCCTGTCATTGTTTTGGTCATAACTTCTTCATTTCAACTTGAAATCGAGTGATTAAAATTGTGTTAGAAAGTATAAATGAAAGGATATGTTGGATAGAAACAGATCTTGAAAATATGCCCATTTGGTCCCTCAAAACATGACTGTCCCTACTTTTTTTCCAGAATTTTCATCACGCCTGCAAGCCATAAGATATGATAATAAATGAATTTTTCCAAGAAGGTGATCAAAATGAATATGATTTTTTGTAGAAATTTTATTTTCAATATAGCTCATCTACATACATAAATGAATTTGAATATTGATCACCAATGTTAATTTTCACAGCGTATTGCAACAAAAATAACTTTTTTTACATATAAATAAATTTATTTATTTATATATTTATTCATTCTATATTTTACACTACACTACACTACTTCGAAAAATAAAATATACTTACATATAAGAGTACTTCCAGTGAAGCCATTTTCGAAATAATGCCTTAAGTATGCACATACCCGTATTTGAAAAATATATGTTAATAAATACACAGGTATGGAAGACCAACTTCCCTGTTAAAGATAGTGCCAAGAGTTGTTGAAGTGTGGAGTGATGTTGCTAGCAAACAACAGAGTGAAACCAGTCTTCAATATAGCCTTGATTTCCCATATTTGTCGCATCCTAAAGTTCTGTGACTGAGTTCCAGATTGTGTTGATGCTTTCTGCCTTGACCTCATCCTATGCCTTTTTGTTTAGATCTTTGTTCATAGAACCAAATGAAGGAAAAAAAATTCAAACAATTCTTAAATCTCAGGTTCTGGAGCAGGTTGAAACTTCCCTCCCTAGGATGAAAGATTGGGTGTTTAAACAGAAATAAATAAAGAAAGAAAGAAAATCAAGAAATACTAAGCTCGGGACATGGAGAAGGGTAGCATTTCCCTCCCCGGGATGAGAGATTAGGCCCTAAGATATCAACAGAAATAAAAACAAAGAAAAATGACTAACGCTCAAGACCTAGAGCAGGATAACATTTCCCTCCCCAGGATGAGAGATCAGTTCCTAAGAAATCAATCAAAAAAGAAGAAAAATAGAACAACTATGCTCAGGACCTAGAGCAGGGCAACATTTCCCTCCCTAGGATGAGAGATTGGTTCCAAATAAATCAATCAAAAAGAAAAACAGAAAAACTACGCTTAAGACCTAGAGCAGGGTAGAATTTCCCTCCCTAGGACGAGAGATTGATCCTTAGATCAATATGAATCGTGTTCTTGCACCTTTGTTAGCCTCCCCGACAATGGTGCCAAAATCTTGGTGTCCAAGTGTGAATAAATATTCAAATCCTTTTCCACATTAATTATCAATCTGGGTGCGTTGGTTATTTTAAAGCTAACGTGCACAATATGTGCAGATACAATAGCACAATTCTGATATCAAGCGTGGATTTGATAATTTAAACAAAGTAAAAATCATTGTAACAACAATAAAATAATGGCAGTAATACATTGTAAAGCTTGCAATGTATTCACAACAATAAAGATACCAGTAGTTAGATCTACTGTTACGGCAATTACGAAATATGCAAAACAGAAAATAAAATTAACAATGTACAGAAAGAATGCAACACCTGATCAGGGGAGTGGGCCCAACTCTCTGATCAGGTTTGTGATGTACTCACAAACTTACAAGAGTAACATGAAGATAACTTGCATTAACTCAATGAAATGTTCTATTACAGATCTTCATTCCCTACATAGCCAACCCTTTATGTGTTATCTCCTATGTATTCTATCCTCCCCCTCTCTAATTTGTGTCCTTTTAAACATAAAAAAACAAAGGGAAATAGACTGATTACAAAATATCAATAAGAAAAATGAGATGTGAAAGATCTTTTCATCATGATTCAGCTGGCACAAGTCGAATCTGGCAATTAAAATTGGGACAATTTTGGAAAACGACCACAACAAAAAATCTCCAAATATGTCCTTCGAAGAACCCTGTGTTTCTCTCACTCAAGACCGAATTTTGGAAAAATTCTTCTAGGAAAACTAATTTGGTCCGTTCTGCACAAAACCCATTTTTCGGATTTTCAGGATTCTTCTTCGTTTGCTCGAAACTTTGAACGCAAAACTGTCTCTTGTTATTCCAACGAATTTCTGAGTTGGAATATTTAATTGTTAACTGAAGATCAAATCTGCAATTTGGAAGAGATATTTGAGGCTAAAATAGTGAGTTATGTTATAACAAATTCATTAATAAACCATCATTGGAAAAATCATGCATAATAATCATTAATTTATTAAAATAAAGGAGAACACGTATTATTTTTCCAAAAGACAATAAATAATTATGAAATGGAATTATATAATAAATTATGATAAATAATGTGATAAAATAACATTAGAAATGGATGAACTTCAGATCCACAATGGATTACTTACTTTGTGAATTTATTTTTAATCAGCATGAATGCATTCTTTATGCACATTTTTCAGTGTGTAAAAATTTGTGCCCCCTTCAAAACCACAACTTTAATCGGTTCTTTTGCATCTATCTCTCGCTGAGTATTTATAGTGATTTTCCTTTAAACACCAAAACTCATTTCCAAGCCCACTCTAATCAACTCTGACATTGTTTTACTTCTCTACATAATCTTCCATTCACAATGCACTAGTGCTACACTCGATATATTATTTTTTAATCCAACTTTTCCTTTCATGGTTTTTAGGTCTCAAGGTCTCCAATTCTCCTTAAGGCATTCCTTATGAGAAAGATTTTAAATTATTAGGAAATATTAGAGGATGCACCCTCAAATTATATTTCTTTTTCTATTTGGTTTCTCCAACATCTACAGAAACAATCTATTATCTATTTGAAAGTTCATGTTGAAGCCCAATTGCACTGCTAGAGACTTCTTTAATTAGAAAATAGAAATTCTCATACACTATTATAATATTCCTTTCTTATAAAAAACATGATGTCTAAAGAAATCTTTACCATGAAGAAAAGGGGAAATTCAAAGAGTGCTAATTTGTCATGAAAATGTGAAATTTGAAAAATGGAATATTAATATTTTTAAGTAGAAATTAGAAATTTGCATACACCAATCTATGTGGACAACTTTTCTTCACCATGTCTCCTTTCTTTTGTATGATAGCATATTCAATAGTATGTTTCCATCACACCTCTTCCATATATGATGGGTTTTGTTTCATATGTTTCTTTTCATCAAAAAGCATAAGAATTCTCGACAAGGGATCCCTTAATGCTAGAAAAATCATAGATCTCTCCCCTCTTCTATGATGTTCATTAGAAACATGAGCTTCCTTAAATTCATATTGAGCTGCATTCTGGCCATTTTCCATACTCGATGTATAATCTCCAACATGTTTCTTTCCTTTTGTATTACCAAGTATTTTCAAGTAGTGCTTGAATGTTTTAGATATGCTCCTTGAACTATGAAAGAGTTATTTTCCACTTCCTCTAGTCATATTTATGAGGAAACCTTATCTCCAAGAGTTTCATTAGAACATGTAGGAATGATTTACTCATGCGTCACTTTAGGAAAACTTATGTCCATATGGTGTTGGATTTTCTTGTTAACAACAATTAGATGTGAAGGGCAAGTTTCTTTACATACCACTTTTGGAATGGTGAAATTCAAATGTTTCTTCTTTTCTTTCAAAAGTTTCAATAAAAAAAACATTTAAAATAATAATTAGATAATGGTAAGGAAAATGTATTTACTAATTAAAATTTTCAATGTATATATAAAATAATATGAAGATGTATTTATCTTTTAATATTTAAAGTAATTTTTATAATAACAAATTTTATTTTATTTTTATTTTATATTTATATTGAGTTAAAAAAATTACTTAATCAAGTTTTTATTTGAACTATAATTTTTACCATTTACATCAATCCAAAAGTCATGAATATTGTAGATGTTATAAAAAATAAAATAATACTATAAAAAATCCACACTTCTTCTAATACTGTCATGTTTTATTTAATCAATTTGTTATTAGAATTATAATTTTTACAATTTACATCAATCCAAAATCCATGAATATTATAGAAGTTATAAAAAATAAAATAATATCATAAAAAATCCACACATATTCCAATAATATCATGTTTGACACAAAGAATAAAATTACACATCATTATTTAAAAACAAACTAGTTAATTCTATTTTCCCCTTTTTCTAATTCCAAATTATTAATGTTATATTTAAACTAAAACACACAAAAATATAAAATAGAGATGTATTTAAGATGTACGATAGAAAGGGCATCATAATGTACGCCAACTTCACGAAAAGGAAAATAACTTTAAGGGATTGAATACATCTGGTCACTATAATCTGGGAAGAAATTTTCAGTATCCAATATACAAGAATGTGGACAAGAATTTTCCTGATTAAAACTGATGGGCTTAGGAAAAAAAGTGGCATTAGAGTCATCATGTAGGAAATTCGAATAGGCCCATGAGGGAAGGATATTAAAATTTAACTTGAAAGGATTCGATACACCTGCAAGGCGTCTCGCATCTGAAGAAGAGTTTGGCTCTTGTTTTGTTGGATAACTTGGAGATATCGATCCCTTCTTCAGGTATTTTATTAGAGGGTAATCAATAACTTCTTCTCTCTCACCCTGCTGGTTGGAAATTGTTGGAGTAAGGAAATTCACGGTCGGTTCCTTAATATTTGGCTATGTCGGTGTAACGAACATCAATCCAATACATGCATTGGCATGAGCTTTCTTGTTAAAATGTGTATTCCAATAGTTATTGAATTTGTTATTAGTTCTTCCTGGTATACGACCAACAATTAATGCCCACCCACAATTACCGCACAAAATACATATTAAGATCAATGTTATGCCAAATGATAGAAGAAAAAATGAGCATATATCAAAGAAACTGCAGACTGCAAACATTTTTTCCCTACCTATTACCAAGAATTTTATAAAGACTTATTATAAGGTCTTCTTCATCCGGCAAAATGTTACCACATTTGAGGTTCGGTTTAAGATAGTTCACCCAACGAAACCTACAACTCTTTCCACAATGCTTCAGACCTGCGTGAAACCATGCTACCTTTTCAACTCTCATCTACCAACCAGTATCACTAGTACATCAACTACTATTATAATAGCTAGGAAACGAGGAATCATTTTACGATATTTACAAGTAGTTATGTCACAAATTCGCGAAAGCTTCAAGAAAATAACCTAGAAATCAGAGATAAATTAAACTTAGGGTGAGAAAACTTTAAAGAAGTTTTATCTATGCACATAAATAATAAGTTGAAGCACCTCTATTATAATAAAATTGAAGAGTCATCTACATGTCCAATAATCTTTTGGTGCACATAATGCAAGCAAAAACTATGCATCAGGCCTCACTAAAGCACAAAATAATCGTCTAAATATAGGGATAGGTTTATATGTTACTTGTAGCACAATTCTCATTCATTTGTGGGAATATGGGGGAGTAAATAATAAAAATAATAAACCTAAAGCAGGCAAGGCCTGGAATGAAATTTGCTATAACCCACCCAGAGCATTATGTCTAGACTTGTTTGCTTATACATGAAGTGGTTGGCTCTGTACATGTTCATTTGTACTTACTTTCCTTCCATGTGCATTATTGGAGATACAAATTTTAAGAATGCATTCTCCCTTTTCTCCATATATATATATATATATATATATATATATATGCCTTATTATTGTTATTATTATTATTATTATGTTTTTGTTGTTGCAGTTTTTCGTTTAACTTACTATCAAGAAACGGTTAAGCTATCAAGAAATAGTTCAGCAACCAACTCTAACTATTAGTTTTTCTTAACTATTAATTATTAATCTGATGGCCTAAAAATCTTCAATCTTCTAACATTCAATCCAATGTTGCATACCAGTATAGAGTGGAAGCTAGGGGAGTTGTTTTCAAAGAGGGAATAAAAGTGTAATTTATGTTTATGACATGTGTTTGTATGGTTAAGAGCATGTGTTTCTATGGTTAAGATCATGATTAGTTTTTTTTTAATGATAGTAGAATATTATAAGGAAGGGGGTTGTGGTTACCACTATACTTTTCCATTGTCTGAGTACCGCTATACTTGTCCATTATATGAGTTCCCATCATGTCATCGATAATGACACATAAAAAAGGTTAAATGTCATTTGAATAACACATACACAAGGTTAAATGTAATTTGAATATTCTAGACTACGTGGGGAGGTACAGGAAGACTCGAGGAAAAATTGATAGTATAGACTCCGAACTGACCAGGAGATCAACCAAAATCTCCTTCTCCTTCGATGAGCATAGTGATTACCTAGGGAAAATGCCTAGAGGTTCTACCCAATATTTATTATGACTCACTCGTTTTTTTGCTTGCAACATCATTGTTGGGTATGTGTTATATTCTTTCCACAAATAAGCAACCGGGGGGTCACAGGGGGGGCAGTAGCCCCCCCTGTCGGGGTTTGGGGTTGGTCCTTAATTTCCGGTGGGTAGTCCGCGTCCATGGTTTTTTGCATGGTTTTGCACATGGTATTGGGGCACGATGGTTTTCGGCCCCTGGTATTTTTTTTAGATCCGATCAAGGGAACTACGGTTATGTTCTAATCCAGGGTTTATGTATTGGGGTTTATGTATGCTTCGGCATGTATATATATGTGTTGTAACACTAAAAGGAATATAATGAAAAATCAAGCTGGTCGTCCCGATTTGGGATCCAGGGGAAAATCTCTGTGTTTATCTGTTTTATGTTTTATGCTCTCGCTATTGTTTATCTTATGTTATAAGATTCGTGAGTAGATAATTTATGTTCAGGGTTCAAACCTACAATCATAGTCTTTTTTTCTTTATATGTTGATGTATGTCGAGGTCTTTCATAGCTAGTCTCTTTATTATAAGTTTTGATTTACAATATTTTCTAGTTAGACCCCAATACTTATAGCACCATAGTCTTTTTTTCTTTTTATGTTCATGTATATCAATGCCTTGTATAGAAATTCTCTTTATTTTAGTTTTTTTTTACAAAATGTTCTACTTAAACGAGGTCTTAACAACATCAAGACTTTAAATTTATGTTACTAATGTTACTTTGAACTTGTGCTACCAATAATAATAAAAAATAAATCTATGTAATTCTTATTTGAAGTAATGTGAGATTACTAACTTCAACAAGGCAGCATAGCTAGCATTCCATAAAACGTGAACTTTGATAGGTACCCATAGTCCATATTTTAGCTCATTATGATAAAGCTAGAAAATAGGATCGCATCTCAAGATATTTAATTATTGAACTTTGAAAAGTACCTATAGTCCATATTTTAGCTCGTTATGATAAGGCTAGAAAATAGGATCCCTGATAAATGCATCTCAAGATATCAACGACTATCCCTGATAAATGTATTTTGCACTCTAAAAAAAGTTTACACATGAAGAAAATTGATCCCTCTTGGCTCATGTTAGATCTGTACTTATGATAGATCTATGTTTTTGTTTAGGAAATGAATTACTGTATTCTTAATTTATTATTTTTTGTTAATTATTTTAATTTTTAATTAAATAAAAAATATTGATATATAATTTTAAATTTTATTTCAATAAAATATTTATTTATATTCAATTTTTTTTAATGATAGTAGAATATTATAGGGAAGGGGGTTGTGGTTACCACTATACTTGTCCATTGTATGAATTTCCATCATTTCATTGATCATGACACATAAGCAAGGTTAAATGTAATTTGAATATTACAGACTACATAGGGAGGTACATGAAGAATCACCAAGATAATTCTATCACAGTGGGAGAGCTAGAGGAAAAATTGATAGTATAGATTGGGAACTCACCAGGAGATCAACCAAAATCTCCTTCTCCTCGAATGAGCATAGTGATTAGCTAGGGAAAATTCCTATAAATTCTACCAAATAGTTGTTATGACTCACTAGCTTTTTTCTTGCAACATCATAGTCTTTTTTTTCTTTTTATGTTGATGTATGTCGAGGTATTTCATAGCGAGTCTCTTTATTATACTTTTTATTTACAAGATGTTCTAGTTAGACCCCAATGGTTGTGCCATTACGACTCACTATTTTTTTTCACTTCTAGCACCATAGTCTTTTTTTTCTTTTTATGTTGATGTATATCAATGTCTTGCATAGAAAGTCTCTTTATTTTAAGTTTTTGCTTACAAAATGTTCTACTTGAACGAGGTCTTAACAACATCAAGAATTTAAATTTATGTTACTAATTTTACTTTGAACTTATGCTACCAATAATAATAAAAAATCAATCTATGTAATTCTTATTTGAGGTAATGCGAGATTACTAACTTCAACAAGGCCACATAGCTAGCATTCCTTGCCACTAATTTTAATTATTGAACTTTGACAGGTACCCATAGTCCATATTTTAGCTCATTATGATAAGGCTAGAAAATAGGATCCCTGATAAATGCATCTCAAGATATCAAGGACTATCAAATTACGAATTCCTTTAAATATTTTCAAAGAAAAATTAAAAAAATATTATTAATTTTTTATAATATAATCCATTTAAAAATAAAAAGAAAAAGTATATATAATAAAATTAATATATCATATAATTAATATAGGTTAGGAGTCATAGATGTCTCAATCCTAACATGAGTCTCACCTAATTACTATCAAGTTATGATTTCTTTTAAATCTTGAAAACAAAACAAAAAAAATATTATTAAATTTTTGTAATATGATTTATGTTACAAATATTTCTAAAAAAAATAAATTTTATGCATATATAAGACAATTATTATGTTAGTAATAACATAAGTTAAGAGTAATAGGAAATAGAGTATTAGGTTTCTATCAAGTTATCAATTCTCTTAGATGGAAAAAAAAATATTATTACATTTTTATAATATGATTTATGCTATAAATAAAGTTTTTAACACATTTTATGTATATATAACAAACTTATTTTGTCATATACTTAGCATAGGTTAAGAATAATAATAAAAATAATATTAAGTTCTTACCATGTCTTTTAGGTTAAAAGAGTTTTTTTGATGAATTATAGGTATAAATGATATATAATAATACTTTGATTTTATGTTATGTCTAAGCTAAACATAAATTGGTGTATGAGACTTTATTTTTTTTTCAGACAAAATTGTGTATAAGACTTTTTTGTTTGTGAAGGCAAGGGAATTTCCTTTAAATTTGAATTTGTAACCCTTATGATGCATGCAACTTAAATTTGAACTTATAACCATTACGATGTATGAAACTTCATTATTTATGAGGTAATTAAACTTATGTTACTAATGTTACTTTGAACTTATACTACCAATAATAATAAAAAATCAATCTATGTAATTCGTATTCGAAGTAATGCGAGATTACTAACTTCAACAAGGCCACATAGCTAGCATTCCCTGCCACTTAGTTTAATTATTGAACTTTGACAGGTACCCATAGTCCATATTTTATCTCGTTATGATAAGGCTAGAAAATAGGATCCTTGATAAATGCATGGAAAGGTATCAAGAACTATCAAATTATGAATTCCTTCAAATCTTTTGAAAGAAAAATTTAAAAAATATTATTAAATTTTTATAATATAATCCATTTAAAAAGAAAAAAAAAGTATATATAATATAATTATTATATCATATAACTAATATAGGTTAGGAGTCATAGATGTCTCAATCCTATCAATTATTTTAAATCTTGAAAACAAAACAAAAGAAAATGTTATTAAATTTTTGTAATATGATTTATGTTACAAATATTTCTAAAAAATATAAATGTTATGCATATATAACACAATTATTATGCTAGTTATACCATAATTTAAGAGTAATAAGAAATAGAGTATTAGGTTTCTATCAATTTATCAATTCTCTTCCCCGGATGCAGGTGACAGAATTGACACGCTTGACAATCACATCCCACACTCCTCGGGAGGCAGAGATCCTCTGCACAGAACCTCACCTGCTGTGAATCCTTAAACCATTAGCCACTTGCACGAGACTCACAGAATCAGAAATGATGACAAGAGGACGTGTACTGCGTCACCTTGTCCAAAGCATCACCTCACATCTATCACCATAAATGATCACCATGATTAACCCATATTGCAGCCATCCCCCTTCCCTCAAGCCTTCTTAGGTGATCAATCATAGCGCGCAGATGCGTGTGAAGCCTACTCATTTCTATCCTCCTCGCACACACCCTAGACCCTTTAAAAATATGAGCTCTCAGCCCCTTTCAATACATAGTCTGTTATCTCTGCCTTTTGCCTCTTTAACTCTGCTCTGGCTTCTCCCTGACTTTAGAACGCTGCGAGGCTCTATTCTCAGCATCGTGCTATGCAGTCTCCTTTTGGCTCCTAGACTTCACCAGAGAACTATCCTAGGAGGACAAAGAGGGCCCCTCCCTCGCCAATATCATCGTGGCGACAACAAGCGTCTAGAGTCATTGGACGAATCCTCTTCCAACACTTTTGTGCGTTAGAATCCTGATCCTGAGCAGAATGCAGAAGCTCCTGGGCACACTGCATAGAGAGGAATACGTGGCCCGCGGAAGTCCACCATCTCTCCCCAGCACCTCCAGTGCCGCAAAATTGATCTGCTACTGGTTCAGGAGGAGGAAGATGAGGATTTGGACGTCTGGGTGATGGATTTCGATGGCATCTAGACACGTGTCCCCAATGGCATAGATCTGGATCCCCCCATACTTTGTGCACTGGTCCACAATCCTAGGCGTACAGTGGCAGATGCGGAGGAAGCTGCTACACAGGCTCCTGCTTGCCCCATTGAGGAGGAGGTCCCCAACAGTGATGATGAAGATGAAAAGTGAAGCCTACGCAGTTGCACAGTTCTCCCAATTTTTTTGTCAAGCTTTCCATCGGTGCCTTTTTGCTACCGTTTAATTTGTGCTACTTATATATGCCACCGCTACTGCGCATAATGTAATTTTCTGTTTTAAGTTTTGTTCAAGATGGTTTCCTCCCCCGAGGCAGCCTAGAAACCATGTAACGAAGGCTGGGATTAGCTAAGTGTAGCTTGCCAACCCAGCCTGTAGCATATGTAACTTCTATGTTTTCGAATTAATAGAATAGCCTAATTTACCAAAAAAAACAAGTTATCAATTCTCTTAGATGGAAAAAAAAATATTATTACTTTTTTATAATATGATTTATGCTATAAATAAAAATTTTAACACATTACACAGACACACACACACACACACACACACACACACACACACATATATATATTCTTGGTGATTCACGTTCCTATGTGCCCGCACACTTGTACCGGCTAGATCCATAGTCTTAAGAATCTCAACAAATCTTGCTGATAGGATCTACTGCTGGCCTAACCCCGCAGGCATCTAGGAGATTTCATTCTATGACCTCTCAATCTAGGTGTGCTTTCAAGCGGAGACTCAACCAATTGAGCTAACCCTTGGTGCTGACATTTTATGTATATATAACACACTTATTTTGTCATATAATTAACATAGGTTAAGAGTAATAATAAAAATAATATTAAGTTCTTATCATGTCTTTAGGTTAAAAGTGTTTTTTTTAAATGAATTATAGGTATATAATGATATATAATAATACTTTGATTTTATGTTATGGTTAAGCTAAACATAAATTGGTGAATGAGACTCTCTTGTTTTTGAGACAAATTTGTGTATAAGAATTTTTTGTTTGTGAAGGCAAGGGACTTTCCATTAAATTTGAATTTATAACCCTTATGATACATGAAACTTAAATTTAAACTCATAACCATTATGATGTATGAAACTTCCTTATAATGAGGCAATTTCATATACAAAACCTCTGTTTTTTATTATAATTAATTTTATTATTCTATATTATTCTATATTATTATTCACATGAATAATATTATATAAAAATATTTATTGTTCAAAACTTTTTACCATTCTATATAACTATAATAAAGTTATGAAGAAATCTTTCGGTAATAATCACATTACAATGAACAATGTCGAAGCGTTTCAAACCAACCAGTGTGGCTCATCATCAGGATTACTCCACAAAAGAATTAATGTTTTAGATTACTCCGCATGCCAAGTTTTATTTGTCGTCATTTCAATTATTATTACACTGCTCTCGTATTGTGACAAAATTTCCCCTTTTACTCGTTCTTCTTCTTATTTTGTAGGCAAGTCCAAACAAACAAAGTTCCTTTGAAATTTCTAAGGCCACAAAGAAGTCCAAGAAACCCATGGCTCCCCCTAATCTTGTGTCTCCTGCTAACAAAGCAACAAAATGTCACTTATATTCACAGATACTACATGCGCAACAAAAAGAAGTTATGCTTCTTGGGAAGCAATATATATGTTGTTTGAAGACGAAAAACCCTGGAGGGTTGAAAGAAAAACTACTACAGATGCTTCTGATACCTCAAAAGCTACTATTTCCAACATTGCCAACTCTTTTATACACATAATTGCCACATGCCCCAAGATTCTACCATATACAAATATGGTGAAATGGATTATTGACAACCTCAACATCGGAGATAGAACCTTCCTAACAAGTAGAGGCACAATGATATGGTCGTTTAGGACTTAAAATTTGAAGAAGATGTACCATATTGGAGACCCCAAGAAGGTGTATGATAAATATTTCCTAGTGTAATTTGCAAAGGAAAATAAGTCGCAATCAGATCCCATAAAGAAATGGAGGAGTAACCCTAACAAGAATAAACACGATGATAAGGGTAGGTATCCCACTGCTTCGGTTGCTGGTCTCTACTGTTATACTTCCGCTATGATGTCTATACTTTTTGGCCAACCCTATAACAGTAATTTCCCCATTGAATGGGTTCCCCTTATGGATGCCTTCACAGACTCCTACATCATGGACTGGGGAACCATTTTGTCAAACAATATTGTTACCCCGATTCTTGAGTAAAGGAAAAATTGTTTCATTTCATCTAAGATCCTTCACCAATTCTATATGAGTGCCTACATTATGGATGCAATGTTTTTTACATCATATTTTCCAACCATGGGTTGGAAATGGACTATCCAAGACCCCACTCACATTCATGTTTATCATAATATTCTATGGGAATCTAAATACAAAACAGATTTCTACAAGATTTTCCATGGAGTTATGCTCCCACTATTTCAAGTTGTGTTTGATTAAAAGGCCCCTAGATTGTCTAAATAATCCCAAGATGACTTCACATCCATTGGGAAATGGTTTGGGGAAGAGTTATTTATACATTCCTCCCATTATACATTCCAAACAAAATTCTCGTAAGAGAAATTTAATATCAGAAAGTGGGTCATGGATTAACCAAAGTTTTGAAAGAAGCAAAGAAAGCTTCATGGCCTTCATTTCTTATTTATTGTGGTGTCTATGCTTTAGAAAATTTCAAACATGTCGGGTTAGAAATTAATAAAATCCAATGTTTGAAATTATTTACAATCTCTAACTGGCAACATGACCTAGACCAAGTTGTATTTAATTTCACAACTCAAATGAAAATCAAGCCATTTTCCCATGAAAATGATGATTTTTGATGATTTGTTTGAGTCGGTCGATACTTATTCAACAGTGGATAAATTTGCGACATCACACCTTGATCCTCAGCAACTAGCAAAGTTCAAGCATTACATGAATAGAAGGTTGGAATGTATTCCTCTAAATATTCTAGAGGTCTATCTCATAGAAAGAACACAAAATAGAAGAGCAGAAGCAGTGGAAAAAAGAATAGGGAAAGGAACAACCCCATAAGGATACTGAAGTCCTTAGTGGAACAAAAGGAGATAAGTCTACAGGAACTAGAACTAAATATCCAATGTTTTCCAATGACTTAGATGAAGTCTGGAAAGAATTTTATCAACAACTTAAGGGAGACCAAGAAGTGGTGATCATTGATCATCAAGAAAAATTTGAAACACCTCATGGTAAAAGTCAAAACTCGTTTACTACTATGTCAACTGATAAATCTGTTAGTACAGAATAAGTAGAAGTTATATCAACCTGCCCAACATCAAAAATTGTGTTGAAAATCGAGGAAATATCTCCTTTGGATATCTTTTACAACCCAAGACATAATGTTGTCATGATTAAACAGAGGAAGAGGAGAAGAATAGAACAATAATAGGCCCTTGTTCCTGGGGATGTCTCTATGGAAATAGTTTTGAAGGACCCACAAGCATATCCATATCAAGATCTAATGCAGTTAACTCAGTATGAAGGTGCTTATGCATCTCCCACCATTGACAAAGCCACTGAAGTTCAAAAATTAGTCAAAGAGAAGGATTAAATAATCCTTCAATTATAACACAAATTTCTAGAAGAGAATCAAAGAATTAATCATCAATTACAAGCACAAGTGTCATAGCCCCAAAAAATCTTGAATCAACTAAAGCTACAACACCAATTTGATGTTGGTGCTACAGATGATCAGATACACCAACTACAATTCAAGGTTGAAAAATTGAAAGATAATCCTAAAGTGGGTGAATTTAAAAAGGAATATTTAGAATGAAATACTTGTTTAGCCCAACAACAAGTTGTTTTCTGTCAAAAAATATCTAGCATAATTGAGTTGTGTGAAACAACCAATTCACTGATGAATCGAGTAGCTCACCATAGGATCAAATTTTATGAAATTGATGATAATGTCTCTCAATACATCACTGGGAAAGATATTATTGAAGTCTGAAAGGAAAATTTTCCCAGGATTAAAGATTCTAAAGAAGAAATCTTGTTCACTAATTGGGACATACAGTTAAAGCAAGCTGAAAGGGAAATTTGCAGGGCTAGGGATGTTGCCAACAACATTGTTGAAACAGTCAGCCAAAACCTCTTTGCTGCTAATCTGATTGATAAATGCCCACCTGGTTCTCGACCTGTTGTAAAATATTTGATGTGTGAAACAACCAATTCACTGATGAATCGAGTAGCTCACCATAGGATAAAATTTGATGAATTTGATGAAATTGATGATAATGTTTCTCAATACGTCACCGGGAAAGATATTATTTAAGTCTGAAAGGAAAATTTTCCCAAGATTAAAGATTCTAAAGAAGAAATCTTGTTCACTAATTGGGACATACAGTTAAAGCAAGCTAAAAGGGCAATTTGCAGGGCTAGGGATGTTTCCAACAACATTGTTGAAACAGTCAGCCAAAACCTCTTTGCTGCTAATATGATTGATAAATGCCCACCTGGTTCTCGACCTGTTGTAAAATATTTGATAAGACAGTGGTAGGAAATGTCTAAGATGAAGGAAGAAAACATAAAAATATTGGATAAGTTGGATTGGGACAAGTATTGGAAGCACTTGGTCAAGCCACATAGCCAATGGATAATGTTGTGTTGTCTAGCTAGGGGTTATAGGGGTAAAAAAATAACAATAAGGTTGGCTACACTAACATAATAAGGGACTACACTATTAATATAGGGACTTAACATGCCCCTCTCTTTCAAACAAGTGTTGTCCTCAACGCTTGACTATTACTTGATGCTTCTGTATAAAATTCTCATCCTCCCATGTGGAATATTCTATAGGAAAGTTCTTCCACTTACTGAGATACTTTGAAATTGATCGTAATTGTCGAGTTCTTGTTTCTATGACTACTTCAGAACTTCTTTCGATGTGATGTTGATCTTCCTGTTGTTTCATTATATTCTGCACCAAAGTTAGGTTATCCTTTGAGAGTTGGAGAAATTGTTGTTGATGCTCGATTTGATCTTCCACTAATTTATCATCAATATTAGTTATTATTTGATCCTTTAAACCATCCAACTTAGCCTCCATTTCTGCTTTTAAACCACCTATGTCATCTTCGATTGCTCTTCGTAAGATCGAAATTTGTTGCACTTGGTACCATAATTTTGATATCTCATACTACAATTCTTCCTCTTCATGCATCATAGTATAGATTTTTGAGGCCTTAATGGTTATGGAATTATCTTTTGGAGGCATTATAGAACCCAATACTGATAAAAAATCTAAAATATGCCCTTGGAATCACTTCAAACTGCTTTTTCAAACAACCGTTATGCAATTTTAAAAACCAAATACACACCTTTTTCTTGCTTTTGAGGAGCTCGATATTGAAACTGAATTATCTCTGTGATTTCAGATTTTCATTGTCTGAAATTTGGCACTAAGGTAGCCTTATGAATTCTCTTTCAAATTCCATAGATCTGACTTGATTTGGATTCTTGACGGCAAAGTTGCACCCAATCTCCTACGACGACCTAATTATGGATTGGTTATATAGATCAAACTTATATGACTTGCCACGTGTCACTGTTTCCTCCTTTGGCTCTGAAATTGATAGAAAGGAAACCACAGTCCGTTTTCTTCTAGTCATTTCTTACATAACACCAATCCAATGCTCATAGAGAGAGTTATGAAGATTTTCCAACGATCACCTCTTTGAGATGAAATTCGGGAGCCTGAAAAAGACCTACCTTCCACAGATCATATCTCTGAAAATATTGCGAAAAAAGCTCTGAAATTTTGCGAAAATGTTCCTCAGGATTTTGGCTTTGCGCTCTAAAAATTTTAGCTTTTGAACCTTCGTAGAAAAAAAGTTATAGTGAAAATTCTGCGATGACCTTTTTAAGTGAAATTCAGGATCCTGCAAACATACCTAACTTCCATAGATAATATCTCCGAAAATATTGCGAACCAAGCTCTGAAATTTTGGGATGATGTTTCTCAGGATTTCGGCTTCGCACTCTAAAAATTTCCGCTTCTGAACCTTCGTAGAAAAAAGTTACAGCGAAAATTCCACGATGACATGTTTGGAGCAGCGAAACCCTAGAATCCAAAGCTCTGATACCAAATGTTGTGAAACCAGCTCCAAAAATAGAAGAAAAGAGATATCAACGCCTTAGAAATAAGCCACCTCGAGGGGGAAACCTCCAATACATTACATGAATGAACAATTCTTGGATGATACAAATGACAAAACCTCATTTTCATATATAGGAGTCCATGGGGCCACAATGTAATCCTAGCCGACCTAAAAATAATAATGTAAGGGCACAATAATAACAATATGGGGGTTACAGGGGTACAACAATAACAATAAGGGTGGCTACACTAACATAATAAGGGACTACACTATTAATATAGGGACTTAACAATTTTTTATGTGACCAAAATAAGGTACTTGTGATGAAATGAAGAGAGCATCATTTTGATTAATTAGAGCTTGCATTGTTAATGTAGGATGGCATCATAACAACATATGTGCACATGTTCAAGTAATTTATAACATATATTAACAAGTTATATCTTTCCCATAAAACAAATGAAGCATCTTTGTGCATCAATTAATTTGACCAATAATGAGTTTAGTTATTATTTTATGTATGAAAAACACCATCCCTAAGTTTTTATTAATGTAATTGATACAAGGCATTGAATAGAATAATATGATTCTAAGTGTTTCTGACCAACTTGCACCTAGTTGTAGCATATCCCTCTACAACCACTTCAACAAAAGATTTTGGGAATATAGGAAGTGTTGTTATTTATATTTTTGGTCATAAAAGATAATCTCTCATGTTATATCAACCAGACATCAATGTCTCAGTTACCAATGTTTTTGTAATATTTTCCCACTAGAAATACAATTTATGTTGTTTATTCTTTATGTGTGACTATCTATAGATTTCATGGTTTGATTTTATAGATGAGCATATAGGAAAAACCCTTAGAAGTGGCCCACTCCATGGTAAAGATGATGTGTATTATATGTGCATATTATATGCTTTTGTGGTAGTTCTAATGCTCTTTATTTTTAATTTTTGTTGTTAATTACATTTCTATTTTTTATGCGTGATTAGCGTTTTGATTGATTTCATTCTATTATAGTATGTTTTATTTACTTTTGCAAGCAGGTGTACTTTAATTTTTTGCAATGTTATTTTTAAACTCATAGTTATTTTTGTTTAAGGTGATGATTCCTATGGATTTTGGCTAGTACATATGTCTGTAATAGTTGCAACAGAATATGTATGCTAAAGAATTTTCCAAATTTAATTCCATTGGTGAAACAGAGCGCTAGATCCTAACTTAGGATGTCTAGGATGCCATGTAGTTGTGATTTAGGGCTAACTAATAGAAACATATTCCACCAAGACTCTGTGTCACATAAGGATTTCCTTTCTGTAGTATAATTCAATTAGGAAATGGGAATATTTGATCGATACTGAAATGATAAATTTTCGAAAAAACTTGTGGTTGCTGGCCTAGGATGGAAATTAGAAACAACATACCCTGAAACATGTTTCCCAACATATTTGATATATTCTTTCAAGTAGTTTTTTAAAACCATTTATATTGGACATATCCCTCTCAATCTAATTCAATTTCACTTTTTAATCTCCCTAATCACACATGGTATGGAAAATTTATCATCAAAATATCTTCGAGTAGTCTAGGTTTGCCACCACTCCCTAGTAGGGAACAACGAATATTTTCCAATAAGTCCTTTAGTAAATTTATTTGATATGCACTACTTGTATTTTTGTTAACATTTTTATGTTTATTAGAGGAAAAAAATCATCATAACTCTTTTCCTTCATAATTTGACCATATCTCACCGAAAAAATGTAGATTTTGTAGGTTAAAGAATGATCGTGGAGGTCAATCCTTGAATTAGTCTTTTTGAAGGCTAAATACCATGAAATGGGAATTTCACCATGAAATTGAAACAAGTTTGCTACCATATTATTTTTATTACTTGGAGAAACCATGCCAAAAAAGTTCAAGTTCCTAGGGATGCAATGAAAAATTATTCCAGATATCGACCTACAACGACATTAAATAAAGTCTCAGATGGAGAGAATAGAAGAAAAATGGATAAATAATCAGAATTCTAGCCCATTCCTACACTTTTGATCCCATTGGTTCATGAGGACTCTTCAAGAATATTTGAAGTACCATGGTATGCCCATACATACTCCCAAGCTCAGATTTCCAACTAAAGTTCATGAATTTTTCTTTTCCTATGTGGTTAACTTTAAATCCTTGGAATATCATTCATTGAACCATTGTTATAAGATCAACCTCTGTGTATATCTGAAAAGTGGGATCGATGATGAATATATGTCTCAACTCATGATTGACGAACAAATCATAATTAATGGCCTCCATGAATGCTTTCCCTGTAATATGACCATTTATACCTGCAAATATGTATGTGTCTTGGGAAATAATGTCTAGATTTTCCTAGTAGTCATTAAAATTTATTAATTTTTCTCTTGCATCAATTAGCTCTGGTATTCCTTTCCTGTTCAACACCTCCATCTTCTTGTGAAATCTCTAAATGGTGGTGTTATCACCAAATTGAGTTCCTGTTGGGCTGCTTCAATGGTCAACTTGGAGTAACTATTTCAAACCACTTGCAACTGGAAATTAGCCTTTCCAATCTAAGAGGGATATCTCAAAAGGATAAAGGATATTCAATGAAAAATTGAAAGTAGATGGCTAACTCTGTAATAATATTTTGAATGTGTTTGTATGCGGGTGAAAAATGTATAAGGTTTACTACCATTGGGATTATGGAGTCAGTGCTATAGAATTAAGTGACAATGGCTTTCCTTGTTGAAGTTGAGGCTTGTAGATGCTTCAATGAAAGGACAACACAAACATAAAATATTCAATAGCTTAATGTTCAAAGGAAGTTAGAGCATGAGAAACACGAATTCTGAGTAATGAGACATCAAGGTATTGAAAACAAAATATTAAGAGAGATATACCATAGCTTAATTCTTAAAGGAAGTCAGAGCATGAGAAACATGAATTCTAAGTAATCAATCATTAATACATTGGAGGAAACATTAATAAAGATAGAACAATAACTCATTGAAACATAATAATAATATCAGGTGAAGAAAAGTTGTACTATCATTGTATATTGTTGAAACTCCAAAGTTTTACAAACTAGTATTTTGAAATAGCATTTCCCAACCCATCTTTCCTTCATAGTTCCGCCTATTAATAGGTTTTTTTCCATTACATAGGATCTACCAAGCTGGCTAGACCATCGAACCATCAACTTTGACACCTATCTTAACCATATCTACATTCTTGGAACTAAAAAAGACACCTAATTACTTAAGCCTTACAAACCTAATAGGACTCTACCTTTCATTTATTACACCCACTTATCTGCAATAGTGGGACAATTACATAGATAGATATGAGACGCTTGAATGGTATTCTCCATGAATAAGACATAAATACACTTTCCAATAATTTAGCAACAACTATCCTATTATCTAGGAAAGGATCAACAATAACTATCATTTTGTCTTCATGTTGTTTTGTATGAGTGGTACATATTTCAAGTGATGAATCTTTGCTGATATGTCTCCCTATCTATTTTTATGCCTCCACATGGATTTTTGGTCTTCCATATGTCCTTTGAACCTTCAAAAATCCTTCAAAAACACCTTGCTGCAAAACATAGTAGTCTTTAGGTAGTTTCATAGCGTAGTTTAGTAGCGAGCTGGTTTTTGTCTTTTCACTCTTCCTTCTGCCACCTCTGCTGGTCAAAAACATTTGTTAGGTAAAAATACCTAAATACATTCAACCTCCCTCCCTAGTTCTTCATAAAACTGATTTTAGAGGCCAAAATGATTCTTCAAAAATTCCGTAGCGTTTTCTGGCCTTCAAGCCTGGAACTCGCTACGAAACTACTTGATTATGGAGAAAATTCAAAATTATCCCTTTTTCATCAAAATTTCACCTGTAGGTCTGAAAACTGATATGATGAAATATGATAAGGAAAAATTGTCTCTTACCCTCTTAAAAAAGCATCATTTTCACCTTTAGCAAGTTTATTTACGAATAAAATGTTTGTTTTTATGAAATAATAGGGTTTGGAGATGAGATCCTATCTCCCTATCCTTGATATTTGTTGTAAAATGGGAGAAATTTTCTGTATATACAACTTTTCTGAAGAAAAACCTCTCTTGGTTTTTTTAAAACCATCTCCAACTATCCAGAACCCGCATTATAAAAACATGTATAAAACAGGAAAATTATGGATTCTGAAAATGGGTCCCAGAGACATCTTTGATTCTCCAAACTGGTAGCACCTGTGAGAAAATTGAAGGAGGTTATGTTTCCTTGTTTTGTGCTTGACAATAACCGCTCTCATAATTTCTAAATTTATCTTTTTTCATCCATAAACTTCTGTTGAAATTTACTGCTCACATAGTCCAAAAACACAACAAACTCTCTTGTAGCTCCAACAGAAATTCAAGAAACTCTAATTGGTGAATGTTTTAGCAAAGCTAGGTCCTCCATGAATAGCTCATGGTCCATGGGATTTTATCTAAGCATAGAGAATCCTTTGTATGCTTTCTCCTTCATGGCCATCTTCCTTTATAACCAAGCTTCCTTCTTAAACATGTGACACCTATAAAGAAACAAATTGATAGAGAGTTGTTTTGCAATGGGATGGAGTCTTCCAAGGTGAAAAATCATTGATACATGCAAAGGCTAAAGGGTTAATGTTAGAGAGGATCTTAGGTGATTTTTTTAAGAAGTACTTTTCCAACTTGAGGGAGGATGATGACACATGTGACCACAGAAAAACAATGATGAGACAAAATATGATCTTGCATGCTTGGGAATTATGAAGACTAACTTAGATGACCTCACCTTTGTCTTCATCCATCAAAAATTGACACCTCACACCACTCTGACACTCTTTTCAGGAAAATCCCAGTTTCGTAGTGAAACCGTTTCAGGCAGTTTCGTAGCAAAATTTTCTGATTTTCCATATAATTCTCTACGAAACTGTGTAAAACTGAAAAGTGAAATATTTTGTGATTTAAAATCATGGGACTGAAAAATAAATGATATGAGGTAGAGTTGAATGATATGACATGGTTTGAAGTGGGTTTTAGACTTAGGGTAGACATCACCAAATGCAATTTTTTCAGTCATTTCATGAAAATGACTATGAGACATCATGAACCTAGGTTAATGACATGTAGAACCCTATCAATGAAAGTGTTTAAACTTATGAGTGATAATAGTGGCTCCACTGGGGATGGTGTGCCCCTGTGATACAACAAAGAACATGTAGTTCCATTGCCATCCTTGTTGAAAACAAAACTTCTAAAATTCACAAAGCCTTCTTCAAACTCTCATAGCTTCTCCTTGGGCTCAATCTTGATGATTACTGATTAAAAAACCAAATCTGTACATATTAAAAAATTGCTCGTACTACTTGAGCTTATTCACACACACTCCTACCTACCCTAGCAACTGCAATCTTCATGTTTGTTTCAAGCAACATGAAACCTCCAATAAAGCCAGTGAATGAGCTAATCTGATACTTGAACCCCTTGACTACACTTGAACCCAAAGCAAACTGTATTCTAAAATGATAAAGGTAAGAGAATATGGGTTTGTTTTTCATAGTGAAAAAATAATTGAAAAGTTGGATTATAAAACTCTTCCATGTAATCATCTATGGGATCAAAGAAGACATAATTTATTGATATCCCTTTTAAGCTCTCATTGAAAAATTAATCCTGGATATCCTTTTCATTTTCTTCATCAAGGCTGAACCTTGATTCCAACTCTACAATATCAAGCTCATAACCACATTCCTCCTTTATCTACAAGTCAAATGGTATAACAATTTCCTCATTTTTTGGAGGAGGAAGACTTTCCAAGAACTGTTTAGGATCTTGGAAATCAAATGATCCAATTTGAACATCCAATATTTTAATTTAATTCTCTAATTTTTCAGCAACTAAACTAAGAAAACAAATTTTATTTTCAGGTGTGAGTCGACTGGATTTCAAACAAAAGAATACTATTGTTGAGAAATGTTCATGTATCTAAAATTCTGCTAACTCATCTCTTACACTTGTAACATTTCATCATATAAAGGGTTTTCCACATACCCTATCATCTTGGATCACCATGAATGTTCTAAAATCTAGATTCTTCCCAGTGAAGTAACTCTAAACTTTGAAGCTCGGGATCTTTAACAATGGAGTCACCAGATGAATAGTACAACCTTCCTGTGTTGGCTTATGTTCACCATCAGAAGTCAAAGCGAACTTTTTCATTCTTCCCGGAGAAAATTTACACCTTCGATCCCCAGCAACGGTGCCAAAATGTTATCGCCAAATTTAGTTCCTGCTGGGCTTCTTCAATGGCCAACTTGGAGTAACTATTTCAAACCACTTGCAACTATAAATTAGCCTTTCCAGTTTGAGAGGGCTCTCTAAAAAAGATAAAGGATATTCAATGAAAAAATTGAAAGTAGATGGCTGACTCTGTAATAATATTTTGAATGTGTTTGTATGCAGGTGAAAAATGTATAAGGTTTACTACCATTAGGCTTATGGAGTGAGTGCAAGAGAATTTAGTGACAATGGCTTTCCTTGTGGAAGCTGAGGCTTATAGATGATTCAATGAAAGGACAATGCACACAGAAAATATTCAATAACTTAATGTTCAAAGGAATTCAGAGCATGAGAAACACGAATTCTGAGTAATGAGACATCAAGATATTGAAAGAAAAATATTGAGAGAGATATACCATAGCTTAATGCTTAAAGGAAGTCAGAGCATGAGAAACACAAATTCTGAGTAATCAAGCATTAAGACATCAGAGGAAACATTAAGAAAGATAGAGCAATAACTCATTGAAACATAATAATAATCTCAGGTGAAGAAAATTTGTACTGTCATTGTATATTGTTGAAACTCCAAAGCTTTACAAATTAGTCTTCTGAAATAAAATTTCCCAACCCATCTTTCCTTCATAGTTCTGCCTATTAATAGGCTTTTTTCCATTACATAGGATCTGCCCAACTGGCTAGACCATCGAACCATCAACTTTGACACCTATCTTAACCATAAACTTCATTCTTGGAACTAAAAAATGACACCTAATTACTTAAGACCTACAAACCTAATATAACTCCACCTTTCATTTATTAAACTCACTTATCTGCAATAGTGGGACAATTACATAGATAGTAATCAGATGCTCGAATGACATTCTCCATGACTAAGACATAAATACACTTTCCGAGAATTTAGCAACATTTGTCCTATTATATAGGAAAGGATCAACAATAACTATCATTTTGTCTTCATGTTGTTTTGTATGAGTGGTACATATGTGAAGTGATGAATATTTGTTGAGATGCCTCCCTATCTGTTTGGATGCCTCCACGTGGCTTGCTGGTCTTCCATATGTCCTTTGAACCTTCAAAAATCCTTCAAAAACACCGCGATGCAAAACAGAGTATTCTTTAGGCAGTTTCGTAGCGTAGTTTAGTAGTGAGCTGGTTTCGGTCTTTTCACCCTTCCTTCAGTCACAACTTCTAGTCAAAAATATTTGTTCGGTAAAAATGTCTAAATACAGTCAACCTACCTCCTTAGTTCTTTGTAAAACTAATTTTAGAGGCCAAAAGCATTCTTCAGAAATTTCGTAGCGGTTTTTGGCCGTCAAGCCTGGAACTCGCTACGAAACTACCTGATTATTGAGAAAATTCAAAATTATCCCCTTTTCATCAAAATTTCACTTGTAGGTCTGAAAATTTATATGATGAAATATGATAAGGAAAAATTTCCTCTTACCCTCTTCAAAAAGCATCATTTTCACCTTTAGCAAGTTAAATACCAATAAAATGACTCTATTTTTTCTAAAACAATAGGGTTCAGAGATGAGCTCCTATCTCCCTATCCTTGATAGATGTTGAAAAATGGGAGGATTTTTTTGTATATCAGAATGTTCTAAAGAAAAGCCTCTCTTTGTTTTTGAAAATCATCTCCCATTGTCCAAAATATATATTATAAAAACATGTATAAAACATGAAAATTCTGGATTCTGAAAATAGGTCCTAGAGACATCTTCGAATATCCAAAATGGTAGCACCTGTGAGAAAATTGAAGGAGGTTATTTTTCCTTGTACTGTTCTTGAAAATAAACTATCTCAATATTGTTGAATTTATCTCTGTTTATCCATAAAATTGTGTTGAAATTTACTGCTCACACAGTCCAAAAACACAACAAATTCTCTTGTAGCTCCAGCATAAATTCAAGAAACTTGAATTGGTGAATGTTTCAGCAAAGCTAGGGTCCTCCATGAATATCTCACGGTCCATGGGATTCTATATAAGCATATATCCTCCTTTTTATGCTTTCTTATTCATGGCCATCTTCCTTTATAACCAAGCTGCCTTCTTAAACATGTGACACCTGTAAAGAAAAAAATTGAAAGAGAGTTGTTTTGCAATGGGTTGGACTCTTCCAAGGTGAAAAATCACTGATACATGCAAAGGCTGAAGGGTTAATGACAGAGAGGAGCTTGGGTGATTTTTTTAAAAGGTACTTTTCCAACTTAAGGGAGGATGATGACACATGTGACCACAAAAAAACAATGATGAGACAAAATATGATCTTGCATGCTTGGGAATTATGAAGACTAACTTAGCTGACCTCACCTTTGTCTTCATCCATACAAATTTGACACCTCACACTGCTCTGACACTCTTTGCAGGAAAAACCCAGTTTCGTAGCGAAAACCATTCCAAGCAGTTTCATAGTGAAAAATATTGATTTACCATATAATTCACTACGACACTGTATAAAACTGACAAGTGAAATATTTTGTGATTTAAAAGCGCGGGAATGACAGCTAAATGAGATGAGGTAGATTTGAATGATATGACATGGTTTGAGGTGGGTTTTAGACTTAGGGTAGACATCACCAAATGCAATTTTTTCATTCATTTCATGAAAATCACTGAGATTACATGAACCTAGGTTAATGACACGTAGAACCCTATCAATTAAAGTTTTTAAACTTATGAGTGATAACATGTGGTATCTAAACTTTGGCACTTATTCTCTAGATGGAGCATGAGGTTTCTTTTGGTGTGCACCCTCTTCACTTCTAGTATGGTCTCTATCCTATCTTTGATCACTAACTACTCTAATTCCTCCGTATTTTTGGAATTTAATAGCTTAATGATGGTTGTAGCTTCCCTAGGATTCTGTCTCAAATCTGTCTTGATTTGCTTTAGTACCTTGGTTGACTTTTGTATTAGCTCCTATTGCTCAAAAACAGTTTGAATGGAAGGAGATATCTCTTTGATGGCCTCATTTATCTCTGTCCAAATATTTTCTCTGGCATGGGCTAGAGTATGAACCATTACTGATTCACTTTGCAACTAGTCAACTTTTAACGTAAGTTGGTGGATTTTCTGCAACCATGAGACATAAGAGGTATCAAATTTTAGCTTCTATTCTGACAGTATCTTTAGCTTTCATATTATCCATGGCTTTCACTAATTCACTTGTAGGGTATGATTTCTATCTTGGTTCAAAAGTTGATGTATATGCACCTAGAGTTGTGGTTACTACAATCAGAACTCTTGTGTGCGGGACTGTGGCCAATTGTGCTACCTACTCTTTTTCTTTGAGCAGTTTCTCCAACTCCACCTCCATATTTCTGATTTGGTTGTTTTTTTCAATAATTATTTTGAGCATGTCTTATTTCTCCTTCTCTATCTCTCCAACTTCCTTAGCGTGTGGATCCTTTGTGGTAGTAAATTTCAGTTTTTTTTCTCAATGCTTCTATATAACAATTTTTTTCTTTTCACTATCTCTTCTACTTCCTTCACATCATTGGGATTGTATCCCCATTTGATCACCAATTCTTCAAGTGACTTCGGATTGGTATCCTTAGCTAAGGATAAAATCATTTCCGAGTTGAGCTCTGTTTGTGTGTTTTTTACCGATACCTGTATCCTAGAAGATGATATGGCAGCCTTGGTTAGTGTAGAATACATCATCTCACTAGCTTGTTAAGGCATTTCCATATGATCAATTGGATGGATTTTCTTTGCATCAAATGAAAATACATTTTCTTTTTAGTGTACTAGTGTCCTAGGAGCTTCCGCTTTTGCTTCAAGGAATGCAATCTACATTTTTCCTTGCTCAATGTCAAAGGTTGAAATAAGCCTATGCTACAATGTCAATTTATCCTTCCAAAGCTGTGTATACATTGAGGCTTTAAGAAAATCATTCATTTTCTTGATTGCATTGTACTTGGAAAAAATATTGGACTCCATAGTGTCTTGAGCCAAATCAGTTGTTTGTGAATTTTTTTGTAGGATTTTTAGATTTTGATGAAGAAGGGGAGCCTGTGAAGATATAATCCTCCCTTTTAGACACATGGGGGTCTGTCATAATAATAGTTTCATGTTCTTTGTTCGCTGGCTAAAACAGTGGTGCAGAATTGGTTTTCTACTTCTTCTTTTAGATCAGGAACTCCTTAGCTCCAATTTCTCTGACGGGGTATTCTTCTCTTATCCATTTCTCTTGATTTTCATGAGGTGTAGGATTCTAATATATTGTTTTGGAAATGACCCGTTCTTTGGCCTCATGCAGTGTTTTCTTCTCCCATTTAGTTTGTTTCATGTACTGCTCTATTTCTGGGTGAGGAGTGTGTATGTAGGGTGTTTTCTTTTTCTCCACTCTCAGGATGGAAATTAGACCAAAAGGGTCATAGGAACAAGCGAAGCTCAGTTTGAAGTTCATTTGATTCAACATAAAATCAACCTCTTTACCATTTGTTCTGGTATTGCAGAAAAAGAGCTAACCCGTGCTTTAATCTTAAATTGTGCCTTCTTCGTGGTAGCCACAAAATGCATTTCATCCATATGTATCATCTGTCTAATGTAATCTAATGAGAAAATTCTCATAGGTACAAAATTTGGCAGCTTACAGGGTGGAAATTCACACCCATAGACCCTAATCTATGTGTAGTTCTAGTATAAATACAAGTCACATGTCTTTACCTGATCACTTAGATGCAAAACTTTATGAATATCTACCCCTTTCTTGGGCTCCAACTCACTGTTTAGGAGGCAAGCCACTATGTATAAGAATTTTTCAACATATTCTGAGAAAGAGAATTCTGTGTGGCTCCTTCTCACCAAGTATTTGCAATGTATCACTGATTGAGAATTACACTACTCATCCATCTTCTATGAAGTGAAAGGAAATATCTCTGCTTGATGGTATATGAACAAATAAACTTACAATGCAGAAAATTTGAAATCTCCCTCTGATGGAAACTTAATAAATTGATCATGCATGGCATCTACAATAAAATAAGGGTAATTAAAAATTATAAGCTTCTCTTTAGTGGTAAAAATGGAGAGGAAGCCAATAATGGCTTCATAAACCCACTGGTCTGAGTGGTAATCGAGGATATAGGAAATGATGGTGATAATTTTCTTGGTTACTTATGGAAACATCGAAGAAGAATATTGAGGGTTGATTCAGGCAGTTGGGCATCTTCAGGGAGAAAGATCTCAAAGATCTTAGCTCTCTGTGGGAAATTCAAATTCTTGTATAACTTTGTAAGAGAGTATATAGTCAATGGTTTGGAAGAAGCAGGGTTGTTTACTTGCATCATGTGTGAAATAGCCTCAGCTGTGATGGTGAGGAGAACTTCACCATTACAGTTAAAAATGGGCCTATGTGATGGAACATAACTCCTGTGACACCATGAAATGAGCTCAGGAAATTGATGAGTTTGTGGAAAAATGAACTGTGGCAGGGAATACTCCCATATGCCCAATTCATCTTGCTTGTCTAGGAAAATATTTTCCAACCAAATGTGAAGTTCAAAAAATTCAAATTCACAGTTGGTGTTTGCAACTTTATATTGACGGTCAACAAAGGGAAAATGATCCAGGTCTAGGGAGAGGGGGGAACATTGGTTTCTCATCGGGTTTCATGCCCTTTTTTTTTATGGAATTTACCCTTTGGGGCCATTATCAGAATATTAGATAGAATGAGAGGGATAGATAATGGATGGAATTACCTTGATTGGGAAATATCTTGTGGAGGTAGATGAGGGGTCACGGATCGAATTACAATCACGAAGAATATTACTGGTTCTTGTGATGCTTGGAAATTTGTAGAATTAAGATGGTGATGAAAAACAGTAAGAAAATGGAGATTTACTGGTTGTTTGTGTAAAATAGATAAAAAATTTAATTTACTGCTACAGGATTACCATTAGGGGGGAGCAAGTCCATTGTGCAGGAGTGGGAAACATTTATGTTTGTAAGGGTTTGTTGATGGGGCATGGGAGTTCCAGGTGGCGATGTTTGATTGGGAGTGAGTGAATGGTGTGGTTAACCAAACGAAAGGGGGATATGTGGGAGTGAGGTTCGTGAGTATGAGTTGGCGGATGGTGAGTGGAGGAGGTCAACTGAGGTTGGCGAAGTGATAGTGGGGTCGGGTAGGCATCGTGATGCAAGGACATTCGTGGTCATGTAGGTGATCAACCCTATAAGTATTTTTAGATGGGGGGTGGGGTGGGGCACGCGATGAGGAGAGTGGAGGGGGGTTGATAAATAAAATGAGGGTGACACGTTAGGATTTGGGTCCACCCTTTTCAAACTCCCCCCCCCCCAACCCATGAGAAAAATGTGATGGAGCTCGAGGGGGCCTGAAATCACTCCCCCATCATTGATCTGGGTGGTGGATCATCTCAACCGTTAATTTTTATCATAAGCTTTGAACTTTGCATAAAATTTCATATCCTTTCCTTTATTACATGCACTCAGAGCATGATTAACTTTAAAATAATCCAAATTAACACTAAATAACTCTAAAAAATCACCTATTTTCCTACCAATGTGATATTTTAACTAGAAGAGCATTTTTTGTCTATCTTTTCTATTTGTTATCCACGTTTAAATGATTTTATTAACTTATTTACTAATCCTAATCTATTTTTTAATAGTATAATCACGATTAAACGATGTGAGAGACTAACTATTTCTACTTATCCTATCAACAATGTGGCATTTTCGGTAGCAACCCATTTATTCAAAATTTCAAATAATGAACTGATGCATTTTATTTCTGTTGATCAATGGTTGTCATTGATGTCAACCCAAGCGGCACCAGAGGCTACCACAATATTGCATGGGAATTTTTACCTACCAAATTAATATGTTATGGGTCAATAATGCTTTTGATGGTTTCTTCTTGTCGAAATGTTTCCACTGATATATGGCACGCCACGTAATTCTTCACGGTTTGAGAGATATTCATGTTTGAAGTTTGTACCCCCAGTTAGTGGGCTAAAACCCCATAGGGTTGTGGCATGGGTCATTGAAAATTCATAATTAATATTTTTGAATATCCTAAAATCCCTCCCATGTTCACTTGTTGAAGCCCCTCTCAACCTAAGCATTTATATAAATTGTGATCCTCATATCCTCCTTATGAAAGGGATTTCATTATCTAAAACAAATTATCGTGGAATTTTCGCTCTAACATTTTTTATACGAAGGTTCAGAAGATGAAATAATTAAAAGCCAAAGTTGAAATCCCGAGGAAGCTCCTGTAAAAATTTTAGTTCCAAGTGCGCAATATTTTTGGAGATATGATTTGTGGAAGTCAGTGTTTTTGCAGGCTCCTGAAATTCATCTCAATGAAGTGACCTTGGGAAAACCATCATAACTCTCTCTCTGAGTATCATATTGGAATTCTGTAAAAAGAGAAAGATAATGCACGGACTTTAGTTTTCGTTCTATCAATTGTAGAGTTGAATGAAGAAACATTGACATGTGGCATGCTGTACAAGTTAGATCTACTGAAACAATCCATAATTAGGGCATTTTGAGAGATTGGGTATAACTCTCCCTTGAAGAATCCAAATTGGGTCAGACCTATGGCATTGGAAATAAATCTCAGAGGGATACTATAGGACCTAAAATTGCATATTGGGGATTTGAAATAACAGAGATACACTAGATTCAATATCGAGCTCCTAGAAGGCAAGAAAAAGCTAGATCATGTGTTTTCAAGGGCTGTAAAGGACAAGACTTTCTAGGGAAGCAAAGCAAAGCAAGGTGCAGTAGAGGGTAGTATGACAAGAGTAGCAACCAAGGTGTAGAACAACAACAATAATTTCTGCACATGGAGTCTTCAAGTGGGCAGCAATGCATACAGCCACTGTAAAGGTATCATTGTACTAAGTCATTGTAAGTACATTATTGTAAAAATTGTACTAGTGTCTATCTGGCAAGAGTTGAAGAGGTAGTGTCGAGAGGTCTAGGATCATCACTAGGTGGTTGTGTCATAGTTGGGGTTATGGTCTAGTGTGTCTTCTTCTTCTACATCATTCTATATCATTATAAAGTGGACCATTTTCCCTGGTACGGGAGTCCATTCTTCTTTTATTCTTCTACAGGGTGGTAGGGTGGTGCTAGGGTGAGTTGTAGCTCATTGGGTGTTGGGGCATCTGTTCAGTTGACTACTGAAGAATCTCGGGTGTTGGAGCGTCCATCCAGTGGGAGCTGGAGAAGAATTCTTTTCTAGATTCTAGGAAGTTGGAGCTTTATTTTCAATTGGAGTTGAATATTAAATAATTATTAGAAAAGCATTAGGTGGTTTTTGTCTTGGAGTGGATTTCCACCTTAAAAAATGTGTGCATTTGTGTTCCTTTTGTTTACTTCTATCGTTGTACAAACATTGATAATAATTGAAGATTAACTAATGCTCTAATTGAAAGGAATACTGATTCAACCCCCACCCCCTCTCAGTATTTCCAACAATTGGTTTTAGAGCTTGGTTCCTTCAATAGCAGTTTAAAAACTGGAAGGAGGTCATGGAGCATACCTAGAATAGTGTACCTTTTTTCAATGAAAACAATTATGCACCCTAGAAAGGAAGAATAGAGGTCTATCTCTTGGCGCAAGGTTACGAAGTATAGGACACTGTTCAAAATGGATTTACATCAACCGCGGATGAACAAGGTAAGAAGAATTTGGTAAATTATGCAAAAGAAAAGAATATTATTATCAACGGACTTATTGAATCTGCTTATCATAAGGTGTTGGGTTGTAAAAATGCCAAAAATGTATGGGACAAGCTTGAGAATATATATGCAGGTGACTCAAATGTCAAAGAAGCAAAGCTTCAAATCTATAGAGAAAAATTTGAGCAACTCAGAATGAAAGAAGATTGCAACATTGTTGCATACTTCCAATACGTCGATGAAATAACCAATAATCTAGAAGGAGTGGGAGAGCCAGTTGATGAGAAGACTATTATACGAAACATTCTTAGAACGTTACCAGGGAGATTCAACCCAAAGGTATTAGTCTTAGAATACAGTGCAAATCTGGACAAACTCAACAAAGAGGAATTACATGAAGTTCTCATAGCATATGAAATGAGACTTGATGAAGAATAGGGTACTTCACATCTAGAAACTACATTCGTTGCATCTAAGAAAACCTATAAAGACAAACAACCTTCAATTGAAAAGACATGCACCTGCAAGTTTGAAGAAAAGGAGATGATGGAGAAGGTCTTTCAGATGAAGAATATGCTTACTTTACGAGAAAACCAAAAATTGGTAAGGGAAAATTCAAAGTTAAACTTCCATTGATATGTTCGGCTGTGGTGAGGTTGGGCATTTCGCAGGAAAATGTCCGAACAGAAGTGATGGGAACTCAAAAGGAAATAAAGGCTTTAAGAAATTCAACAAGCAAGAAAAAAGGAAAGGATCTAAAAGGAAATTTCTCTCTAAAGAAGATAGCTCATCATCTGATGAAGACAGTAATAGCGAAGAAGAAGCCAATGAGAGAGTATTATTTATGGCCAAGCACAATAAACAAGAGGTATCAAACAATGGAGAAGAAGGGTTGACCATAGAAGAATTTTTTAAGGAGGCAATCAGGCTTATAAAAGAGCTCAAGGCTGAGAAAATCTGTTCCAATACTCTTGAAGAACAAGTTCAAGGTCTCAAAATTGAAGTTGAAGAACACAAATGTATTGAAGAGTCAGTTCAAAAGAAGTTGGAATAAAGAAACCAAGAAAGGGAAGCATTACAAGCTGAAATAGTCTCGCTGCGTAAGGAAGTGAAGAAGGGAAAAATTGTCCAAAACTATGCCAACAGCTAAAGGGCATTGGAAGAAATCATCAACAATCAACGATCTTACAATGACAGAACTGGCCTCGATTACAATGAAGAAGAAGCAGGACCTTATAAAACAAAATACAATGAACCTATGGGATCTGACATGAATTTAGACTTCATTGGACAAGATTCACAAGAACATCCTTGGAAGATGATTCCTCGACAAAGATTTCCATCCAGGTACAAACATATTTTTTATGGCTATTGTTATTCATCTGGAAAATTTGGTCATAAAGCTGTAGAATGTCGCACATACCCTAGGAACCAATACAATTCCAGGAGATCCTTCAAATATCAACCTCTTAGGGCTCAAAAAAACATCAATATATTTGAACACTTAAGAAATAATATGGAATGTTACAAATGTCAGAACTTTGGACACATAGCCAGAGACTGCAGACTTGAAAATCCTCCAGAAGAATCTTCGAAGCCATAGAATGAACGAACATGGAAGAAGAAGAAGACTGATAATTGTGCTCTCACTCTCAAGGCTCAAAACAACAAAGATGTGTGGTATGTTGACAGCAGTTTCTCAACGCATATGACTAGAGATAGAAGGAAATTTTATCTCTTAAAGAGAAGAGGGATGGAATCATATCCTTTGAAAATGATGGATCTTCAAATGTTATAGGATCAGGTACCGTCACTCTCAGAAGCAAAGATTTTATAGCCAAGAATGTTCTATTGGTTGAAAACATGAATCAAAATTTGGTCAGTGTTGGACAAATGTGTGATCAAGGACACACAATGCTATTCAACTCCACAAAATGTGAAATCAGGAAAGGTATGTATGGTAAAATTGTGGCTACAACAAGTCGAGCTCCAAACGACATATATGTTCTGGATGAAGCAACTAAAGCATGTCTACTAGCTAAAGAAGATGATAGTTGGTCATGGCACAAATGAATGGGTCACATAAAATTTGACAATCTTATCAAGATAAGCAAAAAGGAAGCAATACGAGAAATGTCGAAAAACTTAAAACCTTCCAACACACTATGTGAGGCCTGTCGACATGGCAAGAAGAAAAAAATCCAATTTAAAACAAAAGAACACTTTGCATCACATCCATTGGAATTGATACATACTGATCTATGTGGTGCTGTGAGAACAAAAGGCTTAGATGGAGAATTATATTTCATGTTAGTGATAGATGACTATACCAGGATGACAACCGTCAGTTTCCTAAAGAAAAAATCTGAAGCATTTGAGTGCTTTAAGATCTACAAGGAGTTGGTCGAAAATGAAACTGATTTGAAAATAAAGGGTCTAAGATCAGATAATGGCGGAGAATTCACTTCCAAATTATTCCAGCAATAGTGTGACGAAAATGGAATAAAATGACAATTTTCAACAACACGAGCACCTCAGCAAAATGGAGTTGTTGAAAGAAAGAACAGAACCATACAGGAAATGGTTAGAACAATGTTGAAGGACTCAAAATTGGATGAAATTTTTTGGGTTCAAGCAATTGATATGACATTGTTCATTATCAACCGAAGTCTTCTTAGAAATAATTGCAACAAGACCCCATATGAATTATGGAAAGGAAAACCAGCTAATGTAAAATATTTCAGAATCTTCAGAAGCAAATGTTATATCAAAAGAGAAGATCAAAATTTGGGTAAGTTTTAAACACGTGTTGGTGAAGGTATCTTTGTTCGTTACTCATGCAAAATAAAGGCCTATAATGGTTATAATCTAAGACGAAAACAAATAGTGGAGAGGATAAATGTTACATTTGAAAAAGATGGTGTTCTAACAAATAATGATGAGGATCTAGAATCTTTAAAACTTGAGACAGAGGCTGAAAAAGACATAGATAAAATTCTAGAACAAGAAGCAACTATCAACCAGGAATAAGTAAATATTGATCATCAAGATATACCATAACAACAATAAGAAGCTCCTCCAAAGAGAACAAAAGAATGGATTCAAAAGAACCATCCATCAAATCAAATCATTGGTGACATAAATGAAGGTCGACAACTTTGTTCGTCACAACAAGCTCACATTGGTTTTCTAGCAACCTTTGAGCCTACTAGTTTTGAGGAAGCCAGCCAGAATGAACATTGGGTAGCAACTATGAATGAAGAATTGGATCAAATCGAGAAGAATAACATCTGGGAATTAGTTCCATGACCAATAGATAAAAATGTCATTGGGACTAAATGGGTGTTCAGGAACAAATTGAATGAATATGGACAGGTTACCAGAAACAAAGCAAGATTGGTTTGCAAAGGCTATGCACAAGTGGAAGGAATAGATTTCAACGAAACATTTTCACCAGTTTCCAGAATGGAAGCCATATAAATGTTTCTCGCCTATGCATCTTCAAGAAAAATCAAAGTCTACCAAATGGATGTTAAGTTAGCATTTCTGAATGGAGAATTAGAAGAAGAAGTTTACATCGAACAACATGAAGGTTTTCTACTATCAGAAAAAGAAGACTATGTTTGCAGGTTAAAGAAGGCTCTATATGATCTCAAGCAGGCTCCCAGAGCATGGTATGCTCGTCTTGATGGATATCTATGTCAACAAGGGTTCAAGAAAGGTATTGTTGATAGCAATATTTATGTACAAATAGATAAAGATAATTTAACAATCGTTGAGGTATATGTGGATGATATAATATTTTGTAGCAATGATGATCAACTAAGTAAGAAATTTTCTACAAATATGCAAAGTGAGTTCGAGATGTCTTTACTTGGTGAGATGACATACTTCTTAGGGCTTCAAATATCTCAGTAAGAGAAAGGAATATTTATATTTCAAGCCAAGTACATCAAGGAAATGCTCAAGAAATTCAAAATGGAAGATTGCAAACTTATCCTTACTCTAATGGTAACAGGTTGCAAATTGAGCATAAATGACTAATCTAAGGATGTGGATCAGACATTGTACAGATCTATGATTGGTAGTCTTCTATATGTAATAGCTTCTTGACTAGATGTTATGCAAGCAGTTGGACAAGTAGCAAGATTCCAAGAAGCACCAGAAGAATCACACATTATTGTTGTCAAAAGAATTCTTCGATATCTAAAGGGCACAGAATAATATGGCTTCTGGTATCCCTGGGGTAACAATCTCATTATTCAAGCCTTTACAGATGCATATTGGGTAGGAAGCGTTGATGATTGCAAGAGTACTAGTGGAGCAACATTCTATCTAGGTGGTTGACTCGTATCATGGTTGAGAAAAAAAGAAAACCTCAATCTCGTTATCTACAGCAGAAGCAGAATACATTGCAATGACAACATGTTGTACTCAAGTCCTTTGGATGAAACAAACTTTGCAAGATATTCAAGTACAATTCAGTGAGCCTATTCCCATATTCTGTGAAAACACCAGTGCCATCAACATCTCCAAGAATCTTGTCATGCATTCAAAAAAAAAACACATTCCAACCAAATATCATTTTGTTATAGAATAAGTCGCTAAAAATAATATCAAACTTGAGTATGTTGGTATAAAAGAAAAAATCGTTGATATCTTCCCTAAACCTTTACCTCGTGAAGCATTTGAATATCTTTGCCAAAAGCTTGGGATTCTCCCAAGTTATCATTAGATTTTCCTTATTCACAATATAAAGGGGGAGTGGAAGTGTGTACAGGTCCGCAGGATGGTTGTGTGTCAGGGGGAGTTACCCTTTGCCATTGATGTCGAAAGGGGGGAGAATTTTGTAGGAAGTGGTGTCATGATCGCAGGGGGAGTACTTGTGTTTCTATCAATGCCAAAGGGGGAGATTGTTGATCAGCGGTTGTCATTGATGTCAACCCAAGAAGCACCAGGGGCTACCCCAATATTGCATGGAAATTTTGACCTACCAAGTTAATATATTCTGGGTCAAGAATACTTTTGATGGTTTCTTCTTGTTGATATGTTTCTGTTGATATATGGCACGCCACTTAATTCTTCACGGTTTTAGAGATATTCATGTTTGATGTTTGTATCCTGAGTTATTGGGCTAAAACCCCATGGGGTTGTGGCATGGGTCATTGAAAAGTCATAATTAATATTTTTTAAGCTCCTCAAGTCCCTCCCACGTTCACTTGTTGAACCCCCTCTCAACCTAAGCATTTATATAAATTGTGATCTTCGTATTCTCTTTATGCAAGGGATTTGACTATCTGAAATAGGTTATAGTGGGATTTTCACTCTAATCTTTTTTCTACGAAGGGTCAGAAGCTGAAATTTTTATGAGGCGAAGCCAAAATCTTGAGGAATCTCCTATAAAAATTTCAAATCAAGATGCGCAATATGTTCAGAGATATGATCTGTGGAAGTTAGTGTTTTTGCAAGCTCCTGAAATTCATCTCAAAGAAGTGACCTTGGGAAAATCATCATAACTCTCTCTCTGAGTATCAGATTGGAATTCTATAAAATTTTGTAGATAGTGCACAGATTGTAGTCTTCACTCTATCAATTTCAGGGCTGAATGAAGAAACAGTGACATGTGGCATGATGTACAAGTTCGCTCTACTGAAACAGTCCATAATTAGGGTAGTGTGGGAGATTGGGCATAACTCTCTCTTGAAGAATCCAAATTGGGTCATACCTATGGCATTGGAAAGACGACTCAGAGGACTACTACAAGACTAGAAATCACATATTGGGGATTTGAAATAACAGATATACACCATATTCAATATCGAGCTCCTAGAAGGCAAGAAAAAGATAGATCATATGTTGTCAAGGGCTGCAAAGGACCAGAATTTCTAGGGCAGCAAAGCAAAGCAAGGTGCAGTAGATGGTAGCATGACAAGAGCAGCAACCAAGGTGCAAAAAAACAACAAGAAGTTCATCACATGAACTCTTCAAGTGGGCAGCACTGCATACAGGCACTGTAAAGGTATCATTGTACTAAGTCATTGTAAATACATTATTTTAAAAATTGTACTAGTGTCTATCTGCCAAGAGTTGAAGAGGCAGTGTCGAGAGGTCTAGGATCATCATTAGGTGGTTGTGTCATAGTTGGGGTTATGGTCTAGTGTTTCTTCTTCTTATGCATCATTCTATATCATTGTAAAGTGGACCATTTTCCCTGGTACGGGAGTCCATTCTTATTTTATTCTTCTACAGTGTGGTAGGGTGGTGCTAGGGTGAGTTGTAGCTCATTGGGTGTTAGGGCATCCGTTTAGTTGACTACTGAAGAATCTCGGGCATTGGAGCATCCATCCAGTGGGAGCTGGAGAAGAATTCTTTTCTAGATTCTAGGAAGTTGGAGCTTTATTTTCAATTGGAGTTAAATATTAAATAATTATTAGAAAAGCATTAGATGGTTTTTGTCCCAGAGTGGGTTTCCACCTTAAAAACTATGTGCATTTGTGTTCCTTTTCTTTGTTGCTATCATTATACAAACACTGATAATAATTGAAGATTAACTAATAATCTAATTGAAAGGAATACTCATTCCCCCCCCCCCCCCTCAGTATTTCCATCAATTTCCTAAGTGGAATTTAGGCTTGCTCACTCCTAGACATTCCTTTTGGGGGTTTCTTGATTTTATTTTTTAATTCTATTTTTCTCTATTTTATATATATATATATATCTGTGTGTTTGTGTGTGTGTGTGTGTGTAAATCATTTGTAGAATACAATATTGTTTACAATTTCATCAACTGAAAGAGAATAGACAATCATAAATTGAACCTATGAATCATAGGACCCTAATAGTAAGCTCTTGCATCTTTACCTACATTTATTTTCCTTTAATTAATAAAATTTGTGTTTCTAAGGACACTTATACCATCACTTAACCTACAGCTATCATGTATTGAGGTAGTTTTACACTCTAAAATAGTTTTATCTTAACATTAATCTATCAAATTCCCATCTTAACCCCATATCTATTCAATTATCAAGGTAGTTTTGCATTCTAAAATAGGTTTGTACAATTTGAGTATCAAAGTGCTTATCTTAAGTTTTGATTTTTCAAGTGCTAAGTTAGTTTTTCACTCTAAAAGAGGTTTTTAAAAGGTTGATTCTTAGCTAGTTTTGCACTATGTTATAACTTCGTAATTATTCCTGGCTGAGGAGGGCAACCCAAAGGCAACCACAAAACAATCTTTAGGGATAGAATCTAGCCCTTCCAAACCCAAAGAGGGCTCTCTCTTATGACATCTTCTATATTTTAGGCTAGGTATCTAGATCGAGGTAGAATAATTTCAATCTTTTGATGGAAGGGGAGAGGGAAAATCCATTGGGCATGGAGTCAATTCAAGATAATTATTTTCAGTGTATGATGGGAAAATGAAGAATCCTTAGATAAGGGCATAATAGGCAATCATTTGTGGTGTCTTTGTTAAATTTCGTTGTAGAGAGGTGAGTAGAGAAATAATGAAATTGATAATATTTAAAGCATCTAGCTGATGGTGAATTTTAGATATTATGGTGGAGGAAAAAACACTAAAATATTTAGTTACTTATAGCAGAGCACCTGAAAGTGAATTATATATATATATTTTTTTAACTAAACACTAAATACATAACATTAAGCATAGACATAACAAAATATAAAGAAATAGAAACAAGATTAAACATCACCATAAATTATTGACACAGGCATCCCTAAACAAGTAGACTTCGACCTTCGTCATTCACTAAAATTTTCAAATAAAACTATATAATTCGCATTGTCTTTTATCTATCACACACCGACCAAGCAACCCCTTTCTCATAGAAACTTACAAAATATATAGGAAAAACTATTTCCCAAGCTAAGGAGGTTGATTTTAACAATTTCCCCAAAGATATAATTAGTTACACTAAAATTTACAACTGCTTGCTGGGAAACACGGATCGAATTTCTCGAAAATAAGGGTCAAATATTAGATCATATCTCTTGAATCATGATATTTGTTACAAAACTCAAGGAGTTTTCTATATAAGATCTTGTGATTGAGATAAATCTCTCTTAGTTTTCGAAAATTCTTCTCTATCTCCTTAGAATCCAAGCCCAAAGATCATGACTAAAACATGAAATGATGAAATCTAAAAAATAGGTTGTTAATATTCATTATAATATTCCGATATATGACACCTGTTAATAAACTGAAGGAGGTTTTTGTTATTATTCTCTTATTTGACAAAAACCTCTTTTTATTTTTAAAAATTCATTTCGAGTCGTTCATAATATGAAGTTTACAATGATGACAAAAACAGTTTGTGTGTATCTAGCTTCCTTTTCATATTATATAATCAATGCTTGAGTGTTGATGTCTTATTAGCATACTAATGAAATTGTATCAGTCTACAAATTATCCTTCATCATACCATAAACATATAAATCTATTTCAAGAGGTTTGGAGTCAAATTGAAATTTCAAGTTGTTGACTGTGTGGAAGCGCAATAAATTTGTTGGGCTACTTCCTTCTTCATAAACAAAATGCAGAAGCTAAGCGCAATGAAATCATCATTTGAATACTTATCATCATCTCATGTAAGAAAAGTGGAAGAAAATCCCTAAAATGTCAGATACCTATTATAAAACCATCTATCCAAATTGAAAACCTCCCTTCTTGAAAATCATCACCTACAACGAAAGCGTAACGACTAAGCACAAAACATTTCACTTGCATTGGTTTGACCAAATGTTGAAGTGTCTAACTGATTAAAATAGTTGATGGATTATGTTGGAAATCTCAAATACCTTCTTGGACCTCCATACGTAGGAAAAAGTGTCAAAGCTCTGATCTTCTATCAAATATCAATGCCTTTGATAGTAGTGCAACAAATTTATGAAAACACAGGCGCAACGAGGAAATTCAAACAAGTTAAAGGGTTCTAAGGGATAAAATCCCATCTGGGTTCTCTCCTCAGTTGTTAAAGATGAATTAAACTACATGAAACATAAATAATTTCAGAAAAAGGAAAGTTAAAACGTAAAGGTGGTTGTCGTGATGAGAAACCCATTGATTTGTAGAAGCGCAATGGATCCCTTGCAACCAAAATGCATCAAATATTTTTTCATATTCAGGGAATCTAAGGAGGATTAGTAACATGCTCGATGGATTTAAGTTTAATGATTACTTTTGAAATCAAAATGTTCAAGTGCAACGCAAAGTAGATGTGCAATATGAACTCATGGCTACAATGATATGATGTAATATCTGATTTGACTATGCAACTGACTAAAAAGACACCACGAACTTGTCCCAATGATGAAAAAACCAAATTCATTATTACCTTTTTCCATGACTTGGATAACACATTAACCCTACACTTACTAAACCTAAAATTTTTAAGAAATTAATAACTTTATTTCTTTCACCACTCAAAACTTTAATATATCCTATCCTAAATTGACACTAAGACTCGATCTCTACCATATCATAGCAACATTTTACAAATTGACCCGAATAATAAAAATACCAAACTTTACTTTGATTACTATAACATAGGAAACTAACATTGGATCCAATGGGGATGGCCTCCTCCCTGTGAGGTGCCAAAGAATACCATAGATTAGTAGCCTGATCCATTGGGTTGGTCCCTACCTCGAAGAATAAAACTTGCAAACTATCACCTGCAATCTAACTGACCAAAATTGTACATGTTGGAAACTATAAATTAAATCTGAAAGAAATAATTTCCCAAAAATCTTATTCCACACCATTTCCTACTCTAACCTGTTGAAGAACTGTTGAAATCAAGTCATACAAAAATGTCAACGAATCCAATAAAGTAGTTATTGAAATAAGTGGATTGCCTGACTGTGATTGCACCATATGGAAATTGGACAGTGTAATGGTGGTGGAAACTTAAGATGCATCTGGTCTCCATAATGAAAACATGATTGAAAAAAAAAGTTGAAAAAACCTTCCATATAGTGAGCTACAGGATCATAAAATACATGATTTGTTCGATGATCCTCAAGGTATTCAATGACAGGATCATCAAGGTTGAATGTTTCAGATGTATTCTCTATGTCAAACCATGACTTCAAATTTGAATTGTCAAATTCTTTTTTAAGGACAAAATCTTCCATCGTGAGAAACGAGGGCAACACTACCTCCATTTGTTTTGGTTGGAAAAATATTTCAAAACATTGACTATGATGTTGGAAGTTGTGGGATTGTATTTGATCCTCTAAGAGATCAACATCTCTCTCAAGTTTTAGAATAAATTCTCTAAGAGAATGAGTTTTATCTCTGGAAGATCATTTGCATGAATTTAAATAAAAAGATACAAAATTTGAAAAAGCTTCAGCAATATGATCATCATCAAAATTGTCCCAATATACCTTAAAACCTTCAATAGAAACATGATTTTCCACATACCCTACCATCTTGATTGATTAAGAAGATGAATGTGCACTTTAAACTCTGAATTTATTGGATAGTGGAGTCGCCATGGATGTTATGAACTATGAATTCTTTAACAATGGAGTTTCCCAGTGAATAATGCACAACATTCTTTTGCATGATCATTGTTCACCATCAGTAAATAGATATGAAACTTCATGGTTCTTTCCTGTGGAAGATGGAATCTTTTTCTCCCAACAATGGCACCACTATGTTAGCACTTCGTAATTCCTCCAGGTTAAGGACATGAACCCAAAGGTAACCACAAACCAAACTTTAGGGCTAGAATCCACCCCTTCTAAAATGAGAGAGGGCTCTCTCTTATGAAAGCTTTTGGATTTTAGGTTAGGTCTATAGATCGAGGTAGAATAATTTCAAAATTTTGATGGCACTAGAGGTAAAATACATTGGGTATGGAGTCAAATCAAGTTAATGATTTTTAGTGGTATGATGAGAAAATGAAAAATCCTTAGACAAGGGAAAGGTAGGAAATCCTTTATCGTGTCTTTTTCAAATTTCATTGTAGAGAGGTGAGTAGAGGAATAATGAAATTGATAATATATAAAGCATCTAGCTGAGGATGAAATTTAGATATTATGGTGGACGAAAAGACACTAAAATGTTTAGTTACTTATAGTAGTGCACCTGAAAGTGAATCGTGAAATAATTTCCTTTAACTAAGCATTGAAGATGTAAAATTTAAGCATGGAAATAGCATAACATAAATAAACAAAAACAAGAGTAAACATCACCATAAATGATTGACACAAGAATCACTAAACAAGTAGACTTTGGGCTTCATCATTCATTTAAATTTTAAAATAAAATTGTACAATGCACAATGCCTTTTCTCTCTTAGAAACTGACCAACCAACCCCTTTCTCATAGAAATTTACAAAATATATAGGAAAAACTATTTCCCAAGTTAACGAGGAAATATAATTAGTTACCTTAAAATTTAGAACTTCCTGCTAGGAAATAAAAATCGAATTTATGGAAAATATGGGTCAAATATTCATTCATATCTCTTGCATCATGACATATTTTACAAAAATGAAGGAGGTTTTTTTATATGAGCTTGTTAGTGAGATAAAACTCTCTCATTTTTTGTAAATTCTTCTCCAACGCCTCATAATGCACACCCAAATATCATTACTAAAACATGAAATGATGAAATCTAAAAGATAGGTTGTAAATATCTATTCAAATCTTCCAATATATGATACTTCTCAGGAAACTAAAGGAAATTTTTTTTATGTAGATCGTGTTTGAAAAAAACCTCTTTTGGTTTTTCAAAATTCATTTTTGGTTGTTCAAACTATGATTTTTCAAATGATGAAAAAAACAGTCTGTGTGCAACAAACTTCCCTTTCATACTATATAATCAATGTTTGAATGTTAATGTGTTATGAGCATATTAATGAACTTGTATCAGTATACAAGTCATCTTTCAACATGCCATAACCATATAAATCAATTTCAAGAGGTATGGAGTTGAATTGAAAGGTCACATTGTTGACTATGTGGAAGCACCACAAATTTGTTGTGTTATTTCCTTCTTCAGAAAAAGCGCAGCAACTGAGCGCAACGAATTCATCATTTGCATACTTATGATCATCTCTTGTACTTTTGAATGTGTCAGACAGGTGGAAGAGAACCCCTAAAACTTCAAATACCTATTAGAAAATCGTCTATACAAATTGCAAACCTCCCTTCTTGAAAATTATCACCTACAACAAAAGCTCATTGACTCAGCGCAACAAATTTCACTTGCATGGGTTTGACCAAAGGTTGGAGTCTCTGACTGAGCAAAATCGTTGATCGATGATTTTGACAATCTCAGATACCTTCTTAGACCTCCATACATAGGAAAAAGTGCCAAATCTCTGATCTTCTATCAAATCTCAAGGCCCTTGACAGTAGCGCAATAAATTACCAGAAGATAGGTGCAATGAGGAAAGCGCAGGGAGTTAAAGGGTTCTAAGGGTTAAATCCCATATAGGCGCTCCCCTCGATTGTTAAAGATGAATTAGACTACATACAACATAAATCGTTTGAGAAAAAAGGAAATTTGAAACGTGAGGGTGGTTGTGGTGGTGAGAAAACTGTTGATTTGTAGAAGCACAATGGATCCCCTGTAGCCAAAACAAAACAAATCTCGTTTGATATTTAGGGCGTCTAAGGAGGATGAGTAACGTGATCGATGTTTTTTTGAAAGCTGGAACATTTCTTTGTAATCCTCCACACGATCCAAGGCTTCTTTTAAGTTCAAAGATGAATTTTCAAATAAAAATGTTCAAGATCCACACAAAGTAGAAGCGTGAAAATAACTCATGGTTACAAGGGTATGATGTAATCTTTGGTTTGACCCTGCGACTGACTGAAAAGACACCACTAACTTGTCCTAGTGATGAAAAACCAAATCCATTATTACCTTTATCTATTACTGGATAACACATTAACCCTAGTCTTACTAAACTTAGACTTTTTAAGAAATTAATAACTTGATTTCTTTCACCACTCAAAAATTTTGTATATCATATCCTAAATTGACACTAAGACTTGATCTCTACTAGATCATAGTAAGATTTTACAAATTGACCAGAATAATAAAAATACCAAACTTGACTTTGATTACTATAACATAGGACATTAACACACTCTAAAAGAGTTTTGTACATGTACTTCCTCATAAAAGGTCATAGGTTCAAATGAAGACGAGGGTAGAGTATGTACACCTTCGTAGAATTTAGCAGCCAAATCATTGTATGGAAGTGTATCCTTTGTCCCATAAACTAGGGGGTCACATATATCAATTTGGTGCCTAGCTTGACCACAACTTAAAAATAGATCACTGTTATTTCATTTTGAGTTCCCAAGTAGATTTTCAACCCATATAATCGTTTTACATATTCAAAAGTACAATTTAAACAATGAAGAAGATGTTGTCCAAACATTTTATTAGTAAGTTTCTCAAAATAAAAGAGATGTATAACTCCTTCCATAATCAATATCAAGTTGATAAAGAAAAAAACAACATAAATCCATACATAAATATATATCAAACATGAAAATATATCAAATATTTTCAAAAACATTTTTTAAAATTTTACACTTCAAAATATAATTTACACTTCAAAACAATTGATAACTCTTCAAATTTAATAAATCCATATTAAAATGAATATAAACTAATATATAAAAGAATTAATTGATAAAATTAAAGATACTGAAAATAATATAACTTTTTGTTATATATACCCAATTTTTAAATCATATATAAACGAGCGAATTGTTAAAAGGAATATGTAAATTTAACTAAAATAAATAAAAATATTTTGTTTGAAAAAATAAAATAATATTTTATTTTTATAAGTTTTAGAATTTATGGTTTTTTTTTTTAATATGGAATTACAAATCTGAGTTCACAATGCCAAAGAGTAACTAATTTGGTTTTTCAACGTTATAAATCCATGTATACAATTAATCATAAACAATTTTTTAACAACCAAATATCCCAATGTAATAAAAAAATTAGTTTACTTCATTTTTACTAAACACTCCAAACTTTAAGCAAAGCAAAACAAAATAAACAAATTAAACTAAATTAAAATAATTATTTCTCACTGGCTGCAATTAATACATTCTTTAGAATTGAATGCTGGTTAAATTAAATGAGTTGAAAATTACAGATACTGCACAAATTAAACTAAAGAATCGTAGATACTTTTAAAAAGTTCGGTATTAGCCATACTTTTAAAAAGTTCTGTATTAGCCGTGTTGAATAGAAGTTATTTTTAAGTTAAAAAATAAATTTGAAAACTTTACATTTATTAGTTGTTTTAAATTATGTTGTGATTAATTTTAAAGATATTTATCTAAATTATGGATGACAAAAGTCTGACATCTAACTTTACACAAATTAAATAGAAAAATAGTAGAAACAATAGAATAATAAAACCTCTAAACAGTTCAAAAATACATTTAATAGGAATTGTGGTACAATTTTACAGATTAAATCAAAAAATAAAACTGAAAACTTTTTAAAAAAATCACACTTACAACTAAATTTTAAATTATTGAAAACCAATCCTAATTATAAAATCTACACAATTAATAATTAAATTCTCAATTCTATCAGCACACCTTGATTGCACGACCATTCTACCGTGCATTTCATCACCTTCTAATTTACTGTAAAAACAGTACTTGCAAATCGTAATAACAACTGTTGTTGCGGTCACAGATGGCAGTAGCAATTACAGCACTGGAAGACGAGGAGTCGGAAAAGCCAAGAGTTCATGAGCTCTGGGCAAAGTGAGTCCATTAAACTTTTCAGTCATGTCCAGTTCCAGTTCATGCCCATTGATCAGGGGAAGCCTCCAGTTGAAACTGTGCAACAACTGCGCCACCACAAACTCTACAACAAGCGTTGCCAATGGCTGCCCGGGGCACCCTCTCCTCCCTGCCCCAAACGGAAGCCACTCAAAGTTTTCATGAGCTTTGTGGATTAAGCCAGCTTCTGCTTCTGCGAGGAATCTCTCGGGCTTAAAACTTTGGGCATCCTCCCCCCATGACTTAGGGTTCCTACCAATGGCCCAGAGATTGAAAAAAATGAGTGTGTTTCTGGGGATTTCATAGCCCAAAACAGTGCAGTCCTCTACAGCCGAGCGAATCGAAAAAGGCCCCGCCGGGTGGAGTCTGAGTGTTTCTTTCACCACGGCTTGCAAATAAACGAGACGAGGAAGATCAGACTCGCGTACCATACGGTGCATTCCAACTACGCGTTCCAGCTCGTCCTGAAGCTTCTGCAGCACTTCAGGGTTTCTCAGCACTTCAGACATTGCCCATTCTATGCTTGTAGAAGATGTGTCCATGCCACCCACCAACATATCCTGCCAACATCAATACAATATCATAAATATAAATTGCTCATCATATTTATGGAATTCATCTTCTGGATCTATCACAGATTATATGAGTTTAAGTTTAGAATCATTATAAACAGTTTCATATGGTGTTATTTTGGTACTTCCATGATATTTTGTAATAAAAATTCGTGGTGAGAAAGTCAATGTGTTTGAAGCAAAACATCTCAAATAAATTTCTAAATAATATAAAATAATATATTAATTATAAATGTCAAAGACAAATAATCTCATCTAAATGAATATAGAAAATGAAATTTCAAATCAAATATTCTAATAGCAAAAGCCTCAATTCTAAAGTATCATACTACCACAAATCTAATCCATTTTTAACATACAAAAACAACGGCTTTTATATTATCTCTTGTAATCTGGAGCTCCATATCTTGATCTGAAGAGGCTTCAAGCAGAACATCCACAATATCTCGCGGGACGTTGGGGTCATGCTGCGCCTTAACCAGCTCGTGTTCTTCCAGTACTTTCTCCATGAACTGGTCTTGTGTGTTATGCACTTGCTTCAAGCGACGGTAGACACCTCGCAGATAATCTATCCACGCCAGATATGGTATATAATCTCCAATGTTAAAAGTACCAGCTAACAGAAGAATTTCTTTGATCAAGGAATCGAATCCAGTGCTGCCGATTAGGTCTTCGTCTGAATATTTTCTACCAAACACCATTTTGCATATTATAGCATTTGTCAGAGCTGAGACGATTTTGCTAATGTTTAAGGGGCGAGGGTCATCCTGAGGATGATCCGAGTTTGAATTAATAATAGAGAGAATCATGGCTGAGACTTCCTCTTCTCTTATGAAGCTGAAGGAATCAATGCGTCTGGAGCTCAGCAACTGTAAAACGCAGACCTTACGCATCTGCCTCCAGTAAGGACCATACGGAGCAAAGACAACGTCCGAGGAATTATAGGTAAAGCACCTGATAGCGGCAGACGAATTTCTCCCGGTAAAAAGCCGATCATTGCCCTTTAGAAACTCCCCAGCAATTTCGCCGGAAGAGAGGACTAGGGTGAGAGCAGAGGACCCAAGGCGGAGCGACATGAGAGGCCCGTATTTCAGAGAAAGCTCTGCCAGAGCTTGGTGGGGAAGCTTTCCTAGCAGGTGCAGGTTTCCGACAACGGGCAAAGGAAATGGCCCCGGGGGCAGCAGCCGCCTCCGCTTGTGGCGGTAGATGAAACTGAAGAAGCTCCATGCCACCACCAATGCAACCAGAGCTTCAATATAAAACTCTGCGCATTCCCACAGGGACATGCTTGTAACAGATCCCAATTCCCAGGCCATTCTCAGCTATCCACTTACAAATGTTAACAGCAGCTGTTGTTCTCTTATTGAATCTGCGACTCCTAGGTAGACAAATATTTAAGGCCCAATTGCCCCTGTCGTGGCTTAATCGTAAGAGTGTGGGATACAGACCTTCAGATTACCACATACCTGTCCCTTCTTTTTCACGAAAGATTGCCTGATCATCATTTTACCTCTTCATCTTCTTAATTTTATTAAATTTTTGTGAGAAATTTCTTGATTTCAATACACAAATGGAAATTGATTTAGGTTTTGATTTAAAATTGTGCTTTCAGTATTATTTTGAATTTTTTTATAGATTTAAAAAACTAGTGTAATTATATAAATTAAATAATATTCCAAGTTTTAAAGTTTTTGGTTAAATAGATTTTTTTTTTAGCAAAATTATGTTTTTCTATTGTTTAAGAAGTGTATTGGACTGTATATATGGATTTAGCATTATTAAGAGATTCTGATTGTGCAGAGTTTATCTAGATTTTAAACAAATAAAATATTCCCCAAAAACTCCAAAAATTATAATATGTTAAACACTTTGTAATACATCTCACTAAAAATAATCATAAAAATTAACTTAATTTTATATTTTTTATATTATTATTATTATTATTATTAATTAGAAAAAATAATTAATATTTGAGTTAAACATATATACATTTAAAAAAAACATGTAACAAAATTTTTAATTATGTAATTTTAAGATCAATTCACTAAAAAAACATAATATATGAGTTAATTATATATACTATTAAAGTTTTTCATTAGAAATATTCACCTATAAATAAATTTTGTTATAATACTATAGGACCAATATTATAACTTATTAAAGCCACATGCCAAAAAAAAATTAATTCATTTCATATAACATTTGTTTATATAATACTACTATCAAAAATATTTTATAAAAAAAAATCTTTTACACCCTCTTAATAATCATTAATAATTAAATTAAAACCTAAATATCCTATTTCGAAATATACAAACCTATAAACATAATTACAATTTTAATAACACATACACATTTTAATTATTTTGTATTTAATTTTAAATTAAAATTATCTCAAACATATGTAATTTCGTTTAATATTAATTTTAAAATTTCAAATTTGTTTTTCACCCGACATCAAAATGCCTCACCTAACGCATCGATGAAAGTCAAGAAGAATTGCTCACCTTACATAGCAAGTGAATAATGCCTTCATATAAATGGAAATTTGTCCAAATACTTTTGCGATGGCCTTGTCCTTACCCATATAGTTGGGAATGGAGATTTGTACAAATACTTTTCCCATGGCCCTACCCATGTAATCAGCAGAAACCACGATTTTAACAAATTTTCATGCATCCAAATCAAATACCCAATTCAAATAAAAACAGTGTGCTCAAAATCTTATCAAAAGTCACACATCAAATACCGAACACTTGTTAAAAATCTTATCGAGTACAAGATGTTGTTGTGAATGAAGCGTTTTCATTCGAGCAAACTACACAGTACGAACACGCAATTCAAATTCACAATGCTAACCGAAGCACTTTGGTCAAAAGGTAGTTGGTAGGGAATCATTTTCTTTCGAGTGAAAATTAAGTTTTCAATTTATATTTAAAAAAAATTTGAAAATTAAAATTTGAGTAGTAATTTTTTTAGTTTCACAAGTTGTTTATGATTTTTCAGGTTGACGTGTGGCTTGAGGAGCCACAACCCAAGGGTATCTAAGTCATCAAAATTATCTGGAGATCTAGTTTATGATCTTTCAGGTTGACGTGTGGCTTCAGGAGCCACGACCCAAGAGTATCTAGGTCATCAAAATCACCTAGGGATCGAGGCTTGACTTGTGCCTTGAGGAGTCATGGCCCATGGGCATCTAAGGAGCATCTATTTCATCAAAATCACTTGATTATTGCACCCACGGCGAATCATACCCGACTTGGGCCACACCAGCCTTTAACTAATTGGGGGGCATCTACTTCATCAAAATCTCTTGATTATTGCACCCATGGGGAATCATACCCGACTTGGGCCACGCCAGCCTTTAACTAATTGGATTACCTGATTATTGCACCCACGGGGAATCATACCCGACTTGGGCCACACGAGCCTTTAACTAATTAGATTACCTGATTATTGCACCCACGGGGAATCATACCCAACTTGGGCCACACCATCCTTTAACTAATTGGATTTTTTAGCATGTCTCCTCCCTTAGCAGAGGGCACAATCACCCCGAGTGAGCTTTGATCGTGGGCAACCTTGCTCATGAGGCCCATCCTCAACTGGTTGTGGTATTAGGACAATTTTAGTAATAATTTTAATACTATAAATAAATGTAATACTAAAGATTAAAGTATTTTTAACTATATCGAACATATCAAGTTTAAGTATTATTCATTAAATTATAAATATCGTGTTTGAGTATTATTCATTAAATTATAAATTCCAAGAGATATGACTTTTTTAAATAATCATAATGTATGGAATCATTTTTTATGAGTTGTTTCTTCATCTAGATTTAGAAGTTGTGAATGACATATCAAGATCTAGATTTAGAGGTAGTGAATGACGAGTGTAACAACCCTTTTTGGTCACCCTTCATGTAAATATTGTTATATGAATTGATCATATAAATTGATGTAAATTATAAATGATGAATGGGCTAAGAGAGAGGGCATGGATTTATAAATTGGGAGGAGAAGATGCTTGGGAATTCCTTGGAGTAATAGCCAAACTTTGAATGTTGCAATTTATCTCCACATATATCCCTATTGCATTAAAAATAAATGTAAAAGCATTAAAATTGTTGTATGGGCGCCTCATAAAAGGACAAGCTAGTCATTTGGGATGGGGGCATTGGTTAACACATAAGAGGAAATTAGGGAAGGGATTCAAAGAGGAGGAGACTCTCTGAGAAGGAATAATTAAAGGAAAAATAGCAAGCACAGACACACAGAGGAGCGGACGAGAAGACCAAAGCATAGTGCTGGCATTGTAAGAAGGGAGACTACACATTAACAATGTGTTGGAAGTAGTGGTGATTGAGAAGGTAAAGTAACTGTTGACCCTCGACTCCTGCTTAAATAAGTGGACACACTAGGCACTCTAGGACTTCTCTTGGTGTTCTCATAGGTTGAGACCTTGAAGCTGGACTCTGGATTCCTGTGAAAGCTATGAGTTCGATGCATGACGTGCTCTATATTCCTACTAGATTACATGTGGAGGCACTATGGGATCTGGATTCCTGTTTTGTGAATCGGGTGGAGGCACTATTGAATGCCTATGTTAAGTATTGTGTATAATTGTTTAAATAATTCCTACTAAATTTTTTTGATGTTCGTAAATCCATGGGTTGTATGTTATAATGGAAAAGGACTCTTTGAGTCTAAGAACTAATAAGATTTGTTGCTAAAGTTCCACACATGGCTGCTCAAAGAGTATGAATTTATACAATGTATGGTGAGCCATTGCCTTTCATTTATGGTCACGATTCAATACTGAGCTCTTGCATCAAATATCATTGAAAAAACTATGCAATACTCAAGAATACGAGTTTTGGTTTGCAGAGAAGTGGGGATACAAATAACCCCTCTAATTATTGGACAATTATGATCAACCCTCTCTTAGCCAAGCGGGCTAAAGGCCAAGCGGGTTTTAGAAGGCAACACTCAACAACGTACCATCTCGTTACGCTTCGGATCATTGTGGAGGAATGTCGCAATAATAAATCCAATCTCTTCTGTTGCTTTGTGGACTTTAGAAAGGCTTTCGATATGGTTCCTAGAAACAACCTATGGAATAGATTAGAAGAGCAAAATGTTCCTTTCAAGCTAAGAGCAGCCGCTATAAGGTTATACGAGAATGTAATTGCCAAGTTAAAGAGTAATGAGGGGTGGTCGAAAGATATTTAGTGTAATATCAAAGTTAAACAAGGTTTCCCCCTCCCCTACCCTATTTGGCATTTACATCGACAAGCTAGAAGGTTGTTTAGAGGAAGCAGGATGTGCTGGCATGATCTTAGTTGGGATAGTCACCATCCTTCTTCTCTATGATGACGATATTGTTCTTCTCGCAAGGTGCCCATCTGATCTTGATAAGCAACTTAGACTTCTTAAGGATTTCTGCTCTACCATGGGTATGTCTGTTAACACTGACAAAACAAAATTTATGATTATCAAATCCAAGAAGGAAACTTACGCTAATTTTATGTATGACAATAGTAACTTGGAGGAAGTGTCTTCTTACAAGTACTTAGGAATTGATATTCATTACAAGCTCAACTAGAACTATGGCATTCAAAAAAGGATAAATGCGGGTTGGAAAGTTTATTTTGGTCTTGAAAATAATTGTAAAATGGCAAACCTTGTAATGTGGGATAGAAAGAAGTTCCTCTTTGAAACTTTAGTCACTCTTGTTATCTTATATGGATGTGAGGTTTGGGGTTGCAACATCTCTAGAGAATCCTGGAGAAAGACTGAGCAAATCCAGAAGTGTTTTATAACTTATAACCTTAAAATTAAAAGCAATACACCCTATCTTATTCTCCTCATATAAGTGGGTCTTTCCCCTATCAAGAGCCTAGCTATGACCAGGCTTCTGTTGTACAAGCACAAGCTCAATAGCATAGGAGACCATAGACATCCTAAGATAGCTTTAAATTTCAGCCAAAACCACCTAAGGCTTAAATGAGGTTGGTATAAAGACACCAGGGCCTGGTTAAACCATTGGGAGATCGACGAGAATGTTGCATTGCAAAACATTAATAACATTAAAAAAAAAATTACTTATAAGTTCAAAGAAAAAATGTGGTGTGAGAAAGATCTAGCAGCTAAAAGAAAATTAAGATATTAGAAGGAGGTCATCAACCCCACCCTAGAAGATCAAAAGTGTCTCTCTGTTTTAACTAGCTCAAAGAAGAAAATTAATATAGCCAAGATTAGAACGAACTCTCATGAGCTCCATAGTGAAACAGGTCGTTGGACAGTTCGTAAAACACCATGGATGGAAAGGATCTGCCATCTCTGTGGGAATATGAACATCGAGGATGAAAATCATTTCCTCTTAGAGTGCCCCGAGTACAACCAGATTTGAGCTCAATTTCATAATCTTTGTTACAATACTAACCTTCCTATCCTTTTACGATGTCAAAATTATAGTGAGCTCAGGAGGCTTCTCTCCAAGCTTTTTGAGCATAGGAATAAAATCTTAAATCAAAATAAATAAATCTTTTCTTTAAGTATGATAGACCAAAGATCAGTCTAAGTGGACGTTAACCATCATCATCATCATCATCATTATATGCGCATGTGTATCATCTAAAGGTCCTATCAGACATCCTTGAGAGAGCAGTTAGAAGTCCCAAGTTAAATCATGTTTGGGATGTGATCATCATCCCATTGCAAGAAAGGTTGCTAATGTGTTTTTTTTGAATAAAAATAAAAATAAAAATTTATGTTTTGAATAGAAAAATAAAAGTAATTAGAACTAAAAAAAAATAGTGTAAATATGTTTAAATTTTATTTTTTTTCAAAAATATTATGAAATAAATTTAAATAAATTATATGAAGATTTATGTTGATATCAATTTAATATATATTTATATATAGAGACAAAATAAGTTTTTATGGTTGAAATTTTTATTTGGTCTTATATATATTCTATTTAACATTAAAAAATACAATTTAAACAAAAAAAAAACACATTGTATTTTGCACTCTAAAAAAGTTTTCACGTGAAGAAATTTGATCCTTCTTGGCTCATGTTAGATCTGTACTTAAGATAGATCTATGCTAGTGTTTAGGCAATGAAGTACTATATTCTTAATTTACTCTTTTGTGTTTATTATTTTATTTTTTAATTAAATAAAAAATATTGATATATAATTTTAAATTTTGTTTCAATTAAATATTTATTTACATTAATATTCTTTTAATAATAGTAGAATATTATAAGGAAGGGGGTTGTGGTTAACACTATAATTGTCCATTGTATGAGTTCCCGTCATTTGATCAATCATGACAGATAACACAAGGTTAACTGTCATTTGAATAGAGAGGTACAGGAAGACTCACCTAGATAATTCTATCACATTGGAAGAGCTAGAGGAAAAATTGATAGTATAGACTACAAAACCATGAGATAAACCAACATCTCCTTCTCCTCGAATGAGTGTAGTGATCTTATCTAGGAAAAATGCCTAGAGATTCTACCCAATAGTTGTTATGACTCAGTGGTTTTTCGCTTGCAACATCATAGTCTTTTTTTGTCTTTTTATCTTGATGTATGTCGAGGTCTTTTAGAGCCAGTCTCTTTATTATATGTTTTTATTTACAAGAGGTTCTAGTTAGACCCCAATAGTTGTTATGACTCACTATTTTTGTTTACTTGTAGCACTATGAAAATCTCTTTATTTTAAGTTTTTGTGTACAAAATGTTCTACTTAAACTAGGTCTTAACAACATCAAGATTTTAAATTTATAGTGTTACTTTGAAATTATGCTACCAATAATAATAAAAAATCAATCTATGTAATTCTTATTTGAACTAATGCCAAATCACTAACTTCAACAAGGCAACATAGCTAACTTTCCCTGTCACTTAGTTTAATTATTGAACTTTGATAGGTACCCATAGTCCGTATTTTAGCTCCTTATAATAAGACTAGAAAATAGGATCCTTGATAAATGCATCTCAAGATATCAAAGACTATCAAATTATGAATTCCCTTAAATATTTAAAAATAAAAATAAAAATTATTATTAAATTTTTAGAATATAATAATTTTTATAAATTTTTATAATATAATTTTTACAATTTTAAAAACACATACCCATTTTAATTATTTTGTATTTAATTTTAAATTAAAATTATCTCAAACATATGTAATTTCGTTTAATATTAATTTTAAAATCTCAAATTTGTTTTTCACCCAACATCAAAATGCTTTACCTAACACATCGATGAAAGGGAAGAAGAATTGCTCACCTTACATAGCAAGTGAGTAATCCCTTCATATAAATGGAAATTTGTCCAAATACTTTTGCGATGGCCTTGTCCCTACCCATATGGTTGGGAATGGAGATTTGTACAAATAATTTTCCCATGGCCCTACCCATGTAATCGGAAACTACGATTTTAACAAATTTTCATCCATCTAAATCAAATACCCAATTCAAATAAAACAGTGTGCTCAAAATCTTATCAAAGTCCCACATCAAATACCGAACACTTATTAAAAATCTTATCGAGTACAAGATGTTGTTGTGAATGAAGCGTTTTCATTCGAGCAAACTACACAGTACGAAAACGCAATTCAAATTCACAATACTAACCGAAGCACTTTCGTGAAGGTAGTTGGTGGGGAATCATTCGTCAAAAGGTAGTTGGTGAATTAAGTTTTCAATTTATATTTAAAAAAAATGAAACTTAAAATTTGAGTAGTAATTTTTTTAGTTTCACAAGTTGTTTATGATTTTTCAGGAGCCACGACTCAAGGGTATCTAAGTCATCAAAATTACCTAGAGATCCAGTTTATGATCTTTCAGGTTGACGTGTGGCTTGAGGAGCCACGACCCAAGGGTATCTAAGTCATCAAAATCACTTGGGGATCCAGGCTTGACTTCTGCCTTGAGGAGTCATGGCCCATGGGCATCTAAGGGGCATCTACTTCATCAAAATCTCTTGATTATTGCACCCATGGGGAATCATACCCGACTTGGGCCACGCCAGCCTTTAACTGGTGGGAGATCTGTGTCAAATCCTTCGGTTATTGCACCAGCAGGGAGTCATGCCAGAGCTTGAGCTGTCTGGGCCTTTGTAATTGGATTCCCTGGGTCCTTGCCCATGAGGGGCTCATGCCCGACTTGGACACGTGGGCCACAGCACTAACTAATTCGGATTACACGATTATTGCGCCCATGGGGAATGTCCCCAAACTTGAGCCACAGAGCCTTTAACTAATTGGATTACTGAGACGTTATTGCACCCATAAAGATAAATACCCAAACTTGAGCCACACACCACACCATCCTTTAACTAATTGGATTTTTTAGCATGTCTCCTCCCTTAGCAGAGGGCACAATCACCTCGAGTGAGCTTTGATCGTGTGCAACCTTGCTCTTGAGGCCCATCCTCAACTGGTTGTGGTATTAGGACAATTTCAGTGATAATTTTAATACTATAAATAAATGTAATACTAAAGATTAAAGTATTTTTAACTATATCGAACATATCATGTTTAAGTATTATCCATTAAATTATAAATATCATGTTTGAGTATTATTCGTTAAATTATAAATTCCAAGAGATATGAATTTTTTAAATAATCATAATGTATGGAATCATTTTTTATGATTTGTTTCTTCATCTAGATTTAGAAGTGGTGAATGACATATCAAGATCTAGATTTAGAAGTGGTGAATGCCATATCAAGATCTAGATTTAGAGGTAGTGAATGACGAGTGTAACAACCCTTTTTGGTCACCCTTCATGTAAATATTATTATATGAATTGATCATATAAATTGATGTAAATTATAAATGATGAATGGACTAAGAGAGAGGGCATGGATTTAGAAATTGGGAGGAGAAGATGCTTGGGAATTCCTTAAAGTAATAGCCAAACTTTGAATGTTGCAATTTATCTCCACATATATCCCTATTGCACTAAAAAAAAATGTAAAAACATTAAAATTGTTGTATAGGTGCCTCAGAAAAGGACAAGCTAGTCATTTGGGATGGGGGCATTGGTTAACACATAAGAGGAAATCAGGGAAGGCATTTAGAGAGAAGGAGACTCTCTCAGAAGGAATAATTAAAGGAAAAATAGCAAGCACAGACACACGGAGGAGCGGACGAGAAGACCAAAGCATAGTGTTGGCATTGTAAGAAGGTAGACTACACATTAACAATGTGTTGGAAGTAGTGGTGATTGAGAAGGTAAAGTAACGTGGACCCTCGACTCCTGCTTAAATAAGTGGACACACTAGGCACTCTAGTACTTCTCTTGGTGTTCTCATAGGTGGAGACCCTAAAGCTGGACTCTGTATTCTTGTGAAAGCTATGAGGTCGATGCATGACGTGCTCTATATTCCTACTAGATTACATGTGGAGGCACTATGGGATCTGGATTCCTGTTTTGTGAATCGGGTGGAGGCACTATTGAATGGCTATGTTAAGTATCGCATATAATTGTTTAACTAATCCCTACTAAATTTTTTTGATGTTCGTAAATCCATGGGTTGTATGTTATAATGGAAAAGGACTCTTTGAGTCTAAGAACTAATAAGATTTGTTGCTAAAGTTCCACACATGGCTGCTCAAAGAGTATGAATTTATACAATGTATGGTGAGCCATTTCCTTTCATTTATGGTCACGATTCAATACTCAACTCTTACATCAAATATCATCGAAACAACTATGCAATCCTCAAGAATACGAGTTTTGGTTTGCAGAGAATAAGCATGTATTTAGGTCGAACAATCCTTCATAATTTCCAAAGGAAACACCATAAAGATACTAAGACATTGAGGTAATGGAGCACAAATGAGAAAATTCATGTTACTCGCCATATATTATTCATGTAGTGTGATGAGCCCTAGTATTGCAAAACTAATGTTGCAATCTGTGAGGCTATGAACTTCAATTATCAACCCAGGGTTCATACAAACTTAAGAGGGGTCAACACTGTATGTGCAACAAACACCTCGTATTCCTAGTATGAATCCCTTTGATGCAAGTGAAATAAGGCAATGAAAAAAATTCAAATGAGCAAGGATATAGGTAAGCTTCCAATCCTAAGTTGCAAAAGGTAAATAACAATATGCAAACCTATTCTACTTTTTCTAAAAAGTACATGATAGAAACGAAATCTATTCTATTTGTAAAAATGTAAAACACAATGAAAACCAAGAAAATATATTCTATCTTGATGGAAATGAAATGGAATTAAAATAAATCTATTCTATTTTGCAGGAAAGAAAAGTCCTAGATTACTTTTGAAGCAAGGAAAGCACACTTTGATTGAAGTAAATTGCAGAAAGGAAATCTAGACTAATTGGACAAATCAATATTCAAGAAGAAAGAAATGTAAGAGCTAAATGGCGACCTAACCGGCCCTCAACTCAATCAAAGTAGTATCATACAATTCATAGGCTATAAATCTACTTCTACCATGAATTTGGAGAGAATTTAGGAAAGGAAGATTTCCAAAACAAATTTTTACAGGATTGTTACAAATTCTTATTTATTGAGTTAACTCACATAATTCCCAAGTAAATAAAATGCAAATGAGATGGAACAAATTTTGTTATTAAGTAGGATTTACTAGGACTCTAACCCAAGTGGAAATCACTCAAAAATAACCCTCTTGAAATATGCTAAAGAATAGAGGAAAATTACTACTTTAAAACCCGAAAATTTAAGAATTAGTGAGCTAGTTAAAATGTCAAATGCATAAACTCGCCAAGTGAAAATCCTATGGGAATTTTTATTATTATTAATTATAATGTTTTTATGACTCAATCCATGTGGAATCAAATCAATAGAGCCTCATTAACATGTGCTAAAAAATAGTGGAAAATTACTACTAGAAAGCAGAAATTGCAGAGCAATGTATTAGTAATCTTATCTAAGTGCCAAAATGCCTAGGATAATAAAGTGAAAATGTTGTGGGGTAGTTTTTTTTATTAATTTGGATATTTTCAAGATCTAACTCAAGTGTAATCAAACTGAAATAAGCTCATTAACACATGCTAAAAATTAGCAGAAAATTACTACTATTTTGTTACAGGATACTTCCAGAAATTCCAAAATTGTGAACTAGTAAACCAACCCAAGTAGATCAGTCATAGATATGAATTTGCAATGTTTTTATAAATATGCATCATACTTGTGACTTCATAAATAACCTGAAAATTAACTCATTTCAATGATTTAACCAATATAACCTACAACAAATGAATGCTTGAAACTAAATGGAGAAAAAAGAGATGCATGTGAAAAATACACTCAAAGAAAATAAATAAATTGTACAACAGGGCTCTAAGGCTTATGGTATGGACAATACCAAGGATATCCAGAATTGTATGAAGGAAACCAAACTTTAGAAGCTAAAAATGACACCAAACTTCATTATTTGAATCAAACCAAGTACATACCTGCTAGAAATGAAAGTGGAATTGCTAAATAACATTTTTTCTCCACAAGAAGACTAAGAAATACATACCCCTAGAGGAAAAATCAAATTGGTACTTATAAAAATAGACGGGGAATAATCCACCTTGAAAGGAGGAAACTTTCCTCTCTAAAATCCCTGAAAAAATGGATCTAGTTCCAAACACTAGGAATCCTCATTAAAAGACAAGGAGCACATTCCTAGATTTTCTCAATAATTGGAGCTCTAGAATATGTTCAATATTTTCATCATATCCTATAAATTTATTATCAAATGTTGGTCCATTCTATAGTAGGGAGAAAGTCCTTAGATTATCTCAGCCTCCAAATCTTCATAATCTTCCAAATATTCTCACAATATTCTATAAAAATAAATAATATTAGGCACACAATATGGAATTAGATCTAAACCTTCCTAATGAATATATTAAAGAAAAAAAGATGTCATCTAATGAAAAATCAGAGGCTTAATGTGCTAAGGATGGTGAGATGATCCTTAAATCATAACTAATTTGGAGGCCCATCATACCCCTCTACTGAAAGTGTTGCTCATCCTCCTAGCAACTTAATGACCTAGTTGTACGTCATTCATGGCCTTCGTGGCCTCTCTCTTGTACATTTCTCAGTCCTTTCTCTTGATAAGCTTGGTTGTAGGTTATGTAAGGACAAACACAAAAATATCGTTGTTCTTTTCATGCATTTTTTTAATATTACTTTCAAGAAAAAAACTTAACGTTTATCTTTGTTGTCTTGTAGGGACAAGTGGCATCATCTCCATTACATTCACACCATATCCCTTGACAAATTCATTCCATTTTCACTCATTTTTCCAAAATTGTTTATGCACAAAAAAATCACATTTTTTCTAGAGACCATTAGCTTTCCTTTTTCCCATTGTGCAAGATGGGTTCTTGAATATTTCTAGGTTTGGAAAGGTTTTCCGCATCCTTTTCCAATCTCATGCTAACTTTTTCCAACATTTAGCCACTTTTGGAACCCTCAAAATTCTATTGGATGCAATCCTATAGTAGTACAAAGCATCTTGTAACATCATATCGCAGACCTATAACATCATGTAGAAAACATGTAACATCTTGTATCACCTCACAAAATCTATCAAAAATTGACTATAATTTTCCCTTAGGCCTATGTTTTTCCACTTACCCTTATACAACATCTTTTAGGCTCTGGACACAAGGTGAAAGAGATCAGAGACCACTTGGAAAATATATTTTCATCACTATAGTTTGATTTTTTCAATTAGGATTAGCTATTTTGATGGTGAATGCCTACTTTCCTTCTACTCTCTTATTAGTCTTGGTTGTGGGATCTCTATGGTTACACCCACCCCCCATAGTCTCCAATAAAACTTTTCAAAGTTGGAAAGACAATTCTCTCTTTCTGCTATAAGTTCTACAGATTTTTGTGCAATGAGGGTTTTTGAGACAGAGATAAAATAACATTTTTCTTGCTACTCAGAAGAGGTCATATTCCATTCTCAACTCAAAAAAATTGAAATTTCCCTTCTTATCATGTTCAATTCAAAAGAAACATCCATACATTATCTTCCATTCATTGTCAAACTTTTATTAGAAATTTCTATACGATGTAATATTGAAAAACATAAATATTTTATAGGATTTTTGCCCAAAAGGGGCAAGGAAAAATGTGTACTTACTTGCCTTTTGATGCTCCTCATTTGAATTCTAGGGTTTTGGTGACAAATTTTCTCAAAATCAGGATTTTTACAACTCTTTGGACTTTCATATAGCACATTGTCTTATCTTGTAGCAGTATGTCTCAATCTTGTAGAAATATGTTATGATATTGTAGTAGTCTATTCGAACCCTGTAGCAATTATTTCTAGGTCATGTACCCCCTATACAATATCTCAGGTGGTTTTTACTCCAACGCTAGTGGCATGCCTCCTTAGCTTAAAATACATTTTTTTTATGTGTCACATGAGGCTCTAGCTTGCTTAACTTATTGGTGGTTAGGTGGGAGAGAAAAACAAATTGCATGAAAATCTCAAGATAAGTTCATCTTCCTATTATAATGCTCATATTTAGAAGATAAAAACTTCACCTACTTACTTTTTTTATAAGGGTTCTATTATAGGATATGCAGTGAAGGATTTTTGCGAGAATTCATAGACTTTTTAGATTGATAGAGGCGAGGAGGATCAAGTACTTACCCCTTCCTTGCAGACTGATTCAATATTCTAGATTTTTAAGGCCATTATTACTTAGATTGGGCTCCTTTACACCTCTTGAGTCAATCCTATAGCACACAACATGCATCCTGTAGCACACATTTTGAAACCTATAGCAACTCTGTGCAATCTTGTAGCACTGAAATTTTACCTTGTAGCATCTATTTTTTTCCCTTAGAGCTCTTATGTGGTAGTCTAAGGGACCCCTCATGGTAGCTAGCCCGAATCTTGATGATGTAGTTGGAATATCTTACCATTTATGGAATGAACTTTTGGTGCAAATGGAACTGAGGTCCACTTTTATTCCCTTTATTGGTTTGGTGGTGAGCTCAACACATTGTACTAGCTAGCCCCACCTATAACCTTTGAATTTATATCATAGGCTCAATGGCCCACCCTTGTATTCATCACCCACATTAGTTTTGTTGTTTTCTCCATATATGACAAAAGAGAGGCAGTTAGCTTCAATTAATTATTCGAGGGTAGTTTAGACTGTTGGCCACCTTCAACATACAAAAAATTCTCTCTTATGCATTAAAAAAAATACGCATAATACACTCAAGAGGAGAGGTGAAGAATAGTGCACACATGCTCCTACATGGAGGTTGCTTACTATTAGTGTTGATCCTATGGTGCTTGCATGAAATTTTTGGACATATATGAAGTTTTCCTTGAGCATATTCTGAAAGATAATTTATTTTTCATGCTTCTTTGGGAACAATGGTTGATATCCTAGTTCCTTATGCTTGATGCTCTTTGTATTTCCTCTCATTTTTTTTTCTTTTTTTTTTTCTGATATGTACTTGATTGATATAGGCTTGTCAACGCATTTTATCTTGATGGTGGATCAAGTGATGTTGTGGTAGTGGAATAGTGACCCTTTAGAAACTCCTCAAGACTTGTGTGGGTTACAAATATCACAAAGATGGTATTTCAATGCTTTAGGATGGCTAAGTCTTCATTCTAGTGCTTTCAAGTGTTTCCAACCATGGTTCTGTAAGGTTTGTGCAAAATTATACATGATTGGATTGATGGATTATTTTATGTAGAAGTCAAATATAACCCTCCAAAATAACAAAAACCTTCATGGAATTCATTCAAAAACTCTGATAATTAATGGCGAGCTCATGGATAGGGACTAGAAACTTTGGTGGTGGTGAAAATTGTGGAGGAAGGGGTAAAAATGGATTTTTTATGAACATAGATGAGTTTTTGGATGGAGAAATATATAAATGGTGTGGAGGAGGGATGATGGAGGTGTGTTGGACTTATATTTTCATTATGTTAAGGAAATCATCAAATCTGACCCTTCTCCCAATGTCGATCACAATCATGTAGTAAATCTGGGACAATATTGTAGCACTCTATGTCAATCCTATAGCAACGTTGTTTAACTCATCTCTCAAATGGTAAATTGGATTGAAATATTTTTTTTTTAGCATGTTACCATCCTCCTTATTCATCTCCCCATAAAAACTATTGCCAAAGGATGCAGGAATCTCAATAAAAATGAAAAATGATTGTAGGTGATGGAGGCCAATTTCCTGAAAAGTATGCACTGGAATTTGCTAGAATTTATTGAGAATGTTATCATAATCCTTATTCATATCCCCATGAAAAAATAAGTACAATGATGCACCTTTCTTGAGATATGGTCCAAAAAAAATTTCTCTATGTATTTTGGCAATCCTGTAGCAAAACAAAAACGTTCCTGTAGCACTTTAGGACATCGAGGAAAATGAATAGGAAATGTTTGGGAATGATGAGTTTATGATGGAGATGGATGAGGGCGATGGATTGACATGGACTTGGTCCTGTTGGAGCATCTGGGTAGAGGATTTGATAACTTAAGCTTGAATTCCTTTTACTATATTTTTTATCATCATTTTCTTATGGTGCTAACTTGTTCTTGTTGCTTGCAGAGGTTGGAGAGAACCCACCTTCATGAGAAAGATATACCTAGAGAAAATAATTATTTGTCATTCTCATTTTTTATTTTTTTTTCTCATTTTTATTTTATGCCTACTAGCTGCCTCAATGAGGTTTTCAACTAGTAGGTTTGCCTAGGCACCTCAAAGGAGGTTTTCACCTACAATCTTTTTCCTTTTTTTTCTTTCCAACCGACTAACCGTGATCCAAAATATTTTTCTTTGTGTTGTATTAACGAATTACATGTAAAAGTGCATCTTAACCATGAAACTTTAAAGAAATAAACATAAGAAGAGAGAAGCACATAAAATCATGCAAGAAGACAAGGAGTTGATATCAGAGTTCATCCAGGAGGGACTACGTCTCTGGACCCTTCTCAATCAGTGGGGAGGCCCTCTTTCATTAAGTGCCAAATAAAATGAAATTAGAAGCATTAATGCAAAATTACACCCTTATACCTCCATAGCTGAAAGTTCCCAAAAGTTGGAGACCTCTGATGAAGAAATAGACATCACCATTGGATTTGTGGCACCGACACGTGCAAAATCCATATAAAATTTGTCTGATTCTGACAAAGTGAAAATCTGGCCCCTCTGGAAATGGCTATGTTCATGGTTCCACCCCCCTCCTGCCAAGTGCTTATGGCTCCACTTCATCTCGTACTCCTTGTCGCTCTTGGACTGCTTGGGCGCCCTTCTGAAATGAATGTTTCATATATTAAAAAGGTAGGCAAAATCCCCAAGGAGTCTGCTGGATGATTTGGTTGAGATCCCAAATGTGAGGGAAGGGGTTAGGTGGTCAAACACTGCCCCCTCCATAATAAGTCAGATACCATTTTAAATAAACCATGCCATTCCTTTTTAAATACCCCGACACATAGAGTTAATGGCAAGTTTGGTACGTTGGGGGGTCGGGCCCACATTGAGAGGCCCACCCCTTAACTCTGTCGACTCCGTTACATTATGTGGAGTGTGGGTTGGGTTGGGAGGTGGGGTTGAAAACCCCTGCCCACCCATATTAATATGCGTACATTGGAAAATGGTTGTGGGTCTAGCGGGGTCATGGTCACCAAACCCTATTATTATATCCATTTTTTTGTTATGTTGTTGGATGGAGAGGGCAGGGTGATGGCCCGCCCTCAAAATTATATATCTTTTTTTTTTTTTTTCAAAAATTTTATAACCGAACTGCACCTTCTTGAACAATTTGGAAATTGACCGAAGGAGTGAAACTAACCATCCCACAATTTCTCCCAAAATCTAGCTGGAGTTGGTTGGAATCTGGTGGCTAGGTTTCTGCAAATTTGTCGCCTCCTTAAGTTGCCACATCACCAAGTCCACCCTAAAATTTTGACTGCTCCTAACTCCTTCATACAGAATCAGAATTGAGTTTCGTCTGCATATTTGGAATTACAAAGATGAGATATTCAACTTGACACTAAGTCTTCCACATTTCTGACACTTTAATTTTTGAGCCTTTGTACTGAAGGCACTTGTACTTGGACTTGTATGATCCTCCTAGATCATTCCTCCCCACTGAGGAGATTTTGGACCACCAAAAGCATTAACATACTCAAAACACTTCTTGTTCGTTCAATACACACTTTCAATCTAATGCACAAAAAACGAGTACATCATTTTCAACCATGCACACCACACATGACTCAACATCCCCTCCTTGCCAAGAGTTTATAGCACACACTCATTGGCCAAAGATTTTACATAAAAACAATGAAAACCAAAACTACTCATAAGCAAAGGCCAAAGCATCATCGTTGTGTTTTGAAGTGATGGGAAACACACAATCACACTTACATGCACTTGCAATGTATGATTTACGAATGTGGCCATAAAAAGCTACTACCTCTAAAAAACCCAACTTAATAAGGCAGACCACCATGAATGTGGTGGACTCATTTGTTGAACATATTCGCATGTTGTCTCCTCTATCAATGATTTCGGGGCATGGATCATTGGACATGTGGATTTTTGGTCTCCCACTTCGTTTCATTCCTCCAAACTTTCTGGGTCATCTTGGAGCGCTTCCCCATCATGTTCCTCCAAAAAGTGTTCATGGAACCCTCACTATCGTTAGACTGTGGGGAAGTGATTTCATCATCTTTCGTTGGCTGGTCACTAGCTGTGTTGATGCTTTCTCTCACTTCTTTCCTGGTGTATCCAAGTCTTGCATGACGCGGAAATTCTTCGACTTCGACGGGGTTTATGATATCTTGGGCATTGATGCGTGGTATTTTCCCTGATACCCCATATTCTTCAATAGTTTGGATCTGATCCCTATAGTATGTATTTCAAAAGTAGCGAATTCATCATCACGAAAATTACATGAAATTGAAGGATTCCTTGTTACCTCGGGTTGGTTACATCACAACTTTTCCAAGGCCTCATCCTTAGCTTGCAACTGGCGTAGTAACCTTTGTTTTTCTTCATTTTATGCCTATAAGAGCCTTCTTAGCTCAGTATTTTTGGCTTGGATGGTTTGGTTAATCTCTTCAAGTTCTTGGAATTCTGTCGTAGTAAGTGTCCTTTTCATGTTTGGTACAATATCTGTTGAAATTTTTGTTTCATCACCCGAATCAAAACCCAAGTCTATGGGTCCTTCTACGGTGATCCCAAAGGCTGCAAGCTTCATTTCATCACTGGAATTAGACCCCAGGTCAATTGGTATACCTCGTGCAAATCCTGCAGTTGTGACCTTCTCATCTTCCTCGGATTCAGAATCTTGGTTCTGCTGCATGGTGATAGCGGTATTTTGCTTCCCCTTTTTTTCATTCCTCTTAGGTCTCAACTCAGGGTGCAAATTCCAGAAATTTTCCTTGTCATGTCCCTCTTTCTCACAATGTGTGAAAGAGGGTTTTTCTCCCCTTCTTTTGGCTGCTGCAGTCCTTTATGGGTTGTCACTTTGTTCATGCGTTCCCCTACTTTCTATGTGCATGGCCTTCACACTAGCTTCATTGATGGTAGGAGGCTCAAACAATAATAATGAATGTCTTACGTAATTATGCATAGAACCAATATACTTGGTTACAATATATGGTGAATCTAATGGAATGCCTAAATTCAATGCTTGTTTTCTAAATTCTTTAGTGAATTCTTGTACATTTTGACCTCTACCTTGCTTTAGGTGTTTCCATTCTATTAATGCCTTTTGCTTATATCCCAATGGGTAAAATTGGTTTCTCACTATAGAAACAGAATCTGACCATGAGGAGAGAAGGTTACACAAATTTTGGCCACCTTGAAAATTTCTCTCCCACCAGACAAGAGTGGTGTCGTTTAGCCCAAGAGAAGCCAACTGGATCTTTGCCTCATCCTCCTCAATCTCCTGAATCCTACAGTAGACTTCAATCTGCCTAATCCAGTTGTTAAGCTTTTATGCATTACGTTCACTAGTATACATAGGAAGATCAAATTTCACATCTAATTTAAAGAAAGGTTTCTTAGATGAATTTCCTAAATTCCTACGATGATGGTGAGAAGAGGAGGAAGAACTTTCATTCGCAGGAGGAGAAAGAGGTGGATCTCCTCCACCATCTCCATTCGCTGAACCTTGTCCCTTTCAATAATTCTCTCCCTGCTTTGTCTAGTTTCTCAAGCCTAGAGAGAAACTTCTCGACCCGATCTTCCATGGTGTATAATGTTTTGCATAAGTTTATCTCCTCCTCATGTCTAACATCATCATCCATGTTTCTTCTTCGATGAGCATGTCTCGCTTCAGGATCAAAAAACTTTAGTATTCCTTCGCCTCTTTGTAGTTTTTTTCTAGTTAGCATACAAGCATGCAATTCACATCTACAAATGCCTACTCTGATACCACTTGATCCAAAATCTTTTGCTTTGAGATGTATTACAGAATTACATGTAAAATTTCCTCTTAACCATGAAACTTTAAAGGCATAAACATAAGAAGAGAGAAGCACATAAAATCATGCAAGAAGACAAGGAATTGATATCAAAGTTGATCTAGGAGGGACTACCTCTCTGGGCCCTACTCAATCAGTGGGGAGGCCCTCTTTCATTAAGTGGCGAATAGAATGAAAGTACAAGCATTAACGAAAAATTACACCCTTATACCTCCATAGCTGAAAGTGCCCGAAAATTGGAGACCTCTGATGAAGAAATGGACAGCACCGTTGGATTCATGGTGCCGAGAGATGAGAATTCATATAAGATTTTCCTGATTCTAACAAAGTGAAAATCTGGCCCCTCTAGAAATGGCTCAGTTCATGGTTCTACCCCCTCTTGCAAAGCGCTCATGGTTGCACTTCGTCTCATACTCTGTGCTGCTCCTCACCTGCCTCGACACACTTCTGAAATGAATGATTTATATATTAAAAATGTGGTCAGACTCCCCAGGGAGTCCATTGGATAAGTTGGTTGAGATCCCAAATGTGAGGGACGGAGTCGAGTGGTCAAACCCCGCCCCCTCCGTAATAAGTCAGATACCGTTTTAAATAAACTGCGTCATTCCTTTTTTAATACACCGATGCATAGAGTTAATGGCAAGTGGAGTACGTTGAGGGGTCGGGCATGCATTGGGCGGCCCGCCCCTTAACTCCGCTAGCTTTGTTACATTACGTGCAGTGTGAGTTGGGTTAGGCAGTGGGGTTGACAACCCCCACCCACCCATATTAATATGGGTACGTTGGAACATGGCCGCGAGTCCAACTGTGTCATGGTCTCCAAACCCTATTATTATAGCATTTTTTTTGTTATGCGGTTGGATGGAGACAGCAGGGGTCATGGCCCGTCCTCAAAATTAGATATTTTTATTTTTATTTTTTTATTTTTTATATTTTATAACTGAATTTCACCTTCTTGAACAATCTGGAAATTGAGCAAAGGAGTGAAACTAATCGTCCCACAATTTCGCCCAGAATTCGGCCAAAGTTGGTCAGAATCTGGTGGGTAGGTTTCTGCAAATTTGTCGCCTCCTTAAGCTGCCTCATCACCAAGTCAACCCTCAAACTTTGACTGCTCCTAACTCCTTCATACAGACTCAGAATTGAGTGTCGTCTGTGTCGTTGGAATTAGAAGGACGAGATATTCAACTTGACACTGAGTTTGCCACATTTCTGACACTTTGATTTTTGAGCCTTTATACTCAAGCCACTTGTACTTGGACCTGTATGATCCTCCTCTATCACACCGCCTCAGGGAGGATTTCAATAAGTGAGACAATATTAGGTGTCTCAAAGAATTTTTTCACTTCCTATTTTATTTTTTATTTTATTTTATTTTCCTCTTTTTCCTTTTTTCTTTTATTCAGCTATCCTAACCTACTTGAAAAAAAAAATCTCTTTCAAGTATAGGAATCCTTCCAATGGAGCCATGTGCATAACAAGATGAGCGATAAAATTATGTGTAGGATCAAAACATATGCTTTGAAATGTACCTAAATATGAGAGACCAACTTCTTTGATGATGTGAAGAACTGTTGAAAAAGGGAGAGGTGATATTGCTTAGTGATTGTGAGAAACCAAAGTTCATTATAGTTGTGATGCCCTTGGTTCACGTTCTCATCTGGATCATTTGTATGCCATATTTTTCCATGCAATTTACATCTTATATATTTTTTTCTTCTCATTAGCCCGTTGAAAAAATAAATCCTTCTGATGATAAGTATATTATAAATTATTCAGTATCAGTCTCCAATGGCTACTCTCCATCAATGGTGGTCCATGAATCTTTATTCTCCTCTTAATGTTCTTCTTCTTCATGTTGTTCTTTAATGACAACATATGAATCTTATATTTGGAATACTCTTATCGATCTAATATTAATGTCATTTAGATCAGGAGGATCATTTGGAGATTTTTCATCTCATAATTATGAGGATCGAGCATTATACTATTGGGCTTTGGAAATGGTTGTGTAGGTATTTGAGTAGAAGTAGGTTTTTGAAATGGTTGTGGTTGTGGTGGAGGTGGGTGGGATGGGTGGCATTGAGTTTGGTATGGAGGATATTGAGGATATTGAGGGAAATATGGATCACCCCATTGAGGAGGTTTGTGTTGATGTCGATGAAAATGAGGAATGACATACTAGTTATGATAATACCATGTATATGGAGGAAAATATGGATCACCCCATGGGTGATGATATGTGTGAAAATAATGAATGACATAAGACCCTTGATATGTTTGAAAAGGTTGGGGAGGATAAGACCCTTGTTGATATGGGTTGACAAAGTAGAGTTGCTCCATGCCTCCTTCTAACCTCTTTGACACATATTATTCTTATACCTTCACATGATCAAGTGGGGGTTTTTGGTGTTGAGGAAATATATATTTTTTTATATAAAAATTTCCGAATGAAAATTCTAATGCAATGTAATGAAAAATGGCTAATGCAATTTTTTTTTGCAGAAAATACAAATGTAGAAAATAAGAAGGAATCATTCCAAGAACAAGATAGTGCTCTATTTGACACCGTCCCCAACAACGGTGCTAGAAATTGAAGAGCCCTAGTATTGAAACAAGAATGTTGCAACTCGTGAGGCTATTGACTCAAATTATAAACCCGAGGTTCATAAACACTTAAGAGGGGTCGACACTTTATGTGAAAAATACACGTTCCTCTTCCTAGTCCGAGTCTCTTTGACGCAAGTGAAAAAAGACAATGAAAAAATTTCAAATGAGAAAATATCTAGCTAAGCCTTCAATCCTATGTTGAAAAAGGTAAATAAAAATAAGAAAAACTTTTCCACTTTTGTTGGAAAGTAAATGACAAAAAGGAAATCTATTATATTTTCAAAAATGTAAAGCAAAATGACCACCAAGAAAACTTATTCTATCTTGCTGGAAAGGAAATGGAATTAAAGGAAATATATTCTATTTTGTATGAAAGAAAAGTCCTAGATTACTTTTACAAGAAGGAAAACACACTTTGCTTAAAGTAATTTCCAGAAAGGAAATCTAGACTAGTTGTAGAAATCAACATTCAAGAAGCAAGCAATGTAAGATATAAATGGCGACCTAACCAAGCCTTAACTCAACCAAATTGGTATCAGAGATTCATAGGCTGTAAATCTACTTCTACCATGAATTTGGAGTGACTTTAGTCAAGGAAGATCTGGAAAACAAATTCCTACACGATTTATATTTCTCGGGTTAACTTGTCGAATTCCCATGTAAATAAAATGAAAATTATATGGCACAATTTATTTTATTAATCAGGATTTCCTAGGACTCCAACCCAAGTGGAATCACTAAAAAATATCCTTGCTAACATGTGCTAAAAAATAGCAGAAAATTACTCCTCTAAAAACCGAAAATTCAAGAATTAGTGATCTAATTAACCTACCAAATTCCTAACCCGATCAAGCAAATATTTTCTTTTTTTTTAAGTATAATTTTCTTAGGACTCAATCAAAGTGGAATAAACTCAAAATATCCTTGTTAACATGTGCTAAAAAATAGCAAAAATACTCTACTAGAGACCAGAAATTTTAGAGCAATGAACTCATAAGCTGATCTAAGTGGCCAAATACCTAGGCTAATCAAGTGAAAATGTTGTGTGGTAGATTTCGTAATTAATTTGGATGTATTCAAGCTCCAAAAAAAGTGGAATCAACTCGAAATATGCTCATTAATACATGATAAAATTAGCAGAAAATTATTACTATTTTGCTACAAGATACTTCTAAAAATTCCAAAATTGTGAACTAGTAAATCAATCCATGTAGATAAATCATAGATATGAATTTATAATATTTTTCTAAAGATGCATCATGATTTTGACTTCATAAATAACCTACAAAAAAACTCACTTCAATCATTTAAGCAGTATAACCTACAACAAATGAAGAATGGACACTAAATGGAGAAATAGGATATGCAAGTGAAAAAGACACCTAAAGAGAAAAACAAAATTGTGCAATAGGGCTCTAAGGCTCTTGGGATGGCCAAGCCCAAGAATACTCAGAGTCCTATGAAGGAAACAAAGCTTTAGAAGCTAAAAATGACACCAAACTTCATTATTAAAATCAATCCAAGTACATCCATGCTAGAAATGAAAGTGGAGCTGCTAAATAACAAGTTTTCTCCACAAGAAGACTAAGAAATACATGAACCTAGAGGAAAATTCAAATTTGTTCTTATAAAAATATATAGGGTAGCATCTTCCTTGAAAGAAGGCAAATTTCCCCTCTGAAATCCCTCAAAAAGTGGATCTAGTTCCCAACTTTTGGAATCTTCATTAAATGACAGGGAGCACATTCCTATATTTTCTCAATCACTAGAGCTCCAAAATATATTCAATAATTTTAGAATATCATATTCATTTATTATCCAATATTGGTCCATCCTATAGTAGGGAGAAGGTCCCTAGATTATATCAGCCTCAAAATCTTCATAATCTGCACAATATTTTCACAATATTCTACAAAACTAGATAATATTAGGCACATAATATGAAATTATCTCTAAAATTTCCTAATGAGTATATGAAAGCTAAAATAATTTCATCTAATAAAAAATAGAGGTTTAATGTACTAAGGATGGTCATATGAGCCTTAAATTATAGCTAATTTAGAGGCCCATCATCGTGCCATGCCATAATGCCAACAAATTGTTTATGAAATGGCACGTGGTTAATAGAGGGTACTGTACGAGAAAATTATTATCACTTGTAGCCAGAATTTTCATTGCGCCACGAAGGTGTGATGGTGGGTCCTTTCTATTCGGGAATGTTGGCACTGTTGAGGGAGGGTGCAAAAAAAATCTCTCTTCATACTTAAATGGGAAAATAATTGTTGCACAGAGATTTGGTGATCCAGATCTTAGTGGGGGGCCATGATATAGGAGACTTAAACCCAAAGAGAGAGAGAAAACACACAATATTCCCTCAAAATATTCTCAAACAAATTGATAAAACAATTACACACTTAATACATCCCAACATGTGAAACGAAATATAATTGTTTATTGAAATAAGAGAAGCTTTAAACAACTACATCGTGGTCTAAAAATATGTATTTTTTACAAGGCGAGGTTCATTATTTATAGCGTTTTCAGTGCCTTCTTAGGTTACAATACCATGGGTAAATTCCATGGGTGGATACCATGGCTAAATATCAAGGGTGGATAACACTTTCCATTCAGGTCAATCCTCCACCCTTAGGAAGTAATGGTACCCATTGCATGAAGTTCCCTCCTGAGAAAATTTTATTGAATATGAGATAATGAAGAGAAGGGTTTTGTGTGGCTGAACCATAATCGTGATGTATGAATATCTGAGGATAGGGTTATCATGTAATCCTTTTGGGCCAGCTCTGATATTGACAATGTATGGCCTAGAAAATGAACTTTTATTGCAAGGGATTTCTATGGTTGACCCATAACCATGGGATTTTGGGTGACCCATAACCATGGTGAATGAAGGTTTGAGGATAGAGATACCCTATAGTGCTTGTAGACTAATTGTGATATTGACAATGTATGGTCTAGAAAATGGACTTCAATAACAAGGATTTTGTGTGGTTTACCCATAATCATGGGCTTGTGGGTGACCCATAAACATGATGAAACAAGGTGTATGGTTAGATATATCCTATAATTCTTGTGGGAAAACTATGATATTAACAATGCATGGCCTAGAAAATGGACTTAAAAATAGTTCACTTGTTGGCATGCTAAGCTACGGTAGAAATTTGGTGGCTTTTCTGGTGTTTTATCTTTGTAAATTATCATTATCAAGTGAGATGTTTTAAAGGGTCCCTCCAAATATTAAACTCTAACATTTGTTCTTTCTATTTCAATTCCCCAAGCTCAATCCCACCTAATAGGCTTTCCATAGTCAGTTCCAAGCTCCCCAAATCTGCAGTATAATAATTTATACATTAGACAATTTAACACTTTAGGAGATGTCCCTTTTTCAACATGGTACTCTCCATTAACATGATAATTAAACACCTATTTCGTAAGGTAAACTATAATATTGTTTACCTATGGTGTGTAACCAACAAAAAACCCACTTAAATAGAACAATCAATATTAAGGTAAGACATTGCTTGTGAGCCCAAGTTTCCATGTTTTTTTTCTACCCACTCTATGGATCCTATTATTCCATACTCATATGCATCCCAAATATTCTGAATAATTCTTCTTCTATGTTGTCATCCATTGTGAAGAAAGATGTTGAAATTACTATCAATTTCTAGAAGAAAAGTTCTACTATTGTTAGGATCAACAATTCCATAAGTCTAAGCATCTAAATGGTTCGCCAAAATAGAAAACCTATCTAGCTATACAAAGCCCTTAATTTCAATGAAAAAATTTATAATCATGGCCATTTATTGGTTTTCCACATAGCTAAAATTAAGGGTCTCAGGCCATATACTGAGTCAAGGATGTTCATTCAATTTTATTGATCCTCACCAACTAGAAAATATAGTAGGGCTTGAGATTCACATGAAAATGTGGTGGGTATTGTTCGATTTCCTATTGTCATCTACGAGATTTAAATTCAATGTGTTTCCTTATTAGTTCATGTTGGCCAAGCTCAAAATACTGCCCTCTCTCCTCATTGGACCTACAACATATATTTGTCTTTGGAACCTTCATTCACTGACATCCTATTATTTTTTAGATGGTTGAAGGGATTTTGTGAGCCTAATCTAATTTCCTAAAACAAGATTTGGATATTTCGTTTGTAGCCCAGTAGATCTCAAAGTTGCATATGTTTCATGATTAACGATGGATTACGATGTTAAGGGATCAATTTCCTCTTCTCGCATCTTGATTCCCTCATCCTGCTAGTGTTTGAGGACCGGGTAAGTTGAAAAATGAGTATAAAAATTATCTAGTGTATAGTAGACCTCCTCTTCATGTCATGGGCTTAATGTCGCATATAAATTCATCTTTTTCTGGAAGGATGAAGTTAATTCTAATTCAGTATCTAATTTGAATCCTCTTTGGGATACAACTGGACCAAGTAATCAAGGGTCTTTGAAATGACAGAAGAAACTTTTGAATCACTACGATTTAGAATGGGAGCCCTACTCAATGCATCGAAAAACCAAATCTCTCACTTGGAGCTCTCGAGCAAGGGGCCGAAGAAGTTGGTGGCACTCTTGAGCTTTGGAGGAAACAGAAAAATCCTTAGCCTCTATGACAAAGAAAAGTAATAAGACTTACTTTAGTTAATTTACCCCCAGGACTGCTACAATGAATAATATTCCTCCATAAGTTAGTTCAGGATCTTCATGCGTAGTGACTGAGATTAGGGAATCAATATATTCATTAGGTGGATTGTATTTGAAGATAAACATGCTCCTATAGAGCTTTGAGAGCTTCAATATTATAAGAGAATAGGAAACATTGTAAGAGACATCCACAATTTGGGTTTCTCCACCCATGTAACACAACTAGTTGTCGTGGGGGCAAGGGAGAATTTGACCACCATAGCTACACATAAATATCACACTAGTACTCCACCTAATGAATCCTACTCATGATCCCATGACTAGTTCTGATGGTGGTGGTGAGGAGTAGAGTGTTTATAGTTGACTCACCCTTAGCTAGCTCTCCCCGAAAATCATGACGAAGAGTTCACAGAATTTGGGTAAGCATAGGAGTCCATCACCTTGGGCATTCCTTGACTCTAAGACTTCATATACATAAATAAATTATATGGAAAGAAACTAACTAACTCTTATGAGCCCATGCATTGCATAATTCTCTAATTTGGTCACCTTTTATTTATTCAAATGGAATACCTGGCATAAGTGGGTCTATAGTGATTAATGGGGTCTTGGTGTAATCCTCACTACAAATTAATTGGTCTCTCAAAAGATTCAAAGTCACAAGGATGGACCAAGCAAAGCAGTAACCCTAAAAAAGGGTGGGTGTTATTGCCTATGTATATTATCAAGTTAGGGTTATTTATAAGCTTCAAGCCAATTGATTTCCCTCCTTTACTATTGTATATTCTGCTTCTACCCCACACTGAATTTGATTTCCATGGAGTCATAACCTTCTTTGATACCACTGATCTAGTTCTTCTTGGGGAGGGGGTAATATCTCGGAAAATTGAGCCCTAAGAGAGATAGAAAACACACAATTTTTCCTTAAATTATTCTCAAATACATTGTGAAAATAATTACACACTTACTACATCAAAACTTGTGAAATGTAATATATTTTTATATTAAAATAAGAGAGGATTTAAAAAACTACATCATGTTTGACCAATCTATATTTTTTACAAGGTGAGGGCCATTATTTATTTTATTTTTAGTCCCCTATTGACATAAAATACCATTGGTAAATACCATCGGTAGATGACACTTTCCATTTGGATCATCCAGGAATCGGTGGGACCCTTGACTTACACTGAGGTGGCATATTCCATGTGGGACACAGATGATGTGTACTTGTGAAGTGGTAGGTTTTTTGTTGTGGCACACTAACAACATGACACATGGCATGAAAATATGGCCTTTTCACATTCTGAGTAGTTATATATTGGGTGACACATGACACTGTTAGGGAATCCAATGTGGCAAGATTATGCCACCCTTACGTTAGTATGATGTCAGCAGGGCATCAAAGAAATGGGTGACATGGAGGTTAGTTTGGTCACATAGAATACATGTGGTAGACTTGAATTTTGGTCCCACTAGGCTTGGGTATTACCATGCAGTACTGATGTGGTGACACACATGCACGGAGGCCATGTCACTGTGGGGATTAGGACTTGTTCACCATTCCATGTAAACTACTCTATAGTAGTACACTTTTTTTTTTGCAAAGGGATTTCATCATGTTCGAGTGTTCAGATCATTTGGGATTCATCATCATCAGTTATGAGTTTTTCAAAGTTTTAAACCCATTCTGCAAGTTTGTAATGTAAATTATCTTAGTAATACCATATATGTATGTAACAACCTAGGTTACAAGCCTATTATTTTGGTGACGATTTTCATCCTAGGAGGTTTTTCGTCTCACTAATTCATCTGTTTTTCTAAACATGGATGATCGAGAGATTTTTTCCCTCTAGTCTTACCCCAAGTATAGGGTGGATTTTTTCGTCAAGATCTTAGGTGAGTCCTAGTGTTCTATTCGAGTCTTTTGTAAAATTGATTTGGGAATAATTTAAGCTAATTGGCTAAAATTATTTTATTACAAATCACTTGGTCTACTAGATCATATTGAGTCGCATATTTGGGTAAAATATTGAGGATCTATAACGAAAAATTGTTCCCCCTTTGAGGGTTGAAATGTAATTATGTAATGTAAATAATATTTTAGAACCATGGCTAAAATATTAAAGGGTGGAAAAAATTATTAATCCCTTCATTTGTCAATTAATTAAAATTTCTCACAAAAATAATTAAAATCCTAAGCCAAAAAATTAATTAATTAGAGTCAAAATTAAAATCCTAGCGAAAATAAATCCTCTAGAAGGATAAATTCGTGGGTCCTAGAGAAATTAATTTTTGGAGGTCACCCACCAAGGGAATATTGAAAATTTCAAGAAAATTTGGACCATTGGGCATTGGTGGTTAAGTCAAAGTCAATTTTTTGAGGAAATTAGCTCAAAATAATCAATTTTGAGCTAATTAAAAATGAATTAAAAGATAAACTCAAAAATTCCTCAAAAATAAATATTTTCGACATTGGAGATTAAAAGATAATCATATATTATCATTGGTCGAGATTACTTTGACGGGGATCAAGCCAACTAGCCATTTGGAGAATTTATCTATAAATTTGAAGCCATTTGCTTCACAAAGGATCCAATATTTGGATCGTGTATTGGCTATCGAAGCTCTCTTGTAATTTATTTGGAATAATAATAATGAAAAAGTCTTTGGGTTTTTCATTGATGGTGGTGTTTCTCTCCTACTTTTTATGGTAATACTACTCCTAATGGTTTGTTGATTAATATTTTAGAAGTTGTTGATCATTAGCCTTTGTGGAATAAAGTATTGCACAAATATCTTGCATTGGTTATAGGATCTAAGATATAATTTTAATTCAATTGAATTAACATATATCTCTGATTCTGGAAGATTATATTGGCATTTGATGTCTCTATTAATCTAACAACTTGATCTTGAGTGTGCATAGATATTTTTATATTTGAAAACTTGGGCATGAGGGGAAGTCCTCGGTTGGACCAGCCAATTCACAAGGCATAAAAACTGAAGAGCCTTCCTCATTGAACCCCAAGATTTATCTAGCAAAGAATTTCTTGTAGGATTTATTGGCTGGTGCCAGTACAAGAAAAAAGACATTGGTGAGGGGCGAAGATGGTCACCATAAGCTCATTGGTGAGGGTCAAAAGAGCCTTCGTCACCAAAAACTAAACGTCAGCAAAGGTGGCGTTGCCGAAAGTATAGGTGTTGTGGTGACATTCAAGGTCCGTCACCAATAATGATTTATAGTGACGAATAGTGACCGTCACCATTTCATACGAGCAATGGTGATGGACAATAGCCTCCGTCACCAAAAACCTGAACGTCACCAAAGGTGGCGTCGCCGAAAGTATAGGTGTTGTGGTGACATTAAAGATCCGTCACCAATAATGATTTATAGTGATGGATAGTGACCGTCACCATTTCATATGGGCAATGGTGACAGAAAGTAGCCTCCGTCACCAAAAAATTGAACGTCACCAAAGGTTGCGTCGCCGAAAGTATGTGTTGTGGTGACATTCAAGGTCCGTCACGAATATTGATTATAATGACGGATAGTGACCGTCACCATTTCATATGAACAACAACGATTTTTTGTGATGGACCTTTCATGGCCGTCACTATTGGTGCATATATATGGCGACGTTCATTTACCGTCACCATAAACTCATTGGTGACATCAAGGTCCATCACGAATAATGACTATAATGACAAACGGTGACCCTCACCATTTCATATCAACAACAATGATTTATGGTGACAGACCTTTAATGGTCGTCACTATTGATGCATATATATGGTGGCATTCGTTGACCGTCACCATTTCCTATTTTGGTGAGGGTCAAAAAATGTCACCATAAGCTCATTGGTGATGGTCAAAAGAGCATCCGTCACCAAAAACTGATCTTCGTCATTCCCTATATATGAATATCAAGGCACGATGGAATCGAACCACCAACCTCCTGCTTGTAAAGAAGGTGCTCTTCCATTGAGCTAGCACCCTTTAAAGAATTAGACTTTTAAAAATTATATCTTGAAACTTTATAGATTGTAAATTCTACAACTTTCAATAAATTAAAGTCTCGACAATATTTTACTAAACAAACAAAACACCATCGACATTGCAGGTCCCTACCTAATGGTTATGGAAGTTATGAAAAGTAGGTGAAGGGAAGAATTAGACTTTTAAAAATGATACATAGACTACCACCACAAGAATCCCCCAAGAGAGATCCAGTGGGAGAATCTCTTGAATCGGATTCAATGGAAAATGAAGGACTAGATGAAAGAGAAAGGCCTCAGCAGGATGGGGAATCCACCACCTCGAGTCAAGGAATAGAAGAGGTCCTCAGAAATTCTTACAACACTTTGAAATAGAGCTAAGGGTAGAATATCTACTTAAGATCTACTTATGAAGATTTCTTATGTATAATAACTCAAATAGACAAGCAAATCCACAATTATAAAGTGATTATTTGGCATTTCAATCACTAATTTCAGGGCCAAAAACCTAAATAACCTAAAATACTCAAATATCCTAAAACGTGTGAAATAAAAACAAAGAAAAAGAGAATATGTTCTCGAACAATAATACAAAACAAAGACAAAGAGAATATGTTCTAGAACAATAATACAAAACACATCCAACATTTTGAAGTATTTGACTTGTCTTGGTTAACATGCATCCTTAGCAAATACAATGTAGCAACACCTTCCCCACAAAAGAGAAGACATGTCAGAATAGTATGTTTGACATGGACAATCATATAGATGCCACAATAGCTACTCCATTCAACACATGCATAGGCAATACAACTTAGATGTTGATGGCAAAGTATGGGATAGAAACAAATATCCTAGATGCTAGTTGTCTCACAACAATTAATTCAGATTTTACATATTGGTATGATGTTGTGGTGAAGTTCCCAGTTTCTAACCAAAAGAAAAAGTAATAGATCAACATAACATACACTGCCAACATGTAACCTAGCCAATGGCTTCATCATATGCCTCATGCCAGGAATTGGATTTTGCATACTAGACCAGCGATAGTTAGGTTCTAAATTTCAACCTGATTATTTCAGACAATGTATGAGCAACAGTAGAGAAGTCCTATAATATAACTTCCATCACATTATAGTGATTTTGTTGTAGAATTTGTTTTAGCTTTAGGGCTCATGTTTCAAACAATTTTAACATGGTTTTAAGGTTCCAAAAATATCATGGGAAAGTCTTCGTTATTGCAGTATTTGGTGGTAGCCTCCATGAACAGTTTGACATCAATAATATTGCTATAATACAACTGTTTTTAGTAGCATGTTGTCATCCTCCATGGTCTCCAAACAAAGCAAACATATCACCATCCAAGCATAAATATAACTCCGCATATAAGATCAACTTTTGCTGGGAGGATGTGAGGTAATGTAACATACTCTCGTAGGATTATGAGGCAATATGAAGATGATATATAGAAGAAAATGACCGCAGATTTGATGGCAGCATGTGAAGAGCCCTAAACAGAAGATACAACAGTAGATATATTCTTTGATTGGTGGTTCTCTAGAACCCAATAGTGTTGGTCTTTCCAATGGTTGATACCTCCAACTGTGGTAAATGTTCACCGACAAATAGAACTAGGTTTAATGACAGCACTATTATGGCTCTGATACCAATGTTTGGACAGATAGGGCAGCATGAAAACAAGTATAAAAATACAGGTGCAATCAACAAATGTTTCCAACAATGATGTGGGGTTTTTGGGAAGCTTGTTGTGGGATAATTTGAGGGATTTCACACAAATTTTCAGCCTTGTGAACTACAATAATCTTTATTACTTGTTTGTGACTACATCTAGGGTCATTGTAAGCAAATTATAGCTAACATTAAAACTCTAAATACCCATCAATCAGAACATTTCATCATTCCTTCAAGCATGAACCAATTTAAATCTTCATGTGTCTTCACCTTACAGAAATTTTGTGGCAGAAATGGTGGTGGTAAAAAATATCATAAAGGATGTTAATATATAGTGAAAGATTTTTTTTTGAAACCCCTGGAAACATACAATGAACCCTTGAACAAAGGCACTAGAACCTTTGTGAAATCCTTAGGTAGCATTTGAATTGGACATTAGTATGTCATTATAAACATTGGAGTTCTTCGGTATTCAGAGGCATTTCAAGGGTCCTTTTCATATCTTACTTGGAGTGGTTTGTGGATATACCTCTCGTTGTTGGGTGTTCCTAGACTAGATCCTAGCAATCTAAAGCATGTATCAGATCCTAGTAATCTGTTGGGTGTTCCTAGTAACTTGTTGGTTGTATCAGATCCTAGACCAACAGGTGTTCCTCCTTGGCAACATACATTCCTTAATTCATAGAGAATAACGTGAGGAAAAGGAGACCTTGAACCACATGTATATGCATAACCTTATGTTTGACCATTAGCTTGAGTACAACAGCCTGAAATAGGTCCAGCCTCCTCATCTTAGATATTATCTAGGCTTTACTCAGACAATGCAGTTGATAAATGGGTTTCAACTGACCAAAGTTTACACCCAAAACCACAATTTGAACTTAGTTTAGGCTAGCAGTGGAAAAATTGGATCTTCTAATCATCCAAAAGGTTATAGAATTTCAACATTCTAATTGCCCCATTGCTAGGAAAAGCCAATTATTTTAGTGTAGGAACCTCTTTTTTTTATAAAAAGGCAAGGTTATACAGGTGATAGAAAATTACTTGGTTATATAGGTGGTAGAAAGGTCAAAAATTTATTTGGCCAGCCCAACTTTAGAAATGGCATCCACAAAACCATGTTGCATTAGTTTAGGTCCTTTAATCTACAAACAAAAAAAATGGACCGCTCTAGGGTTTTTTCAAGGTGTTGAATCCATATATGTACTCAAAATTCCATTTTAAATAACAAAATTAAGATTTGGCCAAAAACAAATTTGGGGTAATACGACAAAAACTCAAAAATGTAACATGTTTAGATTCCAAAGATTACATTTTTTGGTAGCCACAGTGCATGGGTTGTCTATAGTTGCACACAATCCATGTTATGTCTTACACCATGACCTTATCTTAAGGCATACGGACACACCCTAGTCTAGTATTGACTATGTGAGTCTCTCTATATATATCATTGAATGTTCTGCTTTAGCTTATCCATCCATCCCTTGATCAGTCAATCAATCAATGATGGTGAAAGTGTCATCCATTCTCTTGCATTTTTGGTGCATTCAGGTTTTCATTCACCTCTGCAAATTCCATGCTAGCAGTCAAGGGCACAAATGGGAATTGAATCCGAGAAATTTGGAAGGGAAAGGCAAGTTGGCTCATTATGGTAATCCCTACAGAAAGATCAATGCCCCAAGTTTCTTTCAACTTCGCAGAGGCGATCTGTATATAAATCTAACCAACTGGGGAGCTACCCTCGTCTCCCTCGCTCTCCTTGATGCTAAAGGTAATCATCCCTAAACCCTACCCTTCAACTGCTTTACCATCATTTACTCAGAGGGAGCTAGCTCATTAAGTATTGGTATTTATGAATTCAGGCCATCTAGCAGACGTACTTCTTGGCTATGAAAATATTGCCTCATACATGGTATGTATTTGCATTTCCCTTTGGAAATTAGTACTGCCATCATATGCTAGAATTTTAAGATAAATTTACAGTTTCTACTCACATATTGGAATGGATCTCAAATGTATGTATTACCATGGGGAATATGAGATTGTTTATTAATGTGGAACATGAGCTCCAGTAGACCTTACTTTGGTGCCTTGGTGGGTCGTGTAGCCAACCATATCAAGGATGGATAATTCACACTAAATGGGAAAACATATCAGCTGCCTAAGAATGATGGAAACAACACACTCCATGGTGAAAATATGCCTTTTCTATTCTGCATGCATGTTTTATCCAGCTAACTAGAGCCCTATAATGACCACTACTCAAGAATAAAATCTCTCTTTTTCTGTATATGTATTTTTGTTTGTGGAGGTCTAAAGCACTACTATTTCAGGTAACATATCTGTAGTTTGGTGATCTGAATGAATGCAGGAGGGCTGAGAGGCTTTGACAATGTCCTGTGGGAAGTGAAGGAGCAGAGAGGCTTTGACATGTATTATTTTATATGACAAAAAGAGTCTTTGAGCCACAAAGGAGGGATCTAACATAATTTTGTTGATCCCCTACAACTATCAAGTGTTCAGCAAAGGAGGTGCTAAAACAGGTTTGCACTATAGCAGAAGATACAAAAATTACCGCTATATTGTATGGTGTTCCTATCAAGCGCTGAGGCCCAGACTTAACCATAAAATTCCCCCCTGTATCAGTCTTAAAATTGGTTTAAATAAATGCCAAAAATGATGCATGGTTGGCTCAAATCAGTATGTTGGCTCCTTAATCAAAATACACAATTGTTCAGTTCATACACAAACAACTATAAATAACTAGTCATGCTCATCATTTTGGAATGAAAATTCGGTGAAAAATACAGTGAGAATTTAGAGATAAAACAGGAGGCCAAGGAGATTAAAAGGGAGATCATAATTACAATGTTTTGGGCTAGAAGGATATATCTCTTGCAGACCTATTTGCACCTGTGGAAATAATTTTTTTCGGAATTGAATTCAGGCTTGAAATTTCAGCCCTAATAGGCCTGTAACTTTGGCCTTTCCAGAAGCTCGGACCCGAGACTATTCTCTGCAACTCAGACCCTTCTAATTCGGACCTGTGGTGAAATATGTGACCTTGCAATAGTCTTGTAATTCAGATCTATAGTGGCAGTTTTGAAGACAAATTCAGACCTGCAGAACTCTGTTTTTGGAATAAAATTTCAGAGAAGTATTGAGAGGAACAGTATTGAGTTTATTTTACAGTGAATATATCTAGTAGACCTATTGAAGAACATCTATTTCACACGACGTCCGTTTGACTTCGTTCAAGAATTTTTGGAAAGTGCTCAATGAGCTCTTCGACATGGAAACCTTTGCATCAACTTTTGAAGATATAAGTTTTTCGGGTTTGTAAAATCCATTTGGATCATAAAATCTTAGTTGTGCTTTCAATTCAGTAGATCTGCGTAATATTCTCGCAGGAAATAATTAGTTAGGTTGCCGGGATTAGAAAATTTAACACATTCAAACTGTAGTTGATTAGGAAAATTGTGATGGAAGTTAATGTGAAAAGATTTTTCCCTAATTTTTGGTCATTTGTCCCTGATACAAAAGAACACCTCTCTTTTTCATGTCATTTGCTTTAGGGTTTTGATGACAAAGGACAATATTCCATTATGCTCTGAATCCTGTCTAGCAATCTGGACATGGTTGGAAGGTCTTTTTGTTGAATGCTTGATTATTTCTTGAATTACCACCATGCAATCTCCAATTACCACCAATTTTTTGACCTACCTTGCACACAACATAAGACCCTAAAACAATGCTAGGGTTTTAGTAAATTATTGTAAATTATTGTGGTCCTCTAGGGTTGTAAATAGCCAGCCCTGCACCTGCCACTCCTAAGTCACTATGGTGACTTTATTGCACATCAAACTTTATATTCTAGCACTACTGTACTGTCCACAGACTCTAAGTGATAACATTCAAGTGACCATCCTTTTGGAAACAAATCGATGGATTTTAAATTTTAATGCTTACTAAGAATTTATTTTAGTTGTCCAAGTCTGTTACTTTGTCTTAATAATCTACTATGGGTGAAATGTTTTGCCATTTTTCATGACCTTGTTATGAGAAACACTTTACATAATGCATGTTGTCTCTGATTTGGAAAGGAAGTCAGTGTTGAAATAAAAGGACACTGGAAATGGAATTTTTTAAGAGACCACTTTCAAGCTTTGGGCATATATGGGGCAATATTACATTATGCTATGAATCCTACTTTATTGCATCACTATGGTGACTTTATTACACATCAAACTTTATATTCTAGCACTATTGTACTATCCACAGACTCTAAGTGATAACATTCAAGTGACCATCCTTTTGGAAACGAATCGATGGCTTTTAAATTTTAATGCTTAGTAAGAATTTCTTTTAGTTGTCCAAGTCTGTTACTCTGTCTTAATAATCTACTATGGGTGAAATGTTTTGCCATTTTTCATGACCTTGTTATGAGCAACACTTTAAATATTGTATGTTGTCTCTGACTTGGAAAGGAAGTCAATGTTGAAATAAAAGGACACTGAAAATGGAATTCTTTAAGAGACCACTTTCAAGCTTTGGGCATATATGGGACAAAAGTAACCTTTTATTTTTTTTGCAGGGACTATTTCTTGGTTCTGTTGGAGCAGCCTCAAAAAGAGTTTGAATATCACTCATATCCTATTGGTAGCAAATGCATTGGTGCCTGCTTATCCAAGGGATTTTAAATACAAGCAAGTTGAAGGTTAGTGATCCTCCCTTTTGCTGTTTTAAAATAGCTTAGTTCCTATTTATCACTTTGTGAGTATGTTGGCTATAGGATGGGATTCAGGTTCATTTGGAGTCCATGATATCGAAATAGTCTCCTTTTACTCTTCTTATTGTATTGGTTTATTTTTCTAAACATAATCTTTTATGATTTCTATTTGCATATGACTAGTATCAATGATGTTAAGGAGGGTTTATCTCACTCAGGGTGCCATATGTAAGAAAGTGTCCAATTACTCTCTGCTTGGTTTTGTTAATGGATTTCTTTGTGTAGACCTTCTTTTTTAATAGAAAAATACATCTCATATATACAAGAATTACAACAGCAGAACAAAAAGCGGAAGGATATATAAAAGGGAGCTTATATTCTCTTGTTTGTTTCCTTGAAATACATATCTTGGGGAAACCCACTAGGCACTCCCCTCATTCCAAGGATAGTACTTAGGGTAAAATAGGATTCTTCAAGGCTTGCTATAGAAAAATGTAACACCTTAGTGCAAAGCTTCACTAAGTACTCTAGCTCAAGGGCAACATAGGGATCAGTCACCACTTTCACCTTAGTAGCTGCTCCTCTGCTATTCTATGGATGGATGTCCCCACAACGGAGGCTATCTCAGAAAATCTTTGAGATTAAGTAACCCGAGAATTCTTAGGATAAATACATTTCAAGGATTCTACTAAATACACACCAAATTCCAAGGATATTATTCGATAAGGTCGGGCTCTGAGTTAGATGAGGGAATAAATTCGAAGGACCTATGGCTAAGTCTAGAGGGCTAAGATAGTACTAGAAATGCTCAATTAGATCCCAAATACATGATACTTTTAATTTAATGATTGTTGTTATAAATTAGGGTTTATAATAGACACAATTTATTGCATGCAAAATTTATGACAACAATAACTTGCTACGGGGAGACTGGTCATGCTTGTTTTTCTCATATTCCAGTTCAAAGAGCATTTCCACAATGAAAAAAAAGCCTTGTTAGATTGGCCAGAACCCCAGAATAAGCCATATAGCCTAAATAGATTCGTATCTCTTGTGTGCCATTCATAGAGACTGTTTGAGTGGAATGATTCCAAGTTGTTATAAGTAAGGGGAGCTTGACTCGTTTAGAGAAGAGGTAGGGCGTAGTCAGGTATTGCATGACATTCCTTTTTTGCAAGTAAAAGAGCCTCCGGTAGGTAACGTTCTGTCGGTCGTCCAAGGTCATAGGAATAATCCCATGGTTGAGCCAAGATCAGTGCTCTGATACCACTATAATATTCTCTAGGGAAAATTGAAAATGAAAACAAACAATTAAAGCACATGCACGCATAAAATTTAAACACATAAGTAGACACCCATAATTCCTCCAAAAATTGCACCTAGCTGAGCCATTTTATTATAATGCAATGGAAGTACAATGAGTATGGTGAGTGCACCTGGGCTTGCCAAAGGCAAGCTAAACAAGTCCCAGGTGATAAAATGCAATACCTGAATGCTGGAATGTGTTCTCTCTTCTATGCCCTACGCTGCCCTAGAAAAATTGCACTGCCTGTCGGAATGAAGCTGTTGTTTGACCCTCTTCCAGTGCCCAGAAAATTTCGAGAAAATAATCTCGGACTCCCCTCAAAAAACCCACCAAAACCCAAAAAGGGTTTGGCCTAGTTCTTACCCCTGAAATTGCCCCCAATTTCTACGTGCTCCTCCACTCATTGGGTATTACGGTCCTCCCTGAAATAGCACTATTCTAAGTTCTAACAATCCAAAATGATGCTAAATACTGATGAATTTCCGCTCTTGATGACTCCCCAAATTCCCAGCTCAATTGAGCCCCAAATGGCCACCCCCTCAGCTCCACTTGCAGCCCAGAAGTACCACATACGCAAGCCCATGCAGTCCTTGGAATGGTCTCTCTGCTACAGCAAAGGCTCCATAAAATTTGGTTGTCCCATCACCCTGAATCTTCAGCAACAAGAGGCTCAATGCTTTCCCAGTAGGCTCAATAAGTTTGATGCTCCCCCACTAGCTTCTCCAAGAAAAGTGTGGTTCTCTCCCACGGCCATATTTCGGAAGAAAGCCACACAAAATGCCTAATGCAATGCTAGAATTGGATCACAAATGGTATTGAACTCCCTCCTTGGGTTGGCACTCGAAGTCCACCGAAGGAAGGAGTGAGAAAATCGCTTGATAATCTTGTGTGTTGAACAACACTTGCAGACTTGGCTCAATAGCTCAAGTGTGCTTGGTAAGTGAGTTTGTCAAAGTGTCAAAAGGTGAAAAATGAGGTGTGCTTCATATATTTATCCTTGGGCTGCCTCCTCCTCATGTAGGACCCATACATCAAATTTCTTCATACCAAAAAGCATGAATTGCCCAAGGGGTGTGTATTTCCCTCTTGGGTGGCCCCCACAACCCACTAAGTGTTCGACTTGCCTTTTTCTCCCTAGGTGAGTGTCTTCGTTAGCCAAAAATTGGAAGTGGGGTCCTCCAACCCACTTCTCCTAATTTGGAAATCAAAATTATTGAAATTGAGCAAAATTGTATTCTCACCTAGCAATAATGGCTAAGCGGGAATATCACAAATGGCTCGAAACTTTGTTTTATTCCAATTTTCCATCATGGGATGCAGCCCACAGCCCATCACTTAAAATTTAAAAATACATTGAAACAAATTGTTGCAGTCCAACCCAAATGACCCTTTAATCCACATTTTCTACTCAAAAATCCATCCAATACTTTGTCATATTTAATCAACAATCAAGGAGCCCATCAAAGTTTGCAGCAACATAGAATCCCAAATCAGAATAACAAAATAACTTGTATCTATCTAGAGACCAATCCTAGTGTTTGCTTCCGTCTTTAGTTTGAAATTTTCTAAATAGTTCTATACCTCAATATGGTTGATTGAAAAAGGAAATGTTCATGTATCACATAATTTGCTGACTTTTCCATGGCATTCCAAGCTTCTTCATCAAGTTAGGTTTCAACTCCAGTTTCCCAAATAACAAGGCACTTGATCTTGCTTGTCTTCTCATTATTTTTACCTAAAAAAAAACTATAGAACGCATAAAATCACTAAGCTGTTTTTCAGAACAAATTAACATGGCAGAACAGTGAATTGATCTAGGGAACCCCCCTTCGTGCCGAAAGAGAGCTGACCTAAAGTGAAGGGAGATTCTATTGATATAACAGTCGATAGAAATTCCAAGGGTTGACTCAACATTTGCAATTTGGACAATTTGGACTTGAGTGCAAATCTAGCAGGTAACAGGATCAAAACTGCTTATCCTCAAACAATGCAGGCATTGGACATATGGATAATCTAGTTGTCAACTACTGATTCCTAAGAAATACTAAAGACATGTATTACCAATGGAAACTACTTAAGGGTGAAAAGATAACTATTGGAAGTAAATTTACACTCACCCTATGTTTTCTGCCCCGGACAGGTTTTGGAAAGCTACACCAACAACCTTCTCATTCATGATTGTTGGGCCTCCACTGTTACCTGGGTTGATAGCTGCATCAATTTTTATAGCCATAAGATGAGAAGCCCCATGCACATATTGTGTCATTTCTACCCTTGAGACAACTCCCCTAGTCACAGAGATATTGTCACCACCTGGAGTTGACAACAAAATTCATGTTATTAAAGATCATTAACCAGACCAAAGAATCTTCTGATTATGTTCACAGATTTCAGAAAGACATGTAAAAGATATGCAAAGATATTAGCATTAACGAAATGATATAGGAGAAAATTGTCATGAAATTAAAGATTACTAAAAACACTACTTAACAATAATATGATGCAAACATTAACTGCAATCCAACAAGGAACATAAAAATGTCTTCCAGACTAATAAACAAGAAATTAACATGCAATTAGCCAATTACTGAATTACTACCTTACCCTAATAGAAATGTTGTGCACTAGATGTTGCAATAGAGACTATTTCCAATAGGTGTAAGCCAACACACTCAATTCTATGGAGAAGGAAAAAATGATACACATTTCACAGTCCCTATATTTTTTCTAAAAACGTAAAAGAAATTTCTTTACCCTGACAAAAGATAGGATGTTAACCATCATATAAAAGAAAGGGGAAAAAGTGTCATTGTTCCCAAATCACAGCAAGCAATATATTCTTGATGGTAATAATCATCACATAGCAAAATGCAATTGACAAGCACGAGATTGAGAGAAGGACGAGATCAATTCTCAAATCTGGTGGAGTTTTGACATTAAAACCTTTGATGCTAGATTACCTCCTTACTTTCACTGTTCAGATCTACGCAACCTCAAACAACAAAATGGGTACAACTTTTGGAAAACCTACATGTTTTAGTACATTTTCTAGGAAACAGGGCACATTATATATATATTCTAGACGCACAAACACACATACATATCAAACAATACAACATATTTCTAGGAAACAGAGTATATACATAGATAGACACACATACACACATACATATCAAACAATACATTAGATTTCTAGGAAACAAGGTACATATATACACACACATACACACACCTCAAAAGGAGATTTATACATAGTGCCTATATAAATGGGTGAGAACTTTGAAGTTACAGTATCATTGTTCCTGAACTGTATTTTTTGTATATTAGTCTACAAATATTTTTCAACATCTAAGATGTCAGACCCACCCACAACTATTTGAAAAGACAATTAAAATTAAAAATTGTTTTTACTCGTCACAAAAGGGGCTTGCAGGTCAGGTCGACTATGGTTTCACACCCCCATGTCGCATGTTCACTCCTCATGAACTATTTCAAGAAAATTCCACAAATAAAGAAAACATGTTAATGAAATTTCCTCAAATTCGTTACTGGAATTCATTTGTTTAACCGTATCAAAAAATACCATATTTTTGTGGCTTCTATTTATGTCCTTTACAAGCCTTAAATAGTCCCTCTTACCCCCTGAAAATGCAAGGCTTATTCTACATTTCTATTGGCATCTCTCTCTCAGTAACATAGCAGAAATTCATGGAGTTTAGTGATAATTACAGGTTGCAACAAGAGACTTAGGGTGCCATGTACCTTGCTATTTTTCCCCACCACAATCCATCATCCAAGTCAAGAACACAAGTCTAGATATTGTAAGCATGAAGAGAGACCTGGAAGATGAACACCCTTGCTTGGAAGATGACATAAACATGCTTTATGGAAAGCAAAAGTCAAATAAACAATTGACATGAAGAACACCCTACCAGGGGAAATTGTCAAGGCACAATTTATGGCGAGGAGTTATCTAAGGGTTCAATTTTTCCTAGCAGAGGAATGGGCCATCTTATCCCATTCACCGAGTTCACCCAGTGCCTCTCAGCACACCATGGATTCACCATTGCGTTCATTACATGCAAATGGATGTTATCCGGTCCTGAATGCATAAAGTCCTCACAGGGTCTAGATATCCACTTCGTCCAGCTCCCTCATGTGGAAATCCAAGAAGATGAGGGACAATACATGAAGGTGGAAACCCTTGTATCAAAGTTATTAGAGAACTTGAAAGGATTAGCAAGCTGACTTGGTAACATTAACCCCCAACAGATTAAAGCACTGAGGAATGGAAAGGTTAATCCCACCGATGCTAGGCGAATGCCCCTAATTTATCCAGTCGGGCAGCTAACACCCAGGTTGGATGGTTGGATCGGTTGTGCATTAATTTTAGTACTCTATGGGAAAAATTCCGAAGGCATGAAGAGGTTGTAGCAAAGCCCTAGAAGAGTATGAACGTGCATATGCAGAAGCTATAACCACCGAAAACACAAATAAAATAAATGAAGCTCGACTACTTACTAATACTTACTAATCAGACCACATTAGAACATCCTCTTTATCTATTCATTCCTCAATCCATCAATCCTTACCTCATTCGTTGGTGAAGCCAGCGATCCCAGCCATCCATCCCATGAAGACCAGTCTATTTTGCTACTTTACTGGTGGGATTTTCACCAGTGGCAATATCAATCGAGCCTCTTGGATGAAGGCGATCAGGTAAAGGCTGAAGGACAATGAAAAATTAATATAGTTTACTATAGCCAAATTCGAAGTTCTTGAACATGTTTTCTGCTCTGAATTGCAGTGAAAGCCCCAAATCAGGAGAAGAAGATTTCAAATAAATATCGAAAAAAAGTGAACCCAGATCTAATATAATAAGTTCAGCTTAAAAATATAGTAGAGTGGATAGAAGAATTAAATGTCAAATAAGGGTATGGAATCTGCGGCGAAATCATAAAAATTATGAGCAGAGAAGGAGCACAGAACTCTGTCCCAGACCTGGCAAGGAGAATATCGGCAGGAAAATAAATTTTAATAGGTTGATTTAAATTTAACTAGCCATTCCTTTGCTAACTAACCATTCCAAATTTTGAGTTAATAACTGTGATCAAGCCTAGCAACATCTTAGGAATTCAATGATAACTCTTTCTGCTTCACATCAAGTATACATGGCATTCTGTCACGACCTGCAATTGCCACTGTTGTACTTTAAATATGTTGGTTGTCAAGGATATGCAATATTGATCTATTTTATTGATGAATTTTCCTCAAGTGTCTGAAAAGTCAGAGTTGAATATGGAAATAGGTCACTGATTATCAAGGTCTTCACTAAGATTCCTTTGCTACTGATGCACAATGTGTCAGAACTATCCCTGGTGAAACTTTCAAATTCACTGATGTACTCCAAAACTTTGATCAGAGATGCACAATTGGAGAGGACACTTACTCTAATGCAAGCTTGGTATTGGTCAATGCTTACATGATTGTGTATGTAAAAATGACCCATTAAAATATGCTATGATTTTTTTCCCAAGAGATGCCACAGGTAGATCCTATGATATATCACTTAAGTTTCATGCCAAAACTATTTTTCTAAGTTCAATAATAACATTCCAAAGAGAGGCGAAAACGATACAAGTTCTAAGGAATTTTTAAATACATTTAAGCTTCTTCTCTGGTTTGCATAGGTCTTATTTGAAGTCTGTATACCTACTTGCTAAGCGATCTGGACTTCTTCAACAAGGTTGAGGCTTATCAAGCACGTCTATCTTGTCAATTTTCTCTGCTCCAATATTTAAACTTCAGAATCCAATGCTCATAAAAATAATAATGCTTATATGAGGAATACAAAACAAACTTCCCAGATATAGGCCTTGAAAAACTTCATGGACGATTCAATTCTCAGTTTGGTGTGCTAAAGTAGGATGTATAAATATAAATTCCAGACAAGTTTAGAGAAACCCTCACTGCTATAAATTCTAGGACTGCCTTCAAAACATAAAAAACCATACCCAAGTAGATGTAAATTACTGATTAGGGAACATTGAGTCTCATGCAGGATCAATCATTAAAATTCAGAGATACATGTTAGAAAGGAGGTCACACTCATATATATGCATATATTTGTTTGAAGAATCAATTCTAGGGCATCAAAAAAGATATTAAGATAAGTCATCAAGGTAGAAATTTGCTTCAAATCTTTCAAACTTGTGTCAAATGCACCTTCGCTCCAACCTTCAAAATTGTCTTCTATTATAGGGATAAACCTTCTCCATAATTTTCCTTACATTTGTAAAAAAAAGTGTGCGCTAATGATGCCAATATGCTTTTCCAACTATGCGTGTATTCCTCAGGAGGTTTGCAATAAAATAACATGTAGATACTGCTTTAGGATTAGTGGACACAGTGAGTGAGTTCCTCAAACAAGGCATGGCCTTGTATATAGATCAAAAAACACCATAACTTAGTAAAGTGAGTGCCCAAAATAGTAGCCTAGAGAAACCCTTTTGCTCATAAATTTCAACCTCCAAAAAAGAATGATCAACTTGGGATTCAAAAACTCATGAAAGCACCTGAAAACACAAGAAGGAACAATGAAACCACTTAAAAAACCACAAGCCCAAAACCATTTCAATGCATCTTTCATTGGTCAATGCGTCCAGATCTGTAAGTTTCCTCCATCAATATGGTAGGTTTGCACCAATCCAACATTCAACTTCCACGCCCCTTCCAAGCCCCAACCACCTCTCCGACCCAATAAATTCTGGTGAACCAGTGAAAAATTGGGGCGAATCACTCCAACCCCTCCCTCTGACCCTGTAAATCCAAGCGAATGCCATTGAAATCTGCTCCAAACAAAGAAAATCGAGGGCGAATTCCATTTTTCCAATTTTATGGGCATTTATTTTGGTCGGCTATTATTTAATAATTCATTATTTTTAAAATAATTATTGGGCTAACTTTATAAAATTATAGAAAATGGGTTTTATATAAAAAAATTCACCCTATTAAAATTTAAAATCCCTTAAAATTCACCTTTGGGCTAAAATTCGCTCCTAAAATTTTCCCTGACTTTGATTTGGATCATATTGGGGGGGAATTCTACTAGCATCAATATTCTCAAGGGTTTGGCTGGATTCTAAACCATTCTAACGAAAGCCAAGAAAATCATGAATAGATCCCCAATCCTGCATCTTAACTATTGGACTTAGCAGAATACCTGAAGAATGCAGTTTCCAAAACTGCAGATTGTTGAGACTGAAATTGCACCCGGAAGAAATTGCAATAGATCCCCCAATCCTACATCTTGACTATTGAACTTAGTAGAATCCATGAAGAATGCAGCTTCGAAAACCACAGATCGTTGAGACTGAAATTTCACCCGGAAGAAATTGCATTAGGTCCCCCAATCCTGCATCTTAACTATTGAACTTAGTAGAATCCTTGAAGAATGCAACTTCAAAAACTACAGATTGTTGAGACTGAACTAGCACCCGGAAGAAATTGCAGTAAGGCAGTTGCAAGAACAAGACCCACAACAAAAAGACCTTGTCCCTTAACAGACCAAGGAAACATATGTGACTGAGAGGAATGGAAAGCACTACAAAGTTGAAGAGAGTACAAAATACTAAGATGGTTTAAAGGATAAGCTTGAAGAATGTAGCAGTGTTAAAACAACTAAAAGTTGTCCCAAACAAATAGTTGATAATGAAAAACCTTCTTTTGTACTAGTCAAGCAAGAGTACATTCATGTGAGAGCAAGAAGAGGCCAAGTGACTGATAGGCATAGCCTAGAAGATGGGGTATGGTTCCCTCTTTTTGATGAAATATTTGATCTACATTTTGTCTATCGAAGATTAACCATTTTAACCTTGCCAACAAGGCAGAATTAGCCCAATCGTAGGTCCCAATATGTCATGATATATATTAAATCTAGATATATATGAGAAGGAATAATAAAGACATAGATTGATAGAGGTGGCGAGACATATTGGGACCTACGAGAGAGATTGATAGAGGTGGCGAGACAAGGGGAGTCACAAGGGAGAGATGGAGATAAACTGAAGGAGAGGGGAGAGAAGGAATGGAGAGAGAGAGAGACGGAGAGGAGTGAGAGAGGTAGAGAAGGGTAAGAGAGGGAGATACTGACAAAAAGATGGAAGGGGGCAGAAAGAAGGATAGAGGGAGGGATATAGTGAGAGGATTGGAGGGTAGAGAGAGAGAGAGGGGAAGAGAGAGCAAGGTAGGAGAGAAAGGGAGAGAGAAGAAGTACAATGGATTAAAACAACAAATATATTAGGCCCACTCTACACAAATCTTTAATATGAGAATTCGGGATAAAAATAGCAGGCTCCAAAAACAATTGCATAGAAGTCAATCTGGAAAGAAAAATAACATGCTCAAAGAAGAAAGTGAAAATGCCAAAAATCAAAATTCGCATGGAGTTATTACTGTAGTCCACAACATGATAGAAGATATTGAAAAATGCATGGCAATTGAAAGTCAAAGTGTATATGGGATAGTGAGTGAGTGGACGGGATAATGCATGTTTTATGAATCATTGCTCAGCTCAGTTATTTATGCTCGTGATCATTGGTTGAAACCTGGTGGAGCAATCCTTCCAAACATAGCTAAAAAGTATGTGGCTGGTGTTGGAAAAGGTGGAACTAGTCTATCGTTTTGGGAAATGTATATGGATTCAACATGTCTTGTATTGGTAAGGAAGTGGTTGAAGATGCTGCTCAACATACAATAATCGATGTTGTGGATAGTAGGGATATAGTGATAGAGACTTTTGTCAAACATACATTTGATATTATGAAAATAAAAGTAATCTCGTTGATTCCCTATATGCAGGAACATATTAAAAGAATATTACGATTTTGTAACTCTAGAAGATTACAGTGATGTTTTTGGTGTAAATTTGAAATAAAATATGCAATAATATGACAAGTGCAATTTTAAATCCTCCTTACCAATTAGTTTTCTGGATTTTTAAAGCTCTGAGATTCGATCAAGAGGGTGATCGTAGAGGGTTGATTCGGCAGAATTGGCGAAGGATTTTCGAGAGGGAAATCAGTTGTCAGAGGGATCAGTATCTCTAGAGGGTTTCTAACACCAAGAAACCCAGATCCAATCTTCTGTTGAGTGAAGTAGTAGTATATGGGAGAAGAGTATCTATTTCGACAGTTTGAGCAGAGATGGCCCCATACGGACTAAGAGATCGGGATAGGTTGGAAGGTGTGTCTAACTTTGTGATTTGGAAGGCCAAAATCCTGATAGTCCTAAAGGAGTATGGTATTAGAGACCATGTGAAAAATTTCCTAGTTGTGCCCACCAATATGAACACTCTAAATAAGTTCAACGAAAATCGGGCGTGAGCAAAGCGCTTGATCATGGATGGGGTGAAGGATCACGTGGTACCACACATTTTCGAGAAGAGGATGACACATGATATGTTGAAATATTTGACCACATTGTATCAAGGCAACTTCGTCCAACAGAAGATGCTTCTAGAGAACCAAATGCGGATGTTGCAAATGCACAAGGGAGAGGAGATTGATCCCTTCCTCTTCAGATTGCAGACGATCCGAGATCAGTTGATTGCCATGAGGGAAACTCCGGATGAAGGGCTCTTGGTGAGGACTGCCCTGAATGCAGTCACTGATGAGTGGGAGACCTTTTTCCAAAGCATATTGGGTAGAGCACAACTCCCAAATTGGGGTGACATGTGAGCTATCCTTCGACAGGAGGAGGAGGGAGATGCAGCCCTAGCATAAAAGGGAAAGTGGCAGCAAGGGAAGAAGAAGGACCTATCCATGGTCTGGTTCTTTAGATGTGGCAAAATTGGACACTTTTCCAGCACTTGTCCTAAGAGGAAGGACAAGGAAGCTTCAGATTCCAAGGCAGCAACAACTAGAGGGGACAGTGGTAGTGAGGATGACGTGGCCATGAGTGCTCATGTCTCGAGAGAAGAGGTGGGGCGATATAGATCTATAGAGCAGCTACAGATGGGAAGGCAGGATCCTTGAGTTTCTTAAAATCTTGGATCACATACAAGCTACGAGAGCCTTAAGGCAATAACAGGATGATTGGAGCAGTGGGTGTAGAAAATCATGGAGAAGAAGAGGCAGTGTTGGGACGCTGAAGTTTGGGGCAGTGAAGATGAGAGACAGTAGTGCAAAGGAAGTGCTTACGTAGTACAGTGCAGTAGACATTGCAGAGCTTCAGAGAGACAACGCAGCGTAGCAGCAGAGGGTGCTTCAGTGATGAGATGCAACCCGACTGACTTGTCTAGTGATTGGGTGGTGGTCCTTCAACTGCTTACTTCTCAGCAACTGAGTTGTAGTGCGGCAGTTAGCAGTTAGCAGTGGAAGTGCTATGGGAAGCAATACAAAGAGCAGCATCGCAGTGGATGGAGGTCAGCAGTCCAAGCATCGACGCAAAGACTGATGCCATAGATCAAGGTGACACTTCAGTGGGGAACTATTGCTAGAGCACACTCCTCGCTAAGAGGGAGTGTTGAGATTTTGGGGTAGCATCGGATGTGCTCTAACTCCAAAAATTTGTGGAGGGGCTAGAACACATGAGATCTCCAAGACCCAGAAAAGCGTTTGGATAAATTTCATCTCGTGTAAAATTTATTCAAATAATTAAATTTTTTAATGGGGACCCTAAGTCTAACTTAGGGAAATTAAAAATATTAAAGTGAATTAATTTACACATGTGATGAGAACATTCTAAGTGACGTGGATCAAGCTTCTTTTAATCTTAGCCATTGATTAGTGATAAGATCACAGCCATTGATTTTTCAACGAGAAAAGTATAAAGGAAGGGCTTAGGGTCAATTGGAGAACACACACATAGAATCTAAGAGATCGAATTCCTCTGATGGAGCAGTGCTCAGACGAAGATCAGATCTGAGCGATTTAGAGAAGAAATGAGGGGCGGACGCAGTGATTGGTCAGGAGGACCAAGAGTACAACGTAGAGAAAGGGCAACAGAGACACAGTGGAGGCAGCGCAGCCATCAGAGGGTGTGACGCAATCCCTAGAGAGGGTGACGCAGGCCCACGCAAGGGCAGCGCAGAGCCTCCAAGGAAAGTCTGAAATTAAACTAGAGACTAGGGTTTCTGAGTCGGTAGGGCTGAAACCGGACTCTGGTAGAAGTTGATCAGCGCAGAGCAAGGGTGACATAGTCCCTCAGTCAGCGCCACGCAACCTTACATAGTGGCAACGTATAGATTGTGCAAAGCTAGTTGGGGTTTCACTAGTGGCTCATCGAAATCAGCCAGGACTTGCGGGAGTGAGGTAAAACTCACATTTTATTTTTAGCCAAGGTTTTCTCTATTGGGTGAGATGGATTATGGCACCCTAGATGTACTCAGAATATTGTTTCTTAATAATAATAAACCTTCATATCTGTTGCACCGGTTTTCCCGCATTGGGTTTTCCGAGGACATTTGTCCAAAAAATCTGTGTCATTTGTCATATGTGCATGATGTTCAGTAAATGATCTGTATATGTGTAGGTTTCTAGTTGTGTTTACCTTGAATTTTTTTTGAATATTTTCAGTTAAATAACTTGTGCATAATAAAACAAGTAGGAGAAGTAAATCAATATTTAGCAGTAGGATTTTTGTGCTTAGAAATTTTCACAGTATACAAATCAGAAATAGACTAAGAACCCAATGGAATGCATTAACTCCATTCATTATCTATGCATCCCACAAATAAATAACATTAAAGAGTAACAAATATACAAAGCAAAATGAAACTGCATATCAAAATGCACAATTGCATTTCTGACCCAAATGACAAAAACCTGCAAAGCCTCCAAAATAAACAAAGTTAGCTCCACAACAAATGAGATTACTCGCACTAATATCAAATGGAAATTAGTATACACTAGCACTGACACATCTAAAATTGTGTTTGATATGCACATCAATGTTCCAAAGCTCGAGGTTGAATATCTCAAATTTCAATATTTAATATATCAGTCATTTATCTGAACTTGAGATATGCAATATTGACCCTATCGAAACCAGAATTAGATGGATTTGGGATATTATATTCGATGCACCTAAACTATTTATGGACCCACCCACCCCAAGAAATATGTAGAGCATCTCACATATTTCGATACAAACACAAACAACTATTCATTCAAATACCACATAGTTTATTCTTGTGGTAAGGCTATGAATCAAACTAAAACAAGAATTAGAAGAAGAAAAAACATACCTTCGGTCCCTCTCCGCAAGTGCGTGTTCTAAAAGTACAGTATATCCAATGTCACAATTGATGCATTTGCCAAATAATCCTAGCCCAGACAAAAATGGACAAACAAATCAGTATCAAATGCCAGGCATAAGCAATCTCAAAGTAAGCATTTGGAAAAGTTCTGTTCATAGTGCCAAAATAATAATAGTAAGTTGAAGCAGTCATTGGTGATAGAAGCACAGATCTATGTTCCTGGATACAGTGGATTATCACATTAAGTCCCTTGGATTACAAGTTAGAAAGCAGCACCGAATCCAACATACATCAACGGGTTTTTATCTATAGCTCTTTCGTGTTTGGACAGACAATAAGAAATTGAATACAATTCATGTGAAGGAACAGTTAAAGAAAATTCAAAGCACACTTCAAATTCAAGAATGCAAACTCAAAATCAAAAGAGAACATCAGAATCTCTAAAGAAGGTTTCATGATGTTCACCAAAAGATGAATCTTTGCAAAATGTTTGGCTGTAAAAGAAAACCATGAGAATCTGGGCTATGATAGATCATAGGAAGCTAAGAAATTAAATCTATGGGATGCAAGATATCATTGAATTAACTTGTGAGTAATGATGATAAAGAGTCGAATAAATGACACCTACCTACCCCTTTTGTAAACAATAAGGAAAAATTTTTACAGCTAGATATGCTTGGAAAAAGGAGGGCATGGTTACCTCTACAATGAAAACTAGAAAATGAAACATTGAAACCCTGTGCACAACAGGTTGCATGAGTAAATGATAATAATATATGTTGGAAAAGGACATTGATGTGTTTGAGATGAAAAAAACTGAAAAATAAGTTAGGACTGTTCATAAAGTTGTTCGAAACTGAATCCACTGGTTAGGAATTGTCCCCCACCAAACAACGCTTCAGGCACCACTCAATTCTACATTTGGTATCCAAATTATCAAGATTCAGTTGTGCATAATTTTGTTTTCTGTGATCAAAACATAGTAATAGCCACACAAATGTTCAAAATGCAGAGCATATATACATACATTTTTGGTTTCTGCCTGAGGCCACGCATTGCACATACTGTGGCTAGGGTTCGAAGCCCATACTCTAAATGGGGCAATCGGGATAATTAGACACTACAAATGCACATACTATTCTAGGGTTCAAAGCCCATTACAGTTTTGAAGATCTTAGAGATCGCAACATCAGCTTCACAAATGGCTACTACCATCAATATAATATTGGATCTTTTCAATACTTTCTCTGATGGATTGACAGATAAAATCATGGAGTAAAATCTTAAAGATGTTGATCTCAATGTTAGATCTCAGGCACTCAATGCCCTGCTTCAAAATCATCAACTCCAAGTTTTCAAGCAGGGTGATTTCATAGTTTAGAAGAAACAGACGAAAGAAGAATCTGTAAGGTTTAAGGGCCTCTCATCTGAAGATATGCTCATATATCAAGTCATAAAAAATGTTGGAAATATGGGTATATGGAAAAAAGATATGAAAAGAGAAACAAATTTACAGCAGCCACAGGTTAACAAAGCATTGAAAAATATAGAAGCTCGTGACTTAATAAAAGGGGTAAAGTGTGTTTCTAACCGAGCAATGAAGGTGTATATGCTAGCAGAATTGACACCTTCAAAGGAGATAAATGGATATGCATGGTACACAGGGCTAAACTTTGATATGGAGTTCACTAACATTGTTGAGCAACAGTGTTTGCAGTTCACCTTGCAGCAGGGTGTAGCCACTATTGAGAATGTTGCTGATTTTGTGAGAAAATCAGGAATATTAAAGGTGGAGTTGAAGGTTGAAGAGCTCAAGAAAATGGTGATGTGGAAGAAGCGATAAGCACGGGAACCAGAGACTGCTGCTATAGAGGTTCCCAAGCTTAAATTCAGGAGTGGTCATCATTTACGAACATTCCTTGTGGAGTTTGCCCTGTCTTGCGAGAGTGCATAGATGATGGTCTGATTTCTGATTTCCATGGCACAGCAACTACATTATACATGCAATAATTTCTTAAAATCTTACCTTCTTGTATGCCTCTCAACAGATGGAGGAGGGCCCGCCTTCTTCTTCTTGAAACTGAATAATCGCTTCTTCATCTTTTCTCGAGTCGAACTCTTCAATGCATTCAATATTGATGAGAGGGTGTTAAGGCTCCCCTCGTGTAGCTCTAGCTCTGCTCTACTATTTTGGTAACCATATGCTATGTGTTTAGTTTTCCCCTGTTTAGTTTTCCCGCCAATCCTCCATGAAAATACCCTCTTGAAATTTTAATCGAGTGGGAGGGAAAATGGTTTTCGGACGACTCAAAACATTTTAATCGGAAGGGTAAAAAACGTTTATCACAATATGATAATTTCAATATAATAAATATTTTAATTTCTTAAAATTTATTCGAATATGGTAAATATTTTAATATTTTCAAAAGAAAGGTGGATACTATGTTTAGTTTGGAAATCAATTTATTTTTTATGTTTTTTATTTTTTTTCATTGTATATGATTAATTTAGATTCATCTTCATTTCGAATTTATCAAGTGTCTAGAGATCAAATCTAAAGAAGTTTGAACCTCAAGAGATGTGATTCTTCCCTCTAGACCTTTGGTAGATTTAGAGTTAAGATAAATCTAGATTGGTTTAATTATTAATTTTATGTTTTTAATTTTTATTTTATTTTGATGGACTCAAAATGTTAAATAGAACATTACAACATCTTTACCATAGCAGAAGAATTCAACACTAGAGAAACCCTAGAGGCCCATGGAAAAATTGCAGGCGAAGAAAGCGTCATAGTTTTGATAAAGAGTGAACAGGCTCTAGACAATGCTAGGCTCTAATATCATTGTCAAAATGCAAGATAAGATTAAATGGTAACCATGAGTTTTTTATCCACGTGATATATATTTTGTAGAGAGATGGTCGCCATGATAAACCCTTTGAAGACACGCAACTACTCATCAAATATGCTTTTAAGATGAGATGTTGATTGCTTACTATTGGACCCACATGGAGAAGGAGGAGTTGGTGGATTATGAACTAGAGGAGGGGGGTTTTCAACAAATTTGGTCTAGTCCCAAGGATTTTATCCATTCTCATTTCAAATTCAACTTAGAAAGTCACCATACTGCAGTTTCTAGGCCTACCAGATCTTTAGAAAGAAAAGTTAAGAATTCAATAGGCAACTATCTAGCGGTTCGAAGGCCCTAACCCTTGCTCCAGCCATGCACTATTCGGGTCCTTTAGTTTCGGCTAGCTCAGGGCCTGAGGATGTTTGTCAGGGGCTAGAGAACTCTTCTTGGGGTGTGTGGCTCTAAGTTTAGTTTCCATATTGTCCAAAATATTGGAGGAAGACATACAATGTGCTACTACTTCCTTAGGGTTCTCATAATTTTTTGAACACAATGGGGGTTCTTCACTCTCAGAAGCCTCTCTAGATTGTTTTCATGTATATCCTTCATCTCAAGTGCCATCAGCCTCGCCCTCCTTCGGTGAATTAGTGAAGGAGAGCCTTGCCTCGACAACGGAAGAAGGTCAAACTAACATCATGAATGGTCTTGTGGTTTTCAAGGAGAAACACTCTTGTGAATAAGAAGGAATTATGATTCAAAAGGAGTATGAGAAAGCGAGGAAGAGGAAAATCCATTGTAGTGTCAAGAAGAAGAACAAATCCTGATTTCTCTATTTTTGAGAGTCAATGTCACCATTCAAAATACTAAGGAAATGTCCCAAAAATCCTTGGTGGGGTAAGTAAGGGGTTGAAAATTCAGGTCCTCAACCCTAAACGTGTGGGCGAACAATGAAATCTTACCTATTATAAAATTTTCTCCATATGTGTCATTGTTAGCCCAAGGTTAGATTCATTTGTGCTTCAAAGATGTAGCAGGCACCCAGAAGGTACAATAAATGGTTTAGAAAACTGATTCATCTCCTATCCTTTTCAATTTCTAGATGTCCCTCTTCAATGCAAAGTAGGAGAGACTGGATATGGCCCCAGTCTAGGTTCATCTTCCAAGTCTCCCTCCTACCTATTAGGATGCCCTAATTTTCAAAGATATAGGTAACTCATTGGGATCTTATTTAGCCCATGAATCTACATATTTAGAGATGGGGATTAAGACATACACCCATATTTTGGTTAATATGGACCTCATAGAAGGGCTTATAGAAGGCATGGATATCGGGATTGGGGTGGAGTGTATTCAGATATTGGGTTATGAAGGAATAACTTTTAGGTGTAGGCGGGGCCATAGGTATGGGCACATGGCTAAAAACTATAAGCTTTCATTTTCTTGCTTAGGACTATCCATCTAGAGGAAAGGACATATTAGGTTATAAAAGGGTTCTGGATTGGAGGTTTTGGGCGTTGAGGAAAAGATAAATGGTGCAACTCCTCTCTGCAACACATCCTCCAAGTCGTTGGTGACAATTTTCAAGATATGGTGTTATGTTGTCAGTTTCCTAGAAGGCCTACTAAAGGGGTGGAGTTTCATTTCCTTGGATGTTAATGGAAGGTTAGGGGGTTTAGCAGTTGGATGGAAAGCCATAAATATTTGGGTATCCAATTCTCGGGGTTTGGATTCTAGTTTTCCCATTCAGGACAAAGAGGAAGAAATGGTGGGAGACATGGAGAGGGAGGTAGGGACAAGGAAAGAAAGGGAGGGAGGGAAGGAGGGAGAGGGAGAGAAAGGGAGAGCTAAAGACTAAAAATTATGCACACTATTTATTTGTTGTTATTAGAATGAAGGTTTGAGATTGTATTTTGTTGAGGAAAAGGTGAGAGGAAACCCTAATTTTAGGGGATGAAGTGGTTATGGTAGCAAGGAATCTTTTAAATGAAACTATTTTTTTTCATGTTATAAAATGCCACCTATTTAAGAAAACTACAAATGAAGTTTAAACCAAGTTGTAAAAATCTAGAATCTTTATTAAATGTAAAATCATTTTATTGTTTAGAACTATCTAGTCTAGGAATGAAACTCCAACACCTTCCATTGACCAATTTTTAGTACACACTTCATTAGAGGCCTCTTTTATACTCAATTTAATATCAATTTTATGCTTAAATGATAGGACTGCGACACAAATTCCCTCATTCCATGCTTTACTATATGACTCTTATATATTCATAGCTTATTTATCATGTGGGAACCTCTAGGACATATGAATCCAACACACAACTCAACCCCTAAAAAATACATTTTATGCTTCCTCATAATGAAAGGGTTTATTATAACTCTTAAAGGAAGTTCAGATTATTGGTTGTGGGTCGATCCAAACCTTTCTATCGAAGATATAGTTATGATGATGAGCCTTAGAAACTTAGCCTAAATCCCATGGAATGCTCTATATCCAACCCATAGCTAGGTTGATTAATCATATTTTATTATCCTTAATACCTTGTTTAGAATGAGATAGGTTCAGTATCGTGCCTAGCCTAGTCATTAGCCCATGTGATTCTCTAAAACTATGCTACATGCATTTATTATTGTACTCCTTAAAGGTTGGTTTTGCAAGTGTGATTTTTTATCTTTGACATCCCATCTTGTACAATTCTCCCATAAATTATCTTTTTTTCCGAATACAAAGAAGCACATATGATAGACCTTCAACATTCGTGTATTTTCCTCGAAAAGCGAGACACTTTGAAACAAAATTAGAGTTTGCATGTCATTCATTCAATATTTTGAACAACATGCAACTAATTGGTGTAGGTATTGGAGTATTCTGTTTGACATATATGTTTATATTTAGTTTCATTTTCTTAAGTCCAGATGGTATCAAGGAAAAAGCATTTGGCCATCAAAAAAGAGTGAACCCAGATCTGATATAATAAGTTCGGCTTAAAAATCTAGTAGAGTGGATAGAAGAATTAAATGTCAAAGAAGGGTATGGAATCTGCGGCGAAATCATAAAAATTATGAGCAGACAAGGAGCACCGAACTCTGTCCCAGACCTGGCAAGGAGAATATCGGCAGGAAAATAAATTTTAATAGGTTGATTTAAATTTTATAGTAGCCACCAAATTAGATTTTAATAGGTAGTCAAATAATTTGCTATGGCAGGTTAGATTTTCATCAAGTTTTATTTTTATGTGAGTAAAAATAATGTTAAACTCATTAGAGTATTAATCAAAATTATATTATACTTCTCTAATATAAGTAAGAATTCTAATTAATCAAAATTATATTATATTTCTCTAATATAAGTAAGAATGTTCATATAAAGAGGGAAAATGAACATGAGCTCGGAAATATCTATCAACCTTTAAGGTAGTGAAAATTATCTTTAAATCTATGACTAATGTTACCAATAAATTTAAGTAGGTATAGTTAGTTTCTTATTTTTGAGGAAGTTCATTTAAAGCTTAAAAATATCCAATTAGAAGGCCTTCACATGTGTTGTTAAGAGAGACATGGGATAAATTTTGATTAAAGGAATTAAGGGGTACAATAATATCAATGTATAGCACCTACTCAAATCACCAAGAATATATCCAAACCATCAAGATGACACACTTCTCTGAGAAAAATTATGAAACACCATGGAATAACTCAGATTAAAACTTATAGTCAATCAATCAATAGCTAGAACATAGTGTTTAAGTGAACATAATAAAAATAGTACACATTGGACATAATATCATATACACATGGATCATACATATCCAACTAAATGTGGCAGCTAAAGGAACTTCTTCCTACACATAGTGTCCTAGATGGCTAAGGCAAGGTGTCATCAAACCAATGATACATTCATGAATTACATATAGATCCATATACCTTAGATGAAAAATGATCAATGTGACAGGAATCGTAGGGGTCGAGATGACAATCAAATTTTAAAATATCCTCTAAAAGCCCATATATAAAATGGGGCAACATATCCTATGACATCCAACTTGTGATATATGGTGGGAAATCCTTAAAGTATATCTGAAAAAAGATGTCTCGTTGAGGTCTAGGTCAAGAAGAGGTACAATTCCTCACTAATTTGGTATCTCGTTGAGGTCTAGGTCAAGAAGAGGTACAATGCCTCACTAATTTGGTAGTTGAAGAAGTTTAAATCTTGGTTTGTCAATTTGGCCCTAAGTAGACAGGGCAATATAGAAGGAGGTGACCCCCTTGGAAGAGTTCTAAAAGGGAAGGGCACATAAGGCCTTATATAAAGATCTAAATCCAAGTACCTACCTCATAAAAAGTTCTAGACATGTATTTAAAGAATGTAGATAATGACTCGTCCAAATGTTGATAAAGACAATAGAACATCCCTTGAATCTCATAATAAATGGGGGCATCTACAAACGGAAACGCTAGTAGATGTTGTTAAGAAGAGGAAGGTCATTATGATTCATTTCAACTCGACGCGAATGTAGATCCACTTTGAACGCACCAAGGGAGATATTAAGGGTAGCATCTGAGACTCTTGAGTGTATGTGGTTAAACAAAAAGGCCCCCTTTCATTTCCATGAAGTGTTCCTGATACAAATCCATGTTACAGTTGAGGCCCTAAAAATATGAAGTCAAATTACATTGAATGTATTGTCTATAAATAACCTCTCTAACAACCTGACACAAACATATAATGATGTCATTTACATTTGAGGTGTAAATCACTTGAATTGTGTTACAACTTTAATCGCTCCCCAACAAAATTGTGCCATGCTTCCTTGTGATGATGCTTCAACCCTATTGGAGAACAACCTCACAATGTAAAGGGAATTTAAACATGATGTAACTTTAATAGTGCCCCACATTCACCCTTTGGCTCACTACCCATGGCTAATTTGAGGTTATTTCAAGCACTGATGTGGATAATATCATTTTATTTTCTCTTATGTATAGTATTCTACATTGACACAATTGAGTTTGTTTAACAAAAAAAATATTTATATTGAGGGTTCACTCCTTGTGCATTAGGGCTAGACAGGCCTTGTCTTTATGAGTGATCTATTCATTTCCAACTCCTTAGTCCTTCAAATTTTGCACGTCGTTAGGCCTAATACACCTACCCTTCTACCAGTCTTGTTTTCCTTCACAAGCACAAGACTTGGGGCTCTTATTTGATAGTCACCTAACAACCCTCCAACTGTACTTGGAATACCATTAATTTTCCCAACCATGGTCAATTATTTTACTGATCTAGTGCCCACAACACTGCCCTCATCTAGGGATCTTCAAAATTTCCACCTAACAGTGATTTGAGTCCTCTCAAAATCACTATTTTTGTGTACCAATTTCTTTGTTGTCCAATCTATGAACAAATCTGAACTACTCCTCTTATCATCCTTCTAACACTTTGTATATGCTTGAACTAGGGTCACAAAACATCCACTAAAAGTCGATTGACTAATTGTTTATAGGTTTCTTCAGATATTTGTCCAAAACTCTATATACAATCCCCCAAAATCAACTCCTCTTCATTTCCATCCATTCCACATAATATGCCACAATTATTCTACCCAATCTTCTACTCAGGTTCCACCTTCCTCTGTATTTTCTATCTTCACACATACTTCTGCAAACCATCTTCCAAATTTGTGGTATATATTGCAGAGATAAACCTCTCTCCAAGGGTCCCGACCCCTCTTCTTCTACCCATATTTGTCACGGTCTTAAGGGCATACCTTATGGATTGAACATGTTAAGAAACCTCCTTAACTACGGCATTATACTTCTATTCAAATTGTCTCGCAAAAATAACAACTCTTACCTCCATAAGAGACACAACCTAGCTCATATGGACCCATAGATTCTAGGAACTTCTTTAACTGAATTAGGGTTTAAGGGGTTAGGGTTAAGCGTTTAAAGGTTTAGGGTTTACGGGGTTAGGGGTTAAGGGTTTATAGGTTTAGGGTTTAGGGGGTTAAATGGGTTAGGGGTTAGGGGTTTAGAGGTTTATGGTTTAGGAGTTAAATGGGTCAGGGGTTTAGAGGTTTAGGGGGTTAAATGGGTTAGGGGTTGGGAATTAGTGTTTAAGGGGTTAGGGGTTAAGATGATAGTTTCATTGGTCTCTGTTTGTGCACAATAGTTGCTTATTCTTTGCATCTCAATGTAACAATTTTGTAAGTATTGTTGCTTGTTGCCATGTCTTCTTTATTTATTAATTTATAGTATTTGTTAGCCATTGCTTTACATTTATTGATGAAAATGTCTATTGAAATCAAACCAAATGTATGTTCAATCTCCAACTTCAAACTCAGCCACAGTGTTGTCACACAATTTAAGTCCGGAGAATGGCCATCTGATGAAGTCTTAATAACAAGACTGCACCTCATGACTACTCTAGAAAATCTTAAGTTCGAGTGTCCCACATTCATGAGAAATTTGGCTCTTATACTCTTGCTCCACCTGACTGTGTCCTGGAAATACCCTTGTTTATCGCAAAAACACCCTAATGTTGTCAACCTTGTCCCTTAACAGACCAAGGAAACATATGTGACTGAGAGGAATGGAAAGGACTACAAAGTTGAAGAGAGTACAAAAGACTAAGATGGTTTAAAGGATAAGCTTGAAGAATGTAGCAATTTTGAAACAACTAAAAGTTGTCCCAAACAAATATTTGATAATGTGAAACCTTCTTCTGTACTAGTCAAGCAAGACTACATTCATGTGAGAGAAAGAAGAGGCCAAGCGACTGATAGGCATAGCCTGGAAGATAGAGTATGGTTCCCTCTTTTTGATGAAATATTTGATCTACATTTTGTCTATCGAAGATTAACCATTTTAACCTTGCGAACAAGGCGTAATTAACCCAATAGTAGGTCCCAATATATCATGATATATATTAACTATAGATATATATGAGAAGGAATAATAAAGACATAGATTGATAGAGGTGGCGAGACAAGGGGAGTCACAAGGGAGAGATGGAGATAAACTGAAGGAGAGGGGAGAGAAGGAATGGAGAGAGAGGGAGGGAGAGTAGTGAGAGAGGTAGAGAAGGGTAAGAGAGGGAGATAGTGACACAAATATGGAAGAGGATGATGTTGAGAGGGCTTGCCTGGGTGACTTTGGGAGCAACCCAAAGGTGGTCAGAAAAAGCTCTTCTAAGTTACAAACCTGAAGAGAAAAAATTGGTGATGTATATGTGGTTGCTCAACCTGGGCTGTATGGAAAATCTTGGCTAAGAGTGTTTACCTTTCCGTGTCTTCACGAAAGTAGGTTGTCTAGTCACATAATAAGATCATGAAAACATGTAGGTGATGGTTATGTAGTAAGTTCTCAACCTTATCTTCAGAATGGCTAACAGAGAGGATCAGGTTTGAATACGGGATATAATTTGATGAATTTGGAGATTTAGAGTTGAAGAAAAAATTGTGGTGATGTTTGGATGGGTGCTAATTTGTAGGGTTTTCCATTTTTATAATTTTCTTTTTTGTGCTTTCTACCATGCTATCTAGTTGTTTTCATGTTTCCCTAGCATTTTAACTTTTTCGATTTCTATCTCTCTATTGTTTCTTGCCCCATTTGAAATGTCATCCTTATTTGGTAGGTGTTTTCTTCAATATAGTGTGAATATTTTTCCATCACAAAACTTCTGTGGGGTTTGTCCACACAAATAGCTTGTAAGGCCCATTCATCAGGGTATTTGATGAAATGAAATGATTATCGATGATCACCAACTAATGGTACCTGCAGAGATTTACTCTAACAATTCTACAGTTTTCTTGTGCCAACAATTATACAACATTTTAACCTCATGAATTAGTCTCTTCTGTTCTCTTAGTTGATTCTATAAGCACTTATTGTTGTTGTCAAAGCTTTTACTCTCTGGTCCCATTGAGATATTTCATTTATTTATGGACATTGATCTTTCATTTCATTTCTTCAATTTTTCTGACTGTTATGTGTTTCCTTTGGTCAGTTCCTTCTTTCTTACCTATGCTTTTTCTGCTTAAGCATTCTAGCCAGCCAAAGCAACAGGGGTAGCAGGAGCCACACAGTCTAGCCAGAGCCCAGCAGGGGTAGCGCAGAGGCAACAGGAGCCACGCAAGCCCAGTTAGGGCAGCGCAGGGGCAGTGTAAGCCCTTCAGGTGTGATGCAGGCCCTTACTGAGAAATGAAAAGGCTGACACATGCCAGTTAGGCTAACGTAGAGGGATTCAAAGCAGCGTATTACTGTATTTTTTATTTATCTGTTGGGTGAACCAATTTTGGTGCCCAAGATTGTTGTACTTAGATTCTGCATAATAATAAAAACCCTCCAAAGCTAGCTACACCAGTTTTCCCACATTGGGTTTTTTCCGGGGATATTTGTCCAGAAAAACCGTGTGTCACTTTGTCTATGAGCATGTTATTCAATATTTGATCTGTATGTGTAGGTTGCTAGTTGTATTTACTATTTACTTCGCTAATTTATTGAATATTTTAGAGATTAACTTGTAACTTAATTCAAGTAGGAGAAGTAAATCAAGATACTGCAATAGGGTTTCTTAGATTAAGAAATTTTCACATTCCCTAGGTCTAGCCCCATTAGGTCACATAGGGAAACAATTTCCCAGGAATCTAGCTAGAGGAGAAATTCTATCTCCTAGAGGTAGCTGCATTGCTGGGTGCCCTCACTCTCCTCAGAACATGGGCCAATTCCGACATTGGAATCTCCGGATACCTCAATCCCTAGCTCTAGGATAAAGTTTTGCCTAGGTGTTCCCAAGGATAGAACCTAGTAGGATCAATTTGACCTATCGAAGTAAAAACACGTGTCCAATCCTTTCCCATCACCTTATCCAGGATAGGAACATCATTGATTGCTAAATTCCATCCCTAAACCTAGGTTGGGTCCACTTGGCCCCGTGTGGTCCCATTTGGTGTCAAAGGCCTTTCATCAAGGACCATTTGGGAATCCAAGTTCCCAAAGGATTTTAGGGATTGAGAAATTCCTTCATAAGTCTTATTCTTCTCCCTCAACCCTTCAATCCCCCTCCTCTCTCCCTAGAAGATAATTCCCTTGCTTAAAAGGAAAGCAAGTCCCACTCTTTATTGTATCTTAGGGAAAGGGTTTTGAGGGTCACTTCCCACCTATTCATTGACCTATACTCTACAAGTGACTTCCTAAACTACCGGGACTTCACCCATCGGTGAAATTCCGTGAAGAGCAAGGAGCCTTAGTTGTGGTGACAATGGGCTAAGCCTCCATCGTTTCCCTTGTCCTAGCAGTTGCCCTCTTAGGAACCTCTTTTAGATCCACTACTAGTTTGAGTGGTAACAAGTTGTTCACAATTACATTTGTGAACAACTCTTTGGTATGCCCACTTTTGCCATACTACAGCTCCAAGATGAGAAGTCCAGGGCTATGGAGGCTGCCCTTCTTCTCACTGAATCAATCCTCTACAATATAGTGAACTAGGGCTAGTTGGTTGGCCCACTTGAATGTTACTTTAGTCCTTCAAAGTCTGCACATCCTTAGTCCCTATACACCTGCCCTTCTACCAATTTTGTTGTCCTTCACCAGAACAAGAGTCGGGGCTCTTCTTTGACAGTAACCTAACAACCCTCCAATTGTACTTGGCCTACCATCAATCTGCCCAACCACAGTCAATTCTTTTTACTGATCTAGGGCCCACAATATTGTCTTCATCTAGGGCTCTTCAAATCTGCCACCTAACAATGGTTTGATTCCTCTCAAGATCATTGTTCTTGTGTATCGAGAATTTTATCTTTTTTGTCCAATATATGAACAAATATGAACTACTCCTCTTATCATACTTATAACAATCTGTAGATGACTGAACTAGGGTCAAAAATCAGCCACTAATATTCCATTTACTAATTTTTTATAGGTTTCTTTAGATCTTTGTCTAAAACTCTATGGAAAGTCAACCAAAATCAACTCCTCTGCATGTCAATCCATTCTTCATATAGCACATTTCTTCTGCATGCTCAATCTTTTGCTCAGGTTCCACCCTCCTTTGGATCTGTTGTCTCCACACATACTGAATCTGCAAACCATATTCCAGATCTGTGGTCTTTATTGGAGAAATAAACTTCGCTCTAAGGGTCACAACCCATATTTTTCTACGCAAATTTGTCATAGTCTTAAGGTCATACCTTATGAACTAAACATGCTAGGAAACTGTCCTAATTAGGGCATTATACTTATGTACTTCTAATTGTAGTAGAAAAAAACCTATCCACACATAGAAAAAACACAACTCTTGCCTCCATAAGAGACACGACCTAGCTCATATGGATCCATAGATTATGGGCATTTCTTTGACTGAATCTTGACATGAACTTCAAATCTCAATGTCGACCCTTAAACTAGGGTTAACTCAGTCAATATTACGCTTGCGTCGACTTCTGTTATGGCTCTAAATTACAGTGCAAGACCTCCTCCATTTATGTTGGTCTTTATCATAGACCTTGCAACCTACTAACCAACACAAGGCAAGATGGTATCAACCCTCTCTTCTATTTCATGTAGAAAATCTAACTAATGGGATTCAATATGATCTTGTAATCATGTACTAAAACAAGATATGAATCCTTCCTTCAATTTGTGGAAAAAAAACACAATCGCACAATCACATATAAGTAAGAGAAACAAGTTATTAATCACAAAACACAAGATGTATCTGGAGAAGCAACTGCTCAAAACCCTCTATCTCTATTTTTTGTTAAGTCAAGGAATCATGAAACAACACAATGCTTAATCTCTCTTAAGATTCTCTAGCACTCTGCCAATTGTCTCCTGCTGATCTAGGAAAAATTGGTTTAGTACTTAGCCAATTCTCAGCCTTCCTTCAGCCTGCCTTGCACACGCAATTCCTATGGAATTATCTCCATATTAATTACGAAAATCAACCTTCCTTGATTGCACAATCCATCATGGCATCCCAATGACTTTATAATTGCACATGGAAAATTTTCTATAAATACAACTGATAGTTATGTTCCTCTGAACTGTGTTACAATAAGGATCAAGGGTATTTTTATTATTTAAAATAAGATAACACCCTAAACAACCAAAACCCTATCCTAAGGAGATGTAACACCAAGAGTTTATGGGCCCCGTTGGGGTTAGTTGGGCAGCCAACTTCCTAGGGTCGTAACTTGGTCATATGATCTTCGTTTGACACACATGATACCTCGTTAGAAAGATATCTCTGAGGACTACAATTTCTAATATGATTTATATGAAATAACCAAAACTTTCATGCCTAAAAAACATCGTTTGGGGCCTCAAAACGGCTTCGAAAGTTTAGAACCCGAAAAACTGACAAAAATAGTAAATTGTGCTATAATTAAGGAAAGTTAAAAACTGAAAGAGACAATGGCGAGGGCCCAAGTGGAATAGGCGGGTGGCCACTAATATCCACCTTGATCACCTTAAATCGAATTTCTTGAGCTAACTCAATCATCATGAATTAGTTAATTGACACAAGTTATTATGAGACGAAATTACAATTTATTGTCCAATTTATTTAAGGGAAAAATAAATTAGATGCCTCACATTCCTCACTCTTGGTACATCAAAATTCCTCACCAGTGTGGGTACATTTTTTTTGTCCTTTCTAGTCTCCAATTTGATTGTTTCTTGTTGCAAATTTCAACACTCCCTCTCAACAAGAAAGGAATTCAATCTATTCCCATCTGGTACCTTTGGAATGTTTTGCATGCTACACTTCTCTAGTGTTGTTTGCACTTGCAACTCCTGAAACTGAATATCCTCTGAACAACTGAATCAGTATAATGCATTTGTCATCAGAGTCTTCTGACTATTGCTAGCTACTGCACCTGTCTAGTACTAGATTCTTTTCACTGCTGCTGACATCTACATTCGTGCCCTTTGAACTATTGCTAACTCTATTTGTGCTCCAGTATTTGACATCTGTCACTATGATTTTTGTCTTGCTGACATCTTACTACATCAATCTAACTGATCCTTCCTACTACCGCTATATCATGGGCTCCTCGTAGCCAAGTTCGATCCATGAGACATGCCATCTCAATGGACCTTGCCCAAATTTCTTATCTTGGGATTATGTCTACACATAACCCCACCTTACACCTCAAGGTATGGCTGCTCCCTCTTCCCATCTGGCTCGAAATTTCCTCGTCATGGAGGTCTCTGCTTGAGTGGAAACTTCCACTCAGTCTCCTCTATGCTTCTCCAATTGTGGCAGCTACTCCACAACCTTCTGAGACTGCTTCTCATGAGGATGCATGTTGAGAGGTAATTTATGCTCCCTCTAAACCACCAAGTCTCTAACTTCTGCCTTTCTCCTCAAAGCTTTGCATGCATCCGGTACCTCAAGTGCATATAGGTTCTTGACTTGCGCACAGTGTAATTGTCCCGAAGTTACAAAAATTTTCTAAAAAAGAGTTGATTTTAAATCGATGATATCTCCCTTATCCGAGCTCCGATTTGACCGATTTTTTTTTCCATTTGGGTAGATTTTCGCAAGGAATCCAAATATTCTATTTGTTTTTGAAAATTTTACACCAAAATATTCAAATATTCTCTACAAACTCGCCGCCCAAAAAATTCCTGCTCTGATACCATGTAGAAAATCTAACCAACGAGATTCAATCTGATCTTGTAATCTACTAAAACAAGATATTGAATCCTTCCTACAATTTACGGAAACAAAACATGATCGCACAATCATATATAAGTAAGAGAAATAAATTATCAATCGCACAACAACATGATGTATTTGGGGAAAGCAACTATCAGGTATTAATTCAAGGAATCATGAAACAATACAATGCTTAATCTCTCATGAGATTCTCCAGCACTCTGTCAATTGTCTCCCGTTGATCTAGGAAAACTCGGTCTAGTACTTAGCCAATTCTCATCCTTACTTCAGCCTGCCTTACTCATGCAATTCCTAGGGAATTAACTCCTTATTAATTAGGAAAATCAGTCTTCCTTGATTGCGCAATCCATCATGGCATCCCAATGACTTTATAATTGCACATGGGAAATTTTCTCTGAATACAACTGATAGTTATGTTCCCTTTAACCTCTGTCTCAATTGGGTATTCCTAGAAACTAACATACATGCAACTATTAATAGTGAATTATCAGTTATCTGATTGATCACTCATTGTGAATTAAATCTAATTTAATTCACCGGACCTCTCACTAGCTCATCACTCAGTTAGAACTAGTTAAACTGATTTTAACTCATTTAATTGAGTTAATTACACTTGCACCCCACTAATGCATCAACTTCAACTGGACCCCAAAAATATTAGAATCCCTCTAGATGCCTCATATTAGACTCTCAACTCGAATTTCTTGAGCTAACTCAGTCATCATGACTTAATTAACTGACACAAGTTGTTATGAGATGAAATTAAAATTTATTGTCCAATTTATTGAAGGGAAAAATAAATTAGATGCCCCACATTCCTCACTCCTGGTGCATCAAAATTCCTCACCAGTGTGGGTGCATTTTTTTTTGTCCTTTATGTTTTCCAATCTCACTTTTTCTTGTTTCAAATTTCAACATTTCAGAATTTGATGCTACCTTCACACAAAGACACCATTGAAATCACATGCCCAGATTCTCATGAGAAACCTCTCTTAAGCTTGATCTGCCAGAAGAGAACCAACAATATTCCATCCTACTTCCTAGCGCAAACTGACCATTAAGGTATGCAACATTCTTTTGAACCCTCACATGATGATCTTGCTCTTGGAGGATGATCATGACCTCCCTTTAGCAATCCTTACTTGGCCCTCGTAATCGACCTACTTTAGGACTACATCTCTCTTCACCCCCTTGATGTGCCAGATAGTGGGAGTACATGTCAAACATGCTAAGATGTGCCATGTGATAAGGGGTGCCAAGATGTGCAAGGGTGTGTCAATGTGTGTCAGGGACTTTCAAGACAACAAAAGGGAGAAAAAAGTTAAACTACAAGGAAATGAACACATAAGAGGGTTAATAAGTCATCAATTTACCTTTTCCAAGAGGGGCATACTAGGCACACTAACACTAGCCGGAAATAGGTTCCAAGTGAAAAGTCTTAGTGCATTCTAAGTGCCAAGTATTCCTTTGTTGCTTCTCATCTACTTTCCAACAATTGATCATCACAAATAAATTTAATATTAAACCATGCTAAATCATACCAAGGCATCTCAACATATTCCATACATGCTAAGACTTTCCAAGCGCCAATATGTGTCAGGGACTAGTGTTATGCATGTTATGAAGTGGAAGGGAATGTTGAAGAGTGCTAAGGTGTGCTATAGATTGATAATGCATGTTGATGAGTGTTAGGGAGTACTAGGAAAAAACATTAAGGGAGCACTACGTAAAAATTCATGGAAGTTAATGAATATGAGGAACGTGTACTGCCAGAGACTAGTGTTAATGGTCAGTGTTAGTTTTCATGCCAAGGAGGGAGTGACAAGGTATGTTAAGCATTGGTAAGGCATGCTAGGGAATATCAAGGCATGTTAAGAATTCCCAAAGTGTGCTTGGGAGTTCCAGGGTGTGCTAATTATATCATGTGCCAATTAATAGTGCCAAGATATGCCAATACATGCTAGGTGCTAAGGATGTGGCGCAGGGTGCCAGGGTATATCAATATGTGTCAAGGCAACAACAGGAAGAACCAATAAGAGGGTTAATAAGTCAAGAATTTATCTTTTTGAAAAGGGGCATGCTAGGCACACTAATAATAGGTCCCAATACATGCCAAGTGGCATTGTGTGCCAAGTGCTAGTGTATGTCAATGCATTCAACAAAGGTGTTCCAGGGCATGCTAGGGACTATATGCGGCATGCCAACACATGCTAGGAGAGTTCCATTTTGTGCTACCACATGCCACCATGTGCTTGGGCATCAATGTCATCACAAGATGTTCTAGGTACAAATATGTTCCAAGACATGTGGGGTAATAAGAAATGTTAGTGTGTGCCAAAGCATTAATTTAAGGTGTGCCCAGATTGTTGAGGATTGTTAGGCCTTTCTCATTAATAGAATTTACAGAGCTTGATTATGTATTAAATAATATGTTTCCTACACACAATAGTGGAACTTTATCTAAATGGAATTTTCTAGATAATAAACTTAATAGATATGAATCATGTGTTGACTCATAGGAAATCTCTATTCGACTAGTCATTACTTTAGGGAAATGATACACGCTTATTACTTCTTAAAAGTTTGACTGACCCTAACCACTATGGCCTTGGACATATTATAAAAAATGCTCAACAATAATGGTATTAAATCATTATCTTTTGACAAAAATTATATTAACAGACACATAGCGTCATCAAAAACTCATTGGAATCATCAATGATGACAGACATTTTTTGATCGTCACCAAAAGTAACAAAAAGATCATTGGTGAGGGTCATTAAAATTTCGTCACTAGAAGTGTCACCAAAGAGAGAATTAGTGATGGGCCTTTAACGACCCTCACCAAAAGTGAAATGTATTTAGTGACGGACCATAAAGAACCATCACTATATACACTTACAGTGACAGTTTTTAGTGATCAATGATGACGGACATTTTTTGACCGTCACCAAAAGTAACAAAAAGAGCATCGGTGAGGGTCATTAAAAGTTCGTCACTAGAAGTGTCACCAAAGAGAGAATTAGTGATGGGCCTTTAGCAACCCTCACCAAAAGTGTCATTGAAAATGTCTTTGGTGACGCACCATAAAGGACCATCACTATATACACTTACAGTGATGGTTTTTTAATGACCGTCACCATATGTGACATTGGTGACGGACCTTAAAGGTCCATCGCAAGCATGACCCTCACCAATGTGCTTTTTTCTTGTAGTGTGCCTCATTTAAATTCATTTATATCTCGAAACATTTTATATATTGTTCTTATTGGATAGATCTGTTTAGGAAGAGCCTATATCTACTGATATGGGAGCAGAGTTGGACTCATACTCCCCAAATCCAGTAGATATGTATTCTATTTATATATATATGAATTTATTTTGTAAAATAATTTTAAATTTCTAACCTTTGGGGTTTTGGGTTCTACATTGTTTTTGTACTTTTGTATATATTTGGGATCTGGGGTTTTTCATTTTTTGTTTGTTTGTTTACAGTTTAATCTCAAAATTATTTGGATATTATTCAAGGGTTTTCAAGGGTTTCATTCCTTGGAGAATTTCTAGCGGATTTATAGAGGTGGATATATGCCTAGGAAGACAAGATCCACCATATATTTCTCAAGTCCAAGGAGAAATTGTGAGCTTTCAAAGAAATGCTTTATGTTGATTTGGGTGTAATTTCAAGATCTAGAGTAGATATGAATTTTCTGCAAAAGTTTGACCATTTTTGAGATTTCATTGGCCCTCCTTGCCTAGTCGTTTTCATTTCCTCCTTCCCTTAGCTAACTACTTGCCATTTTTGGCCTTGTAAACATTGTTGTGACCCTGTTGAAGCCTCTAAAATCGTTGCAACAACATTGGGGATAACCACCTGGTCCGGACCTTAAAAACAACTCATTATCCGTTTGTAGTAGTGGCTCCGACTGGTTTAACGAGGTCAAGTTACATTTTCCCTATCGCTATTGGTTTACGATGTATCTTTAACTACCAATAGACAGGGATATTAGATCAATTATTCTTGCTGATCGGGCAAGAGAATGATCCTTAAAGCTGATTTGGGTTCAACCAAACTACAACTAAGATTTTGTCTCTTTGAGAAGAGCACTTAAAAGAATATAAAAATTAATCTAAACGAAAACTTATTCTATAATTCAAGCAAAAGAAACTAATCTAAATCCTATCTCAATTAGGTAGATATAAATCTAACCTAATTAAGAGCAAATTAATTAACTGATGAGAATTTAAATATGTCTGGTTTTTTATTAATGTCAAACTAACGAAGAAATTTAATTAGTTCACATTTATGAGTACCAAAACATATTCTATTGAGACCATTTGACTGAAATAATAAATCAACAACACTCCAGAAGAAATTCACAAAAATGATATCGATTATCAAATCAGTCAAGCCAATAATTAAACAATAATATGTGGAAGAAATTCACAACACATTACTATTTAATAAATCAATTTTATAAGATAGATTTCTGAGTAATGGTTACTAAGAAATCAGAATTTAATTCATAAGAGCAGAGATACATAACAATTTGATAAAAATTATCCATATCAACAGAAATGCATAAACATGAATAAAATGAAACAACAATTTTATTAACATAAAAATAAAACTAGTATTTGATACAGAAATGCCAAAAATACCAGTTAATTGAATCTGTTTTTCTGATCCTGGTCTCTAACAGTACTTTACATTACTTGAATTTCTACGTTCAAAACTAGAGTTGTAGAAATCCAAACTCTGTCCATCATACATAATTCAGGATATAAAGAAAAAACACTCAATAATTTTCAGATCTGAAATTTTCTCTCCTCCCCATCTACAACTCTAAATTCCCATTACAAAAATGCTTTTAGAACTCTGGAATTGCAGAGGAGAGCAGCCCTGTATACATTTTGCAATCTGCAATTTATAATCTTTCCAAAAGTATTTTGAGAAGAGAGTTTGTTGAAGAAAATTCTACCCAATCCAATTTTATTTGCTCAAAAATTCCTATCTATAAGTGCTAGATCTTTCTCATTGATTGTGATATTTTTCTCCATATCTCTTTTATTGTTTTTCCTGCAAAAATAAATTAAAATGAATTAAGTTGCAACAATGAAATCAAAATATTATTTCTAGCATTAAAACAAATCCAATCAAAAAATAAATAAAAAGGAAATTTGAGCTTCTTATTGATGCTCATAATGATTTTAATTAACCAAGGATATTATTGATGCATAAATATGCAATTAGAAGAGGCTTGGGAAAATGAAAATGAAGAAAACAAAACTCAGAAAATGACTTTGTTTTAGAGATTCAGAGCTTGATTTTCTTCCTGATTTTTTACCTAATAAATGACCAAATCTGTTAGTGAAACCTCCTCATAAATGTTCTCCTTGATTTTCTCTTTCCAATGAGCTGTCCTGGGCCTCATTTGGCCAAGTAAAACTCAATTTATGAGCCTCCAAAGTTGATAAGTCAAATCTGATATAAATCTAGAAATTTTGTTGGTGGACTAAAAAAAATCAGAATTTTAATTAAAATTCTAATCCTAAGTTAGCCTACAATTAATTAATAATTAATTCTAATTTAATCTTTAATTATACACTAAACTAATTATTTAATAACCTATTTATTAATGAATATTAATCTAACTAACAAATATAATTAACTATTTATAAACAAATTATTTTAATTAATAATAAATTTAATTAAATTAATTATATTTTAAATATTAATTAATATAATTAATCTAAAATTAATTATTTTAAATATTTAAATCTAAAACTAAACTAACACTTGTATTAGCTTAAAACTAACCTAATACTAACACTAATATATATTAATGCTAACTTTAAAACTAATTTAAAACTACACTAACCTACTACCAATCCACTATATTAATATTAAATTAATATTATACTAACATTTGACAAATATAAAATTAAACTAATATTAGACCTATGACAAACTAACATTACACTTACTTAAAACTAAGTTAATACTAACAAATACTAACTTTAAAACTAATGTTATCTACCTTTTACTTATAAGAATGAGTTTGACACTCTAATGTTAAATTATATTAACACTATTTAATATTAAATTATCACTACTAACCATTTAGACTGTCATGAGTTCATCACATCAGAGCAAAAATACAAATGAGTTCATCGCATCGCAAAAAGACAAATGAGCTCAATCGCATCGGAAAAACTCATCACATCGCATAAAACAAATGAACTCATTGCAATCAGTATATAAAGCAAATGAGTTTATAACTCATCGCATCGGGGTTTTTAAGAGGAGAGTCATCGAAGCTTCTAAAAAATGCATCCGATGGATTATCCGATGCGATGTAATTAGAAATATTCAATGTGATTAAATTTTGTTTTTTATTTTTATTTTTGTTTTTTATTTTAATATATATTTGTTTTTAATATAAAATTTTAATTTAATTAAATTAATTATATTTAATATAATAATTAATTTAATTAATTTAAAATTGAATATTGAATATCAGTTTTATTTTAATGATGTTAAGTTATGAATTTTTCTTATCTAAACTACAGCCACTTTGATAAAAATGAACTACAGCCACTTCGACATTTTGGATTTTTCGAGATTAGTAATTTATTTGAGAATTGGAAAATTGGAATAAATGACTGAAATCCTGATGCTTTATAATTTGGTTGTGTAAGTAAAAAATGGAAAATTTTTAGTAACAAATAACTACGGGTTAATATTTAATCTAAATGCATTATTGAACTAATTTAATTTTAAAAAAAGGAATATTGTACATTTTACACAATTTTTAACCCAGGCGACATAATTGATTAGACTACAAAGGAGTGTCGTTTACAAACCGTTGACCGAATGAGGTGAAACAAACGTCAGCAGGAAGCTTATAAAAAATCGACTTCAACCAAACAATAAAAAAAAAAATCTAAAGAAGATGAAAAATAAATAAAATCATGACGTAATTAACTTAATAAAAATCTTAAAAGGCACTTCACTAAAATTTTATAGAAAGGGTCCCCAATATTTGAAGTGAACAAGTTAAAAATGGGGGGGTTGTTGTACTGTACAGTAATTGGCGATTTACTAGAAGATACAGTTATCTCTGTTTGATATGAATGAAATTTTCCTAAAATTAAAGTAAAAATAATTAAAGAAGAGAAAATTATTTTTGGAATGCTTGACTAGGTTCAATAATCTGAATAAGAGCAAGAATTATCTTATTGTAATTTTCTCAAAATTCCTCATAAATTAAAATATTTCAAAACTCTATATCAATCCTTAATTAGTTGTAGGGATAAAGCAGGGGTCAATTTACAGCTTAGCTTTTAAAGTTTACTCATTTGTCATATGTAGAGCCACTACTGCCAGGAAACATCTATAGTCTTGACAGGGTTATCTTTTAATCATGAATGATTCAGAATCCCATCTATTTAAGAATTATTGACCTAGATATAAATCCATATATATATATATATATATATATATATATATATATATATATATATATATATATATATCTATATATATATATTATATTTTATTTATTTTTAATTCTTAAAAGCCATTGTCTTGGTTGATAATTCCATTCACTGGTTATAATTGCACTGAACAAGTTGGCTCGTGATGAGACCCCTTGTCTTATAATTGTTTGCAATCATAAGCACACTCGGTTTGTTTAAAGGGAAGTTGTTGGTAATGTCAAATTCTCTATTTTTCCCCTATGATCATGGTAAGCAGGCTTGCGATGAGACCTCTTATCTTTTAAGTTTAAATATATTTGTGGATTACACTCTAGAAAAATAAAATTCTTTTGAACATGGAGAATAATTGACTCCTTAAGAGTTCAGAATGACAATTTCAGAGTTAAAAGTGCTTTGTTGTAAAGTGTATTTACTTGGTTAAAAAATAACTTTTCTTGACTGATAATAGAATTTTGAAAGATCTTAATAAAATATTGAAATCTCAAAATAATTATAATTTTGATGAAAAATAAATTTTCAGATTTTATGACACTTCGTCAAATTCTCTTGTTTTATAATCTCTTCCTTAAGTATGTCTACCTTTATAATAAGAAAAACAAACCTTATTAAGAGATTTTAAGAAAAAGCTAATAGTAAACTATTAACACTTTTTTCCCTATGTATGCCAACCATTGTTAGGTAACAAGAAGGTCTTCCATATAAATCATGGAAAAGTCACCAAAATCAAAACTGAAAACCTATTTTTCCCCTATGATCATGGTAAGCAACCTCGTGATGAGACCTCTTATATTTTAAGTTTAAATATATTTGTGGATTAAACTCTAGAAAAATAAAACTCTTTTAAATAGGGAAAATCATTAACTCCTTAAGAGTTCAGAATGACAATTTTAGAGTTAAAAGTGCTTTGCTGTAAAGTGCCTTTACTTGGTTAAAAATAAATTTTCTTGACTGATAATAGAATTTTGAAAGATCTTAATAAAATATTGAAATCTCAAAATAATTACAATTTTGATGAAAAAGAAATTTCTCAGATTTCATGATACTTCGTCAACTTCTCTTATTTTGTAATCTCTTCCTTAAGTATGTCTACCTTTATAATAAGAAAAACAAATTCTGCTAAGAGATTTAAGAAAAATATAATAGGAGACTATTAACAATTTTTCTTATGTATGCCAACCATTGTTAGGTAACAAGAAGGCCTTCCATATAAATCATGGAAAAGTCACCAAAATCAAAACTGAAAACCAAAGGAAAAGAATTCTTAAGCTAAATTGAGAAAATAAATCAACAAACAAAAATAAAAATGAAGAAATTTAAAAGTGGAAAGGAAAATCCAAGTTTTGAAATACAAACTCTATCAACAATGTTTATGCCAATGTCTCAACAACATGAAGTAAAAGAAAATAATCATGTAATCATCCCTTCTTATGTCGAGATCCAGAAAACTTATACCTTGCAGGATTGTAAGTGTTTTAGGCTTTAGATAGCAGTGATCATAAAATTCAGCCACAATAAAAAAAAAATTGTCTGATGTCAATCTTCTTGTTTCAAAGAATTATCTTAATCATTTTCTAATAAAACGAATGCTTTAAAGAAACAGATTAAAGGTTCACAAACTTCCTAGCGTAGTTGTTTCAACGAAGAATATCATTGCTTCTTGAAAATAAAACCAGGAAAAGAGCATAGGACTTCCAAAATATAATTTGGCAGATGATTGAAAGCTTTTATGAAGAGCTTCAAAATAGATTTTTTTATATCAACATAATTTAAAAAAAACAAAAATGAAACTAAAGTAATGAAATGGAAATTAATGAAAGTGGGTACATGAATCTTACCATTGGATAATTGAATTTGATCTTATCTGAAGGTATCAATTTCTCTAATACTAGCTGATTTCTTCTTTTAGTTGACATTAAAAATATGAAGAATGCAAACTAACCAAAACCCTATAACCCAAAATCATTATTTATTTTATTTAAACTAAAGCAAGTAGTAGAATTTAAAAATGGAATGCTTTATGTTCAAGGGAGTCGAAATTAAAACAATTGCATCATAAATGAGATTGAGAATTTGCAGTGATGAATATCCTCAAAATATTATAAGTTTTATACAAATTCCATGACTTTTTATAAATTATTCAAAGTTAAGACCAAATTTAAGATAATGAAATTTAAAATAGAGAGGTCTTGAATTTCATATTTAATTATGGAATTATTTAAAACTGAATATATGAGAAATCAAAATGATTTTAATATGCTGCAAATTGTCATCAATCGCTTTAGTATCATAGCAGTTACCCAAGATTGCATTAAGTTAACACAATGCCTTATCATATGATTCGTATTGCATGTAGAGGCATGCGTTGGAGTTTATCGCATCGGGGGTTGCAGTAGCAAATTTCTGATATGAGATTGTGTGAAAAGAATATATGCAATGAGTTGGAGCGATCATACTATTGAAAAAATGTTATATTTGGGATCGGGGACAATCATGTCGCAAATTGCACATCGCACACCGCATCTCGCGATTTGTATTTTGTACATTGTACATTGCACATCGCAGATTTGGAATAATGGTATGCCCATGAATCAAAATGCGATGAAGCGATTGCGATATTTCCGGCAATGCAAATGGATATAATAATCAATATTACAGTGCTTATAAGCAATCGTTAATTAGTGAAAAGTGATAGCGATGAGCAATAGGCGATGAGTTATCTCATCACAACTTTTAAAATGAGTGCACAAGGATGTATTCAATTTTCCTCTTGATTTGCGATTTGCGATTAGACTTACCGCATCGGAGGTCTTTCAAATGAATATATTAGAAAGTGATTTCCCGATTCACGATTGCGATCAAGATTTTATTGCATCGGAGCTTTTCAAATGGAAGAATTAACATTATGCTTAATGTGATATCCGCATTTGTGATCCGATTCATCTCATCGGAACTTTTGTGATGAAAAACAAACTTTTCAATTTATTCCAATATGATATGTGATCGGCGATCGACAAAATTAAGTGCATGATGTAACAATATGATACGTTGATATGCAATGAAAAATGAACCCGATGGATTTATTATGGTCATTTAATATCATATCGGCTCCGAGACATCGACACTTTTAAAATTATGACCCTACCACTATTGCAATTGAACGAACGCGATATTTATTATGAACTTATATTGAATTTCATATCGGGTCCAAAATTATGTGAACATCATAATATTGGTAAAGTCATTCTAATGGAAAATGAACGAAAAAAAAAGGAACATCGGAGATGTATGAATTTTGCAGTATCGGGGGTATGAAATGTTCCGATATAAATCTTCTGATAATGTTTTCAATGTTTCTTGGGTTTTCTAAATAAATGAAAGCAAAGTTAAAGAATGCTCAAATTCTAATGAATCACAAAATAAATTTTCCCTGAACCTGTTTGCAAATTTGAAATGGGTTTGTTGCTTACTTCAAGTTTTGAAAACAAATGAAAACCTGCAAATAAAACAGAACAAGAATTAAAAATAAACTAAGGAAAAGAGAAACTATTAATAGATGAAAATGAACTTGTAAATGCGTACCTGGAATGAAATTGTCTGTGAACTTACCTCATGAATCTTCAAATTTTTCCGTCGATTTATCAAAATTCTAACTTTTATCAAACTCATCTCATTATTTATTCTAAATTGGAGTGTGCAATCAGCCTAAATAAAATCTATTTATTCATGTTCAAAAAATTTGAAACTCATAAAATTCACCAGAAATAAATATGAAAATAGGCTTCCCTTTGAATTGCAACATCAATTTATTTCCTCTGCTCGTTCCAAATTAACTTGAGAAAAATCAGTATTGTTATAGTGACTGTTTAATAATGCTTTTAGCAAATAAATATGATGCATATTGCAGCATTGGATAATAAACTAAAGATCAAAATGGGAGAAAGCCACTAATTGTGAAAAAAATATCAACACAGATTTAAATCTGCGCACCTAGCAAAATAGACACCCTTAAGATCATTTTAATAAATTTAGAGGAAGATAATATGAGCTTCATGTGATTACAACGGAAGGTTAGACTGACTAATAATGATTAAATTGGAATTAAGCTTATAATAGACAATCATATCTTTCATGGGATAATGAGATCATGAAATTTTATATTCTCAAAAAACTTTAACAAATAAATTTCAGAAGAAAATCATATAAGGACATTTCAAAATAGAGAAAAACGGGTTTGAGGTGATTGGTGCCAAGTGCAACTTCAATTGAATTTAGCCAAGACGTTATTCAAAATAGGCAGAGTAGAGATATTGTTGCAATAAATTTTGATTTAAAAAAAAAATGGGGAGCAAGAATTAGAAATTTTCTGATAAGAGGAGAATATTTCCCTGAACATGTATAGGATATTAGAAGGGCTGATTGCTCATTTTATTTTTTATCTGTAGAACTATTAAGAATATATTAACTACATAAAACAAACAAACTAAATTAATTCTACTTCTATTCTAACCATATACATGAAAATGACTAGGTATAGTCATATTTCCAGTGTAACCATTCTCTCATTTTAATTCCTTCATATATACATAGTTCAAATGTTAGTAAAAAAAATACAAATCTAATTGAACTAAGAAAATTAAATCTGTAATCAGAATGTACAGTTATTATTAACAGCTTATTTACAATCTCCTTCTTTTGAAAATTCTTTTCCAACTGAATTCCAATTGGATCTTAGAAATTTGGATGGGTTTCTATTAAGGATTGGAAAATATTTAAAAGAGGAGATGACAGGCCAGATTTTGGATATGAGCTTTTGAATTCAAAGGCCTGAAAAAAATTGTTAGCATTATGTGTAAGTGTTAAACTATAAACAATTTTCCAAGAAGGAAAATTTTCCAAACAATTTTCAAATAGGCTAATGAAAAATGAATGGAAATCTGTCAAATAAAATCGAAAATTATTAATTGGATTAGATTTATGGCCAGATTGTAAAAATACATTCTCTTGTTGATACTGCCTTTGAGAAGATAGAATCTTTTGATAAAACATTAGCATTGATTGAAATTGAAATATTAATAGCTTTTGATGTTCATGATTATAATATGAAACTTCAATTTCTCAATAGGACAATTCATCAATCGAGTGTTCACTATTAAAGTGCTCGTTATGCCAGCGTAAAGTGCCAAAAATTTGAATAATACAGTCAAAAAATAAATCTAAATTTGAACAAAATAAGTGTGAAAGAAAAAATAAAATGAGATCCCTATTGGTACAACTAATGTTACAGCACAATTGGGATTGTTTTAAAATGATTTATTTTTCAGAAGGATTGGCCAAAATAATGGAATTTGAATAATCGCCAATTCCAACTTGTGAATTAGAAAGAGAATTATGATTATGAGCAGGAATGGGAGTTTGATCATGATATGAATCATAAATTGGAATGTTTTCTGAATGGTGAAATCATGAAGATAATTTGTTGTTCCAAAATGAGGATTGGTTGGAATAATTTCTAAATTGAAATGTTCCTCATTTGCATATGTTATTTGAATTTTATCATGAGGATTCTTTTGAGAAGAATAGAAATCAACATCCTTGATGTCAAAATAATTATCATAAATGACTTCACAATATTCTTTAGAATTCCCTTCGATTTCGTCGAATATATCAAAACAAGGAGGAATAAAAAATTCATGTTCATTAACGGAAAAAGAATCATCAGTAATTGTTTCTCTATCTTGATAAAAATTTATTGGTAATTCATTTAGATCATCCTCTTTATTTTCTGAAATATCATTAATACCAAGAGGGGAGAAATTATCAACATTAAAAATATCAGGATAAAGGGAAAAATGAGAATCAGAAATAACGAATTCAAAATTTTCCCTGTTCGAGAAATCTTGTGTGCTCTTTTCACTATAAATTTCAGATTCTAGATCATTCCTTTGTATACTTATACTTTCTTGAAGAAGGCTACTTTGCTGCTCTATTTTTAGCATTTGTTCATCATGAAAAAATTCAGAAATTTGTACAGCAGTTTGCATTTTATTATTCACTTTGATTGATGCTTGCATGTATTGATTTGTGATCTGATTTTGTGAATTTAATGCAGAGGAATTTTCATATTTTAAGGCAGCTCTTTCTCCAAATTTTCCGCTATTGTCTTCTTGTATTTGGATAGAAATATTTTCCAAGCTTTGTGAGACCACTTCATCATAATTTATTTGCACATCCATATTGGAATCTTTATTTATGTTAGAAGGGAATGGGACAAAGATTGAACTATTTTCATATGGATTGGGAATGGGAGGAAGAGAGCAAATATACTTAAACCAATCTAATGATTCTTCTTTCATAGGTTTACCTTCAACTTTAAATCTTAAACAATTCAAATGAAATCGAATAATAAAATATCTAATAGACTCATTTTCAAATCTTCGTAGATATTCAATTTCATCGCATACCTTTTCATAATCGTATCCATCAAATTTACAAATGAAAAGTTTAATAAATTGATCCCAACTGTGAATTGAGGCAACCAGAAGAGTTCTACACCAGTTTTTAGCTTTTGCCGCAAATGTGAGAGTAAAAATTCTGCATAAAATGCCTTCATCAATTCCTTGAAAATCATAATTTGAAACATTTTGAATAAATTGAAAGACATGATTAAAAACAGAAGAATTTTTCTTACTATTAAATTTTACCTAAGACAAGAGTCTTACCACTTTGGGTGGAGTATTGGAAGATGCACGTCTATGTATACAAATCCAAATTGGAAGTTTAAGAGGAGCCATCGTAATAAAAATAAATTTTAGAATTGAAAAGACTCCAATAGACAACAAGTTTCAAGCCCTCCTTCTAGCACCAGAAATGTTGAAGCCTCGAAAATTGTTGCAACAACATTGGGGATAACCACCCGGTCCGAACCTTAAAAACAACTCCTTATCCATTTGTAGTAGTGGCTCCGACTGTTTTCACTAGGTCTAGTTACCTTTTCCATATCGCTATTGGTTTACGATATATCTTTAATTACCAATAGACAGGGATATTAGATCAATTCTTCTTGCTGATTGGGTAAGAGAATGATCCTTAAAGTTGATTTGGGTTCAACCAAACCACAACTAAGATTTTGCCTCTTTGAGAAGATGACTTAACAGAATATAAAAATGAATCTAAATGAAAACTTATTCTATAATGCAAGCAAAATAAACTAATATAAATCTTATCTCAATTAGGTAGATATAAATATAACCTAATTAAGAGCAAATTAATTAAGTGATGAGAATTTAAATATTTCTGGTTTTTAATTATTGTCAAACTAACGAAGAAATTCAATTAGTTCACATTTCTGAGTACCAAAACATATTCTATTGAGACCATTTGACTGAAATAATAAATCGACAACACTCTGGAAGAAATTCACAAAAATGATATCGATTGTCAAATCAGTCAAGTCAATAATTAAACAATAATATCTGGAAGAAATTCACAACACATTACTATTTAATAAATCATTTTTATACCATTCGGGATGCGGTTTCTTGACGGTCTGGACGGGACATGGCTCCCCGCGCTCTTCCCAACGACGTTTGACATGGTAGCCCACATGGCTCCCGGAACCTGCATTTATGAACCTCATTACTCTCCAGTTCGCGCGACAGTTATTCACCTTAGTCCGCTCACCCTGCATTCGATTATGGAGGTTCTTCTTGCAATGGAGGGCATTTGTGATAGTTCTAACGACACTGCTGGTTCGGAAGGCTCGCCTATTTCTCTGCAAGGAATTTGTGCTCCAGGTTCTGCAGATGCTAGTGTGAAGACCAACATGGGGCAGCGCTGCTCTTTACACGCCTGCATCGAACCTTTTCCGGGATTTCATTACTCACACAGTCCGCTTTGCAGACTCAATTCTCTCTCCAGCGTTGGGACTAACCAGCGAGGTGGTATCATTTGCCATTTTCAAGCTCCTTCTGCTAATCTCAGTGTCGACCAGTCCTTCTCCTCTCCCCCTGCTTTCCCTGCCAGCCCTCTCTGCCCTGGACCCCTTCGTCAATTTCTTGTCAACATGCCCCGTCTCCGCGAAAGAATGAGGAGCAGGCGAGGTCTCAGCTGAGGTCTCTGCCGCCCCCTCCCCAGTCCTGGCACTAGCTCCTACTCTGCAGATGAAGACCACGATCACACTCTCGGCCCACGTGGTGAAAGAGGAAGAGGCCGTGGCCACACTGGAGGTGTTGTCGATGTTTCAGTTGATGTCGCTCCACCCTCTCCTTCCCTTGCTCACGTGCCCGGAAGAAGCTCTCCCCCCCTGTCTCTCTTAGCAGTGCTCGTCCCACCATTCGGCAAACTTCGCAGCGAGCTGAACTCAGGTTCGACTGCACCTCCTCCAATTCCATCCTCACTGCCTATATCATGGTGACCCTTCGTGAAGAAATTCCTAATCATGCTGCGCCCCATTCTGTCTCTCTGCATTCCCCTCTAGGTTCTGGTCTCCCTAGCAAAGTGGTAGTTCCTGCCACTTTCCCTCCCAATCCACAGAACGAGCAAAGAATTAAGGTGGCACACACTGGCAGGGAGGACGCACTCGACGTTGGGAAGGATGACAACAGCAATGTTTTCGGTTGCAGGATTATCGAGGAACCTCCATCTTCGACTCATGATTAGCCTCTGTAAAGCTCTACAGGTTTTTTGCTCAAACATTGCAGATAATTCTATGCTATATCACTTTACAACTCAGATGAAAAAGCGGTTTTTGAATTCCAGCATTTATTTTTATGTTTGTTTGGCTTGTATGAACTCAAAACCGGTTTCCCTCTCAAGGGCGGTTCAGACTCTGTGTTTAACAGGACTGGTTTCCCATTCTGGGCAGTCCAGATACTCTTTGAATAGCTTTTTTATCAAACACAGTGCTCAGACTTACATAGTTGACACTGTGGCTGTTTTGTACCAGTAAACTTTATACATAATAGAATTAGTCATACTTAGAAAAAAAAAATCATTTTTATAAGACAGATTTCTGAGTAATGGTTACTCAGAAATCAGAGTTTAATTCATAAGAGCAGAGATACATAACAATTTAAGACAAATTATCCATATCAACAGAAATGCATAAACATGAATAAAATGAAACAACAATTTTATTAACATAAAAATGAAACTAGTATTTGATACAAAAATGCCAAAAATACCAGTTAATTGAATCTGCTTCTCTAATCCTGGTCTCTATCAGTACTTTCCATTACTTGAATTTCTGCTTTCAAAACTAGAGCTGCAGAAATGCAAACTCTGTCCATTATACATAATTCAAGATATAAAGAAAAAAACCTCAGTAATGTTCAGATCTGAAATTTTCTCTCATTCCCATCTACAACTCTAAATTCCTATTATAGAAATTCTTTTAGAAGTCTGGAATTGCAGAGGAGAGAAGCTCTGTTTACATTTTGCAATCTGTAATTTATAATCTTTCCAAAAGTATTTTGAGAAGAGAGTTTGTTAAAGAAAAATCTACCCAATCCAATTTTATTTGCTCAAAAATTCCAATCTTTAATTGCTGGAGCTTTATCATTGATTGAGATCTTTTTCCCCATGTCCCTTTTATTGTTTTTCCTGCAAAAATAAATTAAAATTAATTAAGATGCAACAATAAAATGAGAATATTATTTCTAGCATTAAAACAAATCCAATCAAAAAATAAATAAAAAGGAAATTTGAGCTTCTTATTGATGCTCATAATGATTTTAATTAACCAAGGATATTATTGATGCATAAATCTGCAATAAGAAGAGGTTTGGGCAAATGAAAATGAAGAAAACAAAACTCAGAAAATGATTTTGTTTTAGAAATTCGGAGCTTGATTTTCTACCTAATTTTTGACCTAATAAATGACCAAATCTATTAGTGAATCCTCCTCAGAAATGTTCTCCTTGATTTTCTCTTTCCAATGAGCTATCCTGGGCCTCATTTGCCCAAGTAAAACTCAATTTATGTCTCCAAAGTTGATAAGTCAAATCTGATATAAATCTGGAAATTTTGTTGCCGGGCTAAAAAAAATCGGAATTTTAATTAAAAACCTAATCCTAAGTTAGCCTACAATTAACTAATAATTAATTCTAATTTAATCTTTAATTATAGACTAAACTAATTATTTAATAATCTATTTATTAATGAATATTAATCTAACTAGCAAATATAATTAACTATTTATAAACAAATTAATCTAATTAATAATAAATTTAATTAAATTAATTATATTTTAAATTTTATCTAATTTAATTAATCTAAAATTACTTATTTTAAATATTTAAATCTAAAACTAAACTAACACTTGTGTTAGCTTAAAACTAAACTAATACTAACACTAATATATACTAATGCTAACTTTAAACTAATTTAAAACTACACTAACCTACTACCAATCCACTATATTAATATTAAATTAATATTATACTAACATTTGACTAATATAAAATTAAACTAATATTAGACCTATGACAGACTAACATTACACTTACTTAAAACTAAGTTAATACTAACAAATACTAACTTTAAAACTAATGTTATCTACCTTTTACTTATACGAATGAGTTTGACATTCTAATGTTAAATTATATTAATACTATTTAATATTAAATTATCACTACCGACCACTTAGACTGTCATGAGTTCATCGCATCGGAATAGAAATACAAATGAGTTCATCGCATCACAAAAAGACAAATGAGCTCAATCGCATCGGAAAAACTCATCACATTGCATAAAACAAATGAACTCATCGCAATCGGTATATAAAACAAATGAGTTTATAACTCATCGCATTGGGGTTTTTAAGAGGAGAGTCATTGGAGCTTCTAAAAAATACATCCGATGGATTACTCCGATGAGATGTAATTAGAAATCTTCAATGTAATTAAAGGTTTTTTTTTTTTCTAATATAAAATTTTAATTTAGTTTAATTAATTATATTTAATATAATAATTAATTTAAAATTGAATATTGAATATTATGTTTTTTTTTAGTTTTATTTTAATGATGTTAACTGATGAATTTTTCTTATTTAAACTATAGCCACTTCGATAAAAATGAACTACAGCCACTTCGACATTTTGGATTTTTTGAGATTAGTAATTTATTTGAGAATTGGAAAATTGGAATAAATGACTGAAATCCCGATGCTTTATAATTTGGCTGTATAAGTAAAAAAAAGAAAAATGTTAGTAATAACTAACTATGGGTTAATATTTAATCTAAATGCATTATTGAACTAATTTAATTAAAAAAATGGAATATTGTACATTTTACACAATTTTTAACCCAGGTGACATAATTGATTAGACTTCAAAGGAGTGTCGTTTACAAACTGGTTGACCGAATGAGGTGAAACAAGCATTAGCAGGAAGCTTATAAAAAATCGATTTCAACCAAGCAATCAAAACAAAAATCTAAAGAAGATGAAAAATCAATAAAATCATGAGGTAATTAACTTAATAAAAATCTTAAAAGACACTTCACTAAAATTTTATAGAAAGGGTCTCCATTATTTGAAGTGAACAAGTTAAAAATGGGGGGGTTGTTGTACCGTACAACAGACCCCTGTGACCCTATCATCAACCTCCTACTTGTTGTATCCTTCTTTCATCCCTAGTCTTGGGCTTATCCACTTCTCCTCTGCCATTTTCCTTCACTGTGGTGCTTTTTTTATCTTCCCTTTCCCTCATTTTCTTCCTTCTATTCCTTTTGCTTCCTGTTCCGAGCCTCCCTTTCCCTGCGTCCTTCATCTTCAACCTGCTATAGTTAACCTTATACCTTTTTCCTCCCTCCTGCCTCATTCACTCATCCCTTTTTCCTTACAACCCTCCCTTTCCTAGGTTGTTGTTTGCACTCCAAGACATTGTCATGCCCTTTGGTCCCCCATCCAACATTCATTCTCTTCTTCCCTATTTTCCTTCCCTCAATCTCCTCTTGGCCAACCCTCTGTTGCAAGCCTTTGAGGCCTTGATTCTTCCCAAATGTGGCCCATATTAGACTGTCTAGAAACACTGAAATTTTATGTATTCTACAGACCCTGATCTCAAGAGGAACATCCAAAGGAAGATCTAAAACATTTAAAACATAGCTTGTAACATTCACATGTCAATTATAAGTGTTTTGAGGATTGATTAGGTTTATTAATGGATTGAAAAAATTATTGTAGTGGTCTAATATAAACTTGCAGGGATTTGATCTAACTTTACAGTGATCTTTTTGCATCACTTATAGCATCAAGCTTAACTATTGTGCTTTGGACATTTTTTATCTATATTTGATAATTGATATTGGTATCCTGTAGACTGTCATAAATTGAAAATAAGCTACAACAAGCTTACCCCATGTTGAAAATGGTGTTGTCTAAGGTATGGTGTATTTCTTTTACCACTAAGGTTCATCATTGTTTAATCAATATATGGCATTCATATAGTTAGAGGAAGGAAAATTGATAATTATATTGGATTTTCTCTTATGATCTCATAAAATCTTCAAGAATAGCCTCTTGGTTAGCTCTTCATTTATGATTACATGGTTATAAACTCCATCTAGTTTCTAATTCACAATCTCTCTTGATATTGGTTGATTGTGCTTGTATCAATCATAATTTTATTTAGCCACCATCCCACATATGTCAAATTCATTCTAAGATTCTGATATCTATATTATTTCATTAAGTATTCATGAAATACTTCATTTGCTGCCTCTGGAATCCTGTGATATTGTGTTTGAAATTTCCACTCATTTATAATTGATGATTGATGAATTTTCTAATAAGCACAAGTTGCATTAAATTCTTTAGGAATCTTTCAGTTTTTCACACATTGCATCCAACATCATTCTCTCAATTGTTCCATTGAGAAATATTATCTATTTTTGGAATCTTGTGACTTGGTAATAATTTTTGAAATGACACCCCAAAGGGGGTTCTAATTTGTTTTTCCCTTAATTAAATTAGAAGTAAAATTTTAATTCCATCACATAATAGCTTGCAAGTGTTAACTTAGTCAAAAAGACTTAGTTAGTTCAGTCAATTTGAGTTGGAGGTCAAACTAGAGGCATGTAGGGTGTCTCTTACTTCTTAGAAGCCCTGGTTGAGTTATTTGTGAGTTCTAATTAGTTAACTCAAGTATTTGAGTTAAAAAAAAAAATAGTTTTAACTGAGAGATGAGCTAGTGATAGGTCGAGTGAATTAAATATTGTTTAATTCACATGCAATGGTTAATCAGTTAAATGATAATTCTTTAGAAATATTTGTTTCATGGTATTTCTAAGAAATGCCAAGCTGAGATTGGGGTTAAAGGGAAGATAAATATCAGTTGTATAATTATAAAATTGTACAGGTCATGCATCAGTTCATCAAGAAGCCTTGGATGTATTGCACAATAATTAATTGGGAATTTTCCTAATTAAAAGGGGCTCAATTGGCCCAGGAATGTGTAAGCAAGGCTGGTTAGATATATGCAAGCAAGTGGTTAAATATTGGACCAAACTTGCTTAGATTAGAGCAAGATCAAAGTGAGACAGTCAGCAAAGTGCAAAGGTTTCTCAAGAAGGGAAATAACATTGTATTGTTTCATGATATTGACTTTATGCAATACAAACTTAGTTATCGATCAAACGGGAAGTATTACCTCAAAACGAGAACTCTAGCGCAAAAAAACTCAAAAAACATGAAAAAACAACGCAAAAATGAAAAGCGTCTTCTAGAACGCACTGTTTATTTTTTATGAAAAAACACCCTCGAAACAAAAAGTGTTAATGGTGGAATAACATCGCCAATTTTTTGTGTGCAAAAAACAACTTGAAAACAAAAAGTGTTGATGTTGGAATAACAACGCGAATTTTTTGTGTGCAAAAAGCAACTTGAAAGCAAAAAGTGTTGTTGCCTGAATAATGTCGTCAATTTTTTGTGTGCAAAAAAAACCTTGAAAACGAAAAGTGTTCATGTTGGAATAACGTCTTTTTCTTTTCAGGGTAAATTTTCAACAATGTTTAATAGTGACATTAAAGATAAAACATCACGACTTTGGAAAACCTTAAAATTTCAATGATAAACATGACATTAAAGATAAAATATCAAAAGTCTTAAAATTGCAATAATTTTTATGCATGGTATTAAATATAATCTATTATTGTGTCTGTGAAAAGCCTTGAAAATCCAAGGATGACATTCAAGATAAAATATCACCTTTATGAAAATAAAATTCCACCGATTTTTAGGCATAGCATTAAAGATAAAATATCACTTGTTAAAATAAAAAATAAAAATAAAACACAAAAAATTTCAAAATAAAATAAAAAAATGATAAAAAACACAAAATTTAAAAAAATAAAAAATAAAAATTAACACAAAAAAAAAACAAAAAATTTATTACTTTTTTAAGTTAAAAAAAAAAAAAATCCACATGATTAAAAAAAATAATTAAAAAAAATTTAAAATTAAAAATAATAATAATAATACAAATATTAAATTAAAAAATAATTTATATTTTAAAAAAAATTAAAAAGAAAATAAAAAATAAATTTTTTTACAGTAATAAAAATTTAAATTTAAATTTAAAAATTAAAGATTTAAAAATAATAATTTAAATAAAAAAAATGCATATAAATATACGAAAAATGCATTTTTATATAAAAAGTTAACAAAATTCATTTTTTTTAATTAAAAAAGATAAAATAAAAAATAAAAAAATAAAAACATTTTTGAAATTAAAATTAAAAATAAAATAAAATAAAAAAATATAAAATATATTAAAAATAAAATAAAATAAAAAAATATAAAATATATTAAAAATAAAATAAAATATAAAAATATAAAATATATTAAAAATAAAATAAAAATAAAAACTAATTTAAAAAATTAAAAAAAATAAACAATTAATAAAAAATAAATTAAAATTTTGATTGATTAAACCGCATCCCACAGCCCTGTTAGCTGAGCTCCATATCCCCGTGGGCGGCGACGGTGTGGTTCAATCAAACAAAATTTTAATTATTCTTTTTTATTAATTTTTTTTAATGTTTGTTTCTTTATTTATTTTTGTTTCTCAATTTATTTTTTAATTTTTAATTTTATTTTCTTTGAATTAATTTTTTTTTATTTATCCTTTTAATTTTTTATGTTTTTTTGTTTTTTTTTAATAGTTTATTATTATTATTAATTTTTTTAATTCATTTTCAGTTTTTAAAATTTTTATTTATTTATTTTAATTTATTTTATTTTTTGAATTTATTTTTATTATTTATTATTTTATTTTTTAAATTTAATATTTTATTTTTTATTTTAATTTAATTTTTTAATTTTTAGTTTTTTTTTTTAAATTTAAAAATAGTTATTGATTTTTTTTTATATCTATGTATATATATATAAATTTTAAATTTCTTTTTTTATTTTTTTTAATTTAAATTTTTTTGTTTTAAAATTTTTATTTGAATGTTGTTTATAAATATATTTATTTATTTAATTTTTTTATTTCCGAATTTTTTTTATTTTTAATTTTTGTATTTTGATTATTTGATTTCTTTAAATTTTAATTTTTTTTGTTTTATCATTTACTTTAATTATGCTGTTTCTGTTTTTTTTAACTTAAAAATTTGGTGTTTTTTTTTGTTTATTTTTATTTTTATTTTTGTCTTAAACTTACGAGTTTCTTTTTAATATTTTCCTTTTTTTATTATTTTTTGATTTTTTTGTTTTTTGTTTTATTTATTTTTTTAATTTATTTTTTGATTTTTTTTGTCATGTGTTTTTATTTTATTTTTATGTCTTATTACCAAGATGAAAATCAGCATTCTAAACAAAAAGGATTAATGTTGCATCAACACTTTTCAAAATTAGCATGAAAATCATTAACGGTTTAAAACAAATGTTCATACTTGATAAATAAAAAAATTTAAAGTGTTAAAAATATGACCATTTTTCTAAATTGATATGATATTTAAAAAAAAAAAAAGTCAAAGAAAATTTAAAGTTCCAAAAATATGCTCCAAAAATTTAAAGTTCTACATCATTACTTTTCAAAATCCACATGAAAATCATGACATTTAAAAAAAATTCATAAGGAAAGTTAAAGTGCCAAAACTATGCTCCAAAAAAGAAGAGTGATTATGCATCTCCACTTTCCAAAATTAGGTATTTTTTTTTTCTACCTAAAAAAATACGGGTAACAGGTAATTTTCTCGTTTGATCGGTAATTATGTTTATACAGATAGCGAGGTTTTTAGCTAAGGCTTTCCCTATATACATCTTGTGTTGTGCGATTGGTATTTCTTTCTCTTACTTGTTTATGTGATTGTGCGATCGAATTTGGTTTCCGCAATTTGTAGAACTGATTCAGTATTTTGATTTAGTACATTACACGATCATTTAAATTTATTTAGATATTTCTACATGGAACCAAAGTAGGAATCACAATAGAAGAGAAGAACCAGATTTTGTTTTGAACAAGTACATCGAATTTGCAATTTTATTCTTCAAGACCAACAACAAATCAAGATGTCTTTCACTGGCTTGAGACTCGAATATTGTTGTAAAATGTAACTAGGTCGGTCTTCATGTTGACTATGTAAATATGAAAAGAAGGAGACAAAGATAATAAAATGTATTTTTGTTGTACTTTCTTCATGGGTTTCTTGAGCAAGATTTTATTATATAGATAGACTTCTTCTTGTTGTCTATTAGGTTCTTGTCTTCTAGGTATAAATAGGATTAAGTGTCAATATCATGAAGGAACCAGTTCAGATGAATATGCTCTAAGACCGTGTAAAGAAGCTCTCAAAAAACCCTCCTGAAGTGTTGGCAGACAAGCTCCTAAAATAGTGAAAACAACCTACAAATATATTGGAATATATGTTGGAGAAAATAAGCTACCAAGTCGGCATAATTACCTATAGTATGGTCGGCCCAATAGCTGGACAAGTCATATATATGTGTGTGTGTGTGTGTGTGTGTGTGTGTGAGTGATTGCTCTGAAACTCATTTGGAGAACAATTCTTGCTGATTAGTATGAGGTTTAACAGTGTTTAAAAGGAGCAAATCTAAGGACAGAATTGAATGTGGATTGAAGAGGACAGATTACAGAAAGTACAGGAGGGAGTAGATTGCGGAAAGTAAATCGAAATGCTGAAGGTAAAATAGAAATACTGGAGGTGTTGAAGGTGCTAAAGGAGAGTACAGTTTATGGAAGGTACAAGAAAGTACAGTTTGCAGATAGGTACAGCAAGGTACAGGATTGCGGTGTGGTGCAGCAAGAAATGTGGATAGGTGCAGGAAGGTTACAGTGCTGATCTAAAGGTAGGAGAAGTTAAGGAAGGTAAATCAGAGATTCACCTTGCTAACTACATTTCAAGTAATTCAGTTACAAGTGAAAATAATTTTGTCTCTACATTTGACTGAGTACTTTGATAATTGACTTGATGAAAGATTAACTAAGTTAAAGAAGAGAATACATAAGTGAACTCACAAGTAATTATCAAAAGGATCATTTTTGTATTAATCTCAATCCCTACAAATTCTCAACATGGTATCAGAGCTATGGCAAAAGAAGATCACCTTATTGGCAAGAAGATTTTGGAATTAGAGAAAAGTTACTGTCTGAGATCAAATTTAGAGAGAAGAAGTTTGGTGCTTTTACAAAGAAGAAGCCGGGTTCTATTAAAGAGATACAAGCTTGGTGGTATTGATACAAGTTTGATGAAATTTCAGTGATACAAATTCTCAACAACTTCAAGATCGTGCATCACAGTAATTAGGTCAATGAAATCTAAGGGTCATCTCTGTCTATACTTTAGATAGGCCGAGGACTTATTTAGTAATATACAGGTCTACCATACAGTGCAAACAAGGGTGATTGAAAGGTTGCAAGGTGTGCTAAAAATGTCGATCTTGAACTAATAGATTTTAGATAACTTATAGAATAACTAAAGATATACATCGAAGAAAGAAAGATCTTTGTATTGAGATCAAGGATAAGAAGACTGTAAGAGGTAGAGGCTAGAAGTGCAGAAAAAGGAGTTTATTACGAACCAAGCTTTCCTATGATTGGTGCAGAAGAGTGCAGAAAATAAGGCTTTATCATCATTACAACAAAGATCTAATCCTTACCCTTGAAGAAGATTATTCAAAAAGAAAGCACTAACACATCTTTTCTCCACCACCATCAAGGAAATCAAGCTGAAGACTTTATCTTCACTTATCAAGTAAGTATATTTCATTCTATAATCAAATTTGGTTAAATGACTTTGTTTTTGTAGGCAGATCTATAAGTTGGTTAGGTCGCAATAATCTCGTATGAGGAGGAGGAAGCCATAGTCCCTCAAGAAAGAAACAAAATAAATGTTAGATTGGAGACATCAAGAGAATATATGATAAGCTGAAAGAACTATTCTATGCAATAAATAAGATTATGTCACTTAGACCAAATTTACACAAAATTGAGGTATCAGAGGATGAAGGGATATCTTCATAAGATCTCAACTGTGAGATCTGGAAAAGACGATAAGATGGAAAACGTAACAAATAGACAAGAAAATTACCTCATTCAACTAGTGGTCTCTATACTAGATGGAAAAAGAAAAATCAAGGGCAAAAATGTTGAAGGATAAAAGACTCAAACATTTGCAGAAGGAAAAAGGGAAGTTGAGGAAATTACAAGAAAGATGGTCCTAGAGGGAAAAATCTCAATAAGAGAAAGAAAAGAATATTCAAGGAAATCACGCAAACTTAGGAATATGGAATTGATTTCTGTTGGTTATATGATAGGAAGCAATGAAGCATCCTGATCTAAGCATGGCAGGAACTCTTGGTGAGTCAGCTCCGGGAAAACCTCTTTGAAAAAATTTAAGAAATTAGTCATCAAGAGCAAGGGTTGTCATAGGAACATACTTTTGGGATGTGATGACTATTGATGAAACAAGCCAAGGGTCGAATGAAGCTATTCATTCCTAAAAATTGCTATAGGGTGACTCAAGGGAAAAAAGTATGAGGTATGTATATATTTATATGCTGACATTGGATGATGTGATGTGATGTTATATGGTTGTATGTAATGAACCTATGTACTTAGAAGTATGAACTATAAAAGAGTATCTCTCAATGCACAGAAAGATGAAATCAACATAATATGCCCTCATGGTATACGAGGTGGTTGTTGAAAGTTCCTGGAAATGGAAAATGTGTAGAAAGGAAGAGATCATGAAATGCAACCATGTCTTGAGGTAGGTATCATTCAGAGGCCACGTAGATGTGACTAGAAGATATCATGGGAAGATATGTAGACTCTGACAAAAGTCTGGAAACCGTTAGCACAAACATATCATTAGGAGATGTGTCAATCTGTATAAAGAGAAGAATAGTCCATGAAGGTCATACTTTGGGAACACTTGGGTGGAGTATGTACCTTGGAGAGACAATGATGAAGCTTTCTATAAGTCATGTGTCTCATCAGCATTGAAGCCCATTGTCTCATTGAAGATATGGGGTTGTTAGTCAAGGCCTTGCACTAGTACAATGCTGGTTGATATGATGCTATACAGATACGATTAACAATCTTATTTTTCCTATGATATTCTTTAAGTTTGAAAGTGATTATGTAACTATATGAATACCTCCCTAGTTAAGAGGGAGTTTTGTAAAATGTAACTAGGTCGGTCTTCATGTTGACTATGTAAATATGAAAAGAAGGAGACAAAGATAATTAAATGTATTTTTGTTTTACCTGCTTCATGGGTTTCATGAGAAAGATTTTATTATATAGATAGACTTCTTCTTCTTGTCTATTAGGTTCTTTTCTTCTAGGTATAAATAGGATTAAGTGTCAATATCATGAAGGATCCAGTTCAGATGAATATGCTCTAAGATCGTGTAAGAAGCTCTCAAACAGCCCTCCTGAAGTGTTGGAATACAAGCTCCTAAAATAGCGAAAACAACCTACAAATATATTGAAATATATGTTGGATAAAATAAGCTACCAAGTCAGCCTAATTATCTATAGTATGGTCGGCCCAATAATTGGACAAGTCATATATATATATATATATATATATATATATATATATATATATATATATATATATATATATATATATATATATATATATATATATATATATATGACTATTCTACAGCTCATTTGGAGAACAATTATTGCAAATTAGTCTGAGGTTTAGCAACGTTTAAAAGGATCAGATCTAAGGACATAATTGAATGCAGATTGAAGAGGACAGATTACGGAAAGTAGAGGAGGGAGAAAATTGTGGAAATTAAATTTAAATGATGAAGGTGTTGAAGGTAAAATATAAATAATGAAGGTGTAGAAGGTGCTGAAGGTAAAATCGAAATATTGAAGGTGCTGAAGGTGCTGAAGGTAAATCAAAATACTGAAGGTGTTGAAGGAGAGTACAGTTTGCGGAAGGTACAGGAAAGTACAGTTTGTGGATAGGTACAGCAAGGTACAGGATTGCGGTGTGGTGCAGCGAAAAATGCAGATAGGTGCAGGAAGGGTACATTGCTGATTTAAAGGTAGGAGAAAGTAAGGAAGGTAAATCAGAGATTTACCTTCCTAAATACATTTCAAGTAATTCAGTTACAAGTGAAAATAATTTTGTCTCTACATTTGACTGAGTACTTTGATAATTGAATTGATGAAATATTAACTAAGTTAAAGAAAATAATACAGAAGTGAACTCACAAGTAATTATCAAAAGCATAATTTTTGTATTAATCTCAATCCATACAAATTCTCAACAAATATGCCCTTAAAGGAAATTTGAATTACATCGCATGTAAGGATCGAATGGAGGTAGTGCTAGAGGACAACAATCTGAAGTAATTCATAGACATTGGTATTCCCTAGCCCATATTAGGAGATGATTAACTTCTTGATGCATGGAAGAAGAATCTAGCAAAAGTGAGAAGGATCTTGTTAGAAGGAGTTTGAGATTATATAGTGTCGAATCTCCATGGAAAGGAAAATCCATATGCAAAGTGGAAGGCCTTAATAGATCTATTTTAGAACAACCACGACCATAGGAATTTGTCACTTAAGGATAAGCTCGGAAATATCAAGATGGATAAGGGAAACACAATTCCAAATTACTTAATTAGGTTCACTCAATTTCAAGATTATCTTGGAAGTGTTGGGGTGATAGTTTCCTGGGACGATTTGGTGAGCTTAGAACTTATAGAACTTTATAAGAGCTGGCATAAATACAAGGGCTTGGTGAATGGGAGGGAGAAGCTACCAGAGGGAGTGATAGTGGTTTGACTTGGTACAAGAAGATATTTTAAGGAACACTAGAGATGGACCTCATCAAAGAATGATGAGGAGGAGAAAATTTCCTTGGCTGGAAATGCGAAGAAAGGGAAAGGGAAGGTGTCCCATTCAAAATTGGATTCTGGTTATGCATGCAAGAAGAGAGACTTATCAAAAGTAAAAAAATTTCATTGTCATGAGCTTGGACACTATGCTACAAAGTGTCTGCACAAGAAGACAAACAAGAAGTCCTCAGGAGGAGTGGCAGGTGAAGCACTTTCTTTACAGTTCGAGTTGGATTTCAGTCTCATCGCATGCATGGTGTCATTGATGATGGGTCTTGTGTGGTACTTAGATAGTGGAGGTTAATTACATGTGACTGGAAATAAATAATTCTTCAGTATATTGGAGGAGAAGGATCTCTAGATGCACATTGAGATGGGATATGACATGAGGTATAGCGCTATCGGTGAAGGTACTGTTACCTTTCAGATGGAGTCAGGTAATCCTCTCACATTAAAAGAAATCATGTACATTCCTAGTTTAAATAATAATTTGTTTTTCATGACCAAATATGCCAGGAAGAAGCTAGAGCCAATAGCTAAGTTGGGGATATTTTTGGGGCACACTGATACACCTCACAACTATAGAGTGGACTTTCCAACACATAGGATGACAGTGGTCAGAAGAGATATGAAATTTGATGAAGAGAAGGCCATGTGAATTTACCTTGAGAGGGAGCTTCGGTTGCATGCAATTGAGGAGCTCTTGAATCCAAAAGAAGAACCCCAAGACGTGGAGCAACCAAAAGCAGAGGTAAAGAAAGTGGAAGAACCCACGTATGTAGAGACATCCCAAGACAGAAGGAAGCACACCAGAGAGGTTGATAGATTGTTTCTTGATCCTAGAGAGAATGTGCAAGCATGTAACAACGTAGGTAGAGAAGGTCCACATAATGGTACACTGGATACATGGCTAATAAGAGCGAAGGTACAAATATAGAACTATCCTATTTTGAGTAAGTATAGAAATAAAAAATTTGGGTTGATGCCATGGTTGAGGATTATGACTCCATTATCAGAAACAGTGCATGGGAATTTGTCCCAAGACCAGAGGGGAATTCAATTGTAGGATCCAGGTGGATCTACAAGGTGAAGCAGGTAGCATATGGTAGTGTGAAGAAGCACAAGGCTAGGTTTGTGGCCACAGGGTTCTCTCAGGTGGAGGGGATTGATTCTAATAAGAATTTTTCACTAGTCACAAGATACTCATCAATCATATCCATCCTTTCACTCTCAGCAAATATGGAATGGAAGATACATAATATGGATGTAAACATAGCCTTCATCAATGGGTTGATTGAGGAAGAGGTGTACATTGAGCGGCCAGAAGGTTTTGAGACCTTCAACAAGGAGTCACATGTGTACAGACTCAAGAGATCATTATATGGGCTGAAGAAAGAACCTTGTGCTTGGTACACCAGGATTGACAACTATTTCATCCGGTTTGGCTTCACCAAGAGTGAAGTATATGTGAACCATTAACATATTGTGGTAGAAGGTAATATTTTGATTATTTTACTTTATGTCAATGATCTGATACTGAGAGGTGATGAGCGAGTCATCAAGTATTATAAAGAGGATCTTGCAAGATAATTTGAGATGAAGGACATGGGGCTCTGGTATTATTTCCTAGGATTTGAAATATGGGAAAGAAATGGGGAGCTATTTGTATCTCATGGAAAGTATGCCAACGAGATCCTCTGGAAGTTCCACATGGAGGGCAACAAACCCATGGAGACTCCTCTAGTAGGAAAATGGAGGAACGAGGATGCTACTGTAGGTGAAGTAGTAGATGTTAATGTTTACAGAAAGCTTGTGCATTCACTCATGTATTTGGTGAACACACGACTAGACATGTGCTATGTGGTTAACCAGATTAGTCAAGCTATGGTTAATCCTACCAAGCTCTTTTGGAAGGTGGGAAAGCATGTGTTGAGATACCTCAGAGGCACTATAGTGTATGCACTATGGTACAAACAAATAGAGGGAGTGAAGCTTCAAGGCTTCACCAATGCAGATTTGGAAGGGAGTCCATTTTACAGGAAGAGCACATTAGGGGGCATCTTTAGCATAGGATCAACAATAATTTCTTGGTATAACAGGAAAAGAGATCATTTTCACTAAGTTTAGAAGAGGCAGAGAACATGGCAGCCACTCAGGCACCATGTGAGGCTATCTAGATGCGGAAGATACTTTTTGGTTTGTTTGGTCGATAGATGGATCTGACGAAGATTTATTGTGATACCATAGTTACATAAAAATCTTGATTAATACAATTTTTGATGACAAGTCCAAGAATATTGATATCTGGTATCACCACCTCAAAGATTCTATGCAGAGGAGGATTATGTCATTAGAGTACATTCCCACCGAGGAGAAATATGCAAACATCTTGAAGAAGGCACTCTCAAGATGAAAATTTCAGTTCCACAGAGACAAGATCTAGGTAGCAGATAATCCCTTTCTTTTTTATAGGGAGTGTTGAAATGGCTCCAAGAAATGGCACCCAAAAGGGGGCTTTTGATTTAATTTTCCCTTAATTAAATTAGAAGTAAAATTGTAATTCCATCACATAAAAACTTGTAAGTGTTAACTGACTCGAAGAGACATAGTTAGCTCAGTCAATTCGAGCTAGAGGCATGTAGGGTGTCTCATACTTTTTAGGAGCCCTAGTTGAGTTATTTGTGAGTTGTAATTAGTTAAATCAATTATTTGATTTAAAATTAGTTTAACTAAATGTAAGTGAGAGATGATCTAGTGATAGGTCCAGTGAATTAAATCTGATTTAATTTACATGTAGTGGTCAATCATTTAACTAATAATTCACTATAAATAGTTGTTGCATGTCAGTTCTAAGGAAGGCCCAGTTGAGATTCAGGTTAAAGGGAAGATACCTATCAGCTGTATAATTCGAAAATTGTACAGGTCATGCATGAGGTCAATAGGAAGCCTTGGATGTATTGTGCAATCATTAATTGGGAATTTCCTAATTAATAGGTGCTTAATTATCCCAGGACTACATAAGCAAGGATGGTTAGGGAGAGGCAAGCAAGTGATTAAATATTGGACTAAAATTGCTTGGATCATAGAAGGATCAGAGTGAGACGGTCAACAGTGTGCAGAGGTTTTTGAGGAAGGGAAACAACATTGTATTGTTTCATGATCTTGAATTTATGCAATATACAGATAGCGGGGATTTTAGATGAGGCCTTCCCTAGATACATCTTGTGTTGTGCAATTGATATTTCTTTCTCTTAATTGTTTATATGAATGTGTGATCGAAATTGGCTTCCGCAATTTATAGAATTGATTCAGTATTTTATTTTAGTACATCACAATATCAATTGAATATATTTATATATTTCTAAAATTATTTAATATTATTTTTATGTTCAAGATTTAATAAGATTTATTTAAACAAATATAAACCTTCTACTCTCTTAAGTGACATTTATTTCACCATACTGTCACAAAAGTTTCTCATACATTGTCAAGTGCACTAATAAGTAAAATCAAATATTTTGGGTTTTATTTGTTTGGATTAAGTCTGCAAGTTTTGTGGTTATTATCTCTACATCCTAGGGTCTGAAATATGTTAGAGGCATAAGCATATTTTTACTATCCTTCTCTCTAATCTAACTCAAGAAAAGAGAAGGTTTTGGGACTTTTTTACATACTTGGCATTATAGTCATTCATTGTTGTCACAAGGCTCACTTATTGTTGCCCTTCACTGAATGTCATAAAAAATAGCAATAAAAGGGCTAAAGCAATCAAAGTTAACTACACATTAAATATATAAAGAGTTTTCTTGTTATTTTAGCCCTTTTTGTATATAGTGGGTTGTTCATTGACTGATCTTAAATTATTATTAAGCTATAGTGGACCGATATATAGTGACTATAAGGACTCATTCTTTTATCTCTGAAATCCATACTAGATTTCAAATCTTGCTCTTGTAGCATTTCTCATGAAATCACTATTAGCAATCTCAATCAATGTGCTCAGAATAATTTAAAGTTTAACTTGTTGCCATATGATCCTTAATAGGCACAGTTGGGTAATTTGGTATCACTGGATTCATTAATTAATCTTGAAATACTTGTTTAATTTCTTGTAGATGGTTTAATTGGAACATAATTGTGATCTTAGTAAAATGATCTAATATGCACCTTGCATTTGTCACATCATTTGGCATTCTATTGAAAACTTTGGGCTTCTAATATTGCTGCACTTGCAAGTATCCATTGTGTTCTTGTACATGGTCATATTACCATTGAAGCACAAACTTTATTCATATTTCCTTGCAACATTACTTACCTTATAGCTTGAAGTATTATTGTGCAAGTTCTGAGTTTATGTGAGCATTGGTTATTAAGGCACTGGTATCTTATTTTCCATCAAAAGTATCATTTGGATCTAATTGAACATATTTATATTATATTTCTAAATTTAACTTCCCAACTTTCCCTTGAATCTTAATTCAAGTTATTTTGGTAAGTGATTTATTTCCCCCCTTGTCTCCTAGGACTTGTTGTTCCAACAAGTTTTCACCCCATCATCATCCTTTGGGACTACCCCCCTTGACATAGCTAGGAAAGAGTCTAAACAAACTGAGTAGGGATCGAAGTGATAGCCCTTGCTCTGAGTTTTGCACCTTAAGTGTACACTTTTGGTGACAACATTTTTTGGCGCAATTTCTAGGGATACATTTTTTCATCCTTGGTCCTCAAGATTTTTTTTCTAATCTTCTAATATTTTCCGCCATTTATTAGCTCATCAAGCAGTACAAAATTTTTGGTGTCATTTTTGGGGACTAATTTATTGGACATTGGTTTTGTGACATTCATCTTAATCATCTTCATCTTCTCAATCTTTCATCATTTCTTATCCCATCAAAACCATATTTTATGGCACCATTATATTTATTCATCGCCTTATCTTTCGTCATCTCACTAATCCTTTAATATTCTCTATCTACACCTTTATCACCTGGAAATTTCAGTTGGTTTCCTATTTTGGTGGTGACTCCACTTATTCGTCCATTATTTATTAGACAAGAAGCCATCCATGATATCCATCTTCTTCTCCCTAAAAAATCTTTCAATTTTTCCCTTTTGGATCTTGGAGCTAGATTCATGTTCAAGTGGCGACTCAAATTCTTTCATTTCTTACAAGAATTTCTACTAGAAGGTCATTTCTTGTGGATATCTTGATTTTACTGAGCAAATATCTCTCTATCTCTTGCATCCATTTGGCCCCTTCTTTTCCCTTTAATAAATTCATCATGGATGACTTGTTTTCTCCTCGTGATTTTAGTAACTTTTAGGGATATACACATGATTTCCCACCTTCATTCGGTGTGGCCATCAATGAGGTGACCCTTTTTCGAGGTAACAAATCCATTACTCCCGAGACTCGCCTTAAGAATGTGAATTTTTGCATAAGCAAGTGTCACCCATATACCAATTATGAATATTTGAATATGCATCTTTTCATTCTAAACTTAGGTGATGCTTCTTTGGATTGGTTCATTGAGTTCCTTGATAACACTTTTGATTCTCTACAATCAATCACTGATGCCTTTGATGATAAATATGGAGATAAGAGAAAGGTCAAACAAAAATTTGAAGTAAAGGAAACTAAAGAAGATGAGAATGATATTATCAAGGAATTCAATCAAATGGTTAAATATGTGCAACTAAATTTAGAAGAGGTAATCAAGAGTATGGAAGCAAATCATGAGAAAGAAATGAGTTCCATAGAGTCTAATTAGATAATTCTTCAGAACATGTTGTTGGCTATAAAAGAGAAACATGTTGAGGAAATGAAAATCGCAAAAGTTAATCACTCTAATTAGATAGCCACCATGTAGAATCATTTGATCACCATGGAAAAAAATCATGATAAATAAATTAGTGTTATTCAATTAAATCATAACACAATGATAAAGAATATGGAAACTAGCCAGGAGCCTCTTTAGAACAAGTTGTTGGCCAAGGAGGAAAAAAAAGTAAAATTACTAAAACCTATGGAATCAATTCATGCAAAGAAAATTAGTACCGTAGAGGATAATTATTCAAATAAAATATCCACCTTTCAAAATAAGTTGTAAGAAATGGAAAAATTACAGGTACATAATTTCCAACTGGGGTCAAAGAATAAGAAGCAATGGAATAGGGAACTTTCAACAGATCATAAACCTCCCCGTTCGCTAAAACAACTTCCATTCTATTATGAGGAGGCCATTTTTTGCATTGAGAAGTGACTAATTGAAGGCCATCCAGATAAAAGGGAAAATGAAGGAAATTATGTTAATGCATATAAGGTTAATCTGTCACCTTCGACAAGACAAATGCATAATGAAGAGAGGCATGTCACGAATATCTTGGATACTTCATCTGAAAATTTTCAAGATAAAAAAAAATGTTCTACATCATCAACATCACAACCCACCACAAATTAAAGTATGAAGTAGAAGAGAAAAATAAAGAAGCCTGATAAAGTTTTTGAAATGGCACCAAGAAATGGAACCTCAAAGCGAGGCTTCTAATTTAATTTTCCCTTAATTAAATTAGAAGATAAATTATAATTTTATCTCATAACAACTTATATTAATTAACTAAGTCAAAATGGCTGAGTTAGCTTAGGAAATTCGAGTTGAGGGTCAGAGAGGATGCATGTAAAGTGATTCCATGATTTAAGGGGGTCCAGTTGCAGTTATGCATGAGTTGTAATTAGTTAACTCAAGAAATTGAGTTAAAATAAGTTTAACTAGTTCCATCTTAGTGATGAGATAGAGATAGGTCCAGTGAGTTAAATCTGATTTAATTCACAATGAGTGATCAATCATTTAACTGATAATTCACTATAAACATTTGTTGCATGTGAGTTATGAGGATGACCCAGTTGAGACAGAGGTTAAAGGGAAGATAACTGTTAGTTGTATAATTATAAAATTGTACAGATTAGTAATAAAGTCAATTGGAGGTCTAGGAAGGATTACACAATTATTCCAAGGGATTTTCCTATTTAATAGGGACTTAATTTCTCAAGGAATGCGTGAGAAAGGTAGGTTGAGTAGAGGTAGAGAATTGGCTAAGTATTTGTTCAATTTTTCCTAGATCAGTGCGTGAAAATTGATAGAGTGCACGGGTTCTCTTATGAGAGAAACCATTTTATTTTCTCATGATCCTTTAATTTATACAATATACAGATAGTGGGGTTTTAGGCTGCGTGCTTTCCCCCGATACATAATGTGTTGTGAAATAGATTGTCGCTTTCTCTTACTTGTTTATGGGATTGTACGATCATGTTTTGTTTCTGTAAATTGAGAATGGATTCAATATCTAATTTTAGTACATTATAAGATCAGATTGAATCTTGTGGTTATATTTTCTACATGGCATTAGAGCACCGAGAATCACAATAAGAATAAAAGAACAAATTTTTTTTGATCAAGTTCAAATTTTCATATTTACTGTTCGGTATCTAGTGGCAGATCAAGGTGTCATTAAATGGCCTGATACTCGAATATTCACTCGAGGGAAATTTGAATTATATTGAATGCAAGGAAATGATGGAGGGATTCCTTGAGGATATAATATCCCAAAAGGGATAATGTACTAATACTAAAACACAATATAGGAATTGCAACAAAGTAAACAACAAATCTAAAGACAACATCAAAATATACAGAGAAACTGAGCCATTTTATTATGTGGAGATGGATTACAGTTACAAAAGTGTACACAATATCAGGTAACCTAGCCAAAGGGATGGCCTATAATGACCCTGAAAGCATCCCACAACTAGCACTGCGTAACTGGAGAGCTACAAGAAGAAATACTTCACTGTCCCGTTTGCTGATGATGTACATATAGCTACAGAAAAGGTAAATGCAGATCTATGAAGCTCAAGAGCTTTTATGATGCCAAGATTCAAGATCTGGCCAATGTGATGGAAACCCAAGATAACTCAGAAAGGATTTTCCAAATCTATGAGTTTGGAAAATCACCCTCTTAGGGTTTCACTCTACAAATGTTGGGTTTGCATATTTGAGATGATTTGATCATATGATGGATGCAATATGATGTACAATCAGATCTGATCTTTGAGGGTTGATCCCTCCTTCAAATATCTAAGCTAGAAGCTTGAAATATTGTCTCTTCTTCCTCCTCCTCAAAATGCGGGAACTGAATAAGAAGCTGTTGAATAAAATGCACTGTACAAGAGGGAGAGACTTAAGCCTGATGTAAAATGCAGAAAATAAGTTCCAGACTAATGGAAATGGTGATGACAAGGTTAGGGGATGACCCCTCACAGGATTACTAGCTGAAATGCTAGCAACCTCCTTCCTCCTTTGGATATGCAATGATGGACTGCACAATCCTTGATGGGACTGCTACTGATAGGATGTCAATAAATTTTGGCCTGATTCCAGATCTGAAATGAGGCCCTGGGATTTCTTATCTTGAATTCCAAGGTGATAGGAATAATCCTCCACCAGTTCTCCAGCTAATATACTGAAGACAACCTCCTCCTCCCAAACTGATCTTTTGAAATTGCATAATTCCTGAAGGTATGTGTTCTGCAGAGAGTGGAAATGGTGTGGCACCAATTCCTGATGATGAATGATATCTCATAATAACCTTCCTAGGGGAGGAACATAAGTCATTCTTGGGTAAGGGTGGGATTCCCGCTTAGGAACACCCTGTGCTAAACAACACTGTAAACTTAGCTAAACAGCATAAGAGTGCATGGAAATTCCTCCTGAAAAATCCAGATATCATCAAATCATAAAATAAATCATGCCTCCAATGTTGCCTTCATCTCCTTTATATAAAAAGTGAGCCTTCCCAAGCCCTGGCCCACCTCTAAACTGCGTTGTTCATGTGGACATAATCCTCCATGGTTAACTGCGCTGTCTCTCCAAGTCCTCCATCATGTCTACATGCAATGTGCACCCTCTCCATCACGTGTGCATTAAATGCACTACTTCCTCCATCACTTCATCAGGAATTCTTTGTGATCTTACATTATATTCCCTCCATGATCTCAGTTGACTACAACTTCTATGCTCTATCTCATTAATGAGACATGATCTCCACTCCTTTTACATTAATAGCTGCTCCAATACTCCATTATGTATATTTATGTTTAATTAATCCACATTCACACATAAAAAGTGGATCTTATTCATATTTGAGGATTATGAGTCCCTTCGCCCTTTTATTTTCTTAATTAAATAAGGAAATTAAGAACTCTAATATTCCAATTATCTTGTGAAAAATTTCAAATATTATAGTCCTCCCCGGAAAAATTTTGCTTGTCGTCAAGAAACTACAAAAGTAGATGCAAATCCATCTATTCCCCTCCAAATGGCATCCACATAAGGAAGGCCTCCTCCATTTGCTACAATGTGTTATGCATGTTGGTTCCAAAGTTGTCGCCCAATAATGCATAGAATGACCTCCAACTGTGTAGTTAGATGTCCTTCTTTCTCCAAGAAGTTCCAAGTGACAACCATAAGCTGCCCAACATCATCATCCATACATGAGATACATAATATATAGTGGTTCTTCCCACAAAGGGGAAGACCCATCTCACAAAACATCCCTTCATCCCATGCTTTATGAAGTAGATTAAGCATTAACATGCCCTCATTATTAGCCCCGTTGGCCTTGTTAGATTCAAGCATCATTCCAACATTATGCAAAAGAAGAAATAGAGACATATGGGTAGACAAAGATGTCAAACCATATTCTCCCAATAGTAACCACCAGAGTAGGGCCTCTTGTTGCCATCCTCCATCTCCACCATGCAAGATGGACAAGCCAAACTCCCCCAAAAGCAACCAAAGAAAAAAGAGATATTTCTGCCTTTTCACCTCCTCATATGCATCATGGAGTAAAAACATACTGATAGACATGTGGAATGTCACATCAACCCCATACAAGAAAACCCCATGAATACACATCATGAGAGTATCATGCCAAGTTTTACATAATACAAAACACATAAACATAGGAGATGTAATGTGATGACCAAACTCTCTCAAGAGAAGCCAAAGGGAACATGCCTTATTTTGTTTCATTCCATCATTGATACACAAGGCATGAATCAGAAAAATATGAGCTATTGGGTGGTAACCATACTCACCCAAGAGAAGCCAATGTATCCATGCCTCCTTCTTCACTACATGAGTGTTATTCAAGGCATGGATCAAAGAAATAGGAGCCTTTGGGTAGTAACCAAACCTACCCAAGAGCAACCAGCGTAACCAAGCTTCTTGTTGGCTCATGTCACATATTTTCAAGTGGTCATGCAATCCATTGCTTATAATCTTCACCCACTCATCCCAATGTGGATGATGAATGATGTTCTGCATAAACATGGTATCCTTCCTTTGTAGAATACCATCAATACTGATAAAGAACTTCGCACTCCATGGCATGTTGAAGTGCACCTCCAATGAGATCTCTTAATGAGACCTTCTTCTCATCAATGGCCTTCCAAAGCCAATAGCGGCTGATATTGAGTAGAAGTTCCTCTTTGAGTTGTGGGATTCTCATTGAGAAAGAGTCATCTTAAAAGGGGAAAATATTCCCCATCTCAATATGTATACCTTCTATAATATTTCTCTCCATTTCTTCATGAAGGAAGTTTTCATATGATTGATCCCATAAGGAATGGGTCCTCCTCTTCTCATTTCTTCTCATTAACAGTGCTATAGATATGCAAGGTGATACATGTGCTGTCTCAAATAAAGGTACAATGCTAAACTCATAGCTAGCCATTGTACATACGGTCATCCTCATCCCTTCTTCTGAAACTCTACAATTCAACTCAAATGGTTGAATGTAGTTCATCAATGAAAAACTAGGATGTTTCTTCATTTCTTCCTTGATTATGTCAAGAGTCCTCTACACAATGATATGATGTTACTCCAAATCAACATGTTTTTCTAACCCTTGGTTATGCATTGGCCCTGGCGACATGTCCCCATAAGTTTCAATAAGAGGTACTGAAACAATATGAGATGGAAGTGGATGCATACCTTGCATCAACTGATATGTGGGAACCTCTTGTAAGACCACAAGAGTTCCTCCAACCAGGACAATGGTGTCTCCAACTACTGGTAAGAGTGATGGTCGCTATTTAATCAATGTACCAACGCTAGAATCTACCTCCTCTTCCTCATGCATCTTCTGGATCATGCATGGGACTCTATATGTCAAGAGCCTAGGACTATATTGCAAATATGCAATTGTCTCTTCTCTAGATACAAGAACATTTTCACCTGGTGGTGAATGTAGTGACCCCTTATCCAGAGTGACAAGAATGTCATCTTCCTTTGTTTCCTTAGGAAATGTCTCTTTCTGACACATCTATGGTTTCCTCGCGTCAAATATATTTCTAAACTTGTGAAAGAAATATGAATATTTAGTCACCTTTGCATGATCCATGTGATCAAACCATCAATCATTGGCTTCACCTAGAAGATGAAGTGATGCAATCTGGGCAGCCTCTTTTTTAGCCACAGGATGTAGCCTGAAAAATGCATCTGACTCTTTCCTCTAAGCCTTAACATTTCTTGAAGAAGATCCATAAAATGTAGGAAAATATAATCTATTATGCCTCTTTCTTCTATTGCTGCTATATGATCCTCTTTATTCTTTGATTTTGAAGTATTGTTGGAGAGTTATATTCTCCTTGAATGCTCTAGACTGTGCTTTGTACTCTTCAAGATACAAGCTGAGAGTCTCATGGGTCTCAAGTTCCCTTCTTTCTTCATTTCTATGCCATTCACCTTCTTCAGAGAAAGTGGATCTATGAGGAGATCTTTGATCCTCCGGTCTTCTTTGTTGCTAATAAGAAGTACTAAGACCTTCTTTATCTTGAAACCTTCTTGGGGTTTCTCTCTGCCTTTCTTTCTTCATTTCATTGATCTCCTTGGAGATATCATTCATAGTTCTCAAGAAAGATGCAGAAAAACTTAATCCCTCCATTATAGTAGATCTCTACTATCTTCTTATTCCTTTGATGCAAAAGATGAAGTGCCCACAAGTTGAGCCAAAGATCATGCTCTGATACCACTGTAATATACCAAAAGGGAGAATGCAGTAATACTAAAACACAATATAGGAAATGCAACAAAGTAAATAATAAATCTAAAGACAGCATCAGAATATAGAGAGAAGCTGAGCCATTTTATTATGTGGAGATGGATTACAGTTACAAGAGTGTACAAAATATGAGGTAATCTAGCTAAAGAGATGGCCTAGAATGACCCTGAAAGCATGCCACAACTAGCAATGCATAACTGGAGAGCTACATGAAGTAATACTGTGTTGTCCCCTTTAATAATGATGTACATATAGCTTTTGTAAAGTTAAATGCATATATATGGAGCTCAGGAGCTTTGATGATGCCAAGATTCAAGATCTGGCCAATGTGATGGAAACCCAAGATAAACCAGAAATGATTTTCAAAATCTATGAGTTTGGAAAATCACCCTCTTAGGGTTTCACTCTATAATTTTTGGTTTTGTAGATCTAAGCTAGATCTAATAATATGATGGATGCAATATGATGTAAAATCAGATCTGATCATTGAGGGCTGATCCCTCCTTCAGATCTCTAAGCTAGAAGCTTGAGATCTTGTCTCTTCTTCCTCCTCCTCAAAATGCAGCAACTGAATATGCAGCTGCTAAATACACTGCATTGTACAAGAAGGAGAGACTCAAGCCTGATCTAAAATGCATCAAATAATCTCTACACTAATGGAAATGGTGATGGAAAGGTGGGGATATGATCCCTCATAGGATTACTAGCTAAAATGCTAGTAACTTCCTTCCTCTTCTAGATCTGCAATGATGGACTGTGCAATCCCTGATAGGACTGATGCTGATAGGAGGTCAATGAATTTTAGCGTGATGCCAGATCTGAAATGGGGCCCTGAGATTTTTGATCTTCAACTCCATGGTGATAGGAATAATCCTCCATCGGTTCTCTAGCTGATATACTAAAGACAACCTCCTCCTCCCAAAATTATCTTCAAAAATTGTGTAATTCCTGAAGGTATGTGTTCTGCAGAGAGTGGAAATGGTGTGGCACCAGTTCCTGGTGATGAATGGAAGCTCAGAATAAGGTTCCTAGGGTAGTCACACAAGTCCTTCTTGGGTAAGGATTGGATTCACGCTCGGAAAAACCCTGTGCTAAACAACATTTCAAACTTAGCTAAACAACATAAGAGTGCATGGAAATGTCACCTGAAAAATCCAGATCTAAATAGATCATCAAATCATAAACTAAATCATGCCTCCAATGTGGCCTTCATCTCCTTTATATACAATGTGAGCCTTCCCAAGCCCTGGCCCACCTCTAAACTGTGTTGTTCATTTGGACATAATCCTCCATGGTTGACTGTGTTGTCTCTCCAAGTCCTCCATCATGTATACATGCAATGTACACCCTCTCCATCATGTGTGCATCAAATTAACTACTTCCTACATCACTACATCATGAATTCTCTATGATCTTACATTAGATTCCCTCTATGATCTCAACTGACTGCTTCAATTTCTATGATCTATATCATTAATGAGACATGATCTCCACTCCTTTCACATTAGTAGCTTCTCCACTACTCCATTATGTAGATCTATGTTTAATTAATCCACATTCACACATCAAAAGTGGATCTTATTCATCTTTGAGGATTATGGGTCCCTCCACCCTTTTATTTTCTTTATTAAATAAGGAAATTAAGAACTCTAATATTCCAATTATCTTGTGAAAAATTGGGAATATTTCAGAGGAAAATGGACTAAAGACTTTCATAAATTTCGATGTCCCATAGCCCGAAGCATCAGATGCTCAAATTATTGATGCATAGAAGAATAATGTTGTGAAAGAGAGAAGGATCTTATTAGAGGGAGTTTGAGACCATATTGTCTCGAGCCTCCATGGCAAGGTGCCTCCATATGAAATTTGGAAGGCCTTGAAAGATCTGTATCAGAATAGTAGTGACCACAGGAAGATAGCACTAAAAGACAAGATTAGGAAGATCAAAATGGAGAATGGCAACACGATCTAGAAATACATGAGAAAGTTCACTGAATGTAGAGATTAGCTTGGAGGTATTGGGGTCACTGTTGGCACAAATGATTTGGTGAACCTAGCTCTTCTAGTCCTTCCCAAGTGTTGGGATAGCTAGCACAACTCTATTAATGGGAAGGAGAAATTTCTAGATTGGGAGTGACTTTGGTTCGATTTCGCACAAGAAGAAATTTGGTGGAGCACAAAAGATGGATCCTCATCAAAGACTGATGATGAGGATAATTGTGCCTTGGCCAGCAAGATGAAGAAAGGAAAATGGAAGGCGTCCAATTCAAAATCCAACACTGGAAAGGGATGCAAGAAGTGAGACTTTTCAAAAGTGAAATGTTTCAAGTGCCATGATCATGGACACTATGGCATAAATTATCCACAAAAGAATAAAAACAACAATGCCTTAGAAGGAGCAGCATGTGAAGCATTGGATTTTTAATTTTAGTTGGAATTCATTCTCATCGCATGCATGGTGTCATCACTATTGAGATCTATGTGGTACTTAGATAATGGATCCTCATTTCACATGACCAACAACAAATAATTCTTCGGCAACTTGGATTAGAAGGATCTCCAGTTTCACATCAAGATGGGTGATGACAGGAGGTATAGCACTAAAAGAATTGGTACAATTAATTTCCTGAGAGATTTAGGTAAGCCCTTGAAAATATTTCATGCATGTACCTCGCTTAAAAAATAATTTGGTTTATGTTTCTATGTTGGAATATCGTGGATATGATGTGATTTTCAGTGAAGGAAAGTTGTTCCTTCATCACAAAGCCACTGGATAGGTGAAAAATATTGGGTTTCGAGTGAATAACCTCTATAAACTTGATGTAGATTACTGCGAAGCATTGAGAAGTAAAGCAGAGAAGGTGGCAAGCCAATATATCGGTGAGTTATGGCACAGGATGTTGGGACATCTACAAAACAACACTTTGAGGATCACGCAGCAGATTTCTATAGGGCTTTCGAAGGGTACACTTGTGCACAGAGACACATGCAAAGGGTGTACTATGGGGAAGTATACAAAGGCCACCTTTCATGATAATGAAATTTGAGCAGTGAAAATCCTTGAGAGATTTCACTCAGACATGTGTGGACCATTATTAAGAGCTTCCACAAAAAATCACGATTATTACGTGATTTTTGTTGATTATTTTTCAATAAAGTGTTGTATTTTATTCATGCAAAAGAAAGGTTAGACATTCTCCAAGTTTTGTGAGTTCAAGGAAATTGTCGAGAATGATACATGGAAGAAGGTGAAGTATTTGAGGAGTGACAATTGTGGAGAATACATCTCTAACGAATTCAAGAACTTTTATGCCTTAGAAGGAATTCAAAGAGAATTAATTGCACCTCATAACCAATAACAGAATGAGGTTGTAGAGAGAAATAACAGAACTATTGTGGGAGCAGCATGAGCTATGTTGCATGATCAATGCCTACTATTGCATCTTTGGGTGAAAGCATGAAATACAACAATATTTGTGCATAAAATAAGTCCTCATTAGATACTTGGGATGATTACAATGGAGGAGGCTTTTTGAGGTAATAAACTAGATGTTTCATATTTTAAAATTTGTGGTTCATCTATATATTTCCATGTGACTTAATATGCCAGGATGAAGCTAGAGAAAACAATAGAGTTGGGGATATTTTTGAGGTACACTGATACACCTCAAAACTATCAGGTGTACTTTCTAACACATGAGATGATAGTGGTCATAAGAGATCTGATGTTTGATGAAGAAAAAGACATGGGATTGTCCCTTGAGAGGGAGCTTTAGTTGCATGTAGTTGAGGAGCTCTTAGCTCTAAAGGATGAACCTCAATATGTGGAGTAGCCACAAGCAGAGGAAAAAAGAGTGGTAGAAACTACTCATGTAGATCCATCCACCAAAGATGGAAGGAAGCACACCATAGAGGCTGACAAATTATTGTTGGATGTGAGAGAGAATGTGGGAGCACCCACATCATAGTGCATGAAAAGATGGTCCCCAGAGCAGTACACTAGATACATGGCTCTAATGAGCAAAGGTATTGATATAGAACCATCCTCTTTTGAGGAATAAGTGCAACAACCAATGTGGGCTAAAGCCATGGTTGAGGAGTATGACTCCATGATCAAGAAAAATGCATGGGAAATGGTCCTAAGTCCAGTGGGGAAGTCAATGGTAGGATCCAGATGGGTCTACAAGGTGAAGAAAGCGTCAAATTGGAGTGTGGAGAAAAAAAAGGCTATATTTGTGGCTAGAGGGTTCTCTAAGGTGGAGAGGATTGACTATGATGAGACTTGTTCACCAGTCGCAAGGTACTCATCCATTAGATCCATCCTTGCACTCTCAGCACATATGGGATGGTAGATACATCATATGGATGTAAAGATGACCTTTCTTAATGGATTTATAGAGGAATAAGTGTACATTGAGCAACCAGAAGGTTTTGAGACATTAGACAAGGATTCACATGTGTGTAGAATCAAGAGAGCATTATATGGCCTAAAGCAAGCACCTCGTGCTCTCTACACTAAGATTTAAAGTTATTTCATAGGACTGGGCGTGACCAAGAGTCAAGCAGATGAAAAATTATATCATATTGTGGTTGATGGTAAGATTTTCCTTATTGTACTTTATGTTGATGATCTGATACTGATAGGTGATGAGAAACTCATAAAATCTTGCAAAAATGATCTTGCAAGAGAATTTGAGATGAAGGACATGGGGCTCTTGCACTATTTCCTTGGATTGGAAATATGGAAAAGAGATGGGGAGCTATTTGTATCTCAGGGCAAGCATGCCAAAGATATTTCGAGGAAGTTCCACATGGAGGGCAGAAAACCCATGGAGACTCCTCTTGCAGTAAACTAGAGGAAGGAGGATGCTACATTGGAGGAATTAGTGGATGTTATTGTTTACAGGCAGCTAGTGGGCTCACTCATGTATTTGGTGAACACACGAACTGACATATAGCACACAGTTAATCAAATCAGCCAAGATATGGTAAATTCAACCAAGATTTTTTGAAAGGCATGGAAGCATGTGTTGAGATATATCAGGAGAAATACAGAGTATGGATTATGGTACAGACAGACAGAGGGAGTGAATCTTCAAGGCTTCACTGATGCATAATGGGGAAGGATTCCATCCAACTGAAAGAGCACATTAGGAGGAATATTTATCATAGGCGTGTTAGTGTGTTTGGTGCACGCATGTACAAAATCACACCAACTTAAGGGGTGTGGTTTATCCACTTAATTTATTGGTCACAGGCAGAAAAATAAGTGGAGTCAACTAAGCTAGTGGAACAAGCTAGAATCATAAACATACTAGATAGATAAATAGCATGCATATACAAACTAAAACTAAACTAAAACTAAAACAAATAAACAAAAGCTCTGAATAGATTCAAACAACTGCAATAATCCAAACAGTGGCTCTTTGACCCCTCTTATTGAGTTCTGGTAGGAAATGAGGATGAAACTTTAACCCTCTTTCCAAAGAGCCCCTAGAACATGGGTTCTAAGTCCCGATGCAAGGATGTTTTTAATCCCAAACTTTCCTCGGTGCAAAGTCTCCCTCCCTCTACTGTGGTGGACTGAACTTGTTGGATGGCCAACAATTGAGTCCCCTCTATCTTCAACTCCAGATCACACACTACTGGTATTGAGTGGGAAATTATGGCCAGCATAACAATGTGCTCACTAGCTCTTCATCTCATGGTGGCCTTATATAGGAGAATTCAAATCCTCATTCCCTCTCTTGGTACATTGTGGATGGTGACCCAAGAGAGGGGGATGATTCATTTGTGTGCCACAAATATTCCATTGTGTGCTTACTTGATGTCTAAGGAGGCTTTGGTGGTTTTTTATAGGCATCTTCAAGTGAGGAATCATTGTCCTAGACTGTGCTTTTTGTGGTCTCGGAAAGTGACTTTTTCCACTCCCAGGATTGCGTGCATTTCGGTTCATAAGGCACGCAAAGGCGCTCTTCACGAAGGATTATGTGCGCAAAAGCATTTATGGCTTGCTCAAATTTGATTTTTCCTCAGACCTTAGATATTTTTAAATACTTTCCAGATTCTGTAATGTCTTCCAGCCCTGTAAATCCTTGTTCTTGACATTAAATAATGTTGTCTTCTGCTTGTATGATTTTCTAGTGTTAAGAGTTGCCCCCTAATGTGTGAGGTCTAGGAAGAACCGTATAGCCGAAATACATTATAGTTTATTTTCTGTATATCATGCGCTGAGAGAGAGAGACATGCGTGAAGCTCGAAATTGGAAACACTTTGCACCGGTTTGAAGAATGATCATGTCCTATGGGACCCTTGTAAGAAACTATAATACAATATATATACAAATTTTCTACAAGGCGGGCATGTCCCATGCTCGTGATGTTGCGGCTAGTTAAAGAAATATTTTTGACAGATACATGTTTTGTCTTTGTCATTGATATGGTAGTGATTTGGTGGTTGCTGACGACAACTGTTGACGCCCTCCACGGCGTTTTTTTATTTGACAATAGGTGGAATGTGGTACCCATATGCATAAAATTGGAATGGCATATAGCTGTGCATTGTACACATAGGCATTGGTTGGGACCTTCCTGTGTAAGCATTGCTGAAAGAGATGCTTATGAAGGCACAAGTCTTCGATGAATTTGATCAAAGTGCAATGGTTGTAAGGTACGATACCATCTTGATATGAAAGCTTTTGTTGTAGTCGAATTTCAGGAGGATCGATGACATCTGTGGACAATGATGTCTCCCACAGTGCCACCTAAGGATGCCCCTTTTATGGAGAGGGGTAATCCAAGGTACCGCTTCCTTTTTGGAAAATAGGTGTTGAAGTCGACAAAAAGGAAGCCTCAACTAAATTGGGGGTCACTTACATGAGGGATCAGGGACCTGGATGTGATGAGTTTAACATAGGCATGTTGGCGAGGGATGATTGAAAACTGATGGTGGGGATTCAGTGGTCCAAGGTTGGAGTGTACTAAGTAGCTTGGTGGCAGTCATAGTTATTTCTGATTGGGAAATCCCTGGAGTTGGTAGGACTTCCAGGGCGGGTAAAAACTGGCTATGAATGTCATGGTGGCTTGTGTGTGGGGGTGTGATACTCCAAATAAGGGTGTTAAGGGATTGATGCCATGGGAGAAAAGATGAATGAGAGGGTGGGGGACGTAGTGCACCATTTTTTGTCTTTGTACACTTACCAAAAGAATAAAATAATGGGGTTTGGTTTGTACAAAACACAGAGACGGGTGCCCCAAAAAATTAATGTGTTCGCTCACTAATGTTGTGAGGAAGGTGTTTTGCTGAGGGTGGGGGCCCCAGTGGTTGGTCTCATGTCTAGGGTTGATGAAGCGGATTAAAAAAATATCGCAGATGGGATTATGCTGGTGGATGTATGGTGGGCCAAATGTGAGGTGTGGTAGTGCGCTTTTGATCTGCTTATATAACCTGGTCATCTGGGAAGGGTGTTTTAGTTTGTATGGTAAAACTTGACCTTTATGCATGGAGATTTTCCTGCAACAACAACTACCTCAGGTGAAAGCATCTTCTTTATCAAATATTACTGTTGGAACACCTAATCCTCCATGGGTAGGTGTGGAATGCGAAAAGTCACAATGGAGTCCAAGTGACCTTGGAATGTGAAACCAAGAGTCACACCATTGTACTATAAATGTACATCTTTGTATAATGGAAAATCAGAAAGCCTCACGCTTATCCTTCATTGTGTGTTGAGTCTCTTGTGTGTGTGTTCATCCCTTCTCATACACCATGTGTGTGCTTCAACATGGTGTTTAACATGGTATCAGAGCGGGTGATTGCTGGCCCTGCTCCAAATTGAGTGAGCCATTTGTGTGTATGGCATGTGCATATCTGCAGAAATTTTTGACATTTTTGCAGCACTCAAAGTTTCTGCAGCAGACATTTTGCGGCATTCTGGCAATGGTTTTGGAGAAAAGAAGCATTGTGCATCTGAAGGTTGATTTCTTCCTGCAATTTCTGCACTTTAAATTCTGCACCATTTTGAAGAGCTGCTGAAAATTGTTTAAATTGGATTTCTGAAGAATTTTATGAGTTTTTAGTGAAAAATATTTCTGAGTTTTTCAAGTAAAAGTTTTGAGTTTTTCATTGAAAAAATTCTGCAATTCTGGGTTCTTCTACTGCTGGGCTATTGGAAATTTTTTTGGAAACTCTCCAATTTTGCTATACATTTGAAGAATTCTGCATTCTTCCGCTGGAATAAAAAATACTCTCTTTCCTGCCACATTTTTGAGATTTCTTACACCTCTCTGCTGTTAATTAAAAAAAAAAAAAAAAACATAAAAAAAAAATATAAATAAAAAATTTATGCACTCTTCTACTCTACGGTCTACCTATCTACCCACGGCCACTTCCCTTACACCCTACTCTCACACACCCTGTGGCTCCCACAGCTCCTCTGCTCATGGCCTCCCCCAACACTCATCTCCCTATCTACCAAACTCCAGCTCCACTCGTGCGCTCCCTCACCAACACTCTCAAACCTGTCGCTTTCCCATGCAATAGACCCTACCCCTCTACTCACCCTACTCACCCCTCTACCTACCCACTCGCTCAGTTCAACTCGGCTCCCATCCGGCTGCTATTCTCTGCAATCTCACTGCGCAGACAATGCTTCGCCCTGCCATACCTCCTCTCCCCACTTTGCACCTGCAATCTCACCACCCCCACTCGCTCTCACCCGCGCACCCAACCCACACTCCCCTCTCTGCACATACACACACCCCGTCCCCCTCACTACACTCCCATACCCCCTCTCCCAACCCTCTCACCTTATACCCTCGCCTCACCACACTCTCCCTTACGCCTCCCACCATTCAATTCCCATCCCACCATTCGATTCCATTCCTTCCCCTCCCACCATTCGATTCCCTTTTAAAAATTTGTTTTTATTTTTAATCCCCTCATTTTAATATTCGACCCCACTTTCATATAATACCTCTCTCCCATAAATTTCCCTCCCTTTTTAAATCACTCCCCTTCCCTTTTTTAATAATCTCTTTTTTATTAACATATCCCTTTTTTTAATAAATTTCCCTACCCATTTTTTAATTACTCCCATTTTTAATTATTAATTCTGTTCCCTTTTTTAAATCTATTTAAGCCCCCTCCCATTTCAAATAAATTTCCCATCGTTTTTTAAATTCCCCCTCTTTTTAATTAATCCCCTTCCCCTCCATTTTTAATTATTCCCATTAATCTATTTTTTAATTAATTTTAATTAATTAAAAAAAAAAAAAACAGCAGAGAGAGAGGAAGAGAGAAAGAGCAGATAGAGAAAATGAACATCAATAAATGAGAAATGACATGTGAGAAAATGGACAGTAAACATACATAGTGAAAAGAGAAGATTTGAAATTGTGTGATTTGTGGCATAAGGGTGATTTTTTGAAGAAATTGACATTTGAAGACGAGTTGTTATTGGTGCAAAACATCTCTTTGAAGGAAAATTTCGCTGTCTTAAAGGATTCTTGCATAGTGTTTTCAGCTGCACATATTTTGCAAAAATATTGTATTGAACTGACATTGATTTGCATCTTCATTCAAGACTTGAAGTGTAATTGAGTTGAAAAATTGTTGATTGTCCTCCATCATTTGAGGAGCAGATTTTGTACTTTGAGATTTCCATAGTTGGAAATTCTTTGGAGTCATTTGTATTTGTTGTTGAATCACATTGTAAACGGGTGCATTTTCGGTTGAAGCCGACACCCTTTCATTTTTTGAGCCTAAATTGTTGAAAATGGCCAAAATCAATGAGGCATTAGTGTTGTTGAATGACCTCATTCATTCAAATGTTCATGATATGATAAAAATGAGCAAGGATGCTCTATGTAACATTCAAAATTGTTTGCTAGATGCACAAGAAAAGATTGAGTTTTTGCAGTTGGAAACTCAGCTTCAGCAAGAAGAACTTCACCAAAAGAGTCACCATTCTGAACCTGTTTCTGTTCAGAAGATTGTGAAGGACTCTCATCAGAAGAAAGAAGATAAAGTTGCAGTTGATCCACATTCAGTTCCTTGTACTAGAGCAGATTTACATGCAGATGCAGCAGTTCAACATGCACTTCTCAAGCCCATCATCAGACCTTGGGAAGAGCTTGTCCACAACAAGCACATAACTGGTCTTGGATATGACAAGGATGTGTCCTTTCATATTCCAGACTACACAAAGCCCATCATATTTCAGAGTGCCGGATTCATGTATGACAGTTCACCTGCAGCTGTTCCAGATCCTGTTCCACAACAACAACAGATTGAGAAATGCCAACATTGTGATCGAGTTGGCCATATGAAAGATCACTGTTTTGATCTTCATCCATGCAAGCACTGTGGTCGGCACACTCATTCTTCAGACAGATGCTTCAAAAACAAGCCTCCTGCAAGAACCAAGATTCATCTTGGATGGATCGCTTCTTGGCAATGGGCATCAACAGCCAAGAAGATGTTTATGACACATGTTAGAACTTGTTCACGCATATTGAACAAACTTGCAGTTGAGTTTTTGCCATCATCTCACCTTGTCCCTGACAGGGGGGAAAATGGTGGTCATGTACAAGCTTCGACGACAGATCAAGCGAGCCTGAGCCACAATCTCTCATTCCATGTTCAGAGTTGTAGCCAGCAGTTCAAGCGAGCCCGAGCCACAATTCGTCATTCCGGATTCAGAGATGTAGCCAGAGACACGGATGCCCATGAGCATGCCTTCGGTTGGTGGACAACCTTAAACCATCATCTTTGGTTGGTGGATAACCTAAAACCATCATAGGTAGTAGACCTCCCTTCTTTTAGGTCGAAGGTATCCCTTTCATATATGAGGAACACTTCCTCTAGCAGAAGCCTTCAGCTTAGCAGCCTTCAGCTTCTTGCCAGCTTTGGTTGAGTTCCAGGAAATGCTTCAAAGCATTCCAGAGTTGTTGGTAATCCTAAAACCATCACAGGTAGTAGACCTCCCTTCTTTTAGGTTGAAGGTCTCCTTTTTTTATGAGGGACAATTCCTCTAGCAGAAGCCTTCAGCTTCTTGCCAGTTTTGGAAGAGTTCCGGGAACTGCAACAAGTTTTGCGTTCCAGTGTTGGTGGTCATCCTTAAACCACCTCTTTTTTCCAACATTTCAGAGAGTTGATTCAACCCAAGTGCTGCCATGTATACTTTGCAGATTTGTATTACAACTCTTTTCTTGGACTCACACATACCCCTTCAGATTAAGGGGGGATGTTGGAACACCTAATCTTACATGGGTAGGTGTGGAATGCGAAAAGTCACAATGGAGTCCAAGTGACCTTGGAATGTGAAACCAAGAGTCACACCATTGTACTATAAATGTACATCTTTGTATAATGGAAAATGAGAAAGCCTCATGCTTATCCTTCATTGTGTGTTGAGTCTCTTGTTCGTGTGTTCATCCCTTCTCATACACCATGTGTGTGCTTCAACATGGTGTTTAACAATTACTAAAAGTCGTGAGCTTTAAAAAATAAGATGAGAGAGGGCATACCTATCGGTGCGGAAAAATTATTTTTTCAGGAGTGAGAATGTGTGGTGTCACCTTTGTTTGCTATGGAGTGTTGATCACGGTGTAGCTTACAGTTCAGAGAATGGACCTTCTGATCTGTCGTTATGGTCCTCCAATTTTTTTGAAAAGGGTGATATATAGGTGAATATGGCCCTAATTCGATTCATTTGTACTTGCTAAGTTCTTAAGAGGTTAGAGGCTTTTGCATAGTAGTTCTTGCTGTTGTAGTCAACCTGAGCACCAAGGATTAGCAATATCATCCCAGGTAACCTCCATGACATCCTGCACTTTAATTTTTTCAGTTTCATGGTGCAGGGGTCCGTACAGACTTGGTTTGTATGGATTCTGGGTGTTTTTTTCCCTAGATTGCGTGATAAATCATGGCAATGCCACGTCCGCTGTGCACATTTTTCGAGGAAAAGTGCGCTTAAAGCACTTTGTTCGCCTTCTTTATTGTGCCTTAAGCGCGCCTGGGGAAAATACAGGCGCACAAAAGGTCAAGGAAGTTTTTTTTTTTTTTTTTTTCCTATTTTTGATGTTTTTTTGTTGCTAATGGGTACCTGATTGGATGACAGGTTTTTGCGGAGGGAGCAGGATTGGCCTGAGCTTCGTGCTGCACTTGTTGCTAATGCTGGGGTGTGCCATCAGTTGGCACAATGGGGGCTCCTGAAGTTCGCGGAGAACGAGTTTCTTCGGTCACAGGACCAATTGCTACATTACTTGATTTGAAATTGGCGCAGGAGGCACAACATGTTTGTGTTGCCTGGGATGAACCTGGTCATCCATTCTGAGACGGATGTATGCTTTGTGACTGGGTTAGTGCCTCATGGTGAGGTGCTAAGGTATCCACTCGCTTCCAGGAGGGTGGATTTGGAGAGGTTCGAGAGACATCATTGTGGTGGGGCGCCTCTTACAGGGGTGCATCAACATTGCATCAGCCACAGATCTGCTCTAGTGGTGATTGTGCAAATTGCAGGGTCCTCGACTCCACATTGGGAATTAGGCCCACAGGTTGGAGTTTTGCATCGGTTGAGGTCCGGACAGTTCTATGATTTTTCCTGTTTCTTTTATGACAGGATAGTGATGCAACTCAACAAGGTCCACAATGGATTGAATTTGTTTGCGTATGCCAACATTATGTTCGAAAAGGTAGTGCTGCTGAGTCCAATGGTGGCAATGCCTCCTGGGGGGTCACGGGAGCCTCATATGAGGAGGTGGGCTCCGGTGATGCCGCGAGGCGGTGGGGGCATGGTGGGGCGTTACTGGAACGCCATGACAGAGGCTTGGTTCGAGGTGAACTCGCATATTTTCCTGCCATTCCCGTATGTGGGGATGGACTTCCAGGGGGATCTAGATATTTGTCTCCCTCCTGGTTATGCTTAGGGGCCAACAGGTACATTTTTTATGTTTTCTACATTTATTTGAATATATATGTGCTTATGTGTTTTGCTGGTGACATTGACATAATTTTGGTTACTCTTGCAGATTTTGGTGAGGTAGGTTGCCTCGTGGCTCGATTGGTCAGCAAAGATCCTCTTCAGAGACCTAGTGATGGACCAGGTGGTGGTGCTAGCCCTTCAGGAGAGGGAAGAAACTCGGCCGCTGCTAAGGTTGCGACTGAGCGAGCTCGTGCAGATGCAATGGTGGTATGTTGAGATACGGTAGAGGCTTGTATTGCAGAACCTACTGGTCGGGTGTCAGTTCTAGAGGATGCCTGGGGTCGAGTGGACTGCTTGACCCAGGGGATGCCTTCTCGAGGTTTTATGGATGATCTCGAGGAGGTATGGCTTGAGACTATGATGGCCTGGGAGAGGGACTATCGACCTATTTTTACGTCAGGTGGCAGCCTCAGTTGCGACGACAGCTCCATTGGTGGTACCTAGAGTAGTGGTGGGTCAGTGACACTATGTTTTTTACCCAGACATATACATCTTGATATATATATATATATGAGAGATATTTTTTGCAGCTCTACATGATGTGTCACCTATTTTGGTTCATGGATGATGTTATGCAGATGGATATCTATATTTTTGGTTTTTTATCTATGATGGTTTATTCGAGATGCATTCTAGTTTAGAATTTTGTTATCTATGCGATCAACTATTTGGTTTTGACTCCTTTGTACATGTGTAAATGTGATATTGTCAAATTGTCTGCTTAATATTTTTGCACACAAATATTTTCTAAATAGATGTTTATCTTTTGTCTCAAATGTTTGCTTTAACTGCAACACTACTAACTAGGAATCGAGGTAGCCATGCATATGGCATATGCCCTAATGGATGGCGTCGCACATAAGTCCGATGACAATGTCATATTCTGCCTGATTGTTTGTTGTTGAACCGATGCACACACCGTTTGTGCAGAGTGGCGATCGGTTAGGGTGGTAGATGACCCAAGCAACAGTGGCTAAATTATGATACCATCTTGATGCTCCATTAGAAAATACGAAATAAGATTCTAGTTGTTGATCCATGGAGGCACTTTGAGAATGTTTAATAATTCTTTTGGTAAAAAATATTATGTGTTTGGGTTTGAGTACGTTCAATCTAGGGAAGGGTCGTCTTGGCCCTTATGGGTAAAATTTCTTGAGGTAAAGGACGTTGACAGGGTTGCTGAGGCATGTCTCATCCAGTTCCATTAAGATGTATGCCCCCTGTTGGATGCAATGTTTTATGATGTAGGGTCCTTTTGACAAGGTTGAAAATTTCCTAGCCTTAGGGGTTCTTTCGCGACATCATAGCGAAGGAATAGTTCTCCCTCGGTGAATGAGCGAGGGTCAATGTGGCAGTCGAATGATGTTTTTAACCTTTTCTTATGGGCCTCATTGTGTTGCAGTGATTGTCGCCGGCTTTCATCAAGGAGCTCTAGTTGTATTAGGCATTGTTCTAGAGGTTGGGTATCATCGAGCAGTTCGATAGCGACATGCAGATTTGAGATCTCACGGAAATCATGAAAAAGCGAAAGGTGCCTTGATCTTTTGCAACAAGAATAAGGTGGAAATCCTAGGACGTGGGGGAGGATGAAATCCTATTTCTGATATGAAATGATGCGAATCATATATGATGAATCGTGTCGTCGGTGTTTGGTGGGGGAAGAATCTTTGTAATGGGAGTTTGCATAACCACAAGGTTGGGTTCCCCGTTAGGATGGTCACTTTTCTGTGGGTGGAAATTGTGCCTGCTATAGAGGTGCCTGAATGTTTCCATTAGCGGGCATACCTCTGGTGTGTGATTTTGGCTAGTGTAGATAGGGCATGGTATCACTTTTCCAACAGAGTTGATTGTATGGTAATTGACACTACTTGCTATCCTTGATGTGGATGCTTGGAAATGATTTGTTGTAGAAGAGGTTGTCTTCTGCTTCCATTTCCTTATTATTGGCTTGGGTGTGTCTAAATCTTTTGGGGAGTGTAGACTCAACGCTACTCTTGTTGCTCTTAGCTTGGGGAGATGCACACATTTAATCATATGGTGAAAGTGTGAAAAAATCCGGCAATAGGTATGTGTGATCTTCTCTTGGTTAGAGAGAAGTTTTTTAGGGCAGAAGAGATTATGCGAAAAATGTTTTCAAGGGGCTTTAATTCTCTGCACTGATTGACCTGGTGGTCATTTAGGTCGCATAGTCCACATGTTATCCTAGGCTTGGTCTGGGTCATGCTTGGTTGGTGTGTTGTCCTAGTTCGCCCATCACGCCTATGCAGGTATGTGGTTGCTGGTCGAGGGGTGATGTACTTTCTAAATCTTCTGAGCTCATCGTCCTGGTTATTTTCTATGGTATGAATCATATCAATGCTGGGACGAAGTTGCGAGATATAAGTACAATGTTGCTGATAATGATTTCCTTGACATATTAGGAAAAATATCCTAGATATGGGGGTCCCATTGTGCTAAGTTTGTGTTTTGGAAAGGAACCAACGTCGTAACGTTGCTAAATTAGGGCAAGTAGTGACCACATGATTGGGCGTTTTTCATATAACGTGCATGTTGGTCTTCTCTGTAGAGAGTGGTTGGGGGTAGCTAGGGGTTCCCTGATTGGTCGCTTTTCAGTTGACAAGAATAGGATGGATCTTCTCATCACATCTTCTTGGGTTATGGATTTTTCCATGGATTCCGTGTCCATGTAATCTTCTTCGGAAAGATGAGCTATTGCAAAGCTAAAACTAGCAAGGGTAAGCTAGAATCGAGGGATATAGTGACAATTCTCCAAAAGGTGATTGTCAGCGCACAAAGGACACGTGAATTGTGTTGCACGCAATCCAATGTAGTAAACACTTTCTATAGGATACCATCTATGGATTAGCTCTAGGGCTACACATTCTTTGAGCAAGTGACCACGTTTGTCACACAGTGTGAAGTGTATGATGGGAGGTGGAATGACTAGGGATCTTTCTAGTGCCCATCGATCTTCTTGTAGGTATAGGATGGTCCGAGGTTCATTTCCAGATGCCTGGGTGGAGGGATCCTCATGATAGGATTGCTTGATGGCATATAAGGCATCCCTATATCGTGGGAGCTCTAGGAAATGATGGGTATAGTGCCCATAGTTTATGTAGTATCCCAAAAGGGATAATGGAGTAATATTGAAACAAAATATAAGAACTGCAGCAAAGTAAATAGTAAATCTAATTACGCATCATAATGCACATAAATAGATGAGACATTTTATTATATTGGAGGTGAATAAGCAAGTCCAATAGTGCTCAAAATATGAGACACTCAAGCCACAAGGAGGGCCTAGAATGACCCTGCATTGATTTCCCAAGAGGGACTGCATAACTTGTGATCTGTTGGAAGGTAAAATGCGTTGTCCCTGCTGAAACTGTTGGGAATGCAATTTCCTAAAAGATAGAAAGTCATATCTAGGCAGAATGGGAGCTCTGATGATTTTGAAATTATATATTTGGGCTCTATGATGGATTCCCAAGATAACCCAGGAAGGGTTTCTTAGATATGTAACTCTAAGAAAACCACCTTCTTAGGGCTTCACCTATATGCTACTGGGAATGCAGATCTGAAGCTAGATCTGATAATATGATGGTTGCAATGATGCAAAATCAGATCTATGCAAGAAGGGATGATCCCTTCACTAGATTCCTGGGCTAAAAGCTCAAGATCTAGCTCCTCTAATCTCCTCCACTAAAAATAGTTGTTGAATGAACAACAACTTCAGAAAATTGTGCTGTCAGAGAGGGAGGCTCAATATCCTATTGCTAGATATGTCAAATCAGCTCCTGAATGATGGAAACAATAGATCCAATGTGAGGATATGATCCCTCACAAGATTTCCAGCTGAAATACTGGAAACTCCCTTCCTCCAATAGATCTAAAAGACTGGACTGCATAATCCTTGAAGGGATTGTTGCTGCATGGAGGTAAAACCCAATGGCCTAAATGCCGGATATAGATATTCTGCTCATGAAAGGCTGGATTTGAAGAACAAAGTGGTAGGATGAATCCTCCAGTGGTTTCCTAGATAAATTCTAGAAAAAACCACCTAAATATGGCACCAATTCCTGATAAGGAATGAAGAACAATACTCTTCCAAGAGCTACTCAATGGAAAGAGGTGGGATTCCCACTTGTGAACACCCTGTGCTAAATAGCACTGCAAACTCTGCTAAATAACCCAAGTCTGCATAGAAATGTCCTAAGACAAATATAGATCTAAACATATCAAGAAATGAATAATCCAAATCATGCCTTCCATTGTGCCTTCACCTTCATTATATGCATGAGCCTTCCATGCCTAGGCCCACTCCAAAACTGCACTGTACATGTGGACAAAGTTTCCATGTTTGACTGCAGTGTGGCTTCATGTCCTCCATCATGTTCACATGGGGTGATCCCCCCCTCCACCATATTTGCATTAAATGCACCACTTCCTCCACTATATTATCATAAGTGCTCCATGATCTTATTTGAATGCACCATGATCTCAGTTGACCTTATCAAAGATCCTCATGATTTTATATTTAAGATCCATGATCTTATTTGACTGTTTCATCCTCCATAATCTATCTCATAAATGAGACATGATCTCCATTAATGGAGTTGCGTCACTACTCCATGATTTTAGATATAGATCTAAAATATCCACATGCACACATTAAAAGTGGATTTATTTCATCTTTGAGGTTTGTGGGTCCCTCCACCCTTTTATTTACTTAATTAATTAAGTTTATTAAGGACTCTAATATTCCAAGTATGATGTGAAAATTTGGGAATATTACAGTCCCGCCCCTTGCAAAATGTTGCTTGTCCTCACGAAACTCCAATAGTAGATGCAAATACATCTATTCCCTCCATATGGCATCCACATAAGGAAGGCCTCCTCCATTTGCTGCAATGTGTTATGCATGTTTGGTTCCAAATTTGTCTCTCAAGAGAGCATAGTATGACCTTCAACTGTGTAGTTAGATGCATAATCATGGTATCCCCCCTTTGTAGAATACCATCCTCCCCAAACTGATGAGGAAATTTGAACTTCATGAAATGTTGGAATGCACCTTCAATGAGATCTCTCAAAGAGATTCTCTTTTCACCAAAGGCCCTCCAAATAGGTGTTGGATCTTCTGCAGGTAGAAGTTTCTCTTTAAGCTGTGAGATGCTCATTGAGAAAGGGTCATCTAGAAAGGAGAAAATATTTCCCATCTCAAGATGTCTACCATTTTTCATCTTTATCTCCATTACTTCATGAGTGAAGCTACCTTCAGAATGCTCCAATAATGATGGGGCCTCTTCAATTTCACAGCTACTAAGTGAGAGCATTGTGGATTTTCATGGTAATACACATGTTGTCTCAAAGAAGGGCACAATATTGATCCCATAACTAGTTATTGTACATAGGATCATGCTAATCCCATTTTATGAAACTCTACACTCCAACTCAAAGGGCTAAATGTAGCTCAACAATGATGAATTGGGATAGTTCTTAATCTCCTCCTTGATTATATCAAGGGTCCTCCGTGTTGTGATATGTTGCTGCTTCAAATCAATATTTTGTTCTAACCCTTGGTTATGCATTGGCCCTGATGGCATGTCTTCATGAGTTCCAATAAGATCTACTGAAACAATATGTGATGAAAGTTCATGCATACCTTGGATCAACTAATGTGTGGAAACCTCTTTCCAGAACACAAGATTTCCTCCAACTAGAAAAATAGTTTTTCCAACTGCTAGTAAGAGTGATGGATACTCTTCTCCAAGTGTACCAACGCCGAAACTTCCTCCTTTTCCTCATGCATCCTCTGAATCATGCATGGGAATCTATGTGTCAAGAGCTCAAGACTATCTTGCAAGGTTGAAAGTGTCTCTCCTTCAGATGCAAGTACTTTTGCAGCTGGTGGGCAATGTAGTGACTGCTTGTCCAGAGTGGCAAGATTGACATCCTCCTTTGTTTCCTTAGGAGATGTCTCTTTGTGATACATCTTTGGTTTTCTCATATCAAACTTCTTCCTCAACTTGTGAAGGAAATCTGAATATATAATCACCTTTGCATGCTCCATGTGACCAAACCACCAAACATTGGATTCACCTAAAATATGAAGTGCTACAATTTGAACAGCCTCTCCTTAAGCTATAGGATGTAGCCTGAAAAATACATCTAACTCTTTCCACCAAGCCTTAACAGTGTTTGAGGAATATCCATCAAATGTAGGAAAATAGAATCTATTTTGCCTCTTTCTTCTATTTCTGCTATCAGATCCTATTTCTTCTTTGATTTTGAAGAATTGTTGGAGAGTTAGGTTCTCTTTGAAAGCTCTAGACTAATATTTGTACTCTTCAAGATATATACTGAGAGTCTCATGAGTCTCAGGTTCTCTTCTTTCTTCATTTCTATACCTCTCACCTTCTTCAAATAAAGTGGGTATATGAGGAGATAGGAAGTGCTTGGGCCTTCTCCAATTTTCTTCTTTGTTGATAGGAAGTGCTTGGGCCTTCCTTATCAATTCTTCTTCTTGGATCTTCTTTCTACCCTTCCTTCTTCATTTGATTGACCTCCTTGGAGAGATATTGCATGGATCTAAAGAAAGGAGTGGAAGAATTATCATCCTCCATGATAGATCTCATCTATTTGCTTCTTCTTTTGATGTAAAGATGAAGTGTCCACAAGTTGAGCCAAAGATCATGCTATGATACCACTGTAGTATCCCAAAATGGATAATGCAGTAATACTGAAACACAATATAAGAATTGAAACAAAGTAAACAATAAATCTAATTACACATCAAAATGAATAGAAATAGTTGTGCCATTTTATTCTATTGGAGGTGAAAAATAAAGTACAACAGTGCTAAAAATATGAGACACTCAAGCCACAAGGATGGCCTAGAATGACCATGCATTGATTTCCCAAGAGGGGCTGTGTAAATACTGATATGTTGGAAGATAAACTACGATGTCCCTGCTGCAACTGTTGGGAATGCAACTGCCTAAAATATAGAAAGTCAGATCTAGGCATAATGGGAACTCCGATGATGCTGAAATTGTAGATTTGGGCTCTATGATTGATTCCTAAGATAACCCAGGAAGGGTTTCTTAGATCTGTAAGTATAAGAGAGCCACCTTCTTAGTGCTTCACCTATATGTTGTTGGGAATGCAAATCTGAAGCTAGATCTGATAATATGATTACTGCAATGATGCACAATCATATATATGCAAGAAGGGTTGATCCCTTCACTAGATTCCTGGGATAAATCTCAAGATATAGCTCCTCCAATCTCCTCCATAGAAAATATTTGCTGAATGAACAATAGCTTCAAAAAAATGCCCTATCAGAGAGGGAGGCTTAATAGCCTACTGCTAGATATGTCAAATCAGCTCTTGAATGATGGAAACAATAGATACAATGTGAGGAGATGATCCCTCACAGGATTTCCAGCTGAAATACTGGGAACTCCCTTCCTCCAATAGATCTAAAGGACTGGACTGCGCAATCCTTGAAGGTACTGCTGCTTCATGGAGGTAAAACCCAATGGCCTAAATGGCGGATATAGATCTACTACTCCTGCAAGGCTGGATCTGAAGAAAAAAGTGGTAGGATGAATCCTCCAGTGGTTTCCTAGCTGAATGCTAGAAACAACCTCTTGAAGATGGCACCACTACCTAATAAGGAATGAAGAACAATCCTCTTCCAAGAGCTACTCAATGGAAAGAGGCGGGATTCCCGCTCGGGAACACCTTGTGCTAAACAACACTGCAAACTCTGCTAAACATCCCAAGTCTGCATAGAAATGTCCTAAGACAAATCTAGATCTAAACAGATCACGAAATGAATAATCCAAATCATGCCTTCCATTGTGCCTTCACCTTCCATGCCTAGGCCCACTCCAAAACTGCGTTGTACATGTGGAAAAAGTCTCCAGGTTTGACTGTGCTGTAGCTTCATGTCCTCCATCATGTTCACATGGGGTGATCACCCTCTCCATCATATGTGCATTAAATGCACCACTTCCTCCACTATCTTATCATAAGTGCTCCATGATCTTCTTTGAATGCACCATGATCTCAATTTACCTTATCAAATATCCTCATGATTTTATATTTAAGATCCATGATCTTATTTGAATGTTTCATCCTCCATAATCTATCTCATAAATGAGACATGATCTCCATTAATGGAGCTGCTCCACTACTCCATGATTTTAGATCTAGATCTAAAATATCCACATGCACACATTAAAAGTGGATTTTATTCATCTTTGAGGATTGTGGGCCCCTCCACCCTCTTATTTACTTAATTAATTAAGTTTATTAACGACTCTAATATTCCAAATATGATGTGAAAATTTGGGAATTTTACAGTTGCTACAAAGAGTGCATGCATGATTAGTACGCAATGCTTTTCCTTTATCTATGGTGGTAGGTTCATTTTTATAGGAACGCGGCGTCGCGATGTCTATCTTAGAGCCAAGGAGTGGTTTTATTTCATCCATATCTAGGCATATATGGGTAGGGTGATCTATTACGTCGCATATGGCATAGACTGGTGATTCTCGTTGTACGGTGGGATTCTCCATCTTCTTTCATATTTTTCGGTTTTCTTAATCGTGATCACTGGTTTTGCAATGGAGATTCCCTTTCCAGGGGTGGTTTTGATCATTTCTTGAACTGGTGGGGCCTCCTCATGACTGAGGGGCTTTAACACTGTAGAAGTGATGTGTGTGGCTCCTGTCCCTGTAGGGGAGATGAGATACCAAACGGGTATAACAAACAATATGTTTGGTAACACCATTGTTTCCAAAGCATGATGGGAGACAAAACCAGTTGGGGGGGTAGAGGAAAGGGTTTTGGGAAGCAGCGTAGGCTAGAGAGGCTGTCGTGGCTAACGAATCAGTGTCATTACTGCTTGTATCCATGTCCTGCTAAATTCGGCGTTTGATGTGGAAATCTTGCACAATGGAGCCTCTGTGACATCAGGTGATGACTCAAGTATAATGGGAGGATCTCCTAGGAATGATCCTAGAACGGACGACGGTTTGAACTAGTCAGGGCCATATTCTTGGTACCATGAAAGTGCATTTTAGGATGTATCTACATAAGGTAGAATTACATCAGTGTTTGTTAGGGGTTGCTTCTCGCTATGCGTCAATTTTCCTACAGTAATGATGCGGCCCTCATGGGGGAACATCATAATACAGAAGACAGAGGAGGCTATGGTTGACATGGTGTACATATAACTCCACCCAAGGAGTATATTGTAGTCTAAGTGAGCATCCAAGACTTCAATGTCTATGTGGATTGTCTTTCCGGCTAAGAAGACTGGGACATTTTGGTAGAGGCCGACTGGGGTTGAAGGACGACTGTCATATGCTCTAAGCGTGATGACTGAGGGTTTTAGTTCAGGAGACCCTGGCTTATGCCAAACATTTTCTGACATGATGCATGTGGATGCACCTTTGTCAATCACACATTAGTGAATGGTGATGTTCTAGACCGACACTGGTATCTGGAAGGCGACCATCGATGGAAGCATGGGTCTGGCTTTGTCTAAGTCAAAATCCATTAGGCGCGTATCGGAAGGGTCAATAGCACCTAACACAGAAAGTAAGGCTTTTCGCTATTTTGGGCATGACTGCAATACTTCCAAAGGTGACATAGTAGCGGGAGATTGTGCTAAATCATCCATGATACTATAATTATGGGCCACTTTGGAGTAGTTTCCCACTCACCTATTGGGTCCATTTTACATCCTTGGAAATGTTTTGATAGGCGTCTTTGAAATGGTCAAAGGTGCAGTCGGTGCACTGGTACTTGCCCATGACATGTTGGTGTCTTGTGGGGTGTCGTAATTGCAATTCCATGTTTGGAAAAACATCTCTTCACCAGTCATGTATATTTCATGGCTACTTTTCCTGGAGTCATATGGATTTTGTTGCTGAGTGCTAACCATCCCTTGATGGGGCAAAGGTTCCTACATCATAACTATTTATTGGGAAGATCCTCCTTGTCCTTGGTTACTCTGTAGCTTCTTCAGCTCGGGGATATCGGGACAGTGTGAGTATAGTGGTGGTACTCACCACATATAAAAAAAGAATGGTTTGTTTGAAGAGGTGGCCTTTTGCTTTGTCATTGGGCATTTCTTGGATCCTGGCTCTAATTCTAGTTGGAGTTGCCTCTAGCCTGGGATCACGGCGGGTGTTGTTTGTTGTTTCCCCTTGTCCAGGATTCCCTTTTGGCTTTCCTTTTTGTTTTTTCTTCACCACGTTAAGAGGGTAGTTCTCCTAGTTATATTGGTGTGGCTAGTTTTGGGAAGGCTGCACAAATTTCACCTATGCATTGGTCTGCCTAGGTGGGTCTTGTGCTGGGGATTGAGCATAATGTGGTCCCTAGTTTGCACCTGGTTGTTGGAGGGGAGCTCTTCCATCAGTGTTTATCTCTGCATACTGGGTCCCCTGAGGCGGAGGATAGGGTCCTCCACGGTGATACGCTTGCGCCCTATTGGTCAAATTTTGCTAAGGCAGATGATGAATTTGAAAACTGGGTTAAGGTATGTTCTGGGTATAACTGTACGTGTAACCGGGGTTTTAACTAATGCTGCCTAAGTAACCTTGGGTGAATGACCCAATTAGTCGTTTGCAGAGTTTGACACACCTGGAAATTCTTGATAAGTTTGTAGGCGCGGGGCGTTGGGCAGGATATTGTAAATTTATCTTGACTGCATATAAATTAGCTCAAGCTGTTGGGCTTTGCTGATAGCCTCCTCTTCGGATATGGGAATTTTTTGTTCCACATCCTTTGAAATCTCTGCAGTGAGAGTTTTCAGGAAAAAATCTAAAAGAAACTGATCATCAAATTTTGCTTTACATAAACTATGACGCCGCCTCCATTCATGGAGAAGGTCTGAGATATGGACAACAGGGGTTTGTCTGAAATGTGTCAGTAATTCAATTCGGGAATCATGGTGAATGTGTAACTGAAAATATGTTAGGAACGTGGTGGTGAGGGCACAAAAGGTTCCATGTGAAGCAAAGGGTTGCTCCATGTACCACTTCTCTGCTACTCCTGTCGGAGTGCGTTGAAATAGTCTCAATCGAATAATGTCGTCAATGATACTTTTCGATGAGCACCACAGGTGGAAGGTCATGACATGATTACCTCGGTCTTCTGCTTACTTTCCTTCGAATTTTGGAATATCCGAAGGGAGATTCGCGGGCATGGGAGGCCATGTAGGGTTGTGTGTGATGGGGTCATTCGTCAGCTTGATTAAATCAGGTATATTCAACAAAGCTAAGAAAGGTGACTACAACATACCTTGCTATGTATTGGGCTGGCTTCCCGAATGAGTCGCACTCCTCTACCTTCTAGGGGCTGTGGGAGGAGTGGTGTGTGGTGTGGTGTTGGGAGACCGACCAGGGTTCCCAACTATGGCTACCCCAATAAAGGAAAAACCAATAATGGTGGTAGTGTTCCGTATTTGACGCCTAAAGGGTGAAAGACCTGGAACCCCTCCCGGTAATGGGGGGAGGTCCAAAAGATGCCTAGATCGACGAGGTCTCGATGGGTCCGTTCTGGTATCGACCAGGTCATGTTTTGGAAAAATTTGAGAGGATATAGTCTATGATCAAAGAATAATTGTGGTCACATACATAAAAGAAAGTGAAAAAAAAATAAATTTTCCCTTTAAATTAATTCTATGTGATCAAGAAATTAAAAAAAGTGGTTTTTTTTTAATTTCTGTATGATACTCAAAATCATAGAAGACCTATTCATCCTCACACACTCAAATGTAACTGGGCCTTGAGAATATATCTTGCGAGTGTTGGCACAACGCCCCGTAAGAGCTGGCAACGCCCTCAGTCAGCTGAAGAAAATCCACCAAGGTAAGGGTAGAGGGTCTGGCGCTTGCCTGCACCATCACCTATAGGGAAAGGATGCCCTATATTTGGCAACTAAGTACCACCATCCCACGTGAGAATTCGAGTCTTGGGCTTCTTGGTAAGTCAGCTAACAGTATTGAGTATCAGTTGGGCCAGGTAGCCCCAACAGATACCGCACGCACTACGCCTAAGCCTAACCCCCTTTGAAACGGGTCTCTGTTGTGCTTAGGTTTTCTTTTCCATGGGATGATAGGTGGATTTAAAGTTACCTATGCAATCAAATTCTATGTTTCAAGATGAAGAATGATCAAGGAAACTTATTGGATGCCTACCCCCTTGATCCTAACTTAAACTATAAATTCTTTTGTGGCCCCTGTGGGGAGAATTTAGTGAGTTTGGTTAAGTTAGCTTAGGTGTCTTTGCTTTGCTTAGTGGGTGGATGTGTGTGAGGAAAAAGTGGACTATCACATAGTTTGAATGTGTGGGTATGCGATGATCCTTTTCAATATCCCCTATTCAACTATGTTTTATTGTTCCTTGCTTAAAATAAAAACATGTGCAGATATGGGCCGCTTTCTATTTTTCTTAGTTAATCTATGTGATTAACTAAAGGAAGATGGTGAGTTGTGAATAGAGAGTGTTCATATGCTTACCTAGGATAACTGGAGGGTGCAAAGGTAGCATAGATTACTTGCTCTTCTATCGACAATTCAGTCCTAGTCCCAAATTCCTAGTGCAAAAATTGAACTAAACTAATAACTTTTACACTAGAAAAAAGAGAAACTAGATAAACATGTGTGGACTTGGGCCACTTACTTTGGCTAGTTATCTAGGTGTGTTGGTACCTAAATTTTCAAAACACAATTTTTTTTAGAGTGCAAGTGAATTTTCCCCCTACTTAAACTATGTGTGAACTTTACAAAAATCAACTTGAAATGAAACTGACACTAAGCCTATAAAAAGCATCTAAGAGTGAGCTTTAGCAAGGTGTGGGGTACCTCAACCAGTGCTGGAAGGTGTATTAGGGGATGCCAAGAACTTTACAAGAAGGAAAGATAGAAATATGGGAGAATTTTCTCTTTCTATCTTTTGCGCACAAAAGGCTGAAACATGTGCGATGTCTGCGCATGGGTCAGCTCTGAAAGCCCGCCCTGGGTGCATCTGTGGGATGGAAAAGTGCACAAAGTCCTGCAAAAGTAATTTTTTGGAATTTTTCTACTTCAGTCTGTCACTTGGGATGAACTAGGGACTGCAAGAGAAAAAAGGGGGAAATTCAGCTCCACTCCACAGCATAGATAGGGGTCTCTGCAAAAAGTTACAACCACATAAACTTGGTAATAAATGTTAGTGGAGTCACCAATCCTGTGTTAGTGTGTTTGGTGCATGCATGTACGAAATCATACCAACTTAAGGGGTGTGTTTTACCCACTTAAGTTATTGGTCACAGGCAGAAAAAGAAGTGGAGTCAAGCAAGTTAGTGGAACAAGCTAGAAACATAAACATACTAGATAGAGAAATAGCATGCATATACAGACTAAAACTAAAATAAAACTAAAAAAAATAAAAAAAAGCTCTGAATAGAGTCAAAAAACTGCAATAATCCAAACGGTGGCTCTTCAGCCCATCTTATTGAGTGCTGGTAGGAAATGAGGATGAAACTTTAACCCTCTTGCCAAAGGGCCGCCTAGAACATGGGTTCTAAGTCCAGATGCAAGGATGTTTTTACTCCCAAGATTGCCTCGGGAAAAGTCTCCCTTTCTCTATTATGGTTGACTGAACTTGTTGGATGGCCAACAATTGATTCCCCTCTATCTTCAACTCCAGATCACACACTTTTTGTATTGCTTGGGAAATTCTGGCATGCATAACAATGTGTTCACTAGTTCTTCATCTCATGGTGGCCTTATATAGGAGAATTCAAATCCTCCTTCCCTCTGTTGGTGCATTGTGGATGGTGACCCAAGAGAGGGGGATGATTCCTTTGTGAGCCAAAAATATTCCATTGTGTGCTTGCTTGATGTCTACGGAGGCTTTGGTGGCTGTCCTTAGGTAGCTTCAACTAAGGAATCACTGTCCTGGAGTGTTCTTTTTGTGGTCCTGGAAAGTGACTTTCGCCACTCCTAGGATTGCGTGCATTTCGGGTCATAAGGCGAGCAAAGGAACTCTTCACGAAGGATTATGTACGCAAAAACATTTATGACTTGCTCAGATTTGATTTTTCCTCAGACCTTAGAGATTTTTAAATATTTTCCAGATTCTGTAATGTCTTCCAACCCTGTAAATCCTTCTGCTTGACATTAAATAATGTCGTCTTCTACTTGTATGATTTTCCAGTGTTAACAATAGGATTAGAAGCATATTTTTAGTACAGTAGGAAACAAAGATCTGTTTCACTCAGTTCAGCAAAGGCAGAGTACATGGTGGCTAGTCAAGCAGCATGTGAGGCCATCTATACGTGGAAGATACTTGTTGGTTTGTTTGGTCAACAGATGGATCTGATGATGATACATTGTGATGACCATATTTGCATCAAACTCTTATTTAATCCAATATTCCATGACAGGTCCAAGCATATAGCTATCTAGTATCACCATCTCAGAGATTGTGTTCAAAGGAGGATCGTGTCATTAGAGTACATTCCCACAGAGGAAAAATATGTAGACATCTTGACGAAGGTGCTGGAAAAAAGGAAATTTGAATTCCATAGAGACATGACCGGGGTAGCGGATAATCCCTTTCTTGTTGAGAGGGAGTGTTTAAATGGCACATAGAAAAATCACCCAAAAGCAGGGCTTATAATTTAAGTTTCCCTTAATTAAATTGGAAGAGAAATTGTAATTTCATCTCATAACAACTTGTATTAGTTAACTAAGTCATAATTACTGAATTAGCTTAGGAGATTTGAGTTGAGGGTCAGAGAGGATGCATGTAGAATGATTCCATGATTTAAGGGGATCCAACTGCAGTTATGCATGAGTTGTAATTAGTTAAATCAAGAAATTGAGATAAAATTAGTTTAACTAGTTCTAACTGAGTGATGAGATAGATATAGGTATAGTGAGTTAAATCTGATTTAACTCACAATGAATGATCAATCAGTTAACTGATAATTAACTATAAATAGTTGTTGCATGTCAGTTCTGAGGAAGACCCAGTTAAGGCAGAGGCTAAAGGGAAGATAACTATCAATTGTATAATTAAAAAATTGTACAGATCAGTTATAGAGTTAGTTGGAGGCCTAGGAAGGATTGCACAATTATTCCAAAGGATTTTCATATTTAACAGGGCCTTAATTTCTTAAGGAATGCATGAGAAAGGCAGGATGAGCAGAGGTAGAGAATTTTCTAAGTATTTTTATGATTTTTCCTAGATCAATGTGAGACAATTGGTAGAGTGTAGGAGTTCTCTTGTGAGAGAAAGCATTGTATTGTTTCATGATCCTTGAATTTATAAAATATATAGATAGTGGGGTTTTAGGTAGTGTTCTTTCCCCAGATACATCTTGTGGTGTGCGATTGATTTTCTCTTTCTCTGACTTGTTTATGTGATTGTGTGATTGTGTTTTGTTTCCAAAAATTGTAGAAGGGATTAAATATCTTGTTTTAGTACATTATAAGATCAGATTGAATCTAGTGGTTATATTTTCTACATAAGCTAATTTCCATATACAACACAACATTGGGATAATTCAGTGTCCTAAAATGATTAGGATTGCACATGGCACATCTAAGAAACAACCTATGGATCTTCCAAAGAGAAGGAAAATTCTTAGGAAGGACATCATCGAACACATATGATGCCATAGGGAATCCTTTTTATTGTCTTTCTAACCCCGCTCCTTGTAATTTTTGTTGTTAGACTAGTTTTCATTTCAGCATTCTATTTCGTAGGTAAATTTCTATTTTTTTTCTTTAGATTATATTTTAATTTCATGTTAGTAGAGCTTCTATTTCATGTACTTAATGTTATTTGATTATTTTAGGATTATATTTGGATAGACACTACTTATATGAACTTGTGTGTTGCTTTGGTGTAGATTCTAGATTCTCACATTCCTTCGATGAAGCAACGTGTCCCCAAGTAGAGCGAGATATTGACCACTCTGTGTCAATTACCCTATAGCAGTTGTAACATACACCTTCCCTCACATCTACCGAAGTAACTGGCCAATCAGGGTAAACATGAGTTGGGGGACTTTAAGAGCAAACTAAACCTCCTTTGGGACATTAAGGAAGTGGAATCGACACAGAGAACTATAACACATACCCCCTGTACCTGCTATAGGACTCCTAGAGGCTATCCGAGTCATCAAGATGACTTTTCCCTAGGTCCCACTAACATTTATTGAAGAAAACCCCCATATGCTCCCTTGATATTGGAAAGGGTGCATCTGGGAAGCTCTAGACACACCTACAAAATGGGTGTGCGTGCATCTAGGGACTCAATTTCCCATTCGTGTATGCATCTGTGGGATTTAAGGCATTTTTAAAGCCCATAATACCAAATGTTGCCCAGAAATTCTTGTAGCTTTCATAAATCATTAAACACATGAAAACGATGCGAAATAACCAAAAAATGACTCCAAGACTAGGCATGACCATCCCCAACCGGGACTAACATTTTTTCAAACACTTGCATGAATGAAATTTACAAGTCTAAGATAGAATACAAAGAATGAATGACTGAAAAGTCTTATGAGACATTACAAGAAGGACCACCACCCTCCTCCTTGAACAAATATGACATCGAATAGGTCTTGCATCCATTATTTTAACAATTACGAGTAACTACATGAAATAACCATGAAATAAACCAAACATTTAAACATGCCTATAACCAACATAAAACCATGGAAATAACAATGAGATAAAAACCATTAAACCCACACATTAATAAGTACAAAATCAAGATAAATTAGCTTTAATGAATCATAGGAAATAAGCGACCAGGTTCAGGACTTCCACATAGGACCTGACCATAGACATGGTTGAGCCAAATATCTCTTCATCCAATCACCCCCATGCCATATTCCAAGCAAGAATGTGGGATCTCATAGATAAAACAATACATAAAAAAATGAATGGAATCCAGAGGTTAAACCACCTCCACCCTCCATACCGTGATCACACTACCTCCACCCTCCATATCGTGATCACACCAAGACCAGTTCTCTGATCACAAAACGGAACCAAACTTTGAATGCCATCCAGAATCCATCACTATCCTTGAGGAATTTCCTATCGCATTATCTCTCATGATTTACCGCAATCCAATCTTGGATCACTAGGTCCTAAACTGAGACACCTCCCTCAGGATTTATCATGGATCCTACCAAAACCGATCAAGGGATTCCAAGGCCTTTGGGAATGAACCCGAGACCACCTCCACCCCGGATTCCAAAATACATCTGGAAATTCCAAATATCAAAACCAAGATCAAAATACAAACACACTATGGCATCTAGAAAAAGGAAAGGAAAGGTTGAAACCACTATCAAAAGCTGGAAAAAAATGCCACCAAAAACAAGAGAACCAGATACCAACATGCATAAGTCATGCATATCCAACCCAACTAGGAATCACACATGCAATATTTTACCAGCAAGTATTCATGTTGAAGATACTAGATATTTCTCTTCCTTTTTTGATCTTTGCTTTCCTTTCCTTTCCTTGTCCTTCCTTTGCTTTCTTTCCTACTCCTTGGCACAATGTTGAATTGCTCCAAGAAAACTCTAAGTGTCTAAGAGAGAGAGAGAGAGAGAGAGAAAGAGAGAGAGAGAGAGAGAGAGAGAGAGAGAAATATAATAACGAGATAGATCCAAAACTGAACTGAAAAAAGGTTACCAACTGATCCTTAGAAGCCTTTTATTAATGAGGGCTCTATTTTTTTCATTTTCCATTATTTTCCTTCATTTTCGTCCTCACATGCAACCTGTGACCTTTTACCTTCCTTTTCTCCTAATTTCCTTTATTTTCATAAATAGAAGTCCCAAAGATACTTTTTTCCTCTTTAATGCCTTTTTCACTTCCTTTTCCAATTTCCTTAGCCATAACCACATCCATTTATGCCCACTAGGATATATTTTCCCAAAATTTAGCTTGTAATACATGTCCCTTAATCGTCGTCTACTTTTTTCCTTTATTAACTTTTATTACATGAAATTTTTCCCGGGTCTATTATAGAACCCTCCCCCTTGGGGAGAATTTTCCTTGGTGTTAAACCACACCCACACCTAAGAAAAACCATTGAAAATAAAACATACTTCTCATGGAGCTTTATAACTTATCTCAATGTAGTATTTACAATGAGTAACCTTCCCAAAATAAAAAGCCATGATAACATGACCATATAACATCCATACTTCTTAGTGCATATTTATAACCTAGCTATTGGAAGTATTTAAATCAATATACATATGTACATATACTAAAAATATCACCAAATCATATGCCAAACATATACCAAACACCAAACCAAAACTGCTTTGCCTCAACCAGAAAACAATGAAGGATACATGGCCCGTGTATGATTTGTCATCTCCCATGTAACTCCATTGGGCCCAAATGCCTTCCACTGCACTTTAACATACTTTATCACTCGATTAATGAGCATTAGATTCTTCCACTAGAATATGCACTGAAGTTCTCACTAGAATTATCCTTGCTCCACTTGTAATACAAATCAATCAATAACATGACCAACATCTTTTATATACCTTTTTAAGTAATGAAACATGAAAAACATCATGGAATCTCACTATTGGAGGAAGTGAAAGTCAATAGGTCACTAGTCCAATCCTCTCAAGGATCTCAAAAGGCTTGCAACACCATGGTTCCAACTTGGTACATGATCCGATCCTTAAGGAGCTCTTCTTCGGCTTGATGCACAAATACACATGCTCCCCAACCTAAAACTCCTTGAATACCTTCTTTTGGTCTTCATAACTGTTATGTGTTTCCTCTGATACCTTTAGATTCTTCTTTATAACCTAGATTTCCTATTCCTTGTCTGCCAACATGTCCATTCCAATCAACACCGTGTTAACTAGATCACTCCAACTAATGGGAGTATTACAAAGCCGCCCACAGTGCCTCAAAGGGACTCATACCTAATGAATCCTGATACCCATTTTTATATGAAATCTCAACCAATGGTAGATACTCTTCCCACTTCCACTGTTTATTCATCACATACATCCTCAACATTTCCTCCAAGATCTTGTGGACCCTCTCAGTCTGTCCATCATTGTGCGGATGATAAGTTGTGATGAAGGCCAACTCAATGCCTAAACCTACAAATAATTCCTACCAAAACTTGGAAGTGAACTTTTCATCCCTGTCTAACACAATATTATTTGGAATACCATGCAATTTGACTATGTCTCTAATGAACACTTGTGCTACATATCTAGTTGAATATGTAGTCTTCACTGAATGAAGCTTGCAACCTTTGTCAATTTTTCCACAACAACCATGATAGAATCATGTTGTCTCATTATCCTCTGAAAACCTTTAATAAATTACATGGAAATGACCTCCCATTTCCATTTCGGAATTGCAATAGGCTCTAGTAAACCACATGGATGCCTACACTCTACCTTCACTTACTGACAATATAAACACTTAGCCACGAAATCTGCTATATCCCTCCTCAAATTCAACGAATAATCGAATACCTTAATTGCAGGCAGTGTCTTATGATATCCTAAGTGACTTGAAAGTGGTTTCACATGAAATTCCGTCAAGATCATCTTCTTGAGCTCACTTTTTTTTGGAACATATATCTTGTCCCTAAATCTGACCAATCCATCTGTTGTAAGACAATAGTCCACATCTTGTACAACTATACCTGTACCTGTACTACTACATGTACTTATACTTGTACCTATATCTACGACTATCTATGCCTAAGCTCCATATATCTGACATCTTGCTGACCTTCCTAGAAGATCCTATCCTATAAATATGTCCAATAGGAGCTCATAGCTGCAATGTTGTTTACCTGTATCTGCCTGCTAAGAGCATCTTCAACCATGTTCTCTTTACCTTTTATGTACTTGATCTGAAATTCAAACTTGTTGATCATAGCCAACCATCTAGTTTTCCTGGAATTCAAATTTGGTTGGTCAAACAAGTACCTCAACCCACTTTGATCACTCATTAGTACAAACCTCCTGCAAAGAAGATAGTGCCTCCACATCTTCAATGCATGTATGATCGCTGCTAGCTCAAGATCATGCGTCAGATAGTTTTGCTCATGTTCATTTAGTTTTTGTGACTCGTAGTGTACCACCTTTCCATCCTACATAAAGACTCCACCAAGACCTCTTTTGCAAGAATTTTTACATACTATAAAATATTTTTATGAAGCTATGATATTTAACACTAGAGCATGTGTCAATAATATCTTAAGCTATTCAAAACTAGCCTCACACCCCTCTATCCATTCAAACTTCTTACCTTTCCTCCGAAATGATGTAACCAGATAAGCAATCTGTGAGAATTTCATAATGAACCTCCTATAATAGCCTACCAATCCCATGAAAGATATCACCTCATCTACATTTCTAGGAGATTCCCACTCCATGATGGGTCTTACCTTTTCTAGGTCCTTCTCTATACCCTCCTTGGAGACAACATGTCCCAAGTAATGTACCTTAGTCTAAAATAAACTACATTTACTAAGATTAGCATAAAAATAATGCTCTCTCAACAATCTCAACACTATTTCCAAATCCTCAACATGCTCTTCCTCATTTTTCGAATATACCAATATGTCATCGATAAAAAAAATCACAAAATTTTCCAAATAAGGAAACAAGAAACTATTCATAAAAAACATAATATAGATGGAGCATTAGTCAAACCACATGGAACTACAAAAAAATCATAATTCCCATACCTGGTCTGAAAGGTTGTCTTGTAGATGTCCTCCTCTTTTATGAATACCTGATGATATCTTGATCTCAAGTCATTCTTAGAGAACATTTCTGCTCTCTTCAGTTGATCATACAAATCATCAATCCTTAGTAATGGGTACCTATTCTTGATGGTCACTTTGTTCAATTTCCTGTAATCAATACATAATCTGAAAGTTCCATCCTTCTTCTTCATGAAAAACACTGGTGTGCCCCAAGGCGATAAACTTGGCCTAATGTACCCCTTATCAAGCATCTCTTTTAGTTTCAACTTTAACTCTACCAACTCAAGTTTACTCATATTGTAAGGTACATTTGATGCTAGTGGTGCCCCTGGTACTAACTCAATACAAAAAACTACCTCCCTATGAGGTGGAAACTCTAAAATATTTGCTGGAAACACATCCGAAAACTGTTGTAGAACTGGATACTTACTCAAAACATCTGCATCCTCAGCTTCCTTACCCTTGTCACTAGAGATATGAACCGCAAATAGAGAAAACCCTTTCTTGTGATTGCGTTTGGCTTGAATAGCTACCACCATCCTAATTGATGTGGCTTTCTTCATTTCCTGTAAGACTCTTGGTTCCCCATTGTCATCCAATCACTCAGTGGATTTTTCATAACAATCAACATTGGTCCTATGAAGGTATAGCCAATCCATAACCAATAGCATACTTTATGATCCCAATGGAAATATGTTCAAGTGTGTTGTTGTAGGCATACCATTTAACTCAAATGCACAAGATCTTACCCAATGGTTAACTCTTTTCTTTGTACTTGTAGCCAACTATACTAACCAAGACTTTGCATGCATTTATTTTCTCAAACCACACTTATCCACCAGGTCAGGATTAATATAACTATAACCAAATTAAGGATCAATCAAAATAGAAACAACTTGATCACAAAGATTACCATCCATCTCAATGATATAAGCCTCATGACATGTCTTCCTGTCGCCCACAATTGCATAAATTTGACGAATTATATGAACAACATCCCCAACTTTCTATGCCTCCTATGAATTATAGATGTGGGGATTACCACCCTGATACTGTGAAAAAACCCTCTTATGATGATCCTTGCCACATATCCAACACTGCAATGGTGCTCTACCATCCCCTCTAGTCTACTACTATCGAGGTCCCTTCCCAATTGTATTGAACTTCTTGCAAGAAACCACATTTTCTTTCTCACCTGCATCTTGCAGTCTTTCCTTCTTTGGTGGCCATCTTCCTTTATCTTTCTCATTTCCTTTCAAATAAAGTTTAGGTTAAACTTTACATTTTGAATTCTCATAACATTTCTTCAACTTTCGACTGGCATCCTCTAATTATCTAGGCCCATCGAACTCAATATCGTATTTGTATGCTACTAGAAACCCATTGATGAATCTTTGAACCTTAGCCTTCTCCTCCTTGAGGTACGAGGCATTTTGCAACAACTCCAAAAACCTGCTAGTATACTCATCATCTATCATGTAACCCATCTGCAACTCATAAAATTCCTTATCTCTAGCATCATAGTACCTATTTGAGAAATAATTCTTCCGAAATAGCCTCTCGAACTCACTCCAAGTCAGTATCTCCTCATAAACACCCCTGGAATTCTTCACATCTTCCCACCAAATATATTCTTTACCTTTGAGACTGAATGTAGCTATTTTTTATTTCATGTTTTTTAATATTCATGCAACCTGAAGAAGTTCCTAAAAAGGTAGGTGGATTTTATTTCTTAAACTTATCTGAAAAATATCCTCTTTCATTGCTATTTTAAGGATGATAACGATGATGATCATGATTCCTATCAGAATCAGAACTAGAATGGTACCTATGTCTGTCACCTCTCCTATCTGAAGTGTCCAAGAATTTTCTATCTCTAATTGTGTCATCTTTACTCGACTAGTAACCACCAGGAGACCTACTTCCATATGTCCCATTATTTCCATCAACCTGTCCATAACTGATCCGAAGTGGCCCCTTTTGCTGCAAATCTGAAAAACTCTGAAGGATTTCCGCATTCACTTATGCTTGTATTTCTTGTGCCTGTATGATTTTGTCATTTTCCGTCTTACAACTCCTTATCACTTCCTTCAAATTTCTTAGTGTATCTACTAAATCATATGAGTTCCCAACACCATGTTGCTTATCGGATTCATAAGGAGAATATTTGTAGTCTACCATCTTTCTATCCATATTTGATTTCTTCTTGCAAGGAATCTAATTTAAACTTAAACCAAATCACAATACACCATTGTAGCTTAGCATAATTAGGGGAGGATATTTCCTTTGCAAGACGAGCCAATGAGCGTAATACATGTATAAACATAATCATGACAACATATATACTTTTAACACAAGGTATATTAGTGCATAAAATTCATTCTAGTTAGAGTCTAGTCATTAATGCACGACCATTTCAACTACACACGATGACCCCATGATGAAAACCTAAATCGTGCCATTGTACACTCGACAACATATAAGCACCTGACATGTATAACTAGTCATTTGCTCATGACAACACATTTACAACAACACCATCATCCCTTCCATGGCGACATCACTGCCACCATGACCAACACCATGCAGATGCAAAAAGTACATAATCCATAACATGAGAAACACATACATGATGACGAAACTATTGACAACATAATAATCTTCCCAAGGAGATCACAACCAAGTTTTGAAATCACCTATAACACACACCTCCCCTCACATCTACCCAAGTAACTAGTCAATCGAGGTAAACATGAGATGAGGGTAGTTAAGATCAGATTCATCTTCCTTGGTGACATTAAGGAAGTGGAATCGATATGGAAAACCATAAAATAGGCCCACTTCGCCTACTACAAGACCCCCAGAGGCTATCCTAGTAATCAGGCTTAATTTTTTTGGAAATGTTGTCATTGATGGAAAAGGAGCACAAAGGAGCAGCAACTGAACCAGCAATAAGGCAAAGTAGAAGACAATGAACAGAGGTAGCAGAGGCAGAAAAAATAGAATCAAGGAGAAACATCAGTCAACGAGCAGAGGAAGCAGTGAATTGAAGCACAGACAAGCAGTGAATTGAAGCACATACCTGTTGAGGGTTACATAGAGATGTAGGAGAGATCTACAAAGAATAGGTTGAAGAAGGGCCAATTGATCAAAAATTTGTCAAGTTAATTTTTGTGTGAGAATGTTTGAATCCCAGTGTTTATTGTATGAGTGGCTTGCACTTTAGAAGCCAGTGTAAGATAATTGTGTGATAAAACCCTGTGTTATAGTAATGTCAGTATGTTGATTCATTGTGAGAAAAAACATAAAGGTTGCCCATATAACATGATGAGAGTTCCTGGTTGGAACCACGAAGGTGGATGATTTAGTTGATAATGGAAATCTAAGGCTGAAGGGGTCGAAGGCATGTTTGGCTTTGTGGTGAGATCGAGCCCTGACATGAAATTAAAAATGCAGAGATGAATGAAGCCTGCGCGGAATGATGCTTTAGTGGCAAAGCGATGAAGGAAACAGAATAAAAGGTGGAGCTATGTATCAAAGGGAGAAGAACCGAAACAAGAAGTTATAAATCAAATAAATGAAATGTTGATAGTACGTGGGATGGAACCATGTGCAAACCAGAACCGTGAAGGAATAGTGAAACTGGGTTGGAGACCTAATACCGGCAGTATTGTGTGAATTAAAAGTGGTAAATAGATTTGGTAAAAAAAAAACGCAATGTGCATATTTGTGTGACACGTAAGGCACAGGTGGTTTCAAGAAACCCCGAATTTCGTGTGATTTTGGAGGATTATGCAGCGAGCGTCTAAGTTGCGCGATATTGTGTGTTGTCCGTTGGATCATCGGAGTCGATGCGATAAAATGTTAGCCGTTTGATGCAAGAGATGTGTTAATGGAGGTGGGCCCCTGGATTGTGTATATGTTAAAATATGTATCGGGTTTGATATTCATTGCAATGTTGGATATATATTAAATTTTAGTGCACATATAGAAATGGGTTATGTGTGGATTATTTATTTGTTGCAAGTTAATACGTTACGATATGCCGAGGGTTAAAGCCATGGTTGAAGAGAGACTTAGGCTTATATATGTTTATGTTCAAAGGGTGTTGTCAGTTGGGAATGTACTAAATGTGCAGAGTTTATCAACCACATGTGGGCTCCATGGAATGGCTCTGTGTTAAAAAATTCCGCTTTGGGTTTAATTATCAGTTGACAGATGATTGATGACTAAGGTTCGAATAAAGAACATGGCTAAGGCTATACTGTGAAACGAAAGCATTAATCAAACTATGGAACCTGAGAGGTTATATATATATATATATATATATATATATATATATATATATATATATATATATATATATATATATATATATTGTGCCGGGACTTATGTCTAAGTCCAAGACTTAATATAATGTTGACAGAAGATCTTATACATATAGTGTGGGACCCCCTACATAAATTCCGAGAATCACACTTAGCTGGAGGACACACTAAAGATCGAGGCGAAGATCCATGGAAATATATATATATATATATATATATATATATATATATATATATATATATATATATATATATATATATATATATATGCATCGCTTTATATAAGTGTAGTGCCTTTTAAACAAAGAGTCAAAGTATACATATATATACATATATGTGAAGTACTCTATAGCTCGGGCCTAATACAACGAAAGTCTTATACTGTGTGACCCTCACCAATCGCATCGGAGAAAACTTGGCAGCAGATCATGTTAACAAAAATTGCGATTGCGATTGAGTTCCGGACTCGATATAGTTTAAACGACGTTTCATATATGTTTGAGTTCCGGTATCTAAGTAAACAGTGTTATATCGCATCGGAGCGATTCATCGCATCAGCATTTCAACGTGAACAATGGTTGATCGCATCAGAGAAAGAGTAGAGCATCAGAACATCTCAATGGAAGTCACGATTGCGATTAATTGCAATCGGAAATATTTGAAAGGTGATACATCGCATTGGCATTTCAAATTGAACAGTGACTGATCACATCGGAGAAGGAGCAGAGCATCAAAAAATTTAAATGGAAATTGTGATTGCGATCAATCGCAATCGGAAGCAGTCGAGGAGTGACAAGCCCCATTAGAAAGTTCGGCGAAGTGGGCCCTAAAGGGAATTTTATGCATTAAAATGAATCATTATTGTGATATTTCCAAGACGTATCTGAGTCATATAACGCGGAAGTTTGTATGTTAAAACTCTGTATAATTATGCCGAGAGTTAAAATTGTGTTATATATAAAAGGCGCTATTACAGATACATAGCAGTTACACCATGGCAGTGCACATATTATAACTCCTTATTATTACTGTGCTAAGAATTAATTAGCATGATATAAAAAGTGCAGTTACATATGTATGGCATATGGCAGTTACACTGCGACAATGAACAGGAAAACAAACAGAGCCGAAAGGGACAAAACACAGTTATAGGAAATACAAGCGTAGTGAACCAAGAGGCTGAATGAGTGAGTTGGAGCTCTCATTGTAATTAAGTGTAAATGATTTAATTGATTTATATTTTTTGTGATGCATTGGAAAGTCTCTGGAAGAGAAAAAATATCCCACTGTAATGTTAAAATTAGTACCTACAGTTATATTTTTCTGAGTGAGCTGGAAATGAAATGAGAAGGCAGAATACTAAGGGGTATGGCTATTCATTTTGAATTCCTGGTGGAATACAAATGGTCATGAGACAAACTCTATAAATGATATCACTTTGATATGCATAAGAGGTAAGAGAGAGTGAGGTTAGAGAATGCAGAAATGAAGTAGTGAGGCAGAGAAGAAGGAGGAGCTGAGTAGAGAAGAAGGAGGAGCTGACAGAGAATCCGAGAAGATGCAGAGATGATACAGAGCAGATAAGAGAACTGATGGAAAGCAGAAGAGAAGGAACAAAAAAGAGCAGATATCCAAGGTAAATCAACAAGTTTTTTTCTTTTGAAAGAGTAAGGAAGTTTGAGCTTCCCTATCAAGTTGTAGCTTGATAGATGTCAGTTGTAGCTGACTAAGGTAGGAGTCTCCTGTAGGTTGTAGCCTGCAGAAAATAGATGGGAGTTGGTGCTTCCACATCAAGTTTTAGCTTGATAAAATGTCAGTTGTAGCTGACTAAGGTTGGAGCCTCTTGTAGGTTGGTGCCTACATAAAACTGACGAGAGTTGGATCTTCCTTGCAAGTTGTAGCTTGCAGAATTGAGGTAGGAGCCTCCTCAGGGTTGGAGCCTACATAAAATCAGTGGTGAGAGGGAGTTGGAGCTTGCATTTGCATCACAACAATAATAAGATGTGGTTTTCACCCTTTATGGGTTTCCACTTATATATGGTGTCTTTGTGCATGATTTTTATGTGTTGATATGGTTTATCTGTTATGCTTAATACTTGCTGCTCACATATTAAGACTGTTGGTACATTATCTAATCTGCTTATTAATTGCTGCTGACAAATTAAGATTACTCACACATAAAGTTGAACATGAAATGAAGGTGTGAATAAGTTTTAATGAAAAGTTTTAAAAGTACATGAATGTGTTAAATTGATTCACCCCCCCCCCCTCTCTTAGTTTAACTAAGAGTTCAACAATTGGTATCCGAGTCGATTCCTTTGGTGTAAACCTAATAGCTTGAAGGAGATCTGGTTGAGTCATGGACTATCAAAATGTACCTGTGTTAAGTACAACAAACTTTCCTGAATGGAGAGATAAGGTTAAAACAGAGTTAATGGCTTATGAACCCAAGGTATGGAAGCTTTTATGTGATGGTTACTACACAAAATCCCCCACGGTGAAAGAACAAAAGAGGAATTCCAAGGCAAAATGTGTGATATATAACAGTATTCATAACAAGGACCTTGAGTTGATAATGGATTTAACCTCTGCAAAAGAAATATGGGACAGATTGCATTTCATGCATGGAGTAGACACAGAGGACCGCACTGTCAAGAAGGAGAAGAGAATTAAGAAGAAGAAAACTTCATGTCAACAAGAAAATGTTCAATCAAATGAGGTGCCTGCTAGTGTGAATGGAAGTAAGATCCAAGAAGAAATTGCAGCTGAGGAAAAAGCCAAACTTGACACAATCTTGACTGAAATAGAAATATTGAAGAATGAAAACAAAGACCTGAAGACTTTGGTGAAAATATGTGATGAGAAGGAATATGAAGATAGAAAAGAAATTACTGGCCTAAAGACATAGCTTGAAGAAGAAAAGAAAGTAGAAGACACTCTGCTACAACAAATGAGAGAGAAAAGTCAGGAATGTGAAAGATTGGAAGAAGAAGTAGTAAGCCTAAGAAAGAATTTAGAAAAATCCCAAAGAGAACTATTAATGAATACACCTCTAATGAAAAGCACTGGAAAATTGGACAAGATGCTAAATGCTCAAATATCACCTCTCATAAAGGCTGGTATAGGATATGTAGGAGAAACCAGTAAGTCCAAAGCAGAAGATAACAAGAATATCATTTTTGTAAAAGCTGTAAAGGAAAATGAAGCAACTCAGAAGATTCCTAAAGTAGTAGAAGCCAGCAAGAACATGAGTTGCAGAGAAACAAATAGAATCAAGAAGCAACATGAAAGGACAGAGAATGAGAGGATGAAACAGTCAGCTGAAAAAGGCTCATACACTCATGAGGATGAACTAAATAAATTTGGAAGATGTCAAAGAAGGTTCTTTCCTCCTATGAGAAGTATCACCTGTTTCTCCTGCCACAAACCAGGACATGATGCAGCACAATGTAAGACAAAGAGAATCAATGTTGACCAACAAAAGATGCATCAAATGAAAAGAACACCTCAAGAAAGCAAGAGAAAAAGACAATATTTCACCAGGTACACAAATAATTTCCATGGCTATTGTTATGCATGCAATAATTTTGGACATAAACTTGTTGATTGTAAATTATGTTCAAAGAGGGGAACAAAATATTATACTCCAGCTCAAATGTACTTTGATAAAATAAGATGTTATGCATGCCTCAAACTTGGTCACAAAGCAAAGGACTGTAAACTGCCATATACATTAAAGAACTCCAGATAGATGATGAAATCCAATCCAATAAAAAGAAACTACGAATAAAAAAGGAGTACAGACATTATGATGAACCCCAATAGAGTATGGAAGGAAAAGAGAAAAGAGGAGCCTATTATCTCAATAACATAATAAATCTAGCATAGTCTCAGGGGGAGCTTCTCTAGAAAACAAAACAAATATCCAAACATTGACAAATATGAAGCAACATCCCAGAGGGAGAGAAGTTCATAAATAGACCCCATGTAAGCAGTCTGAGAAGAGCTCCATGTAATGATAATATATATGAAATCAGGAAGGAAAAATGAAATTTATCTAACAAATAATTATTGAGGAAGAAGATCACCCCAAGCACACAATAGCCAGCAGGTTGATGGAAGGAGAGAAAACAGCAAGCAGCCATGATAAAGACTCAAAGACTCAAAGACTCCTTTAGCCATGATAAAGGCATCTTCTCCTTCTTGACACTGCAGTCCTCTGCTAGAAATCACCATGTCAAAAGTATTGGAAGTATGAAAGACTAGCCTTTTTAACCTAACAGTTGAAGTTCAAGAGTCTGTTATTGATTTATCACAAGCATACTTTAGCAGAAAGGATTTGCTGGTATTTCACCAATGAAAAGAGATTGATTATTAACATACATACCCCATTATGTCATAAATCAAACGACATGGTTGATAAGTGAGATTGACCAATACATTGAAGGGTTTGTTTTTGAAAGTACACTGTACAAGCAGTAAAGTCATTTGGTCTTTTAGATTCAAAGATATTATCTAATCTCAGAATAAGTTGTAAAATCTGACTAGATTCATTGATCACATTAGTGTTGTAAATGTTGTCATTGATGGCAAAGGAGGCAGCAAAGAGAGAGACAGGCAAAGGAAGCAACGAATACAGAGACAGATCTGCTATCATGGCAAAGGAGGCAACAAAGAGAGAGACAAGCAAAGGAAACAACGAATACAGAGACAGAGATGTTATCATGGAAATGGAGGCAGCAAAGAAGCAAATGAAGGAAGTAAAGGAGATAGGCAGAGGCAGAGGAAGCGAATATAATATAGGCAGAACCATTATTAGAAGCAGAGGCAGAGGCAGAGCCGTTATCACAGCAGTAAAGCCAGAGGCAGAGCGACAGAAGCAGCAGAGGTAGAGACACAGCTATTACTGCAGGTGAATATATATATATATATATATATATATATATATATATATATATATATAACTAAATTTCGAGAATCTCTACCTCAGCCAGAGGATATATGTATACAATTCCAAGAATCATAACCCAAGTGGCAATGTAATGCATAGTTAATATAAATTTCATTCTGGGAATCGTATACTCCCGCGGCAAAGTATTGCGCTTTATATTCAAAGGACCAAAACACACACACACACACACACACACACACACACACACACACATATATATATATATATATATATATATATATATCGCCATATGCAGCGCGAGATCCAAAGAAATGTAGTAATATAAGGTGGGACCCTTCCTAATCGCATCGGAGATTATAAGGGCAGCCGAACAGGTTAAAATAAGAGTTGCGATTGCGATTGGAAGTCCGGATCCAATGCGTATATAAACTACAACTCATACATACCATGAGTTCCAGTGAACAGTGATTATCGCATCAGAGAATATAAGGGTTGCGAATGCAATTGGAAGTCCGGACCCGATGGGTATATAAACCACTACTCATATATATAGCTTGAGTTCCAGTTCTAATCGCATTGACAAATCTTATTGAACAGTGACCAATCACATCGGATTTAAGCAGGGCATCGGAACATGCAACAAAAGGTTTGCGATTGCGATTGGAATTCCGAACCCGACAGGTTTATGAACCATAATTTATATGTGTCAGAAACATATATAAACATAGAATTTGTGATTGCGATTAATCGCATCGCATCAGGTCAATCGCATTGGAGTTAAACAAAGCAGAGGAACATGCAAATAGAAGTTTCTGATTGCGATCAATCGAAATCGGAAATCGTTGGAGGAGAAGCATATCGCATTGGAAAACGTGTCAGGTGGGCCTGAAATGAGTTTTTATATGTTTAAACAGGTTTTATTATATATGCCAAGAATTGATTTAAGTCATACCTAAAAGGGCAGTTTGTATGTTAAACTTATGCCAAGAGCTGAAGTTGGAATATATATATATATATAACGCTGTTGCAATGTGCTGCATGGTCTGTGGGTTATATATATGCCTCGGCTTAATGGGAGGGAAATTATTAATATAAAACAATTGTGATGAACGCATGTTCCTCTTGTGGAACTCGCCACATCAACAAGACACGTACTATGTACAGAGCATTGGAATTTGTCCAGATTTACAGTCAGCTGGTATAAAAAGCTCAGTTACGTGTATGCAGTAGTTACACCACAGCAAAGGACAAAAAATAAAACAGAGCTGAAAGGAGATAAAACACAGTCACAGAAAAGACAAACACAGTCAAAGAAAAGCCAAAAGACTAAATGAGTTGAGCTGGAATTCTCATTGTAATTGGAATGTAAATTTTTTAATCGATTTTTATTATTTGTGATGCATTGGAAAGTCTCCGGAAGAGAGAAAATATCCCACTGTAATATTAAAATAAGCACCTACAGTTATATTTATTGAATGAGCAGATAAAAGGAATGAGAAGACAGAAGCCAAAGAGTCATGACTGTTCACTCCAAATTCTTTGTGAAATACAAATAGTCAGGTGAGGAACTCTATAAATAATACTAACTGGATATGCATAAGAGAGGTTAGAGAGAGTAAATATAGAGAAGGCAGAGTACAGAAGAGTGAGGCAAAGAAGATTAAGAAAAGAAGAGAAAAAGGAGAAGCTACAGAACAGAGCTGATATCTGAGGTAAATCAACAAATATTCAGTTTGATAAATTGAGGAAGTTGGATCTTCCCTATCAAGTTGCAGCTTGATAGCTGTCAGTTGTAGTTGACTGAGGTTGGAGCCTCCTGTAGGTTGGTACCTGCAGAAAATTGAAGGGAGTTGGTGCTTCCTTGCGAGTTGTAGCTTGCAGAATTGAGGATAGAGCCTCCTGTAGGTTGGTGCTTGCAGAAAACAGTGGTGATAGGGAGTTGGATCTTGCCTTTGCATCACAATAATAATAAGATGTGGTTTTCTCCCTTTATGGGTTTCCACTTACATTTGCTATCTATGTGTGTATTTCTTATGTGTTGATGTGATTCTTTCAATCTTTTTAATTGTTTGCTGCTCTCAACATAAGTATGGTGTCACATTAATTTAATAGTGGCTGCAACATTTTAAGACTGTTCACAAATTAATCTGTAAATAAGTTTGGTGAAAATTTTAAAAAGATTATATATGTATTAAACTGATTCACCCCCCCCCCCTCAGTTTAATTAAAGATTCAAAAATTGGTATCAGAGTGGGTTCCTTTGTACAAGTCTAACAACTGAAAGGAGATCCTAGGTTCCCAAGATGGCTAGTAAAGAAGGATGCTCAACCAATAAAGCTCCCTTCTTCACTGGTGAAAATTATTATTTATGGAAAATCAGAATGAGGACATACATAATGTCTCTAGGAATAGAAGCACGGGCTACTGTGGAATTAGGATATGCCCCAAAAGAAACTGACACAGAGAAAGAAACAAAACAAGATTTTGTGGCTAACGCAAAAGCCATGAATGCCATCCTGAATGGATTGTGTGAAGCAGATTTTATCAAAGTAATGCACAAAGACACTGCCAAAGAATTATGGGATACTCTTGAGAACATACATGAGGGAGACAAGAAAGTAAATACTGCCAAACTTCAAGTCTATAAAGCCCAGTTTGAGAACTTAAAAATGAATGATGATGAAGACATTCCAGTTTCTTCCTAAAAGCTGCAGAAATTATTAACAATATGAAAGCTCTTGGAGAAAAAATGCCAGAAATTATAATTGTGCAAAAGATTATAAGATCTCTTCCATCCAGGTTTAATCCAAAGGTGTCTGCAATAGAAGAAACAACTGATTGGGAGACCTTTACCATGAACCAGCTACTTGGAAATCTAACAGACTATGAAATGAGGCTCCCACAGAAGAAGCCAAGTACGAGGGAGGTAGCCTTTAAAACAGAAAAGAAGAAACAAGAAGAGGGAGACATATGCTCTTGCTTGGATGAAGAAGAGGAAATTTTTTTCGAGAAATTGGATAGAGGATCAGGTAAATACAAAGGTAAAATTCCTTTCAAATGCTTTAATTGTGGAAGAGTTGGACACTATGCTGCTAAGTGTCCTCACAAGAAAGTAAGGAATCAGCCTCAAGAGCCAAAGAGAAATAAATCAAAGAACTGGCAGAAAGGAAATAAGTTTAGCAGAAAATCCTTCTATGCTCAACAAGACAGTAGTACATCTAAAGATTCAGATGAACCCTCAAGTGAAGAAGGAACCTCCAAATTCTTATTGATGGCCATATAAGAACTTGAAGGACTCTTACTAGAAGATGAAGAAGAAGAAGGGGAAGTCGAACTTGAGGGGGAGCTAAGAAGTGCTCTGGAAGAGATTGACAGACTCAAAGTGAAATGAAGAAAACAAAAGGACATTCTTCTCAAGTATGTAAGACAAGAAAAAAACTCAGAAGTCCTCAAGCAGTAAATATAGAGCTTGAAGAAGCCAAGAAGATAGAGGAAATGTTACTTAAGCAAATCAAGGAGAAAACCCAAGAACAAGAGAAGTTGGAAGAAGAAGTGGTATGTCTCAGGAAGAAATTAGAAAATGCACAAAGGAAAGTGATTATAAATTCTTCTCAAACAAAAAGCTCTAGTATGTTGAATGAAATTCTGGTTGCTCAAAGATCTCCCATGATAAAAACTGGAATAGGCTATGAAGGAGAATCAAGTAAAGGCAAAGAAAAAGTTGACAGAGAGATTATCTTTGTAAAAGCAAAGAAGGATGATGAAGCAACTCAAACTATTCCTACAAAAGAAGAAACCTGTAATAAGGAAGACAAAGATATGAAGAAACCTCTAGTAACAAAGAATGCAATAAATACTAAGATAACAAAAAAAGGATCATATGCCCCTGAGTGTGTCAAATTTGGAAGCCATCAAAGGAGATTCTTCCCCCCTATGAAGAATTCCACCTGTTATGTCTGCCACAAGTTGGGACACATTGCTTCATATTGTCATGCAAGGAGAAGTAATTCAAACCAGCAAAAATTGCAAACAGTGAAGAGACTGCCTCGAGCAAACAAATGGAAGAGACAACCTTACATCAGGTATGCAAATAGTTTCTATGGTTACTTTTTTATTGTAAGGAATTTGGCCATATAATCATTGAGTGTAAAAGGTATGGACAAAGATTGATGTTCAGCACCTCAAGGAGGTTTATGAATCAAAGAAATTTTGTTCATACTCACAAATCTGCAAAAACTATGATCAAATGCTTTATATGCAATAAAGTTGGACATATGCCTTCCAAATGTCCTTTGAAAGGATGTAATTCATCACCTCACAAAAGATATGAAATAGAAGGATGCCTCCAGTGGAAAAAGAAGGAGAATAAGTGTGACTTGGCTCTAACTGCTCAAGATCTGAAAAGCCAATGGTATTTGGACAGTGGCTGCTCTAAACACAAGACAGCAGACAGAAGCAAGCTTATAACTCTTGATGAAAAGAAATCTGGCAATGTTACTTTTGGCAATGATAAATCAGGTAAGATCAAGGGAAAAGGCTCAGTCAGCATAGAAAATGGCAGAGGAAAGGCCCAAGATGTACTATTTTAGATGGGCTGAAATCAAATTTACTGAGTCTCAGTCAGATGTGTGAAAAAGGTTGCGAAGTTATATTTAGAGCACAAGACTGTGAAGTCAGATCAAGCACCATAGGTAAGTCTCTGCTCAAAGGTGTTCGAACAGAGCGCAATGTTTACATTGTGAAAGAGGAAGATGAAGCATGCCATCTTAGCAAACTTGAGGAGTCATGGTTATGGCATAAAATATTGGGACACCTCAGCTTCGATCACATCATCAGACTAAGCAAGAAGAAAGATGTCAGAGACATGCTAGAAATAAAGAGGCCTTCTAATACCATGTGCAAATCTTTTCAATTGGGTAAACAGACCCACACATCCTTTAAGGCCAAAGAGGAGTTGTCAACAAGAAGACCACTCCAGCTTGTGCACATGGATCTATATGGACCTGCAAGAACTAAAACACCAAGTGGAGAATCCTACTTCATGCTGATAATAGATGATTTCTCCAGAATGCCATGGGTTGCTTTTCTCAAGAATAAATCGGAAGCTCTGGACAAATTTAAAATATTTAAAGCATTAGTGGAAAATCAGACAGGATGCAAGCTGAAATGGATTAGATCAGATAGAGGAGGTGAATTAATTGATTATGACTTTGCAGACCTATGCAATGAACATGGCATAAAACAACAATTTAATATTGCAGGGACACCTCAGCAGAATGGAGTAGCAGAGAGACAAAATAGATATGTTCAAAAAATTGCTAGAGCCATGATGCAAGAGAATAATATTACTCAAACCTTCTGGGCAGAAGTAGTGCAAATATTAGTACATATCCTTAATAAAGCTCACATAAGGCCAAGCAGTGACAAGACTCCCTATGAACTGTGTCATGGAAAGCCAGCTTCAATCAAACATTTCAGAATCTTTGGAAGCAAGTGTTACATAAAGAATAATGATGAAAATCTTGGAAAATTTGATGAAAGAGCAGATGAAGGAATATTTCTAGGATATGCATCCAAAAGTAAAGGGTACAGGTGCTACAACAAGACTCTTCGAAAAATAGTAGAAAGTATTGATGTGAGATTTGATGAAGAACTCCCAAACAATACACGAGATACAAACTGCTGCAGTCCATCAGACAACCATGAAGAAGAAAACCAAGATGATGATGAAACAAGCCAGACAATAAAAGATGTAGAGATGATCTCGAAAGCTCCCTCAAGATATACTCAAAAGAACCTTCTTGAAGATCAGATCCTTGGAGACAAGAGAGTAGGGGTACAAACTAGAAGGCAACTAATAGAACAAACTGAAGAGGTATACATAGCCATGTTATCACAAATAGAGCCAAAGAAGTTTGAAGAAGCCAACAAGGACAAGTATTGGGTGAAGGCAATGAATGAAGAATTGGACCAAATTGAGAAGAACAATACATGGGAACTAGTTCCTAGACTAGTTGAGAAAAATGTCATAGGCTGAAAATGGGTATTCAAAAATAAAATGAATGAGGAAGGACAGGTAATCAGGAACAAAGCTAGACTTGTCTACAAAGGATATTCACAAATCGAAGGACTTGATTACGATGAAACATTTTCCCCTATAGCCAAAATGGAAGCTATCAGAATGTTCCTGGCATTTGCTTGCTACCAAAAATTCAAAGTATATCAAATGGATGTAAAATCTGCATTTTTGAATGGAGACTTAGAAGAAGAAGTCTACATGGAACAACCGGAAGGCTTCTCATTAACAGACAAAGAAGACTATGTGTGCAGACTGAAGAAGGCTATTTATGGACTGAAACAGGCTCCTCGTGCTTGTTACTCAAGACTGGATAAATATTTGCAAAAACAAGGCTTTAAGAGAGTTGGAGTAGACAGTTATCTGTACATAAAATCCCATGAAAATGAACTCCTGATTGTTGTAGTATATGTTGATGACATTATGTTTGGAAGCAACAGAGAAGAACTAGCAAAAGGGTTTACTGATGAGATGAAAATAGAGTTTGAGATGTCTGTGATTGGAGAGCTCATTTTCTACTTAGGACTTCAAATTCAGCAAAAGAACACAGGTACATTCATCTCACAGGAAAAATACTTGAAAGAAATGTTGAAAAAATTCAAAATGGAGGACTGTAAACCTGTGTCAACTCCCATGATCACGGGATGCAAACTGTGTGCTGATGACGGGTTTGCAGATATAGGTAAAAAACTCTACAGATCCATGATAGGAAGCCTGCTGTACTTGACAGACTCAATACCAGACATCATGCTAGCAGTAGGACTAGTGGTTAGATATCAAGCAGCACCTAAACAAAACCATCTTCTGGCATTCAAAAGAATATTTAGATATCTACAAAGAACAATACAGTATGGACTTTGGTATCCTAAAGGCAAAAGCTTCACCTTGACAGCCTACACAGATGCAGATTGGGCCAGCTGTATGGATGACAGGAAAAGCACAATTGGAGGTGCTTTCTATTTAGGAGAAAGTCTGGTGACATGGTTAAGCAAGAAACAAACATCTATCTGTCTATCTATAGCAGAAGAAAAATATATAGCAGCAGCAGCATGTTGCACACAAGTCATGTGGATGAAGCAAACCCTCTAAGACATGAAGGTAAGCATTGATGAACCTATCTTAATCAAATGTGATAATACAAGTGCTATAAGTATATCTAAAAATCCTGTGCTTCACTCTAAAACTAAACATATCCCAATAAAGTATCATTTTCTTCGAGAACAAGTAGCTCAGAAGATAGTAAAACTGGAATATGTGCCAACAAAAGAATAGACAATAGACATATTTACCAAACCGCTTGCCAGAGAACCATTTGAATATTTGAGAAACAGACTAGGGGTAGTATCTACAGATGCTACTCTTTAATATGAAGAGAAAGCACAGTTTCAAGGTGAGAACAGAAACGAACATATCATTGTCAGGGGGAGATCAACTAGCAAGGGAAGCATGAAAACATGTCCTCAGGATCGAAAGGATTACAACAAGAATACATTCAGCATATAAGGGTCAGTGGTGCAGGGGAAGATTCGTGAACCCGACGTGAAACGAACATGGAAGAGTAGTGAACCCGATGTAAATCTAATCCAATATTTGAAGAAGCAGCGTACAAAATTAGAAAATTCCAGAGAGAGAAAATGCACGAAATATTGAAAAAGGATAAAATCACAGGATAAAAGAATAGAAGCTACAATAAAATTCGAACCCCTTGCCATTGATGTCAAAGGGGGAGGAAGAGCAAGAAATAGGAGGAAGAGCAAGCAAGCAGAGAAAATGTATTGCCACAGATAAAGTGTATTGCCATCAATGCCAAAGGGGGAGACTGTTGGAAATGTTGTCATTGATGGCAAAGGAGGCAAAAAAGAGAGAGACAGGCAAAGGAAGCAGCAAATACAGAGACAGAGTTGTTATCATGGCAAAGGAGGCAGCAAAGAGAGAGACAGGCAAAGGAAAAAGCGAATACAGAGACAGAGCTATTATCATGACAATGGAGGCAGGAAATAAGCAAATGAAGGAATTAAAGGAGACAGGCAGAGGCAGAGGAAGCGAATATAATAGAGGCAGAACCGTTATCAGAAGTAGAGGCAGAGGTAGAGCCGTTATCACAGCAGTAAAGGCAGAGGCAGAGCGACAGAAGCAGCAGAGGCAGAGGCACAACTATTATTGCAGGTGAATATATATATATATATATATATATATATATATATATATATATATATATATATATAACTAAATTCTGAGAATATTTACCCAGCCGGGTGTTACACATAACATAAATATCATTCCGGGAATCATAACCCAAGTGGCAATGTAATGCATAGTTAATATAAATTTCATTTCGGGAATCATATACTCCAGCGGCAAAGTATTGCACTTTATATTCAAAGGACCAAAACATATATATATATATATATATATATATATATATATATATATGCAGTGCGAGATCCAAAGAAATGTAGTAATATAAGGTGGGACCCTTCCTAATCGCATCAGAGATTATAAGGGAAGCGGAACAGGTTAAAATAAGAGTTGCGATTGCGATTGGAAGTCTGGATCCGATGGGTATATAAACTACAACTCATACATACCGTGTGTTGCAGTGAACAGTGATGATCGCATCATAGAATATAAGAGTTGCGACTGCGATTGGAAGTCCGGACCCGATGGGTATATAAACCACTACTCATATATATAGCTTGAGTTCCAGTTCTAATCACATCAAAAAATCTTATTGAACAGTGACCAATCGCATCGGATTTAAGTAGGGCATCGGAACATGCAACAAAAAGTTTGCGATTGCGATTGGAAGTCCAGACCCGACTAGTTTATGAACCGTAATTGATATGTGTCGGAAACATATATAAACATATAATTTTCTATTGCGATTAATCACATCGCATCAGGTCAATCACATCAGAGTTAAACAAAGCAGCGGAACATGCAAATAGAAGTTTGCGATTGCGATCAATCAGAATCGGAAATTGCTAGAGGAGAAGCATATCGCATTGGAAAACGTATTAGGTGGGCTGGAAATGAGTTTTTATATGTTTAAATAGGTTTTATTATATACGCCAAGAATTGATTTAAGTCATACCTAAAAGGGAAATTTGTATGTTAAACTTATGCCAAGAGCTGATGTTGGATTATATATATATATAACGCTGTTACAATGTGTCGCATGGTCTGTGGGTTATATATATGCCTCGGCTTAATGGGAGGGCGATTATTAATATAAAACAATTGTGATGAACGTATGTTCCGCTTGTGGAACTCGCCACATCAACAAGACACGTACTATGTACAGAGCGTTGGAATTTGTCCATATTTACAGTCAGCTGGTATAAAAAGCTCAGTTACATGTATGCAGCAGTTACACCACAGCAGAGGACAGAAAAGCAAACAAAGCTTAAAGGAGATAAAACACAGTCACAGAAAAGACAAACATAGTCAAAGAAAAGCCAAAAGACTAAATGAGTTGAGCTGGAATTCTCATTGTAATGAGAATGTAAATGTTTTAATCGATTTTTATTTTTTGTGATGCATTGTCAAGCCTCCGGAAGAGAGAAAATATCCCATTGTAATATTAAAATAAGCACCTACAGTTATATTTATTGAATGAGCAGATAAAAGGAATGAGAAGACAGAAGCCAAAGAGTCATGACTGTTCACTCCAAATTCTTTGTGAAATACAAACAGTCATGTGAGGAACTCTATAAATAATACTAACTAGATATGCATAAGGGAGGTTAGAGAGAGTAAATATAGAGAAGGCAGAGTACAGAAGAGTGAGGAAAAGAAGATTAAGAAAAGAAGAGAAAAAAGAGAAGCTGCAGAACAGAGCTAATATCTCAAGTAAATCAGCAAACATTCAGTTTGATAAATCTAGGAAGTTGGAGCTTCTCTATCAAGTTGCAGCTTGATAGCTATCAGTTGTAGCTGACGGAGGTTGGAGCCTCCTGTAGGTTGGTGCCTGCAGAAAATTGAAGGGAGTTAGTGCTTCCTTGTAAGTTGTAGCTTGTAGAATTGAGGATAGAGCCTCCTGTAGGTTGGTGCTTGCAGAAAACAATGGTGAGAGGGAGTTGAAGCTTGCCTTTGCATCACAACAATAATAAGATGTGGTTTTCTCCCTTTATGGGTTTCCACTTACATCTGCTATCTCTGTGTGTATTTCTTATGTGTTGATGTGATTCTTTCAATCTATTTAATTGTTTGCTGCTCTCAACATAAGTATGGTGTCACATTAATTTAATAGTGGCTGCAACATTTTAAGACTGTTCACAAATTAAGCTGTAAATAAGTTTGGTGAAAATTTTAAAAAGCTTATGTATGTATTAAACTGATTCACCCCCCCCCCCCCCCCTCTCAGTTTAATTAAAGAATCAAAAATTGGTATCAGAGCGGGTTCCTTTGTACAAGTCTAACAACAGAAAGGAGATCCTAGGTTCCCAAGATGGCTAGTAAAGAAGGATGCTCAACCAATAAAGCTCCCTTCTTCACTGGTGAAAATTATGCTTTCTGGAAAATCAGAATGAGGACATACATAATGTCTCTAGGAATAGAATTCTGGTCTGCTGTGGAATTAGGATATGCCCCAAAGGCAACTGACATAGAGAAAGAAACAGAACAAGATTTTGTGGCTAACGCAAAAGCCATGAACGCCATCCTGAATGGATTGTGTGAAGCAGAGTTCATCAAATTAATGCACAAAGACACTGCCAAAGAAATGTGGGATACTCTTGAGAACATACATGAGGAGAGACAAGAAAGTAAAGACTGCCAAACTTCAAGTCTATAGGGCCCAGTTTGAGAACTTAAAAATGAATGATGATGAAGACATTGCCATTTTATTCCTAAAACCTACAGAAATTATTAACAATATGAAAGCTCTTGGAGAAAAAATGCCAGAAAGTATAATTGTGCGAAAGATTCTAAGATCTCTTCCATCCAGGTTTAATCCAAAGGTGTCTGCAATAGAAGAAACAACTAATTGGGAGACCTTGACCATGAACCAGCTACTTGGAAATCTAATAGCCTATGAAATGAGGCTCCCACAGAAGAAGGCAAGTACGAGTGTTGTGTAACCAGCTCCTAAAATAGAAGAAAAGAGAGATCAACGCCTTAGAAATATGCCACTTCAAGGGGGAAACCTCCAATACATTACATAAATGAACAATTCTTGGATGATACAATTTACAAAACCTCCTTTCTATATATAGGAGTCCATGGGGCCATAATGTAATCCTAGTGGGCCACAATGTAATCCTAGCCGACCTAACAATAATAATTTAAGGGCATAATAATAACAATATGGGGGTTACGGGGGTACAATAATAACAATAAGGGTTGCTACACTAACATAATAAGGTGCTATACTATTAATATAGGGACTTAACATGCCCCTCTCCTTCAAACAAGTGTTTTCCTCAACGCTTGATTATTTCTTGATGCTTCTGTATAAAATTCTCATCCTCCCATGTGAAGTATTTTACAGAAAATTTCTTCCGCTTGCTGAGATACACTAAAATTGATCGTACTTGTCGAGTTCTTGTTTCTATGACTGCTTCATAACTTCTTTCGATGTGATGTTGATATTCCTGTTGTTTCATTAGATTCTGCACCAAAGTTGGGTTATCCTTTGAGAGTTGGAGAACTTGTTGTTGATGCTCGATGTGATCTTCCATTAATTTATCATCCATATTTTCTATTATTTGATCCTTCAAACCATCCAACTTAGCCTCCATTTATGCTTTTAAACCATCTATTTCATCTTCAATTTCTCTTCGTAAGATTGAAACTTGTTGCACTTGGTACCGTAATTTTGATATCTCATACTGCAACTCTTCCTCTTCATGCGTCATAGTATAGCTTTTTGATGGATTAATGGGTATGGAATTATTTTTTGGAGGCATTATAGAACCCAATACTGATAAAAATTCTAAAATATGCCCTTGGAATCAATTCAAATTGATTCTTCAAACAGGACTTATGCAATTCGGAAAAATACACACCTTTTTCTTTCTTTTGAGGAACTCGATATTGAAATTGGATTATCTCTGCTATTGTAGCACGTCAATATTTGAATTTCAGTACCAACGTAGCCCTATGAATTATATTTCGAATGCCACTGGTCTGACCTTATTTGGATTCTCCAAGACAAAGTTGTGTCCAATCTCCCAAAATGACCTAATTTTGGACTAGTTCAGTAGAGAAAACTTGTAGGACTTGCCACGTGTCACTGTTTCATCCTTTTTATCTGAAATTGATAGCTTAGAAACTACATTCCATGTACTTGCGACCACTTTTTACGGCACTCACATCCACTTCCCAGAGAGAGAGCTTGAAAAAGCACTACCTTCCACAGATCATATCTCCAAAAATATTGCGAACCAAGCTCTGAAATTTTTTGACGAATTTCCTCAGGATTTTAGCTTCGCACCATACAAATTTCAGATTCTGAACCTTCGTAGAAAAAAATTTATAGCGAAAATTCCACGATGACCTGTTTAGGAGCTTGAAAAAATACCTAACTTCCACAGATGATATCTCCGAAAATATTGTGAACCAAGCTCTGAAATTTTTAGACAATCTTCCTCAGGATTTCCACTTTGCACCCTAAATATTTCAGCTTCTGAAACATCGTAGAAAAATTTTTATAGCGAAAATTCCATGATGACCTGTTTGGAGCAGCGAAACCCTAGAATCCAAACCTCTGATACCAAATGTTGTGTAACCAGCTCCTAAAATAGAAGAAAAGAGAGATCAGCGCCTTAGAAATAAGCCACTTCGAGGGGGAAACCTCCAATACATTACATAAATGAACAATTCTTGGATGATACAATTTACAAAACCTCCTTTCTATATTTAGGAGTCCATGGGGCCATAATATAATCCTAGTGGGCCACAATGTAATCTTGGCCGACCTAACAATAATAATTTAAGGGAACAATAATAACAATATGGGGGTTACAGGGGTACAATAATAACAATAAGGGGGGTTGCACTAACATAATAAGGGGTATACTATTAATATAGGGACTTAACAACGAGGGAGGCAGCCTTTAAAACAGAAAAGAAGAAAGACGAAGAGGGAGACATATGCTCTTGCTCGGATGAAGAAGAGGCAAAATTTGTCGAGAAATTGGATAGAGGATCAGGTAAATACAAAGGTAAACTTCCTTTCAAATGCTTTAACTGTGAAAGAGTTAGAAACTATGCTGCTAAGTGTCCTCACAAGAAAGTAAGGAATCAGCCTCAAGAGCCAGAGAGAAATAAATCAAAGAACTGGCAGAAAGGAAAGAAGTTCAGCAGAAAATCCTTCTATGCTCAACAAGACAGCAGTACATCTGAAGATTCAGATGAACCCTCAAGTGAAGAAGGAACCTCCGAATTCTTATTGATGGCCATAGAAGAACTTGAAGGACTCCTACTAGAAGATGAAGAAGAAGAAGGGGAAGTCGACCTTGAGGGGGAGCTAAGAAGTGCTCTGGAAGAGATTGACAGACTGAAACTGAAATGCAGAAAACAAAAGGACATTCTTCTCAAGTATGTAAGAGAAGAACAAAACTCAGAAGTCCTCAAGCAGCTAAAGATAGAGCTTGTAGAAGCCAAGAAGATAGAGGACATGTTACTTAAGCAAATCAAGGATAAAACCCAAGAACAAGAGAAGTTCGAAGAAGAAGTGGTATGTCTCAAGAAAAAATTAGAAAATGCACAAAGGAAAGTGATTATAAATTCTTCTCAAACAATAAGCTCTAGTAAGTTGAATGAAATTCTGGTTGCTCAAAGATCTCCCATGATAAAAACGGGAATAGGCTATGAAGGAGAATCAAGTAAAGGCAAAGAAAAAGTTGACAGAGAGATTATATTTGTAAAAGCAAAGAAGGATGATGAAGCAACTCAAACTATTCCTACAAAAGACGAAACCTGTAATAAGCAAGACAGAGATCTGAAGAAACCACTAGTAACAAAGAATGCAATAAATACTAAGATAACAGAAAAAGGATCATATTCCCCTGAGTATGTCAAATTTTGAAGCCATCAAAGGAGATTCTTCCCCCCTATGAAGAATGCCACCTGTTATGTTTGCCACAAGCTGGGACACATTGCTACATATTGTCATGCAAGGAGAAGTAATTCAAACCAGCAAAAATTGCAAACAGTGAAGAGACTGCCTCGAGCAAACAAATGGAAGAGACAACCTTACATCAGGTATGCAAATAGTTTCTATGGTTACTGCTTTTATTGTAAGGAATTTGGCCATAAAATCATTGAGTGTAAAAAGTATGGAAAAATATTGATGATCAACACCTCAAGGAGGTTTATGAATCAAAGAAATTTTGTTCATACTCACAAATCTGCAAAAACTATGATTAAATGCTTTATATGCAATCAAGTTGGACATATGCCTTCCAAATGTCCTCTGAAAGGATGTAATTCATCACCTCACAAAAGATACCAAACAGAAGGATGCCTCCAGTGGAAAAAGAAGGAGAATAAGTGTGACCTGGCTCTAACTGCTCAAGATCTGAAAAGCCAATGGTATTTGGATAGTGGCTGCTCTAAACACATGACTGGAGACAGAAGCAAGTTTATAACTCTTGATGAAAAGAAATCTGGCAATGTTACTTTTGGCAATGATAAATCAGGTAAGATCAAGGGAAAAGGCTTAGTCAGCATAGACAATGGTAGAGGAAAGGCCCAAGATGTACTATTTGTAGATGGGCTGAAAGAAAATTTACTGAGTGTCAGTCAGATGTGTGACAAAGGTTGCGAAGTTCTATTTAGAGCACAAGACTGTGAAGTCAGATCAAGCACCACAGGAAAGACTCTGCTCAAAGGTGTTCGAACAGAGAGCAATGTTTACATTGTGAAAGAGGAAGATGAAGCATGCCATCTTAGCAAACTTGAGGAGTCATGGTTATGGCATAAAAGATTGGGACATCTCAGCTTCAATCACATCATCAGACTAAGCAAGAAGAAAGCTGTCAGAGACATGCCAGAAATAAAGAGGCCTTCTAATACCATGTGCAAATCTTGTCAATTGGGTAAACAGACCCGCACATCCTTTAAGGCCAAAGAGGAGTTGTCAACAAGAAGACCACTCCAGCTTGTGCACATGGATCTGTGTGGACCTGCAAGAACTAAAACACCAAGTGGAGAATCCTACTTCATGTTGATAATAGATGATTTCTCCAGAATGACATGGGTTGCTTTTCTCAAGAATAAATCGGAAGCTCTGGAAAAATTCAAAATATTTAAAGCATTAGCAAAAAATCAGACAGGATGCAAGCTGAAATGCATCAGATCAGACAGAGGAGGTGAATTCACTGATTATGACTTTGCAGACCTATGCAATGAACATGGCATAAAACAACAATTTACTATTGCAAGGACACCTCAGCAGAATGGAGTAGCAGAGAGACAAAACAGATCTGTTCAACAAATTTCCAGAGCCATGATGCAAGAGAATAATATTGCTCAAACCTTCTGGGCAGAAGCAGTACACACAACAGTACATATCCTTAATAAAGCTCACTTAAGGCCAAGCAGTGAAAAAACTCCATATGAACTATGGCATGGAAAGCCAGCTTCAATAAAACATTTCAGAGTCTTTGGTAGCAAGTGTTACATAAATAATAATGATGAAAACCTTGGGAAATTTGATGCAAGAGCAGATGAAGGGATTTTTCTAGGATATGCTTCCAAAAGTAAAGGGTACAGGTGCTACAACAAGACTCTTCGAAAAATAGTAGAAATTATTGATGTGAGATTTGATGAAGAACTCCCAAACAATACACGAGATACAAACTACTGCAATCCATCAGACAACCATGAAGAAGAAAACCAAGATGATGATGAAACAAGCTAGACAACAGAAGATGCAGAGCTGAGCTCGAAAGCTCCCTCAAGATATACTTAGAAGAACCATCCTGAAGATCAGATCATTGGAGACAAGAGAGTAGGGGTCCAAACAAGAAGGCAGCTAACAGAACAAACTAAAGAGGTATACATAGCCATGTTATCACAAATAGATCCAAAGAAGTTTGAAGAAGCCAGCAAGGACAAGTATTGGGTGAAGGCAATGAATGAAGAATTGGACCAAATTGAGAAGAACAATACATGGGAACTAGTTCCTAGACTAGTTGAGAAAAATGTCATAGGCTCAAAATGGGTATTCAAAAATAAAATGAATGAGGAAGGACAGGTAATCAGGAATAAAGCCAGACTTGTCTGCAAAGGATATTCACAAATCAAAGGACTTGATTACGATGAAACATTTTCCCCTGTAGCCAGAATGGAAGCCATCAGAATGTTTCTGGCCTTTGCTTGCTACCAAAACTTCAAAGTATATCAAATGGATGTGAAATATGCATTTCTGAATGGAGATCTAGAAGAAGAAGTCTACATGGAACAACCAGAAGGTTTCTCTTTAACAGACAAAGAAGACTATGTGTGCAGATTGAAGAAGGCTCTATATGGACTGAAACAGGCTCCTCGTGCTTGGTACTCAAGACTAGATAAATATTTGCAAAAACAAGGCTTTAAGAGAGGTGGAGTAGACAGCAATCTGTACATAAAAGCCCATGAAAATGAACTCCTGATTGTTGTAGTATATGTTGATGACATTATGTTTGGAAGCAATAGAGAAGAACTAGCAAAAGGGTTTGCCGATGAGATGAAAATAGAGTTTGAGATGTCTATGATTGGAGAGCTCAGTTTCTACTTAGAACTTCAAATTAAGCAAAAGAACACAGGTACATTCATCTCATAGGAAAAATACTTAAAAGAAATGTTGAAAAAATTCAAAATGGAGAACTGTAAACCAGTGTCAACTCCCATGATCACGGGATGCAAACTGTGTGGTGATGATGGGTCTACAGATATAGGTCAAAAACTCTACAGATCCATGATAGGAAGCCTGTTGTACTTGACATCATCAAGACCAGACATCATGCTAGCAGTAGGACTAGTGGCTAGATATCAACCAGCACCTAAACAAAACCATCTTCTGGCAGTCAAAAGAATATTTAGATATCTACAAGGAATAGTACAGTATGGACTTTGGTATCCTAAATGAAAAAGCTTCACCTTGACAGCCTACACAGATGCAGATTGGGCCAGCTGTATGGATGACAGGAAAAGCACAAGTGGAGATTCTTTCTATTTAGGAGAAAGTTTGGTGGCATGGTTAAGCACGAAACAAACATCTATCTCTCTATCTACATCAGAAGCAGAATATATAGCAGCAGCAGCATGTTGCACACAAGTCATGTGGATGAAGCAAACCCTCCAAGACATGAAGGTAAGCATTGATGAACCTATCTTAATCAAATGTGATAATACAAGTGCTATAAGTATATCTAAAAATCCTGTGCTTCACTCTAAAACTAAACATATCCCAATCAAGTATCATTTTCTTCGAGAACAAGTAGCTCAGAAGATAGTAAAACTGGAGTATGTGCCAACAAAAGAACAGACAATAGACATATTTACCAAACCGCTTGCCAGAGAACCATTTGAATATTTGAGAAATAGACTAGGGGTAGTATCTGTAGATGCTACTCTCTAATATGAAGAGAAAGCACAGTTTCAAGGTGAGAATAGAAACAAACATATCATTCTCAGGGGAGATCAACCAGCAAGGGAAGCATGAAAACAGGTCCTTAGGATCGAAAGGATTACAACAAGAATGCAGTCAGCATATAATGGTCAGTGGTGTAGTGGAAGAGTGGTGAACCCAATGTGAACCGAACATGGAAGAGTAGTGAACCCGATGTAAATCTAATCCAATAGTTGAAGCAACAGCGTACAAAATCAGAAAATTCAAGAGAGAGAAAATGCACGAAATATTGAAAAAGGATAAAATCACAGGATCAAAGAATAGAAGCTACACTAAGAATTCGAAACCCTTGCCATTGATGTCAAATTGGGAGGAAGAGAAAGCAACAAGAGGAAGAGCAGGCAAACAGAGAAAATGTATTGCCACAGAGAAAGTGTATTGCCATCAATGCCAAAGGGGGAGACTATTGGAAATGTTGTCATTGATGGAAAATGAGGCAACAAAGAGAGAGATAAACAAAGGAAGCAACGAATATAGAGACAGAGCTGTTATCATGGAAAAGGAGGCAACAAAGAGAGAGACAAGCAAAGGAAACAACGAATACAGAGACAAAGCTATTATCATGGCAATGGAGGCAGCAAAGAAGAAAATGAAGGAAGTAAAGGAGACAGGCAGAGGCAGAGGAAGTGAATATAATAGAGGCAGAACCATTATCAAAAGCAGAGGCAGAGGCAGAGGCAGAGCAACAGAAGCAGCAGAGGCAGAGACACAGCTATTATTGCAGGTGAATATATATATATATATATATAACTAAATTCCGAGAATCGCTACCTCAACTGGAGGATATATGTATACAATTCCGAGAATCTTTACCCAGCCGGGTGTTACACATAACATAAATATAATTCCGGGAATCGTATACTCCAGCGGAAAAGTATTATGCTTTATATTGAAAGGACCAAAACATATATATATATATAGATATATATATAGCCATATGAGCTCGAGATCCAAATAAATGTAGTAATATAAGGTGGGACCCTTCCTAATCGCTTCGAAGATTATAAGGGCAGCATAACAGGTTAAAATAAGAGTTGCGATTACGATTGGAAGTCTGGATCCGATGGGTATATAAACTACAACTCATACATACCACGAGTTCCGGTGAACAGTGATGATCACATCGGAGAATATAAGAGTTGCGATTGCGATTGGAAGTCCGGACCCGATGGGTATATAAACCACAACTCATATATATAGCTTCAGTTCCAGCTCTAATCGCATTGGCAAATCTTATTGAACAGTGACCAATCGCATTGGATTTAAGCAGGGCATCGAAACATGCAACAAAAATTTTGCGATTGCGATTGGAAGTCCCGACTCGACAGTTTTATGAACCGTAATTGATATGTGTCGGAAACATATATAAACATAGAATTTGCAATTGCGATTAATCGCATCGCATCAGGTCAATCACATTGGAGTTAAACAAAGCAGCGGAACATGCAAATAGAAGTTTGCGATTGCAATCAATCGGAATCGGAAATCATTGGAGGAGAAGCATATCGCATTGGAAAACGTGCTAGGTGGGCCCGAAATGAGTTTTTATATGTTTAAATAGGTTTTATTATATACGCCAAGAATTGATTTAAGTCATACCTAAAAGGGAAGTCTGTATGTTAAACTTATGCCAAGAGCTGAAGTTGGATTATATATATATAACGTTGTTGAAATGTGCCACATGGTCCGTGGGTTATGTATATGCCTCAGCTTAATGGGAGGGTGATTATTAATATAAAAAAATTGTGATGAACGTATGTTCCGCTTGCAGAACTCACCACATCAACAAGACACGTACTATGTACAGAGTGTTGGAATTTGTCCAGATTTACAGTTAGCTGTTATAAAAAGCTCAGTTACGTGTATGCAACAGTTACACCACAGCAGAGGATAGAAAAGAAAACAAAGTTGAAAGGAGATAAAACACAATCATAGAAAAGACAAACACGGTCAAAGAAAAGCCAAAATACTAAATGAGTTGAGCTGGAATTCTCATTGTAATTGGAATGTAAATGTTTTAATCGTTTTTTATTGTTTGTGATGCATTGGAAAGTCTCCAGAAGAGAGAAAATATCCCACTGTAATATTAAAATAAGCACCTACAGTTATATTTATTGAATGAGCAGATAAAAGGAATGAGAAGACAGAAGCCAAAGAGTCATGACTGTTCACTCCAAATTCTTTGTGAAATACAAACAGTCATGTGAGGAACTCTATAAATAATAATAACTGGATATGCATAAGGGAGGTTAGAGAGAGTAACCATAGAGAAGGCAGAGTACAGAAGAGTGAGGCAAAGAAGATTAAGTAAAGAAGAACAAAAAGAGAAGCTACAGAATAGAGCTGATATCTGAGGTAAATCAGCAAACATTCAGTTTGATAAATTGAGGAAGTTAGAGCTTCCCTATCAAGTTGCCGCTTGATATATGTCAGTTGTAGTTGACTAAGGTTAGAGCCTCCTATAGGTTGGTGCTTGCAGAAAATTCAAGGGATTTGGTGCTTCCTTGCAAGTTGTAGTTTGTAGAATTGAGGATAGAGCCTCTTTTAGGTTGGTGCCTGCAGAAAACAGTGGTGAGAGGGAGTTGGAGCTTGCCTTTGCATCACAACAATAATAAGATGTGGTTCTCTCCCTTTATGGGTTACCACATACATCTGTTGTCTTTGTGTGTATTTCTTATTTTTTGATGTGATTCTTTCAATCTGTTTAATTGTTTGCTGCTCTCAACATAAGTATGGTGTCACATTAATTTAATAGTGGCTGCAACATTTTAAGACTGTTCACAAATTAAGCTGTAAATAAGTTTGGTGAAAATTTTAAAAATCTTATGTATGTATTAAACTGATTCACCCCCCCCCCCCCCCTCTCAGTTTAATTAAAGATTCAACAATTAGTAACAGGAAAGGTGTACCACAGCAATAAAATATATATTGGCTTCATCACAATTGAACAGGTGTTGTACTGCAGATGTGTATTGTAGAAGAAGACTTATTCCATCTACAATCTTCCTCAAAAGCTTTATACTGGAGAAAGGAGACTGTGCTTTGGATTGTATCTATTTGCAGTGTATATTCAAGTTCAATAATCCTCAAAGTGTTCTCTCAACAACTCTTGTACACCAGTTTGGAGCAGCAGGGTACAAATTCAGATGAAGAATGCCTAAACACATCTCAGAGAGAGGAAATGAAGAGACCAAATCTAGACTGAGAAATGTGCAACCCTTTGCCATTGATGTCAAAGGGGGAGGAAAAGCAGGTAATAGAAGAAAGGGTCTTCTAAAAGAAGCTAGGCAAAGGAAGACTTGGAGAAAGCATTGGATTATTGATGGATGTGTTGCCATCAATGCCAAAGGGGGAGACTGTTGGAAATGTTGTCATTGATGGAAAAGGAGCACAAAGGAGCAACACCTGAACCAGCAATAAGGCAAAGTAGAAGACAGGGAATAGAGGCAGCAGAGAGGTAGTAGAGGCAGCAAAAAGAGAAGCAAGGAGTAGCATCCATCAAGGAGCAGAGGAAGAAGTGAATTGAAGCATAGACAAGTAGTGAATTGAAGCACAAACCTGTTGAGGGCTGTGTAGAGCTGTAGGAGAGATATGCAAAGAAGAGGTTGTAGAAGGGCCAATTGATCAAAAATTTGTCAAGTTAATTTTCATGTGAGAATGTTTGAATCCCAGTGTTTACTGTATGAGTGGCTTGCACTTTAGAAGCTAGTGTAAGAATATTGTGTGATAAAACCCTGTGTTATAGTAATGTCAGTATGTGGATTCATTGTGAGAAGCAACATAAAGCTTGCCCATATAACATGATGAGAGTTATTGGTTGGAACCACGAAGGAGGATGATTTAGTTGATAATGGCAATCGAAGGCTGAAGGGGTCGAAGGAATGTTCGGCTTTACGATGAGATAGAGCCCTGACATGAAATTAAAAACACAGAGTTGAATGAAGCCTGCGCGGAATGATACTTTAGTGGTAGAGCGATGAAGGAAACAGAATAAAAGGTGGAGCTATGTATCAAAGGGATAAGAACCGAAATGAAAAGTTATAAATCAAATAAATGAAATGTTGATAGTACACGGGATGGAACCATGTGCAAACCGAAACCGTGAAGGAAAAATGTGTTAGCAATCTGTAATTTATTAGCAAGATTGGCAGAGTCCAATTACAGAAACAACATCATTTCAACCAACTTTGGGATTCTAGGATCTAGCCCTCCTGAATCCGGAGAGGGATCTCTCCAATAGGTGCAAAGATGGATTTGTCTTTGAATTTTGGGTTAATTATATTAGGCTAGTTATGAAGGCCAAGGGTTTGTTTTGTTTTTTCGATGGTTGAGCATGAATGTTACTTGAGGGGAAAGTTCTAAGTGAAAAAGTTTCAAAGGTGAGAAGTTGTAAGCAAATAGAACAGCTTTGGCCGATAGATAGATATAACACTGGTTTTTAGTCCATTGGGCTATGGAGTCATATCTGGGCTTTAATTGAGCAGCAACATCAAGGGTGATCCAAGGGGAAAGTCATCTATATCACAAGATTATTGAGATTAAAATGGTGGAATGGAAACAATAAAGTGTTGGAAGGGTGGAAAATGATAATAATTTCTCAAGGGATTTATAGTCAGTCCAAACAAGAAAAAGCCTCTTAAGTAACTGTTTTAAAACCAACCAAGAACAGGGCTAGCCATGAACTTCTTGGGAAAGTCTATATTAAAGCAGCTTAATTGAAAAACAATCCAGTAATCCACATAATTACTTTCAGAAGGTATGAAAACACATAAGAGAAACACAATGTAACCTAAGATCAGATAAGGTACTTTTAAACCTAGTCTGCTTTCAGTCAACACCAAGGGAAACTTTCAAAATCCGCCTTTGGAGAAAAGAATCTAGGAATCAGGGCAAACCATATCTTCTCTAGTCTAACTTTAATAGAAAATAATGGAAATCACATTCAAGAACAATATTTAAGCAAACAGAAGGACAAGGGAACGCCAACACTCCTAAATGTTTAAACTGTATTAAATCATTCTTAAATAAACAAATTTGAGGAAAACATTAAGATAAAGATTTCTCAGCCAGAGAGGGTTACTGCTATACAGTAGATCCTAGCCCTATTTAAACTATTCTTTACAGCAGAATATGAACAATATGGCATATATAGAAGGAAAAAAATTAACAAAGAAAGACGCACTTCACCAGTAATATAGACCAGGATCCCAAGAAAAAGCTTGTTATTGATGTCAAACCAGTTACAGTCTTCAAGTCCAATGTTTCAGTTTAGCAATCATCTTCACTATTCAGCCTAACTACTCTATCACAAACAGAGCTTCAAGGGCCAGTGAACACTATGTAGAAATAGAAGTCTCGAGCTCAAATGTATTTCAAAGTTATGCAACCAACAGTTTCTCATCTTCTACAGCGGTATTTATAGAAGAATGAGGAGGTGAGATCTAACAAAAGATCTCCCAAGACAATTAATACAGATTCAAGACTTCTCGGCCTTTTGAGGGGCTCGATGGAAAAGTTTACAGGTGGACTACTGTATTAATTGTTTTTACAATAAATATCAAAGCTCGGTGGGAGCTTTATTGACTTTGAGGCTCTGCGTAATGTTTGGAGTAACTTCTGCAGATTTTTATGCATTTACTTCCTAGTAGAAGTAACTCCTTGGCTGCGCTGAGGTGAAAATCTGATTTTCTTCAATAACTTCAGCCTCTGTTTGAATGGTTTGAGGCAACAGGTGGCGCGTATGGTAGCTGAGGAATCAATTCGCCTCATTTGAAGCAGTGAAAGCCCTTTCTGTCAGTGAAACACTTCCGATTTTCTTTAATTGTGTTTTAATTCTGGGAATTAGGCTTTTGATAAGCATTCTTAGCTGTAATTCCAAAATCTGCCTTTAATTTTCATTCTGCTGTGCTATGTCTTCAAAACTGATACTCTTTAACTGTGTTTCTTAATAAAACAATGTCTTGTCGATGTGCAAGGCCGCGCAGATCTTTAAAGGCATCAATGCCCATGAAGCATTGATAGAACATTGAATCCTGACCCGTGGATGGCTTCTCTTTAATAAATCGAGGGCCCTCGGATTTTCTTCATTTATAATGAAAAAAACATTGATACCTGCAAAACAAATAAGCATTATGAAATCCTGCATTTTAGGTCAACTGCGTTGAGAGGCATGTGGAGGAAGTGGGGCCATTGGATGAAAGCATCCAATGGTGGAGATTTATTCAAAAAGAGGTAAAAGAAGAGTGCGGAAAAAGTGAATGCGCGCGATGAAAAATGCGATGCGATGGAGAAGGGATTTGTGATCGATCAATCGCATCGCAAATATTTGCGACGCGATTAATCACATGGCAAATATTTGCGATGAGTGATCGGGGGTTTCACATGAGATATGCGATTTGTGATTTGCGCGATCGGAGGGAAGTGCGATGGGCGGATTTGCGATGGATTGCAATGCAGATTTTTGCGATGAACACTTTAAATAAATCAAAATTTGGAGCAGTTGCGATGCGATAAGCGCCTTAACCTGTTAGCAAATGGTTCCAGGGTATGGGTGTATGGAAGAAAAGGGGTTAAAGACTTAGCCTATGGGCTTAAGTCCAATACTTATGAAAAAATGTGTTTTTGAATGATTTTCAAAGGAAATGGAGGGTTCCGGTAAGGTTAAAGAGTGAGTCTTTAACTTTATAAGAGTGATTTTCATGAAGGGAAGAAGAGGAATCATGAAAACAAAGGAGATTTTATGGAGAAAAAAGGGGAGCAGATGAAGGTTAGCTTTGAGTGAGAAAAGGGAGCAAAATGATGGTTTCTCAACAGTCTTTTCTATGAAATCAGCAGAATTTCTTAGTATAAAATGGAAACAGCAAATGCGGATTTTGGATAGAGGCATGAGACCTTCTAGAGTCTTCAAGAGCCAACAATTTTTAGTGATAAAATTTTTTCCTTGGAGGCTCAAAAAGTCTTAGCCACCTTTTGGTATAACAAATTTTATAGGTGGCTAATAGTGGCTCCACTTGGGGATGATGCCTTCTTGAAGGCATCAAGAACTTCATACTTTCATTCTCTGGGATGTTGATCAGATTGCCTCATCTATTATGTTCTCTGGGAGGCTGACCTGTGCCTGATCCATTGGGCTTCTTTCTTTTGCTGGGATGATTTTGCTCTGAAAACATTATAACAGTCATAAAAACAATGGATCTTTCGTCAATCAAGCTTTCTACCTACCCAATCCTACTGATCTAACATTTTTTCTTCATAAGAGTGCACTTGAATTGGCAAACTCTATTCACAACATTTTATTCTTTTGAAAGCAGGAAATATAATATATTTCTACTCCTTATTTCTCCCTGAACTTAGATTAAACAGTTGGGCTCAGATATTTCTCTACCTAATCTACTGTCTGTTGGGATTAAGTTGTCCAACAGACTTTCATTCTCTAAATTCTATAACAGAAATTCAAAAACAGTCAAGTCAAGATTAAGCTGTTCGACTTGCTGTGATCTATGGCATAAAAACAAGCTGCACATAGATTATTATTTGTAGAAAATTAAAACAAAATGGAGGGCTTAAGACCTGAAAGTCTCTCATCATGGCCTTCTCTTTTCTTCACAGCTCTATTTTTGCTTTTTTTTGAGCTGTCTTTTCTTTCTTCTGGTTCAAGTTTTGAGTAAATTAGAACCAGTTTTTCTCCTTTGTGACTCAGAAAATAGAACCATTTTGAGTCATCCCCTTTTGGAAACTTTGGTTCATATTTTGAGTTTGTTTGAACATTTAATTTCTATCCTAATCTATCTATTGATAAGCCAAGATTGAACAGTTTGGCAAATCGAATTCACTATCCTATCAACAGAAAAATTTAAAACTAATTAGTCAAGATTAAACAGTTTGACTAACTAGAAGTGTGTTTTGAGGAGTGGCATTTGAGCTTGCACACTTTCAGAATTTATTTCTCTTTTTTGGCATGGGGCTATACCTTTCTTATTTTCACAGTATGCCCTTTTTTCTTTCTTTTCTTATTTTATTATTTTTGATTTTTCATAACTTTGAGTGCAATGGTGGGTGAAATATTCATAATGGAAAAAGATAAAAAGGCTTCAAAACATAAAATGGATCAAGAAAAGTAATGCTTAAGCATCCTGCCGTTGACAGGACCCCCAAAAAATTCTGCTCCATCCAGTTCCTATAAGAAAAATGCGTTATTACCAACAACTGAATGGATAGAGTAAGGACCAAGCCATAGGTTGTCAAATTTTCCGTGCTTGCCCTTTTCTTCCCTCCTTGAGTCCCACTTTAAAACTTTGTCCCCAATCTTGAAATTGCTGGCCTTTGTTCTTCAGTCAAAAAGCCTTTTGATGCTGTCCTGTTTCTGTAATGCTTTGTTATACACTTCCTCCTGGGTTTGCTGAAGATGAATGGTCTGATTTATTCTTCTGGTCATATCATTTTCTTCAGTCTGTAATTCTTGGATCAACTTCATAACTGGTACACCAAGGCTGTTAGGAAAAATTGCATATGTGCCATACATAAGCTGGAAAGGTGACATACCAATAGATTTCTTCAAAGTTAATCTGTCACCCCAAAGTGCATGGACCAGCTTTGTGTGCCAAGACTTTTTGTTGTCCTCCAACAGTTTCTTGATTATGTTCACTAAGATTTTGTTGGAAGATTCTGCAATTCCATTACCCTGAGGGTAATAGGCTGTGGAATGCCCCAATGAGATTTGATATCTATGACAAAACTCAACCATCTTCTTCGATCCAAATGCTGCTGCATTATTAGTGATGATCCTGGTAGGATAGCCAAATCTGGAGAGAATGTTAGTCTCCATAAATTTGATGATAACTGAATCATTGGCCTGTCTACAAGGAATGGCTTCTATCCACTTAGTGAAATAGTCTGTGGCAGTAAGAATCCACCTATGCTGGGCAGAAGATGGTGGATGGATCTCTCCTATGAATTCAAGTCCCCACTATTGAAAAGGAGCTTCAACAGTGATTGGATGCAGAGGGAGGGGTAGCAGTTTTCTCTTGCCTTCAAACAATTGGCATTTATGGCAAGTAGTGATCATCTTGTGTATATCAGAAAAAAGAGTAGGCCAATAGAAACCAGCCCTCAAAATTTTGTTGGCTGTTGACTTCCAATACAAATGACCTTCACACTCTCCTTCATGGAATTCCTTCTTAACCTTCTCTGCATCAAACTCAGGCAAACATTTAAGCAATATACCACTTGCATTTTTCCAAAAAAGACATCTATCAATAATGCAATACTTTACTGCTTTCAGCTTCAAGAACCTTTCCTTTGTTTTTGATAAACCAAGAGGTGTATTTAAATTACGCAAAACATAAACAATATCAGCATACCAAGAGGAATTCATGAAATGGTTTTCAACAATGGGTGTCGAATTTTCCTCTTGATCATCTAAAGCATTAATCATATGAATATCAAGAACTTCACAATTTGAATCAGCCATTAATTTGGCTAGACCTTGGCCTTTGATGAGCTTAGTGGGTTTTATGTCCAAATCATATTCAAGAATAACAACAATCCACTTACCTCTCTTACCATCTGGGTCCTGTGTCAAGATGTCTTTAACAACTGAATTTGGGACAAAGGCAATGATGTGTGAGTGAAGGATGTATACTCTGAAGTATTTCAAAGCTTTAACCAAGGCAAAAGATTGTTTCTCCATGATGTTATACTTCAATGGGGCATCCCTCAATGCCTTACTAAAGAATGAAATAGGCTGCTCTTGTCCTTGCGGATTTTTATGTAAAAGGACAACAACTATGGTATGTTCTGATGCAAATGAGAAGATATAAAAATCCTTTGAAAAATCAGGACTTATCAGAACCGGTGTTTTGGTTAATGCTTGTTTCACCATCTCAAAGGATGTCTTTGCTTCCGAGGTCCATTTTACCCTTTGCTCCTTCTTTAACATGTTTGTGATATCCCTAATGAGCTCAACCAAGTTGGGGATGAACCTTCTCAAAAAGTTAATCTTCCCAATGAAATATTGCAACTCCTTGATGTTTCGAGAATGAGAGATTTGCAATATGGCCTCAATCCTCTTTGGATCTATCTTTATACCCTCTTCTGAAATAATGTGCCCAAGAAGTTTACCTTCTTGGAGACCAAATAGAGTCTTCTTAGGATTTAAAGATATTCCAAACTTTCTGCATTTCTTGAAAACTTTTCTCAAATGTTCTAAGTGCTCTTCATCTATTTTTGAAAACACAGTGACATCATCAAGGTATATAATGATGAAGTAGCCTAATTCTTCTGAAAATGCTATGTCCATGGCTCTCTAAAAAGTTGCTCTAGCATTCATTAGACCAAAGGGCATCCTCACATACATGAAAGTGCCCTAGGGTGTAATAAAGGTTGTCTTTAATTGATCAGCAGGGTGAACCAAGATCTGATTATACCCTGAATAGCCATCAAGCAAATAAATTCTTCTAGACCCTACCACCCTTTGTAAAATATGATCCATCTTGGGCAAAGGGTAGTTGTCCTTCAATGAAGCTTTGTTCAAGTCTCTAAAGTCTATACAAAGCCTGATTTCTCTGGTCTTCTTCCTAACAGACACCAGATTAGATACCCACTCAGAATATCTAATAGGGACAATAATACCAGCATCATACATTTTCATGATTTCCTTCTTAACCAAAGGCAACTGTACAGGGTTTATTCTACGCAGTTTCTGTTTGAATGGTTTTTGGTTTTCTTTACGAGGGATTTTGTGCTATACTATTTCAGTGTCATAGGACTTAAGATCTTCGTAACTCCATGCAAAAACATCAGAAAATTCTTTGAACAACTCTATGTATTTGAGTTTAATGTGAGCTGGCAAAGTTTTGGATAGTTTGATCATTCTCGGTTTCTCTTCACTGCCAATATTGCACTCCTCTACCTCAGTCTCTAAAGGTTCCAGTTTTGTTTTATTTGCCACATCGTTAAAATCGAACAACTCTTCTAAAGGGGCCAGACCCTTGGGCAAACTTTCGTCTTTGGAGTGCAGAGTTTCTAACTCCTTTGTTTCTAACTCTACATTCGTTTCTGCTTCACTTTCAAGTTTGCTAGATAACAGGTTTATATTAGCAAGTTCCGGAGACGGTTCTTCTTTATCAAGAAAAATTTCTTCCTTGCAGTCTGTTTCATAGTCTGAGTCCGAACCGTTTAGTTCGAAATCATTTCTGAATTGCATGAAGTCTTCTATTTTTTTGTCGTTTTCAAACACATGCCAATATTTTTCGTTATCAGGCATGACTGGTCTAAATTTTATCGGATTTGTGCTGTCTCCGGTTTCATATGGCGTCAGACATGTTCTAGCTGCAAAGGCTAAATTGTGGGCTATAATATTTTCTTTTCTTGGGACAAAAAATAATTCAGACTCATTGAAAGTTTCTAAAAGGTCCACGAAATCATTTTGATAGGCCCTAAGTCTGGGGTGATGAGCGTTATATTTCCCATTGACTTGCCTAATGATTAATTCCGAATCCCCGTGAATTTTAATTCTCTTGGCTCCTAACTTTTTCAACAAATGTAATCCTAATAGAAGGGATTCATATTCCGCTATGTTGTTGGAACACTGGAAGTTTAATTTACAGGAAATACATTCGGTGTGGTTTCTTACCGTGTTGCGAATCCAGACACCTGCACCAGCGTTATTTCTAGTGCAAGACCCATCAAAATGCATACTACATAGAGGACTGTTTTCAATTTCTTGTGTTTGGCGAATGTCCTCTTCAACTACGGTGCCTTCTGATTGTTCATGATTAGCAGCACCCAATTGAATTTGTTTTATCTCTTCATATTTTTCAGTGAATGGAGATGCGCTTTCTTGACTCTCAATGTTCAAAGGTAAAGGACACATAGTTTGTGGCTCAAGACCTGTGTTTTGTTCACTAGATTGTACAGGTTCAACAAACTGTTTCGACAGTTCCCTGGTATTTACCTCCTCCTCTCTATCGGTCATTAATCTTGATAACGTGATTTGTTCACTAAGTGCTTCATCGTTAAACATGATAAAAGAATCAAGGCCTGTACTTACGGAATAGAGAGGAGAGTTTTGAGATCTGTCTTGACTTGTGACCGTGTATTGCATATGAGATTCGCTGTAAAGTCTTCTAGTCTGATTGAAAACAGGGATAGTCGCATATGTCATGTCCATCTGCATAGTCCCCTGTAACTTAGCTCCCCAAGATCTTGATAATAAAATTCCATACTTTGGGGGCACATCAGCCACAACAATGTCCATGAGTAAGAATTTTGCTGGGATCTGGGCTAAGTTAACACAGAGGTCTTTGATCAATCCTAGACATTTTACTCTACTTGAGTCAAAGGAGTAAAGGTCTTTGTAAGGTCTGGTGATTTCTAGCCCGAGGCTCTCCATCACAGCTTTAGGCATTAAATTATGAGAAGCACCGAAATCATGCATAGCGTTGTGCAGAATTTTGTCATGAACATTTAAACTTACATAGAAAGGAGGAACAGGTCCCTGCTGAAACTTCCCTTCAATCTTAGGGCCAAAAATCAACTCTGGTTGGTCATCACTAAGATTGACGGTATCTCCATTTTCCTCTATATTTAAAGCCTTAAAAATTTGATTCCTATATACATGTTGGGCAGTTAACTCGGTCAAGGGAACAGAGATTTTGATCTTGGAGATTTCTTGTTCTAGGCTGAAAGGAGTTTGGTTCTTTGAAGTGTTGGTTTCAGCCTTATTAGCTATCACTTTATCAGTAACAACAGCTTGCTGATTTGTTTTATTTACACTTGAAATAACGGTTGTAATAGGAGTAATAGATGAAGTGTTAGTACTACTAGTGTCTGCACTCTATTTTTCAGTGTTTTGAGTGCCTTTCTCTTTACCTTTATTAGAATTTACAGCCACCATTTTTTCCTTTTGTTTGATCGTTTTAGGCTTGGTTGTAGTGTTGTTTTTTGAAGATTTGTCAGAGATTTTGGTGTTGGAGGGTTGTTGATTGGTTTTGCTTCTAAGGTCATATTCCCTTTGAGGTTCTATGATGACATTTTCCATGTCTTGATAATAGTTTTCATTATTATCTCTTTTGTCATCATAAGGTGTATAAAGACCCTGTTTTTTATCGTAATGAACTTCAAAGTGTCAAAATTTGCTGAATAAAGAAGATTTATCCACCGAGATTATCCTGATCACATATCAATTCGAATTCATATGCAACACATAATCTCTTCCACTCAGATCATCACACATGCAGAAATAAAACAAGTGGTATGCGATCAAAAGATCATCAAAACATCACACACATTACACAGTATGTATGGGGAAGGTCTATAGCTTAAAACCCCTCAGCTATTCTATATATTATAATGGAGAGAACATGTAATATTACATAGCACAATACTCCTCACAAGTACTCAGTACTATCTCATAAAGTTACACACAAACTAGCTTGGTTTTGAACAAGTCACAGGTTCAAAACTCATCCACTAATTGCCTGCCTCTATTGCACAATCAAGGCTGGTATAATGAGAGATTCAAGGTTAAAATATCCTTGGCCAGCCAGGCGCAAACATCATGGGAAATTCCTCCAAGTGTGGTGCAAATCTCATGCACAGCCCCGTGTCACAACTGATAGTAGACTCACCCTTTCACCCACCTCTAACACTGGTCTCCACTGAACTGTCCATGCATTGCAGTTAACTGATGTGTTCTTTAGTTGAATTATGCGTTAATAATTAGTGAATTAATTAATAATTAATTCACACCACTCATCACTAGTGTATTTTTCAGTTAGACTAAATACAACTAGTTCAACTAAGTTAAACCAGACACAACTCCATCAACTGTCTCATCAACTCCACCAAACTTACGCCACTAAAGTCCTAAGCGAAGTCAACCATGCATGAGCTCACCAAACCCCTAGGAATAGCATAATTCCTCTTCGGATGCATGAGCCACTTCCAAGGCTCGAACTGAAATGCTCCAAGAGAGTAAACTGAAGTTTAGAGTCCAAATATTATTAAGGGTAAATAATATTTGACTTCCCTATTTTTAGGAAGGCAGTCTAAAAATAGACTTCGACCTAAATGTCTAAAAATAGAGGTCCATCTATTTTTTACCAACATGACCAATACTCCAAGAATAACATACTTCAATCCTTGGACCATGCTCCATATGTCTAAAAATAGACATAGTCTAAAAAAAGACTTTCGCAACGCCAAAAATAGCCCAACGGGGCCCACTTAGTGAAGGCGACTTCTTTTCACTAAAGCTCCATCATCTTGCTGCATTTTCAACATATCCTCTCAAGATATGGATTATCTACAACCCTATCCTTCTGTGGAATTCAAACTTGCTCCTGGTGGCGCAGCACGTCAAGATGTAGGCATCTTTGATCCTCCCGGTAGGAGACATATGAAAGTAACATGATTCTCCGCTGCACACAATCTCAGATATGATGGTACCCGATGTCGATGTGTTTGGATCTATCATGAAATACTGGATTAGCAGAGAGTTTAATGCAACTCTAGTTATCACAAGAAATCACAGGAGGCTCCAAGTGCAACCCGAACAATCCGACGAGGATCTTCCTCATCCAAATAGCCTCGCATGCAGCCAAGCTTGCTGCCATGTACTCGGCCTTTTCTTCCGGGCGAGTGCCACGGATCTGCGCTGTTGTACCGAAGCCTCGCCGTCGACCAATCTTTGCTCCTCTAGATGTGCTCTTTCGGTCCGTTCAGAACCACTTGTCTGCGCTCGGTGAAGCCGGGAAAGCCGGCTCCATCCTCTGTCACCGTACCATAGACCATATCCCGGTGTGCCACTAAGATAACACAATACATGCTTGCACACTTGCTTTCTAGGAGAAAAGAGCTTGGTAGGCTTAACCGCAGCTTGCGAAGGCTAGTTATGACATAGCATATATCGGTGCGTGTATTGACCGGATGTCAGCGACCCCACCAGCCCCAATCGATGAGCAGGTGGCATCCTACCTCCATTGAGTAGCATCCTCCTTCCTCCAACCACCCGGAAGAGGAGTGGGGACCTAACACAGCCATGCATGTTGAGCCTCTCCGAATCTCTCGGGCATACTTGCCAGAGAAACAAACAATCTCAACTGCATTTGCCATATTTCCAATCCAACGAAATAATGAAGGAGGCCCAAATCCTTCATCTCAAACTCCTTTTCAAGATCTGCCTTGCATGAGTGTATCAACTGCTCATCACCCGTTAGTATTAAATCATCAACATAAAGAACAATGATTAAAAGCTTCCTCTCCACCACAATCTGGTACAGGTTAGGATCCGCCTCACTCTTGGAAAATCCAAGCCCGGTGAAATAACTGTCAATCCGTGTGTACCAAGCACGAGGTGCTTGCTTCAGCCCGTACATTGCTCTCTTGAGTCGGCACACATGCGACTCACTGCTGAAGATCTCGAAACCTTCAGGCTGCTCTATGTACACCTCCTCCTCAATGACTTCGTTGAGGAACGCAGTCTTCACATCCATATGATGGATGTGCCATCCCATCTGCGCTGAGAGAGCAAGGATCGTCCGTATGGAAGAGTACCTTGCGACAGGTGCAAAAGTCTCCTCATAATCAATCCCCTCGATCTGTGAGAAGCCACGGGTGACAAATCTCGCCTTGTACCTATTACACACTCCCGTCAGCCGCCTGCTTCACTTTGTAGATCCATCGTGAACCCACCACTAATTTCCCCTCCGGTCTTGGGACAATCTCCCATGCACTGTTTCTGACGATCAAATCATATTCTTCGATCATGGCATCTACCCATGCGGGTTCCTCCATATCTTCCTAAAAAGAGGATGGCTCCATCATGGCACATTGACTCACAAGAGCCATGTATCTAGTGTACCGATCCGGTGACTGCCTCTGTCTGCGTTGTGTTGTAGGTGGTCCAACAACCTTCTCTGCATCTCGAGCCAGTCGCTCAGCTTCTGTAGTGCGCTTGTGCCCTCTGATGGTTGGCGCTGCATGGGTGGTTTCTTGCACCTCCTGAACTTCCTCTTGTGGCTGATCCACATCCGGAAGCTCCTCCTTAGGAACTAATAGCTCCTCATCTGCATGCAAGTGTAGCTCCCTCTCAAGCGAACACTACATGGCTTTCTCCTCCTGAAACTTGATATCCCGTCGCACAACAGTCTTGCGACTGTCTGAAAAATACACCCGATAGTTGTGAGGTGTATCAGTGTACCCCACAAATATTCCAACCTCTGCAGTTGGATCCAGCTTCCTTCTCGCATCCTTCGTCGCATGCATGTAGACAGGAGAACCAAAAATCCGCAAATGGGAAATATCAAGCCTCTTGCCAGAATAAGCCTCCTCCGGTGTACTCATGCCAAGAACCTTGTGAGGACCAGCAATTACGCACATACACTCATGTTGCATGCCTCGTCCCACAAGTGAAGGGGGTAGGCCGCGATCATGCAACATCGCTCGTGCGGCCCACCCCGATCGTTACCGATGTCCCGCTCCAACCACCCGAATTCTGCTTTGTGGGTTATGGGGTGCGATGAGCTCTCTCCGAATCCCTTCTGCGCTGCAAAAGTCTTTGAATTCAGCCGAGATGAATTCACCACCATTGTCGCTCCTAAGAGCCTTCACATGCTTCCCTGATTCCTTCTCTACCAGCGCCTTGAATTCACAGAACTTTGAAAATGTCTCGCTCTTCTTCTGCATGAAGAAGATCCAGCACTTCCTAGAGAAATCATCAACAAAGATCACATAGTACTTGTGATTTGCTGTCGAAGCTACAGAGAAAGGACCACACACGTCTGTGTGAAATCTCTCAAGGATCGTCGTTGCATGACTATCCTTCTCCTGAAAGGTGGCTTTCACATACTTCCCCAAGGTACACCCCTTGCACTGATCTGACTGTGCAAGAGTGCCCTTAGGAAGCCCAGTAGAAATCTGCTGCAGTATCTTCAAAGCTCCATGGTGAAGGTGGCCCAATCTCCTGTGCCATAGTTCGCCCTCATCATCCCGGCTCACCACTTCTCCCACCTTGCATGCCATTTCTGCGCAGCCATCTACTTGCAACTGATAAAGGTTCTTGACTTGAACCCCTATCTTCCGGGTCTCACCAGTAGTCTTACTGCGCAGGAAGGCTTTTCCTTCGCTGAAGACCACATCATACCCTTTGTCTTCCAACATCGCCACAGAGATCAGGTTCTTCATCAATCCTGGAACTTGCAAAAATTCCTTCAATATGAAAGGTTTACCAGACTCCCTCTCAAAGGAAATGGTACCGATACCAGTCGCACTGTATCTACCATCATCGCCCATCTCAATGTGCACTCCAAGATCTTTTTCCTCCAGATCTGAAAACAGATCTCGATCTTCAGTCATGTGAAATGACGCACCACTGTCCAAGAACCAAACTGATCCCGCCATACTTGAAACCAAGCATGCGATCAGTGAAAAATCCAGTTCGAATTGAGAAGCCAATGCCTCTCCCGCTGCAGATCTGGCAGCCTTCTTATTTTTCTTCTTCTGCGGACAATTTGTGGCATAGTGTCCGTGCTGGTGACAGTGAAAACATTTCACCTTGGACATGTCTTGCTTCTTGCCTTTCGCACTAGACTGAGAAGCCTTCTTTCTCTTCCCCTTCTTTGCTTTGGCAGCCAAAGCGAAATTTTCTTCATCCGATACCTTGGATGAAGATCCATCTCTGGTAGTCCTCCTTATCTCCTCCTGCATGAGATCCGCCCAAAGGCGCTCCCATCCCGGAAACTTCTCCCGACCATTGACACTATATTGATATGAATTCCAAGCCTTCGGAAGACCAAGGAGAGCCAGGTCCACCATGTCCTCATCTTCGACAGTCACCCCCACACTTCCCAGCTCATCTCTGCATTGAGTGAACTTCATGAGGTATTTGGCGATACTGTCGCCTTTCTCCATCTTGATGTTTCTGAGCTTATCTTTGAGCGCCAGATTCCTTTGGTCGCTCTTACTCTGGAATAGATCTGTCAATGCTTTCCACATTAAATATGGAGAAGCTTTTCCATGCAGGCTGGATACAATGTGATCCTTTACACCCTCCAACAGAATCCTTTGACATTTCGCCATCTTCTTTTCCCAAGCTTCGACTTCAGCAGGATCAGTGGGCTTTTGGACATCCGTATCTATGAAATCCTTAAGTCCATTATCTTCTAATACTGCCTCCATGCGATCCTTCCATGCAAAATAATTTGAACTGCCTTCAAGAGCATATTCGAGTCGCAAACCGTTGAAAGACATTTTCAACTCCGGCACCAAGAAAACAAAACTGCTGCAAAATTCGAATTCCAAGCTCAAAGCTCAACCGCTCTTGATTTGTGAGAAAAAATTATTTCTAGCACAGAGATCGACTGCAGGGGCATTAACTAGATGTATCACCTTTCAAAAGGAAAGGATGGATCCAAAGGCTACCTGGCCCGCATGCAGACTCTGTCTACCGAAATAAGTTTGTAATCACTGTGATGATCAATCTCTGCTCCGATAGCTCTGATACCATGTCGAAATTTGCTGAATAAAGAATATTTATCCACCAAGATTATCCTGATCACATATCAATTCGAATTCATATGCAACACATAATCTCTTCCACTCAGATCATCACACATGCGGAAATAAAACAAGCGGTATGCGATCAAAAGATCATCAAAACATCACACACATTACAAAGTATGTATGGGGAAAGCTTATAGCTGAAAACACCTTAGCTATTGTGTATATTGTAATGGAGAGAACATGTAACATTACATAGTACAATACTCCTCACAAGTACTCAGTACTATCTCATAAAGTTACACACAAACTAGCTTGGTTTTGAACAAGTCACAGGTTCAAAACTCATCCACTAATTGCCTGCCTCTATTGTGAAATCAAGGCTGGTCTAATGAGAGATCCAAGGTTTGAATCTCCTTGGCTTGACAACGCAATCATCATGGGAAATTCCTCCAAGTGTGGTGCAAATCTCATGCACAATTGATGTCACAACTGATAGCTATCTCAACCCTTTCATCTACCTCTTTCACTGGTCTACACTGAACTGTCCATGCACTGTAGTGAACTGATGTGTTCTTGATTTGAATAATGAGTTAATAATTAGTGAATTAAATAATATTTAATTCCCTCCACTCATTACTAGTTGATTAGCTAGTTAAACTAATCACAACTAGTTCAACTAAGTTAAACCGAACACAACTCCACCAACTGTCCCATCAACTCCACCAAACTTCTGCCACTAAAGTCCTAACTGAAGTCAACCATGAATGAGCTAAAAAAACACCTAGGAATAGCGTAATTCCTCTGTCAGATGCATGAGCCACTTCTGTAGCTCGAACTGAAGTGCTCCAAGAGAGTAAACTGAAGTTTAGAGTCCAAATATTATTAAGGGTAAATAATATTTGACTTTTCTATTTTTAGGATAGGCAGTCTAAAAATAGACTTCGACCTAAAAGTCTAAAAATAGAGGTCCATCTATTTTTACCAACATGACCAATACTCCAAGAATAACATACTACAACCCCTGGACCATGCTCCATATGTCTAAAAATAGACTTTGCGCCAAAAATAGCCTGCGGGCCCACTTAGTGAAGGCGAATTCATTTCACTAAGCTCCATCATCTTGCTGCATTTTCAACACAAAGTCATCATGCTCTACCCCAAACATGTTGATCTCCTCCTCTGTTATTTCATCTGTTTCCTCAACCTCACTTACATAATTTGGTGAAAGCGAGGAGTGATTTGCTGATCATCTTCCCTAAGTCTGTTTGGAGGTTGGTTCCTTCTAGCATTCTGATTCTGGTTCTGGTTTCTATTTTGAGGAGAATTTTGATTTTGACTTGCTTGTGCTCTCTTAATTATGCTCATCTCTTTCATAATTTCTTCCATCATTCTCTCCATTTTTGAGTTGGAAGTAGAAGGTGTGGATTCCTCTCTAAAAGATACTCTCTTTTCAGCTTTCATCCTTGCCCTCTTCTCCATAAGGTTGACTTCCACAGAAAGAGCACCTCTTTGCATGTCTTCAAGGGTTGCAAAATATCTTTCTCTGAGTGAATAGGTCATGTCAGCATCAAACCCTTCAGGAAACTTGTTTAAGGCTGAGCCTTGTGGAGGTTTTAATTCTGGGGAAAGTGCATTATACACACTGTTAAATCTAATACAATAGGCTTGTACACTTTCCCCGGGGTTCCTATGAAGATTGTTGTAGTCAGCAAGGACTTGGAGAGGATTCTTCCTCACTTCCCATTTGTTTAAGAATGCTTGATGGAAGCCTTGGAGATTGTTGATACTGTGGGGGGTAGGGCTTTAAACCATTTTCTTACTTCTCCCCCCAAACTCTCAGCAAATAATCTGAGCTTGACAGAGTCATCATCAATTTCATTTCTGTCAAAGTAGTCATTCATCTTGTCCACATGTTGTGATGCTGTCGTAGCATTTCTAGCATCATATAATGGGATTTTGGACTGATAGTCCTGTGGAAGATTGACTAATGGTACAGGAAGGAATAAGGGAGCATACCATGCTGCCATGATATATGATGGGGGTGGGTTTACAAGGGGTGGAATGACAAGAGGAGGTGTGGAATGAAGTGAAGTGGTTTGAGTGGTGGATGAAGGATGAAAAGAAGTGGATGGGACTACAGTAGATTGCTGAGTTGATCTTGGATGAGAGACACCTAGATTATAAAGAAAATGTAAATCAGGAGGTGTTGTTTCTCTACTGCCAAGATGTTCACTTGTTTCAGGAGATGAACGTGAAGACTCAGAATCTAACTGATCTAAATCATCAAGGGACCTAGTCCTAAAGGGATTAACTAAGTCAGCTTGTGATTGTTGTAGAGCTGAAAGATTTTCAGGGACTGAATTAGCTCTTAGGAGTGATATGAAAATAGTTGAAGATTCTATCTTAGGAGACTTCCTAAGGATTATTTCTGGGTTCTCAACTATCTCAGGTGGATCAGGGTCAGGATGGGCTCTAGTGTGAATCCTTCTAGGAGCCACTATGCTGTGTTTTTAGACCCAAACAACAAGAAAAGTTCAACCAGGTATGACAGTCTTTAAGAGGTTAACTAATCTGTTTTCACAATTTTAATCCTACAGCCCTCTAACTGGATTGAATGATATTATAATGGTAAGGGTTCTTCCCAGTGGAGTCTTAAGGTCTGTTCAAGATGGTGGAGTCGCCAGGTGGAAAGTTTAGAATGTTTTCGAGGAAATACACTGTCCACCACATTGCTTGTGAAACATCCTTTTTTAAGGATATCCTGAAACACAACAAACTCTGACTAGAGATTGACTGGAATGGCATTCACCAGATATGTCACCTCTAAAAGAGGGTGAGATCCGGAGGCTACCTGGCCCTTTCCAGACTCTGTCTAAGAGTATGAGGTAAAACACAATCAAAAGGTAAGTGAAATGTAAGAGTAAGTGTTTTACTACCAATCTGAAATGTTTTTGGTATTTTCTGAGCTATTTTTATTCGTGTGGTTTTCTAAGAATGTCCTAAATTTTCTTCAAAACTTAGCTACAATTGTGAGACAAAGGCAGTCTACTCTTATGGCTAAGCTAGCTGATTTTTCAAGGTTAGATAAAGCCTTATGAGAATCCTAGGGTTGACCTAGATTTTCACTGATTCAAACAAGTTTCATCATGATTACCATAACTTGGTAGTGCTTAAAAAAGGCTGCTTTTTACACACAAGGTCTTATGAAGATTCTGGGTTTTAGTTCCCCAGTGGAGTCGCCAGAAATGTTAGCTGGTGGCTCCAACTGGTCAATAAAGCAAATGCTCTATGAACCAAATCTCTGAATATCGTATAATTATCCTTAAAAATTTCTGGGTTTGTAATTCTCCAGCGGAGTCGACAGAAATGTTAGGAATCTGTAATTTATTAGCAAGATTGGCAGAGTTCAATTACAGAAACAACATCGTTTCAACCAACTTTGGGATTCTAGGATCTAGCCCTCCTGAATCCGGAGAGGGATCTCTCTAATAGGTGCAAAGATGGATTTGTCTTTGAAGTTTTGGTTAATTATATTAGGCTAGTTATGAAGGCCAAGGGTTTGTTTTTTTTTTTGGATGGTTGAGCATGAATGTTACTTGAGGGGAAAGTTATAAGTGAAAAAGTTTCAAATGTGAGAAGTTGTAAGCAAATAGAACAGCTTTGGCTGATAGATAGTTATAACGCTGGTTTTTAGTCCATTGGGCTATGGAGTCATATCTGGGCTTTAATTGAGAAACAACATCAAGGGTGATCCAAGGGGAAAGTCATCTATATCACAAGATTATTGAGATTAAAATGGTGGAATGGAAACAATAAAGTGTTGGAAGGGTGGAAACTGATAATAATTTCTCAAGGGATTTATAGTCAGTCCAAACAAGAAAAAGCCTCTTAAGTAACTATTTTAAAATCAACCAAGAACAGGGCTAACCATGAACTTCTTGGGAAAGTCTATGTTAAAGCAGCTTAATTGACAAACAATCCAGTAATCCACATAATTACTTTTAGAAAGTATGCAAACACATAAGAGAAACACAATGTAACCTAAGATCAGATAAGGTACTTTTAAACCTAGTCTGCTTTCAGTCAACACCAAGGGAAACTTTCAGAATCTGCCTTTGGAGAAAAGAATCTAGGAATCAGGGCGAACCATATCTTCTCTAGTCTAACTTTAATAGAAAATAATGGAAATCACATTCAAGAACAATGTTAAGCAAACAGAAGGACGAGGGAACGCCAACATTCCTAACTGTTGAAAATGTATTGAATCATTCTTAAATAAACAAATTTGAGGAAAACATTAAGATAAAGATTTCTCAGCCAGAGAGGGTTACTGATATACAGTAGATCCTAGCCCTGTTTAAACTGTTCTTTACAGCAGAATATGAACAATATGGCATACATAGAAGGAAAAACAATTAACAAAGAAAGAAGCACTTCACCAGTAATATAGACCAGGATCCCAAGAAAAAGCTTGTTATTGATGTCAAACCAGTTACAGTCTTCAAGTCCAATGTTTCAGTTCAGCAATCATCTTCACTATTTAGCCTAACTACTCTATCACAAACAGAGCTTCAAGGGCTAGTGAACACTATGTACAAATAGAAGTCTTGAGCTCAAATGTATTTCAAAGTTTTGCAACCAACAATTTCTCATCTTCTACAGCGGTATTTATAGAAGAATGAGGAGGTGAGATCTAACAAAAGATCTCCCAAGACAATTAATACAGATTCAAGACTTCTCGGCCTTTTGAGGGGCTCGATGGAGAAGTTTACAGGTGGACTACTGTATTAATTTGTTTTACAATAAATATCAAAGCTCGGTGGGAGCTTTATTGACATTGAAGCTCTGCGTAATGTTTGGAGTAACTTCTGCATATTTTTATGCATTTACTTCGTAGCTGATGTAACTCCCTGGCTGCACTGAGTCGAAAATCTGATTTTCTTCAATAACTTCAGCCTCTGTTTGAATGGTTTGAGGCAACAGGTGGCTCGTATGGTAGCTGAGGAATCAATTCGCCTCATTTGAAGTGGTGAAAGCCTTTTTTGTCAGTGAAACACTTATGATTTTCTTTAATTGTGTTTTAATTCTGGGAATTAGGCTTTTGATAAGCATTCTTAGCCGTAATTCCAAAATCTATCTTTAATCTTCATTCTGCTGTGCTATGTCTTCAAAACTGATACTCTTTAACTGTGTTTCTTAATAAAACAGTGTCTTGTCGATGTGCAGGGCCGCGCAGATCTTTAAAGGCATCAATGCCCATGAAGCATTGATAGAACATTGAATCCTGACCCGTGGATGGCTTCTCTTTAATAAATCGAGGGCATGAGAATCGTCATTCTTAGCCCTCGGCTTTTCTTCATTTATAATGAAAAAACCATTGATACTTGGAAAACAAACAAGCATTATGAAATCCTGCATTTTAGGTCAACTGCGTCGAGAGGCATGTGGTGGAAGCGGGGCTGTTGGATGAAAGCATCCAACGGTGGAGATTTATTCAAAAAGAGGTAAAAGAAGAATGCGGAAAAGGCGAATGCGCGCGATGAAAAATGCGATGCGATGGAGAAGGGATTTGTGATCGATCAATCGCATCGCAAATATTTGCGACACGATTAATCGCATCGCAAATATTTGCGATGAGTGATCGGGGGTTTCACATGAAATATGTGATTTGCGATTTGCGCGATCGGAGGGAAGTGCGATGGGCAGATTTGCGATGGATCGCAGCGCAGATTTTTGCGATGAACACTTTAAATAAATCGCAATTTGGAGCAGTTGTGATGCGATAAGCGCCTTAACCTATTAGCAAATGGTTCCAGGGTACGGGTGTATGGAAGAAAAGTGGTTAAAGACTTAGCCTATGGGCTTAAGTCCAATACTTATGAAAAAATGTGTTTTTGAATGATTTTCAAAGGAAATGGAGGGTTCCGGTAAGGTTAAAGAGTGAGTCTTTAACTTTATAAGAGTGATTTTCATGAAGGGAAGAAGAGGAATCATGAAAAAAAAGGAGATTTTATGGAGAAAAAAGGGGAGCAAATGAAGGTTAGCTTTGAGTGAGAGAAGGGACAAAAATGATGGTTTCTCAGCAGTCTTTTCTATGAAATCAACAGAATTTCTGAGTATAAAATGGAAACAACAAATGCGGATTTTGGACAGAGGCATGAGACCTTCTAGAGTCTTCAAGAGCCAGCAATTTTTAGTGATAAACTTTGTTCCTTGGAGGCTCAAAAAGTCTTAGCCACCTTTTGGTATACAAAATTTTATAGGTGTCTAACACAATGAAAGTGGGTTGGAGACCCAATACCAGCAGTATCATGTGAATTAAAAGTGTTAAATAGATTTGGTGAAAAAAAAACGCGATGTGCGTATCTACGTGACACGTAAGGCAGAGGTGGTTTCAAGAAATCACGAATTTCGCGTGATTTTGGAGGATTATGCAGCGAGGGTTTAAGTTGTGTGATATTGTGTGTCGTCCGTTGGATCATCGAAGTCGATGTGATAAACTATCAGCTGTTGGATGCAAGAGCTATGTTAATGGAGGTGGGCCCCTGGATCGTGTATATGTTAAAATATGTATCGAGTTTGATATTCATTGTAATGTTGGATATATATTAAAGTTGAGTGCACATATAGAAATGGGTTATGTGTGGATTATTTATTTGTTGCAAGTTAATACGTTACAATATGCCGAGGGTTAAAGCCATGGTCGAAGAGAGACTTAGGCTTATATATGTTTATGTTCAAAGGGTGTTGTCAGTTGGGAACGTACTAAATGTGTAGAGTTTATCAAACACATGTGGGCTCCATGGAATGGTTGTGTGTTAAAAAATCTCGCGTTGGGTTTAATTATTAGTTGACTGATGATTGATGACTAAGGTTCGAATAAAGAACATGGCTAAGGTTATACTGTGAAATGAAAGCATTAATCAAACTATGGAACCCGAGAGGTTATATATATATATATATTAGTGCTGAACTTATGTCTAAGTCCAAGACTTAATATAATGTTGACGGAAGATCTTATACATATAGTGTGGGACCCCCTACATAAATTCCAAGAATCATTACCCTAGCTGGAGGATACACTAAAGACTAAAGCGGAAAATAACACAAATATATATATATATATATATATATATATATATATATATATATATATATATATATATATGCAATGCTTTATATAAGTGTAGTGCCTTTTAAAGAAAGAGCCAAAGTATACATATATATACATATATGTGAAGTACTCTATAGCTCGGGCCTAATACAACCAAAGTCTTATACTGTGGGACCCTCACCAATCGCATCGGACAAAACTTGGCAGCGGATCATGTTAACAAAAATTGCGATTGCGATTGAGTTCCAAACTCGATATGGTTTAAACGAAGATTCATATATGTTTGAGTTCCGGTATCTAAGTAAACAGTGCTATATCGCATCGGAGCGATTCATCGCATCGGCATTTCAACATGAACAGTGGTTGATCGCATCAGAGGAGTAGAGCATCAGAACATCTCAATGGAAGTCGCAATTGCGATTAATCGCAATCAGAAATATTTGAAAAGTGATAAATCGCATCAGCATTTCAAAGTGAACAGTGACTGATCGCATTGGAGAAGGAGTAGAGCATCAGAACTTTTAAATGGAAATTGCGATTGTGATCAATCGCAATCGGAAGCAGTCGAGGAGTGATACATCGGATCAGAAAGTTCAGTGAAGTGGGCTCGAAAGGGCATTTTATGCATTAAAATGGTTCATTATTGTGATATTTCCAAGAGGTATCTGAGTCATATAACGCGGCAGTTTGTATGTTAAAACTTTGTATAATTATGCCGAGAGTTCAAATTGCGTTATATATAAAAGCCGTTGTTACAGATACATAGCAGTTACACCATGACAGTGCACATATTAAAATGCCTTATTATTACTGTGCCGAGAATTAATTAGCATGATATAAAAAGCACAGTTACATATGTATGGCATATGGCAGTTACACTACGACAGTGAACAGGAAAATAAACAGAGCCAAAAGGGACAAAAAACAGTTACAGAAAAGACAAGCGCAGTGAACCAAGAGGTTGAATGAGTGAGCTGGAGCTCTCATTGTAATTAAGTGTGAATGATTTAATTGATTTATATTGTTTGTGATGCATTGGCAAGTCTCCGGAAGAGAACAATATCCCACTGTAACGTTAAAATTGTATCCCACTAGAAAATAAATGAGAAGGCAGAAGACTAAGGGGAATGGCTATTCATTTCAAATTCCTGGTGGAATAAAAACGGTCATGAGGAAAACTCTATAAATGATATCACTTTTATATGCATAAGAGATAAGAGAGAGTGAAGTTAGAGAATGCAAACATGAAGCAGTGAGGTAGAGAAGAAGGAGGAGCTGAGTAGAGAAGAAGGAGGAGCTGACAGAGAATCTGAGAAAATGCAGAGATGATACAGAGCAGATAAGAGAACTGATGGATAGCAGAAGAGAAGGAACAATACAGAGCTGATATCCAAGGTAAATCAACAAGTGTTTTTCTTTTGAAAGAGTAAGGAAGTTGGAGCTTCCCTATCAAGTTGTAGCTTGATAGATGTTAGTTGTAGCTGACTGAGGTAGGAGCCTCCTGTAGGTTGTAGCCTGTAGAAAATAGATGGGAGTTGGTGCTTCCACATCAAGTTGTAGCTTGATAAAATGTCAGTTGTAGCTGATTGAGGTTGGAGCCTCCTGTAGGTTGGTGCCTGTAGAAAATAGATGGGAGTCAGAGCTTCCTTGCAAGTTGTAGCTTGCAGAATTGAGGTAGGATCCTCCTAAGGGTTGGAGCGTACATAAAATCATTGGTGAGAGGGAGTTGGAGCTTGCCTTTGCATCACAACAATAATAAGATGTGGTTTTATCCCTTCATGGGTTTCCACTTATATCTAGTGTCTCTATGCACGATTTTTATGTGTTGATATGGTTTATCTGTTCTGCTTAATAATTGCTACTCACATATTAAGAGTGTTGGTACACTATGTAATCTACTTATTAATTGTTGCTGACAAATTAAGATTGCTCACACATAAATTTGAACATGAAATGAAGGTGTGAATAAGTTTTAATGAAAAGTTTTAAAAGTCCATGAATGTGTTAAACTGATTCACCCCCCCTCTCAGTTTAACTAAGAGTTCAACAATTGGTATCAGAGTTGGTTCCTTTGGTGTAAGCCTAATAGCTTGAAGGAGATCTGGTTGAGTCATGGACTATCAAAATGTACCTGTGTTAAGTACAACAAACTTTCCTGAATGGAGAGATAAGGTTAAAACAGAGTTAATGGCTTATGAACCAGAGGTATGGAAGCTTGTATGTGATGGTTACTGCACAAACTCCCCCACGGTGAAAGAACAACAGATGAATGCCAAGGAAGAATGTGTGATATATAACAGTCTTCATAACAAGGACCTTGAATTAACAATGGTTTTAACCTCTGCAAAATAAATCTGGGACAGATTGCATTTCATGCATCGATTAGACACAGAGGAATTCACTGTCAAGAAGGAGAAGAGAATTAAGAAGAATAAAAAATCATGTCAACAAGAAAATGTTCAATCAAATGAGGTACCTGCTAGTGTGAATGGAAGTAAGAACCAAGAAGAAATTGCAGCTGAGGAAAAAACCAAACTTGACACAATCTTGACTGAAATAGAAAGATTGAAGAATGAAAACAAAGACCTGAATACTTTGGTGCAAATATGTGTTGAGAAAGAATATGAAGATATAAAATAAATTATTGGCTTGAAGATGCAGCTTGAAGAAGCAAATAAAGTAGAAGACACTCTGCTGCAACAAATGAGAGAGAAAAGTCAGGAATGTGAAAGATTGGAAGAAGAAGTAGTAAGCCTAAGAAAGAATTTAGAAAAATCCCAAAGAGAACTATTAATGAATACACCTCTAATGAAAAGCACTAGACAATTGGACAAGATGCTAAATGCTCAAAGATCACCTCTCATAAAGGCTGGTATAGGATATGTAGGAGAAACCAGTAAGTCCAAAGTAGAAGATAACAAGAATATCATTTTTGTAAAAGCTGTAAAGGACAATGAAGCAACTCAGAAGATTCCTAAAGTAGTAGAAGCCAGCAAGAACATGAGTTGCAAAGAAACAAATAGAATCAAGTAGCAACATGAAAGGACAGAGAATGAGAGGATGAAACAGTCAGCTAAAAAAGGCTCATACACTCGTGAGGATGAACTGAATAAATTTGGATGATGTCAAAGAAGGTTCTTTCCTCCTATGAGAAGTATCACCTGTTTCTCCTGCCACAAACCAGGACACGATGCAGCACAATGTAAGACAAAGAGAATCAATGTTAACTAGCAAAATATGCATCAAATGAAAAGAACACCTCAAGAAAGCAAGGGGAAAAGACAATATTTCACCAGGTACACAAATCATTTCCATGGCTATTGTTATGCATGCAATAATTTTGGACATAAACACTGTTGATTGTAAATTATGTTCAAAGACGGGAAAAAAATATTATACTCCAGCTCAAATGTACTTTGATAAAATAAGATTTTATGCATGCCTCAAACTTGGTCACAAAGAAAAGAACTGTAAACTGCCATATATATTAAAGAACTCCAGACAGATGATGAAATCCAATCCAATCAAACAAATCTATGAATAAAAAAGGAGTACATACATTATGATGAACCCCAATAGAGTATGGAAGGAAAAGAGAAAAGGGGAGCCTATTATCTCAATAACATAATAAATCTAGCATAATCTCAGGGGGAGATACTCTAGAAAACAAAACAATTATCCAAACAGTGAAAAATATGAAGCAACATCCCAGGGGGAGAGCAGTTCATAAATAGACCCCATGAAAGCAGTCTGAGAAGAGCTCCATGTAATGAGAACAGCTATGAAATTAGGAAGGAAAAATAAAATTTCTCTAACAAATAATTATTGAGGAAGAAGATCACCTCAAGCACACAATAGCCAGCAAGTTGATGGAAGGAGAGAAAGCAGCAATCAGCCATGATGATAGAAGAAGACTTCAACACATTAAAGTGATGATCACACTATTTCTCATACTGCTAGAATTAACAATGAATCACATTAAGAAGGATTAGAAAGAGAAGTGCCTATCATCATTATGTCATGTCTTCATTCATCTATGAAAAGTCCTCTTGGATGAATACAGTTAAGTGAGTAATAATTCTTTGAGTGATCTGCCCATGAAGAGTCCAAGCAAAGAAATTGAAGATGTCTTCCTAAAGATCATTATGCTAGAACAATTGAATTGAATTTTTAAGCAGAAATGTTTCCAGAGCAGTCCTAGAAAGGAAAATGTAGTGACATTCCTTTAAGCAGAATGACAGAATAAGTAAATGGTTAAATATGCCGAGAACAAATTCAGGATATTGATCACTGTTGGTGTGAACAGTGGAGTCAATAATAGAATTTATGAAGGATGTCTTAATTATGGGTAAATGTGAAAGCTGAAGTGAAATCTCTGCATGGTTTATCAAAGTAATAGCAATTGGTGTTTAGGTACAAGCAGCATGCTTATCAAGAGATTACCAAGAATTATCAGTGGAGCAGCAATGTGGTACAGGTCCTCAGGATCAAAGGATTATGGCAAGAGTACATCCAGCATGAAAGAGTCAATGAAAATGCTAAAGGATCAGTATTTTGTTTACACTTGAAGCATTATATTAAGCATTGAAGCAATATATTTGTCTATATATAATTGAATGCCTTCCTGAAGACAACACATATATATCTTCAAGACCTCTTCCTTAGGATTATTCATAGATTGTGTGAAGTCTGTTGGATGAAATATCAATCAAACAACTTGAAGATGCCTCTATTGGAAATCACCATGTCAGAATAGTTAAAGTATTGGAAGTATGAAAGACTAGCCTTGTTAACCTAACAGTTGAAGTTCAAGAGTCTGTTATTGATTTATCACAAGCATACTTCAGCAGAAAGGATTTGTTGGTATTTCACCAATGAAAAGAGATTGATTATTAACATACATACCCCATTATGTCATAAATCAAACGGCATGGTTGATAAGTGAGACTGGCCAATACATTGAAGGGTTTGTTTTCGAAAGTACATTGTACAAGCAATAAAGTCATTTCGTCTTTTAGATTGAAAGATATTATCTAATCTCACAATAATTTGTAAACTCTGACTAGATTCATTGATCACATTAGTAACAAGAAAGGTGTACCACAAAAATAAAAGATATATTGGCTTCATCACAATTGAACAGGTGTTGTACCGTAGATGTGTATTGTAGAAGAAGACTTATTCCATCTACAATCTTCCTCAACAGCTTTATACTAGTGAAAGGAGACTGTGCTTTGGAGTGTATCTATTTACAGTGTATATTCAAGTTTAATAATCCTCAAAGTGTTCTCTCAACAACTGTTGTACACCAGTTTGGAACAGCAGGGTACAAAGTCAGATGAAGAATTACTAAACACATCTCAGAGAGAGGAAATGAAGAGACAGAATCTACACTGAGAAATGTGTAACCCTTTGCCATTGATGTCAAAGGGGGAGGAAAAGCAGGTAATAGAAGAAAGGGTCTTCTAAAAGAAGATAGGCAGAGGAATACTTGGAGGAAGCATTGGATTATTGGTGGGTGTGTTTCCATCAATGCCAAAGGGGGAGACTGTTAGAAATGTTTTCATTGATGGCAAAGGATCACAAAGGAGCAGCACCTGGACCAGCAATAAGGCAAAGTAGAAGACAGGGAACAGAGGCAACAGAGAGGTAGCAGAGGCAGCAAAAATAGAAGCAAGGAGAAAAATCAGTCAAGGAGCAGAGGAAGCATTGAATTGAAGCACAGACAAGCAGTGAATTGAAGCACACACCTACTGAGGGCTGTGTAGAGCTGTAGGATAGATCTGCAAAGAATAGGTTGTAGAAGGGCCAATTGATCGAAAATTTGTCAAGTTAATTTTTGTGTGAGAATGTTTGAATCCCAGTGTTTACTGTATGAGTGGCTTTTACTTTAGAAGCCAGTGTAAGAGAATTGTGTGATAAAACCCTATGTTATAGTAATGTCAGTATGTTGATTCATTGTGAGAAGCAACATAAAGGTTGCCCATATAACATGATGAGAGTTCCTGGTTGGAACCACGAAGGAGGATGATTTAGTTGATAATGGCAATCGAAGGCTGAAGGGGTCGAAGGCATGTTCGGCTTTATGGTGAGATCGAGCTCTGACATGAAATTAAAAATGTAGAGTTGAATGAAGCCTACGCGGAATGATGCTTTAGTGGCAGAGCAATGAAGGAAACATAATAAAAGGTGGAGCTATGTATCAAAGGGAGAAGAACCGAAACAAGAAGTTATAAATCAAATAAATGAAATGTTGATAGTACGCGGGATAGAACCATGTGCAAACCGAAACCGTGAAGGAATAGTGAAAGTGGGTTGGAGACCAAATACCAGCAGTATCGTGCGAATTAAAAGTGGTAAATAGATTTGGTGAAAAAAAAAACGTGATGTGCGTATCTACGTGACACGTACGGCATAGGTGGTTTCAAGAAACCACAAATTTCGCGTGATTTTGGAGGATTATGCAGCGAGTGTTTAAGTTGCGCGATATTGCGTGCCGTCTGTTGGATCATCGGAGTCGATGGGATAAATTGTCAGCCGTTGGATGCAAGAGCTGTGTTAATGGAGGTGGGCCCCTAGATCGTGTATATGTTAAAATATGTATCAGGTTTGATATTCATTGCAATGTTGGATATATATTAAATTTGAGTGCACATATAGAAATGGGTTATGTGCAGATTATTTATTTTTTGCAAGTTAATACGTTATGATATGTCGAGGGTTAAAGCCATGGTCGAAGAGAGACTTAGGCTTATATATGTTTATGTTAAAAGGGTGCTGTCAGTTGGGAACGTACTAAATGTGCAGAGTTTATCAAACACATGTGGGCTCTATGGAATGGATCTGTGTTAAAAAATGTCGTGTTGGGTTTAATTATTAGTTGACTGATGATTGATGACTAAGGTTCGAATAAAGAACATGGAAAATATTATACTATGAAATGGAAGCATTAATCAAACTATGGAACCCGAGAGGTTATATATATATATATATTAGTGCTGGACTTATGTCTAAGTCCAAGGCTTAATATAATGTTGACGGAAGATCTTATACATATAGTGTGGGACCCCCCTACATAAATTTCGAGAATCATTACCCTAGCTTGAGGATACACTAAAGACTGAAGCAGCAAAGTACACACACACACACACACACACACACACACACACACATATATGCAGCGCTTTATATAAGTGTAGTGCCTTTTAAACAAAGAGCCAAAGTATACATATATATACATATATGTGAAGTACTCTATAGCTCGGGCCTAATACAACCAAAGTCTTATACTATGGGACCCTCACCAATCACATCAGAGAAAAATTGGTAGCGGATCATGTTAACAAAAATTGCAATTACGATTGAGTTCCAGACCCAATATGGTTTAAACGATGATTCATATATGTTTGAGTTCTGGTATCTAAATAAATAGTATTATATCGCATCGGAGCGATTCATCGCATCGGCATTTCAACGTGAACAGTGGTTGATCGCATGAGAGAAGGAGTAGAGCATCGAAACATCTCAATGGAAGTCATGATTGCGATTAATCGTAATCGAAAATATTTGAAAGTTGATACATCGCATCAGAAAGTTCGGCTAAGTGGGCCCGAAAGGGTTTTTTATGCATTAAAATGATTCATTATTGTGATATTGCCAAGAGGTATCTGAGTCATATAACGCAGAAGCTTGTACGTTAAAACTCTGTATAATTATGCTGAGAGTTGAAATTGTGTTATATATAAAAGGCGCTATTACAGATACATAGCAGTTACACCACGACAGTGCACATATTAAAATGCCTTATTATTACTGTGCTGAGAATTAATTAGCATGGTATAAAAAGCGTAGTTACATATGTACGGCATATGGTAGTTACACTGCAACAGTGAATAGGAAAACAAACAGAGCCGAAAGGGACAAAACACAGTTACAGAAAAGACAAGCGTAGTGAACAAAGAGGCTAAATGAGTGAGCTGGATCTCTCATTGTAATTAAATGTAAATTATTTAATTGATTTATATTGTTTGTGATGCATTGGCAAGTCTCCAGAAGAGAAAAAATATCCCACTGTAATGTTAAAATTAGTACCTACAGTTATATTTTTCTGAGTGAGCTGGAAAATAAATGAGAAGGTAGAATACTAAGGGGTATGGCTATTCATTTCGAATTCTTGGTGTTATACAAATGGTCATGAGGCAAACTCTATAAATGATATCACTTTGATATGCATAAGAGGTAAGAGAGAGTGAGGTTAGAGAATGCAGAAATGAATAAGTGAGGCAGAGAAGAAGGAGGAGCTGACAGAGAATCCGAGAAGATGCAGAGATGATACAGAGCAGATAAGAGAATTGATGGACAACAGGGGAGAAGGAACATAACAGAGCTGATATTCAAGGTAAATCAGAAAGTGTTTTTCTTTTGAAAGAGTAAGGAAGTTGGAGCTTCCCTATCAAGTTGTAGCTTGATAGATGTCAGTTGTAGCTGACTGAGGTAGGAGCCTCCTGTAGGTTGTAGCCTGCACAAATAGATGGGAGTTGGTGCTTCCATATCAAGTTGTAGCTTGATAAAATATTAGTTGTAGCTTATTGAGGTTGGAGCCTCCTGTAGGTTGGTGCCTGCAGAAAATTGATGGGAGTTGGAGCTTCCTTGCAAGTTGTAGCTTGCAGAATTGAGGTAGGAGCCTCCTGAGGGTTGGAGCCTACAGAAAATCAGTGGTGAGAGGGAGTTGGAGCTTGCCTTTGCATCAAAAAAATAATAAGATGTGGTTTTCTCCCTTTATAGGTTTCCACTTATATCTGTTGTCTCTGTGCATGATTTTTGTGTGTTGATATGGTTTATTTGTTCCGCTTAATACTTGCTACTCACATATTAAGATTGTTGGTACATTATCTAATATGCTTATTAATTTTTTCTCACAAATTAAGATTGCTCACACATAAATTTGAACATGAAATGAAGGTGTGAATAAGTTTTAATGAAAAGTTTTAAAATTCCATGAATGTGTTGAACTGATTCACCACCCCCCCCCCCCCTCTTAGTTTAACTAAGATTTCAACAAATTTTACCTGGGTTCCATAGACTTTCACTGAAACAAACCCCCAGACTCTTCCTTGATATGGAAAAGGGTGTGTTTGGGAGGCTTTGGATGCAACCACAACATGGGCATGTGTGTTTCCAAGGACCCAATTTCCCAGACCTGTGCCTGCATCCATGGGATTTAAGGCACTTTTTAATCCTAGAATATTGAACATTACCCATAAATTCTTGTAAATTTCAAATATCATTAAACATGCGACGACGATGCCAAATAACAAAAAATTTACTACATGACTAGGCCTGACCATCGCATGGCCATTCTGTCAAACACTTGGCTTGAATGAAATCTACAGGTCTTGGATATAAGATAGAGTATGAGTGAATGAAAATACTTATGATACATTACAATAAGGATCACCACCCTCTTCCTTGAACAGATGTGGCATAAATTATGTCTTGCATACATTATTTTAACAATTAATAATAAATAAATTAAATGACCATGACATTAACCAATCATTTAAAGATTCTTATAACCAACATAAAACCATGGGAATAATGGTGAGATAAAAACCATTAAATCCACACATTAATAAGTACAAAACCAAGAGAACTTAGATTTCATTAATCATAGGCAACAACTGACTAGGTTCGAGACTTCCACATACCACACGGCCATAAACATGGTTGAGAAAAATCTCTCTTCAGCCAGTCACCCTCATGCCATATTCCAAGCATGAATGTGTAATATCATGTATAAACCAATGCAAAAACAACGAATGGAATCTAGTGGTTAAACCACCTCCACCCTCTCCATACCGTGATCACACCAAGACCAGTGCTCTGATCACAAAACCGAATCAAAATTGGAATCTGATCTGGAATCCATTACTATCCTTGAGGAATTTTAGGTCTCCCTATCTCTCAGGCCTTACGACAATCTAATCCCATATCACTAGGTCCTAAACCAAGACACCTCCCTCGAGCTTTATTGTGTATCCCACCAAAACCGGTCAAGGGATTCCTAGGCCTTTGGGAATCAACCTGAGACCACCTCCGCCCTAGATTCTGAAATCCATATGGAAATTCCAAAGCTCAAAATCGAGATAAAAATCCCAACACATCATGAAATTCAGAAAAAGGAAAGGAAAGGCTAGAAACCACTATAAAAACCTGGCAAAACTATGGCACCAATAATAAGAGAACCAAATACCAACATGCATAAGCCATGCATGTCTAAATCAACTAGGAAATCACACATGCAATATGTTACCAACAAGTATTCCTATTGAAAATGCTAGATCCTACTCTTCCTTGTTTGATCCTTTCTTTCCTTTCCTTTCCTTATCTTTCCTTTACTTTCTTTCCTCCTCCTTGGCACAATATTGAATTTCTCCAAGAAAACTCTGTGTCCAAGAGTAAGAGAGAGAGAGAGAGAATAATGAGAGAGCTCCAAAAATGAACTAAAAAAAGGTTACCAACTGATTCTTAGAAGCCTTTTTTTAAAGAGGCTTATATTTTCTTCATTTTCCTCATCACATGCAACATGTGACCCTTTACCTTCCTTTTCTCCTAATTTCATTTATTTTCATAAATAAATGTACCAAAAATATGTTTTGCCTCTTTAATGTCTTTTGCATTTCTTTTTCCAATTTCCTTATCCATAACCATATCCAGTGATGCCCACTAGGATATATTTTCTCAGCATTAAGCTTGGAATAAGTATCCCTTAATCGTTGTCTTATTTTAGCCTTTATTAATTTTTATTACATGAACTTTTTCCTGGGTCTGTTACAACAATACACCTTTTTTTCACAAAGGGATTTCATCATGTTCAGGCGTTCATATCATCTGAGATTTTTCATCATAAATCACCAATTTTTCAAATTTATAAACCCATTCTGTAAGTTTGTAAAGTAAATGATCTTAGTAAGACCATATATGTATGTAACAAGCTACGTAAGTCTATTATTTTGGAGATGATTTTCATCCTAGGAGGTTTTTCACCTCACCAATTCATCTGTATTTCTAAACACAGACAATCAAGGTTCTACATAATTGTTCCCTCCAGCTTCACCCCAAAGCTAGGGTGGATTTTGGCATCAAGATCTTAGGTGATTCCTACTTTTCTAGTCGAGTCTTTTGTAAAATTGATTTGGGAATAATTTAAGCTAATTGGATTAAATTATTTCATTAGAAATCGCTTGGTCCACTATATCATATTGTGTCGCGAAATTGGGTAAAATATTGAGGTTCTATAACGAACAGGTGTTCCCTTTTTGAGGGTTGAAATGTAATTATTTTATGTCAATAATATTTTAGGACCATGGATAAAATATTAGAGGGAAAAAAAAAACCATTAATCCCCTCGTGCGTCAATTAATTAAATTTTCTCGCAAAAATAAATTAAAATCCTAAGCCAAAAATTTAATTAACTAAAGTAAAAATTAAAATCCTAGGGAAAATAAATTCTCTAAAAGGAAAAATTTGTGGGTCCTACAGAAATTAATTTTTGGAGGTCCCCCACCAAGGGAATATTGAAAATTTCAAGAAAATTTGGACCCTTGGGCCTTGGTGGTTAAATCAAAATCAAATTTTTGAAGAAATTAACTCAAAATAATTAATTTTGAGCTAATTAAAAATGAATTAAAAGAGAAATTCGAAAATTCCTCAAAAATAAAGATTTTCGATGGTGGAGATTAAAAGGTAATAAAATATTTATCAACAGTTGAGATAAATTTGATGGGGATCAGGCCAACTAGCCATTTGGAGAATTAATCTATAATTTTGAACCCATTTGCTTCACAAAGGATCCGATCTTTCTATCGTGTACTATATCTTGAAGCTCTCTTGTAATTTTTCTGGAATAATAATAATGCAAGAGTCTTTAGGGTTTTCATTGATGGTGGTGTTTCTCTCCTACTTATTATGGTAATAGTTCTCATAACGCTTTGCTGAATAATATTTTAGAAGTTTTTGATCATTAGCCTTTGGGGAATAACTTATTGCGTAAGTATATTGCATTGGTTATTGGATCTAAGATAGCATTTTAATTGAATTGAATTAGCAGGTATCTCTAATTCTTAAGTATTATATTGTCATTTTATGTCTCTATTGATCTAACAACTTGATCCTGATTATGCAAAGATATTTTTATATTTGAAAAATTGGGCGTCAAGGGAAGTCCTCGGTGGGAACAACCAACTCCGAAGGCATAATAATTGAAGAGGCTTCCTGATTGAACCCCAAGATTTATCTAATGAAGACTTTCTTGCATGGTTTCTTGGCTAGTGTCTCATTTAAATTCATTTATATCTCTAAAAGATTTATAATCTATGCTTATTGGATAGATCTAGCTAGGAGGAGCTTGTTTCTACTGATCTGGGAGTGGATTTCAAATCATACTCCTCAAATCTAGTAGATATGTATTCTATTTTTATTGATTTGAGTTTTTTTTTGTAAAATATTTGTATATTTTTAACATTTGGGGTTTTGGTTTCTACATTTTTTTTCGAAGTTTTGTATATATTTGGGATTTGGACTTTTTTATTTTATTTTTGTTTAGAGTTGAATCTAATAACATTTATATTCTATGTCTATTGGATAGATCTAGCTAGAAAGAGCTTGTTTCTACTGATCTGGGAGTGGAGTTCAAATCATAGTCCTCAAATCCAGTAGATATGTATTCTATTTGTATTGATCTGAATTTTTTTTTGTAAAATATTTTTATATTTCTAACATTTGGGGGTTTGGGTTCTACATTTTTTTTTCAGATTTTTTTATATATTTGGGATCTGGGGTTTTAAAAAAAAAAATTGTTTAGAGGTGAATCTCAAACTCATTTGAAGATTATTCAATGGTTTTCAAGGGTTTCAATGCTTGGAAATTTTCTAGAGGATTTCTAGAGCTGCGTCTAGGCCTAGGAATGAAATATCCACCATCTATTGCTCCTCCAAGCACAATTCTCAAGGTAAAGAAGAAACTGTGAGCTTTCAAAGAATTTGTTTGTGGTGATTTGGGATGGAATTTCGAGATCTAGAGCAGATCTAAATTTTCTGCACTAGTTTGACCATTTTTGAGATTTCATTGGCCCTCCTTGCCTAGCCATATGCCTTTCTTCCTCCCCATTCTTGATAAAACTCCGATATTGCGAGATTACGATATTGCGATATTGCAATGCTACGATACTGCGCTTTTGCAATTTCGCGATATTGCAAAATTGCAAAAACAAAATGTAACACACTTCATTGAGACAGGTTCAAAGGACACGATGCAATTGATTTGACAAGTTTGAATAAAGGTTTTACGCAAAAAATAGTCATCTCAAAAAGTATTAATTGGATTTTATCATCCCAATGTAAACAATTATGGAAGCGTCATGATCAAATAACAATGTAGCTGTTTCCAGAATTTTTTCTTTCAAAATAGATCATCTCAATAGATCTTCCATCACTTAATCATTTATTCTGTCTTTAATAGGGATTTCCTTTCAATATATGTCTATCTGCAAAGTGATAAAAAAGCATGACAAACAGATTGTTGCAGAATTCAAACAAACAGGAATGGAGCCTATAGTCTCCGATACTGTCTGCACTACGGATGGAGGAGCTACTAAATGGAAAGTTATTTACACTATACTTGACGATGAAGAGCTAGAAGTAGTGGAAGTCATGGAGACTGTTGATGATGCAACACCCTGAAATTTACAATTCAAAGATATTGCATGCTCTTTCCTTCATAGGATAGCAGCAAGAGCCACTCTTCTTCCATATATTGACATGATTAGGTGGGTTCTTGACAAATCAATGATCAAAGAAATATAGTTAAGAACCTGCAAGGATGAGATTCTAGGTTCTTTCAGACCCGAAGATTTGAAAATCATCTATAAGCTGCCCGACCCGCAAGACACCTACAACAGTCAGTTTATTACAAAGTTTGCTAAGAAGAACTAAGACCCATTTAAGACAATTAAAGATTGGAGGAAATTAGAAAACAAGTTCAAATATGAGAAAACTGGTATGTATCCTCTCGCTTCATTAACAAATCCTTATAATTTCGCAGTAGTAATGCTATGTAGGTTATATGGTTTACTTGATAATACCAAGTTCCCCATAAATTGGCTTCCCCTAATTGACGCGTCTGTTAATTCCCTCATAATGAATTGGTCAATTATTCTCTCTGATAATCTAGTCAAGGAAATTAATGAATATCGCCAAACCAAAACTTCTTCCCCCAAATCTTTTCCCCAATTTTTATGAGTGCCTATATTTTTTATGCCATCTGTTTCTCTACCAAATTTCCAGTTATGGGATGGAAATGGACTCCTAAAGGCCCTACCCCTATACATTTGAGTCATAAGGAGATATGGGAACATAATTATGCACCGCATTTTCATAGGCTGTGCTATGGAGTGTATTACCATTGCACCAATTTATGTTTGACACAGTGAGCCCTCGGTTCACTAAGGAAGCCCTTGTAGACCTTCAAATGATAGGTAGATGTTTTTTTGAAGAATCATTCTCATATATCAGAATTTTTGGAAGCTCTGCTTCCCCGCACATTCTTCCTTTATATGTTTCAGAGAAGTTGATGGCATGAGAAGTCACTTACCAAACTGTTGGTAATGGACTCACTAAATCTTTGAAAGATAGTAGAAAGTATTTGTGGCCAAGTTTTCCAGTTTGATGTGGTTCATTCACACTCAACAATTTTAATCATGCATTAAAATAATGTCAGAAGATTGAGCTATTGAAGCTCCCTATTTACCCTCCAGGCAGTTCGATCCAGAAAATATTGCTAACAAATTCACTATTTCATTCAAACTCAAACCTATTGTACACACTGAAGACAGGTTTGAAGATATTTTGCAATCTGCTGGTACTTTTGAAGAAATCCTAAATTTTGTTAGATTGAACCTGAATCCAGAAGAAATACATAATTTCAATGAATTCAGAGAAAAAAGACTCATATGACTCCCATATGATGTTTTGATTACCATTTATATGATTAAAGCAATTTAAGAAATCGGAGCAGAAAAATCAGATTCACGAAATTAAAGTGAATTAGATAAAATATGTACTTCATTCAGCGATGTATTACCAAATATTCCAGAGGCATAATCATCACAGAGAAATACATAATTCCAGACTCCACAAGAACAAATAGTTTCAACAAAGGAAATCATTGAAACTACGAAGATAATCTCCCAAGATAAAAATAAATCATTCCTACAAATCTGAATGATGAGGTTATCCTCAAAGTGACTAATATTCCCCCACTGGATGTGTTCTACAAACCTCTTCATAAATTTGTAGTAAGAAAATAGAGGAAAAGAAGGAGGATTGAAACACCCCCGGGGAATGAAGTTATGGAAGTAGTATGGAAAGATACTCCATCAAATCCGATTGAAAATTTAACTCAGTTATCTCAATTCATTGGTGCATACACCACTACAACAATTGATAAGGCAAAAAAAGTATCTATTTTGATCCAAGAAAAGGATGTTGAAATCATGGAACTACAACAACAGCTAGATGAAGAAAGAAAAATTTTGAATCACAAAGTGGAACAAGAACTTCTCAAATTACATCAAGAGATGGAAATGCTTAAGATAAGTCATGAAAATGAATTATCTAGCAAAAACTCACTGATTGAAAAGTTGAGAGAAGATCTTACTAAAAATGAAGGAATTCCTACTACAGAGGAATTCATAAAAGAAGCATTGGCATTAAGTGCCTTACTCTCAAAAAAACAAAAACTGTTTGTTGTACAAATGTCAAACATAATTCCACACTTGGAAATCAGTGAACAATTAACAAACATAGTCATCGATCAAAGAATTGATTTCAAAGAACTTAACACCAAAGTATCTAACTATATTGAATGGTAAGATTCAGAAGAAGGAAGAAAATCAGGTCTCCCAAAGATCAAGGAATCTTTTAAAAATATCCTTTTTACAAACTGGGATGCACGATTGAAACAAGCAGATTTGGCCATAGCCAGAGCAGCAGGCATATCAAAGAATATGGTCAAAATGATTAATCATATAATACATACTTCTGGGCTCATAAAAGAAGGAAATCTCAAATCTTTTCCTGATATCAAATATTTAGAACATATTTGGAAAGAAGCCGGTCAACTTAGGGAAGAAGCACTTATACAGCTAACGAAAACTGATTGGGAGGCATACTGGCAGCTACTAGTCAAACCAAAAAATTAGATCATGACAATGAACTGTTTTCTGAACTCTATACAGAAAATACAGCCGCTTTTACTGGATGCTATATTTGCTACACAAATGAAGACATAATTCAGAAAACCTCCACAAGTACAACCGATGTCCGACATTTGTGAGAAACAAATCAAAACTAACAGTAACTTATCATCTGGCATGATTATTAGTTAGTTTTTTTTTATATAATTTTTTTGGAGAGGTAAATCCCCTTTGCGGACAGAGGCGATCGCTACTAGCCCAGATCGGGTCTAGCAACAACCAAATCATGCTAAGACGCAAGTTCCTAATTGCAAAAGACCAAGATGCAACAAGAGGCCTACCTTAAGTCCTACGCTGTCGTCGTTTTTGGAGAAGATAGCACTTTCGTCCCTTGCTTTGGAAGATCACAAGTCTTTGCTCGATGTGATCAAACACCTGCACATACAAGAAGAAACAACAAAAAAACAAGCGTAAAACCTAATGCATGCAATTATGTATCAGTTAAGAAGATACAACTCATAACGTAAAACATGAACATTTGAGTGGAACCATAATTGAAGTCGCTTATTATTAATTAGAACAAAGAAAGATACAACCTGAGCTCTGACGCTGGATCTTCCTTCGGCTGGTCGACAGAGGAGTACATCTTGGTAAAGCTCATCGGGAAAAGGAGAAGCCTCTCTCTGTTCAGTTGTTTGACGATAATCTCCTTACAATTGATTCAGCTCTATTCAGGCTAGCTTGCAAAGGGAAAATGACAAGATTATATATATGGTGGAAGGGGAGCTGGGATCCCTACAATGGTGGGGTTGGCCCTATCCTCAAGGAAGCTTCCATGACAGGTGGAAAACCACTTCCCCTACATGGAGATCCGGAACCAAACCTCCCAACTTATTTTGGAGACTCGTTTAGGAGTTGGTTGGAATCAAACTTCCACCATTTATTTAAAAAAAAAATCCTTATTAAGCCTGGCGCGGGTGATACACTAGGAAAGAGTGCCAGTTGGCGTGCCCTCTTTGGTGGATTTCCCCCATTGGCACAAGGGCTGAACTGTCTAGTCGCGCCAAGGATAAAAAGGCTATTTTTAGGGATTTTCATAGGAAATTGTCTTCAGGGGAATGATTTTCCTTGTCAAGGGGGATGCTATGAAATTGGTTTCAAGTCATGTCACTACTCACAGGTCACAGAATAAGCCCTCCAATATGCGGGACGGGGGATTGCAGGGACAATGACAAATTACTGTGTAACAAATTTCAATTTTAGTAAATAGATACAAAAGATGAGGAAGGTTGTTTGAAACCACGTCATAAGATATTTTGTATAATCTTTTTGTAAGTAATTAGTATATTATTTAAACCCTTCTCATGCATTTAGAGAAGGTTCCAGAATTTGGTTGAGAACATTTGCAAAGAATGCTTAATTGTAAGTAAGTTTGTGGATGTCTTGATGAAATAATGGAACACGACCTTTTCAGTTATATATCATTTTGTTGATCACTGTTGATGCACTTCTGTATTATTTGAAACATTTACTGATATAATAGTTGAATGTGGCCTATTATCATTGATCAAATGAACATGATGGTACACATCTGGTACTATTATCATATATGTTAGTTCTGTTTTGAATATTAGTGATGAATCCAGCTTTCATGAACTATATATGAAATCAATTATTTTTGTCTGAAATATCAGTTTCACTATTGTACGATATAAAGATAGGAATTGGTCTGTTATATATATAATCATCAAATATATGCGATATGATTCTCATTTTCTTTTGATTAATTATTTTTTCAAAAGGATCATCTTAAAAAGTAATAATTCTATTAAACCTGTCATAATATTAATCATCACAAATTGAATAGATATCATTTTATAAGGCATCAAAATAATATTATCCCAGGTTAGATTAAACTCGTTTAAATTTCAAGTTTTACATGTTAGAATAAATTTGTTTTAGTTTTTACTAATTCTTCATGTGAAACCCTTGAGAGAAAATCTTGAGAGAAACCCAACAACCAAACAAAAACCAATCTTGGGAAACTGGTCCCATTATATCCAGTCAGAGTCACCATTCCAAATGGAAAAGGAATTGTCTTAAGGTCCGGACTGGGTGGCTACCCCCCTTGTTGTTGCTGTTGATTTCTGAGGCCTCAACATTTTTGGCACTAGGAGGGCCCGACTATGAATGGAACATAAATCTGAACCTCAAACTAGAAGCCCTCATAAGAGTCGATCTCCCCAAAAGCATCCTACAACTTCCTGATCAAATTCTAGATCATCAATTCAAAAATCGGAAATTGTAGAAACTTCCCCCTCATCTCCTGAAATATTTCATCAAACATCCGTTTCTGAATTCACTCCTGAATCTCCCGAATTTCAGTCTTTAATTCAAAAATTAGAAGGAATATCTATTTCTGCTGAAAATCCTGTTAACCCAGAAAATTTCGAAGAAAGTGTTACTTCTATATTTAAAGAAACTCATATATTGACTAGATCCCAAAGCGAGAAACTTGGAATTCCACCTTTTGAATTTACAATTGAATCAGTTCGTAAAAAAGCTCTATATCTAGGTCTAAGTAAAATCCAAGTGAAGTTACCTCAAATTTTCCTTCGGTTACTTCTTCACATCTTCTTACCCACTCTATATCTTCTAACTCTTCCATTTTCTCTACTCAAACAATCAGTGCTATAACCAGTAGTACTGTTCCAGTTGTAAGTTCTTCATTTATTCCTCCTACTTCTAGATATTGTTGGGTGTAGGAATTACACTTAAGTAAAAATCCTCAACACTTAATTGTCAACCCAGGGGATTCATAAACTTAGAGACGAAGCATAGGCAATGCCAGAGATGGTATTAATATTTCCAATCTCAACTCCTACTTTTGAAAAGAAGAATTGCAGAATCAATCTTTAGAGAAGAAGGATTAAAAATAAAATCATCAAAACAATCTGAGGCTAGAAAAATAATAAATGTACTTGCAAAAGAGATTCAGATATAAAGAGGAGAAATCAATCTAGCCAAATATTGATTAGCTACTGAGAATGTATTTCCTTCAGTAAAGACAATTTAGCAGTTTCCAACAAATGGACCCTTCAATCCTGCATATATAAAGATATCCTTCTTACGGAAAATCAATCTTGCACTAGTGCAGTCTTCTTGCATTAGTGCAGGAATCAACGATTTATGCAGAAAGTGTAAATTAATGACTTGAATAAAAAGGTTTTTCTTCATGCAAGCGCTTTGAAATTTCTCAAGTCCGCAACACTCAGATCCAATACCAAGAAGCTAGTTCTTGTGCTCAATCTAGGCTTCTTGCACCTTAACGTATGATCCTTGAAATCTATAATTCATTACTGCAGTGTGATAAAAAATAAAGATGAATATCTGTAAAGAATAAAAAAATAGTCTCTTTAATTAAAATATGATTGAAAGCAAGAAGGTTGTTAGAAGTAAGCTACAAAGGCTTGCTGCATTATATTATCTAACGCTGGTGCAAGAACAGTTCTCCTTCTTTCACCAGGGAGAAACCAAACCAATGTGCAGGAAATAGACAACACACCAATGTGCACTGGTGCAGGAATGAACCAGGAAAAAGAAATAAACCAGGTCATCCAGAAAATAAATAGCACACCAACGTGCACTGGTGCAGGTAACTCCTCCTGCTCGAACCAGGCAAGGGAAAGAAATCAACCGTGAAAAAAGCAACTTAACTACTTCACGCAAAAGATCTGCTTTCCACTCAAACAAAAATTCAAAGACTTAAAATTAAATCACACTCAACATTTTAATCATAAATTGCAAGAATAGCAAGGAGGGAGAACGTGCTGGTTTGGTTTGGCCCTTGACCAACCAGCGTGTTTCCCTTTCAAATGAATATGCTACTCAGAATTAATTCATCAAATATTTGAGCCAAAGATAAAATGTACAGAACATGAGGCAGAGCTCTTCGTATCAGACTCTCAAAGAAATTACATACATGATTACATATCCAACCCAGATTTGGGCGATAACATAAAATAGTCTTGTTACCGCCTCCTGGTTCTATTCGATTCTCAAAACATTGAACTGTTTGTCCTATTTACATTTCTGCTTATATAGATCCTTTTGGCCGTAGGCCAAAAGGATCATTTACCATTACATAGTCAATTACATAAATTGTTGCAACAGATTACATAACTGATTTGCAGAATAAACTTTCGACCTTCAAAATTAGATTGCTTTTAAAAAAGGGCCGCGACTATCTCTAGCTGTCTGTTTCTCTTAAGTCCAATCTCAGCTACTCTTGATTTTCCTGCTGTCATAGCTGGGACTCAGTTGCCTTCAGATATATCGTCATTAATCGTATCCAAAACAGGCAGTCAACCAAAGTGATCCGGATTTACTGCCAAGATTCACGACGCTAGTGCTGGTGCAGGATTTGTTCTGCACTAAAAAATAGAAATCAAGATAAGTGATCATCTATTAAATAGCATAGGAGGTAACGATAAGTTACGAAAGTAATTATAAGTAATAAATCACGTAATATGTAGTTAATAAATGCTAAGATAAGTTAAAAAAAATGTAAAATATGAAGTTTATGCAAAATGTGTCATCGTTCTCGCACTAGTGCAGGATGAGGGCGCATAAGATAAGTAAAACAGGGTAATGTTTATGATTTGGAAAGCGAAGAATTGTAAAAAGGAATGAAATTTAGGGAACTAACATCCTCCCATCCCTAAACTGTTGTGTGTCCTCACATAACTTTTTTTTACGTCTGCAAAAAACCAAAATTTTTGACGTTTGTAAATTGTCGCAATTCTGACGAAATGTGGTCCGACGTTTTGAACGTCGCTCTTCCGATGTTTGTAAACTGTCACAAATCCGACGAAATGTGGTCCGACGTTTTTAACGTCACTCGTCCAATGTTTTTATACTGTCGCTCTTCCGACGTTTTTAAGCTGTCGCAATTCCGATGCTTACAAGGCGTCGGTATACCGACGGCGAGTTCAATTTAAAAAAATAAAATGAAACTTTAAAATAGGACAATAGATCTCTAGTATTTGTTATGAATTGTGGGCATTCCAATGACTGTGAAATATTAATATAATAAACCACCCCACAGCGCTTCGACTATAAACAATCATTTTTTTTTTCACAAGAGAAAAAACGTTGTTTTGAATACATTATATGAAGTAAAACAGTCCATGAAGTCATTACATTTTCACATCTGAATATTGGAACCCAAATATCCATCCAGAAAAGTGGAAGTCCCACCCCAGATAATGATAGAAAAATACCCCATGTCACATACAGGGACATGATATAAAACCCAGTAACGGTCCACGTGGAGATTATCGACAATCTGAGAAAGCATCCAAATATGCCCGAGGCATCTATAAGAAAGTGAAATAGCAGTATGTAGAATAGTAAAGCAACAGATAGAGTACCGATGTCCATTGTTCCAAATATAAATTAAAGTACCCAAAATCCTTGAACAGAGAAAAACGCTAATCATGTGAGGAGTGTGATATGTCCAAAATATAAAAAGACCATCAGACCATATCAATAAACCAACAACATAGACCAGCATCGCTAGTTTTGAAGGCAGAGTGATAAACATTAATCATTTTTTTTTTTCACAAGAGAAAAAACGTTGTTTTGAATATATTATATGAAGTAAAACAGTCCATGAAGTCATTACATTTTCACATTTGAAGATTGGAACCCAAATATCCATCCAGAAAAGTGGAAGTCCCACCCCAGACAATGATAGAAAAAACCCATGTCACATACAAGGACTTGATATAAAACCCATTAATGGTCCACATGGAGATTATCAACAATCTGAGAAAGCATCCAAATATGCCTGAGGCATCTATAAGAAAGTGAAATAGCAGTATGTAGAATAGTAATGCAACAGATAGAGTACCGACGTCCATTGTTCCAAATACAAATTAAAGTACCCAAAATCATTGAACAGAGAAAAACGCTATGTGAGGAGTGTGATATGTCCAAAATATAAAAAGACCATCAGACCATATCAATAAACCAACATCGATAGTTTTGAAGGCAGAGTGATAAACATTAATCATTTTTTTTTCACAAGAGAAAAAACGTTGTTTTGAATATATTATATCAATTAAAACAGTCCATGAATTCATTACATTTTCACATCTAAAGATTGGAACCCAAATATCCATCCAGAAAAATGGAAGTCCCACCCCAGACAATGATAGAAAAATACCCCATGTCACATACAGGGACATGATATAAAACCCAGTAACAGTCCACATGGAGATTATCGACAATCTGAGAAAGCATCCAAATATGCCCGAGGCATCTATAAGAAAGTGAAATAGCAGTATGTAGAATAGTAAAGCGACAGATAGAGTACCGACATCCATTGTTCCAAATACAAATTAAAGTACCCAAAATCCTTGAACAGAGAAAAATGCTAATCCTGTGAGGAGTGTGATATGTCCAAAATATAAAAAGACCATCAGACCATATCAATAAACTAACATCGCTAGTTTTGAAGGCAAAGTGATAACCTGTTAACACATAAAATAGTATCATGAAGCGGATACAGGAAATGTGTAGAGACATGTACTGTTGATATACGCCTCACACAAAAAGCATCCATGATAGAGCAAACGGGGCAACATTTTTTGTTTCCAATTGTTATGAACATAATTCGACCGTGAAATATTAATATAATAAACCACCACGCAGCGCTTCGACTATAAACAATCATATAAACATGGCTCTGTATTTCAAAAAACAGGTTTAAAATAGAAACAGGGAAACATTTTTTTTTCTAAGTAAAGTTAATCTATTTACAGTGGGAATAAAATTACACCAAAGTCAAAAACATTGCCCAGACTCATGGAAAATTTGTCATCAAAAAATAAAAAAATTAAGAAGACTGCCCTCATATGGGGAAACCAGTCTTGAATGTTTAAAGAATTCAAAAATATTATAGAGGTCCAGCACAGTAATATAATCTAAAAGCAGCCCCATTAAGTGGGCCGTGAAGCAAGAAAAACAAATTAACCAAACTACTGCTCCGTCTCCTCGACAATTCGGCACCATCCTTCGGAAGGTCCAGGATCGCTAGGTGCTACCTCCACAGTCATGCCACCGCTCCCCTCGTGAAGGCCCGAATGCTGGCCGGATTTTTCTGAGCTCAGACCCGTCGGACGGGTGCATTGTTCTTCCATTTGGGCCCCCTCACGGAAAACCACCGTAATTAAAGATGTGATTCATGGGTGGTTCAGAGAGAAATTAAAGGAAAAAAGCATAGTGCGCATCGTGGGAGAAGGTGAAGCGCTGGGGAAATGAGGAGCAGGGGAGCCCATATGGTGGCCAGATCCTAGAACCCGACCCCGCCCACTTCTAGTATCTGGATAGCGACTCGCGTGATAATCACTGGACTGGGAAGACGACTCGGTTGAGGGGTTGGACGGAGCGCACAATGGTTGACCTCTAGTGCTCCCCCTGCGGTAACGCATCCTTTGACGCAGGCGAGGCATGGGTGCAGTCTCAAGCGCAGTGGGCACAAGAGGAGACAGAGAAGCAGAATTCCAAGAAATAGAGGAAGACAGACAAGGACCAGACTGAGAGAAATGCAGATATCCAGCAAGGTCTAAGCAACAGTTTAGCTGGCCACTTCTCCTTCTCGTCACAGTGAGCAGCCAGTGTAGCCCAGTAACCGGCTCGTCTGAAAAACCATAGATAAATGCCATTTTATCGAATCGAATGCAATGAAATCGAAGGACGCCCGTCATAATTAATCTCTGATCATTAATGAGAGCCGAAGGCCGGATCATATTGGAGCATGCAGAATCCCTAACAGGAGTGGAGGTCCGATCTTGAACAGTGTTAAAACTTAATGCAATTTGATGTGAAAACCTTGGAACTTAATTGAACAACGTTAAAACTTAATGCGATTGATATGAAATCGCCACATCCATGTCCAATCTCCTTAAACGCCATCGAATGCACCCGCATTCGGGAACAAGGCAAAATTTGATTGAGGACACATGGAAGAAATTGATTGGAGCGGATCTTTGTTTGGGCCGCTCGCGCAGTGGAAATCTGGACCCGAAAAATATTAGGGCGAATTTGATAAGAAATTCGCGTCACAACTCTCCCTCCGTACGCCAGCCCAACTTCTGACCCGAAAAATATTAGTGCAGAATTCAATTGGTTTTCGCGTCACAAAATTGGCCGACGTCAGCAGGCTATTTTGGAACGCAAATTTGGTTTGAATTATGGTTTATCGCCTTTTGAAGTCCGGCGGGCTCGACTTAAGAACAATTTTGTTTGATCCCATCTTATAAAATTTGTGTTGGTTTTCTTTGATAATACATATATTTATAATAAATCACGGGAATACCACACTAAACATGTGGAAACATTATATAAATTATTGAGAACAATCATTTTTATGTAAAAATATCCAAATGTGCTTCTGGGAAATAAGAATTCGAGTATTTGGTTCATATTGTTTTAAAGGAAGGAGTGAAGTTGGAGCCTCAAAAGATGCAAGCTATTACAAAATGACCTATTCCTAAGAAAATCAAGGTTCTTAGAATATTTTTTAGACTTACATGATATTATTGATAAGTTGTTAAGAATTATGCATGCATTTCAAGTCCACTCACATATCTCTTGAAGAAAATATCATTTATATAGAATGATAAGGCTACTTTGGCATTCTCTCTTTTAATGGATGCCATGTCTTCTACACCAACATCGGTTGCACCTACTTTTGGTAAAACATTCATAGTAGAGTGTGAGGCACTAGGACAAGGAATTTACGTAACATTAACACAATAAGGGATATCATTGGCTTTTAAAAGCAAGGAATTCAAAGAAAATATTTGGTGAAATATACGTATGAAAAACAAATGGAAGAAATATTACATGCAATAAAAAATGGGGATAATATATCATTGGGAGGTACTTTAAAGTCAAGATATACCATGATAGCATAAAGTATTTTTTGAAGCTATGATTTTCATTAGAAGATTAACAAAAATGAGGAGAAAAAATGCAAAGTTTAATTTTGAGATAATCTGCAAAAAGGGTAAGGAAAATTTAGTACATGATGCTCTTTCTAAAATAGAAGAGGCCTCAAATTTATATCCAAATACATTTTCTATTCCTAGGTGGCTAGAAGAAGCTTGCCATAATGGAAAAATGACAATAGTACTAAACAAAAACTAAAATTTATAAAGGATGGGATGAACTCTATGGAGCATTGGGAGTGAAACAGAGATATAATTTGGTGCAAATGTAGAATATTTTTATGCACGCAAGCATATTTGAATAAACAAATATTAAGGGAGTCCCATGTCTCTCTGATGGTAGGACGTAGGGTTCCTTAAAACATCTCAAAGGATCAAAAAATATATTTTTGGAAGGAATGAAGAAAGATATTCAAAATTTTGTAAGAGAAGGTCAGGTTTGCATAATAAATAAAAGAGAGACAGTAAAATCTCTAGGGTTACTTCAACCATTCCACATACATATTCAAAGACTATAAGATATATCAATAGACTTTATTACAGGGTTACTGAAATATAAAGGTAGGTATTACATTTTTTTGGTCATTTATATAGACAAATTTTGTAGATTTGTTTTGTAGAGCTCAAAGTACATAAACAACAAGCCAAGTGGCAGAAGTGTCCATGAAAGAAATTCATAATCTTCATGGTTTTCCTAAAGTAATAGTAACAAGAAATTTTTGGAAATAATTGTTTAATATGAGTGGAGAAACACTAGCTGCCATGAGTTCTACATATCAAACACAATCAAATGGTCAGACAAAAATAGCTAACAAATGTTTTTAAGGTTATCTACAATGTTACTCTTTAGAAAAGAAATCTTAATGGATGAAGTGGGTTCGTCAAGGAAGAATGGTAATATGATACTACCTATCACACATCTACTAAAATTTCCCCATTTAAGGCCCTTTATAGATATCCAACTCCTAGTATCTCATACTTTTTGCAAGATAAGTCCAAAGTATAGGAAACAGAGTCACATATGGAAAATACTAAAGAAAATTTGAAAATTATTATGGAAAACCTTCAAATGACATGAAACATGATAAAAAAACAAGGGGAACAACATTGAAGTGAAATATAATTTGAGGAGGGTAATTGGGTATTTTTTAGATTATAGAATTATAAGCAATCTTCATTCAAGAAAAAGAGGAATAAAGAATTAGCTCAAAAATGTTATGGCCCTAAATAATTATTCATAGGATTGCACAAGTGGTATAGAAGTTATATTTTCCTTCTTCTTGCATTCATAATGTTTTTCATGTATCTTTCCTAAAAAAGGTTTTGATAAAAAATATGCCAATGTAAATAGAACTTCCAAAATTAGATGAAGAATGAAAGTTGATTCTTGAACCACAAAAAGTTATAGATAAACATTCTGTATCTCTTTAACATATAACCATTATGAAGTACCTAATCAAGTGGAAGAATATTCCTCTAGAAGAAGGTACATGGTAAAATGATCAATTCGTGATGAAATACCCACGACTAAAGGGTTCGTTTGAAGTTTTGACAAAGGTTTTGTTATATGTTTTATATAACACGCGGCGGAGTAGTTTTATTGTTTGTTAAGGTCCCACACAGTGATCAAATTTGAAGGGCAGGTCCGAATTTAAATTAGAAGGGCATATATCTATGTCGCCCTTCCATAATGAAAAGCTTTAAAAAAAAACTTTTCAATTGACCACAATAAATTATTTTTACATTTCATTTTCAGAAAGACAAAACAATCAATCTTTATATTAATAAAAGATTGTTACATATAAAACAATGAAGAAGGCTCCATCTTTCATTGCTTAAATATCTCATTGGCAATGTCAACATAAGTCTTGAAGACACTATTATAAGAATTTGGATACATACCACCGGGATATAGGAGATTCTTATGTGTCAGATTGTGTAATGAAATTCTGACTTTGTCTCACAAGGAGCAGCAGCATGGAGGTCTGGATTTTTCTTATAGAAATTTTTTATTATTATTTGAAATTTTGTTTATATATATGAAGACAACAATGAAATTATGAGCATGGTGGACAATTATTCAAGCTCATGATGCCAAACCATGATGATGTAAGTTTGGAATTTAACATTTTTACATGTTAAAGACAAATAGTCAAAATCACTGACAACTTAGTATGCCATAATTAATAATCATTCCCTGTTCACTTTTGTTAATAGGTTTATGTCACACGATGATCTCTCTTCTCTCGCATTTACTTGTATTGAAGATCACTATTCTAGGAATAAGGAGTTATTTTCTCCAAAAATAACCCTAGCCAAACATTGACAATGCATCAAGGATATCTTTCTATGCTTCATAAGTACATATGTTCTACTTCTAAATCATGTCTTAGAAGTGGTTGTTTTGCTGGAAATTATTCACCAATTGGTTTCATACCAAAGTCTTTTTCACATTTTCAGCATCCAATACATGAAAAAGATAATGGTTTAAAACAACATAAATATTTGAAATTTTGCAAGAATTGTCTCGCACACTTTGAATATGAATTTTGAAGTCAAGTGCATGATGCTGTATAGGATCAAGTGTCATTTTGAATACCAAATGTTTCGCAAGAAACTTCTCAACATGCTACCCCGCAGTAAGGATTAAATGACAATATTGCATCAACTATTTCCATAATAAAAGTGCACCTCGGCCATAAGACTAAACAACTACAAATGTTGTAGATCTAACAAGACCACACAATAAAATGTATTCCACAAGGCCTATAATGTATGAAAAATGAAAATGAGTTTGCAACCAAAAATACCTTAGGCAACTAATTCAATTAGATACACCAAACCATTAGCAAAAAGGAAAACCATCCTACTCAAAAGGCAAGCGTTTACCTCCTTTGACAAAATTTTGAGTTCCGAAACAAGGGCCTTTATTGTCTTGTCAATGCCCCTAGTAATTTGAACGGGGTTTGCACCTGCTGCAACAACCTAAACAAAAAGGTTTCATTTCAAATTATTTTCCACAAATTTAAGATACAACCATTGCCAGTTTTGTATTTCCTAACAAGCTCATAAATTTTGACAAAAGAACCAAAATTTTTTAATACCTGATAGCAATTTTTTCACTCAAAAACTATCTTAGACTCAATAAGCCCAACCCAAAACTAAAAAACCAAACAACATAAGACCCTACAAAAATGAATAGATTATCTTAATCCAGTACTATCGACAAAAAGTTACCTTTACACCCTCACTTATTAAACCCTGTGCTGTTGAATTTTAATTTCAACTGCTGCAGTAGAAGGACGGATGCAGCAGCAACATTTTTTTTTGGAGGTTGCTTGCATGCCATCCAGAAATTTAATTCAACATTTAAAATTCCTGCAAGTTTTTTTTGTAGACGGCCGCAGCCATATTTCTGTACAGGATTGTATTTAAACACAACAACCAGCATTAACGCAATTCACCAACCAGAAATTAAACAAACAGAAATTTACCCCCCAGTTTTGTAAATTCAAAAGGAGGACACGTGGAGCATTAATATTGGATCGCATGAAATTGAAGGGAATCTGAAAACCTGAAAACCAGACCCGAATTTTTTATAAGGCACATTGGATTGAGAATTCGCGTTACAAATTAGGCAGACATCAGCATCCCATTTTGGAACGCAAATTTGGTTTGAAATTCAATCTATTCAGACTTTTGGAGTCTGACGGAAAGGGTTCTTTAATGTTTTGATAGTTTAATTTTATGTATGATTTAATATATACATATGTTTTAAACATATGTTATATATATATATCATATGCGAAATGAAAGGTGAGCCATAGAATTTAGTTTTAATCATATTTTTTTAAAAAGAAGGTTTATTATAATATGTTTTATATGTTACGGCATATAAAAATAAAAAGGACAAAAAATATTGGTAGTTTTTTTTATAGACAGTACGTAATTTTTTTATTACAGAGCAATGTGTAAACAATGAAAGACTGAGTGTAACTTTTTAAGTGTGTATGCACAGCAGTGCGAAAGTGAAAAACACAGCAGAGTGTTTTAGAGACATAGTATGTTTGTTTTGAATAGACAGTGAGTTGGTTTTATGCATAGCGTTTTGTAGCAGTCATAATTTTGTAATCCCTCTCAGTGAGGAAGAAGTGTAATAGTTTTTTTTTGAGTTATTGAAGGGAATAGAAGTTTGTTTTCAAAGTATTGAAACTCTGTCTCCTGTTAAAGAAATTTTTATTTTCTCTGTGTTAGAGGAAGGGAGATTTATTCTCCATTCATTGTTATGGAATTTTTCAATATTCCAACATGTGCAAGAACAAAAGATGTTGTGGTTCCATCCCCAGCTAAATCATTTGTCTTTGCTGCAACTTGCCTTACCAACTTGGCCCCAATATTTTCAACTGGGTCCTCTAACTCAACCAATAAAAAGGCCAAAACCATAGCATTGAGATACATTTCATTACACTATCAATAACAATAAAATTTGACTCAGCCATAACCCTTTCCTTTTATTGTTGTGAAAAGCTTTATGCATTACTCTAATGTGGCTAGTCCATAGTCCAAGTAGACCACTGGGTAACAAATATGTTTCCTTTCACCTTTGAGTTTTAAAATTATGCCTACCAAATCTAAGACATTTAAGAGGGGGAACTAATACAACTTTAAAAAGAAAACCAGAGAACACATCTACAAATTACCTCCTTAGCTACTATCACACCATCAATAACTATTTTCGGAGAACCATTCTTGCTCTCCAAGACAACATTTTTCCCCTCGCCCCAAGGGTGACTCCAACAAGATCAGCAAGATTGTTCACACCGCCTACAAGACAAATTGATAATTCTTTCAGTAAGTGTGTAATTGAATGCCAAACCATATGCCAAAACAACCCTCCATGAAAAATTAAAATAACACATTAAAATCGAATATAAGTGGACAAGGAAAGATCCACCGCAGTGAAGTTTCACGTGTAGGTGACCTTCCTTTAAACATAATTTTTTCTCTGACCTGAAATTTTTTTGTCACTGAGCCATCCTTGTTGAAGTACAACTCCTTTTACATAGCTCTTTTATTAACTACCTTATTTCTGTTGCGTAATCTCAGAGTCCCTCTTCTGCTTGAGCGATTGAAGGAAATGGGTGAAAAAACTGAAATAGAAGACAATTGTCTGCCATAATTATCAAACATTGCACCCAAATTCTTCCCCTTTCCATTGTTACCCAATGAGGTATGTGTGGAAATTTTTTTCATACTGCCCAAAGCAGAGGCCATCTTCTCTTATCCTGAATATAAAATTACAAGATCTTCATATTAATATGAACCTTAAAAAAAATGACTCCCATTGCTAAAAACCACTTTTAAGTTGTAACAGGCAAACTAAACAACTATCGAAACTTTTGGAAACTTCTGGAGCATTAAGAGAGAAAAAACCAAAGAGAAATACAACCAAAATCCTCATTTTAATGAGATCGGACTATATATTTGCATTATGATAATAGAAAGAAATCACGACTATATTAAGGCTAGCACAAAACAATATTTAACCAGTGTCTCTCGTGGCCTTCAGGTTGCCATGCTAGAGGTTGCATATTTTTAATTTAAATTCTTGACCTCTCGTGCCCATCTATGATTGCATCCAATGGGATATCTACATCAAATTCTCCTTTATATCCCCAAAAACAAATTCCCTACTACAAGATCACCAGTATTGATGGATCGCCCCACACCATCCCACCCACTAGAAACGGTGAAAAAGGAAACCCGAGAAAACTTCTGAAATATCTCAAGAGGACTATATGGGTGGTTCTTATGAATCAACCAACCATTCAGAACATGCTCATCAATCCAAACCATGAGCATTATTTGACGATATTCAAGCAGGCACTGAATCGGATTTCTGAATCTATGTTAGAGAAACCCTAAAATCTCACTGAAAATAGGTGAAATGTGGCACCACTTAGAGATTGACATGTGCCAATTGGTACAAGTGGTATACAATTGGCATGCTCAAACAACGAGGTGATGCAGGAATGACATGAGGGAGAAAATATCAGAAAAGCCCCAAATCTGAAGAACTAAAGCTCATCACCAACCTGAGATTGACAACTTTACATGATGTAACCTATGAAATCGTAAATGGAAAAATCATAGTAACAATAAAGTAACCTATGTAACAATAAATTCAGATTCATCCTGGGAGTGGTAATGGGAGAAATCATAGTGAACAACAGGAAACATGCAGAGTTGCTTACAATCACATAGATGGAAAAACACATACAAAAAACCTAGATAATAATCATGAACAAGCTTAATATTGAATTATGAACTTTAAAGGAACTTAAAAAATGTGACATTACAAACCTGGTCAAGCGCACAAGAAAAAATATCCTGGACATGACCCTGGTTGACAATTTTTATTGCTCATGATGCAAGAGGATTTGTACCTGCACTGCCAAGTCAATCAAAATCCATCATTATCTATACAATAAATACAAGTAATTGATGTAGTATTTTTTACTCTAAGATGCATTCTTATGATAATGTTAGAACATATGTTGAAAATGTCAAAACATACCTGAATAAGATCCTCTTCGTTTCAAGAACAATTTATTGGAGTCACATGAACTTGGAACAAGCCTCCCACGATCTGAAAGAGTAGCAACTAAGTCAACAATGACTTTTTTGCTGCTACGCTGGATCAAGGGAGGTTTGCTCCAAGATTAAATCGCTCCAATAAATTATTCTCTACTAAACAGGGCCAACCACGTGAAGTTGGAAGCTCTTATGGCCCCTCCCCCCCCCTCACATCACTCTCAATTCCCCAATACCCAATCTATATTTCATTTTTTACTTTCATGAGCATAAAAAAAAAATTTCAATAACTAATAAAAAAAAAATTCAACAAAAAGTACGCAAGGAAACATTGCAATTAATGCTTGACATAAAAATAGTATGATAAATGAGTTTTTTATATAACGCAAAAACGTTCCAAGTATGGTAACGTTTGTCTTATAATAATACAATATTTTACATTATCGAATTTTCTTTTTCTTCTTCCTATTTCTAAAGCTCCTAATTACATCATCAATATCATCATGCTCTGCTCCTGTTTCGTGCCTTTCGACCCGCACTGCTGACCTAGTTGCGTAGTCACGATATCTGGTCTCATCCAGTGACGGGGCATCGCCTACAAAAACAGATAATATTAAATTTTAATTGTCAGTTTTTAAATATCATTGAACTAGTTCGGTAATATTAATAAAAAAAATTGCAATGAGATTATTTACCTGGTGCACCAGTTGTCACCGCTGACCTAGTTGCGTAGTCATGATGTCTGGTCTCATCCAATGACGGGGCATCGCCTACAAAAACAGATAATATTAAATTTTAATTGTCAATTTTTAAATATCATTGAACTAGTTCGGTAATATTAATAAAAAAATTGCAATTAGATTATTTACCTGGTGCACCAGTTGTCGTCATTGACCTAGTTTCGTAGTCACGATGTCTGGTCTCATCCAGTGACGGGGCGTCGCCTAAAAAAATAGATAATATTAAATTTTAATTTCCAATTTTTAAATATCATTGAACTAGTTCGGTAATATTAATAAAAAAATAGCAATGAGATTATTTACCTGGTGCACCAGTTGTCGCCGTTGGGACTGTTGCCCTGTCTTCCTCTCTGGTGGTAAGATCCTCAAGGGAAACATTCTATGTCATTTAAAAAAAAGCGTTATAAGGACAACCATCAAGGTATAATTAGAAAAAATTATAAGTGGAAATTAATTACCGTCATGGCCCTCACTGATAGTAGCATTTTCGGCTTGGTCCCCACTACAATGATCAGGTTGCACGTGAGGATCATCTACATCTGGCTCTAAAACTAGGTTATTTGCCTCATCGGTAGTGTTGCTCCCCTGATTTAAAAAAAGTTGTTAGAAATTAAATTTATGGACGAAAACAAACATATTGAAAGGTTAATGTTTTACCTTATCAGGGATTCTGGATCTTGGGACCTGCCCCAAGCTTCTGCGACGTTCAACTATGGCTTGATAGCCGAAATGGAAAGCGATATTTTTATCTTCCTTTTCAGTTTCTGTTCCAAAGTCATCACCCTACATTACATATGATTGTGTATTTTTAATCATATTTGATAGGATTACAAAAAACGTTGGAAGGCGATACAATTAATTATAAGATGTTTAGCTACTTAATTACAATTCTTGCGGCTAATTTCAAGTAGTCGCCCTGGCCTAGCTTGTGATGGCCCTTTTTTTCAATCCTAGCTTTGGTTTCCTTTGAGGTGTCAGGCAAAGTAGCATCAAAATATTGAAGTCAGATATGACGTAGCACACTTTTATTTTAAACATAGAGAAAATTAAAGCTATTGAATTAAAGTTGTAATTTACCTTGTGGGTCCAGTTGGCATTTTTCCTTCTTTCTTTGCCCTTTTCTCTTTTCCGTCATGGATGAGTGCTCTCCACTCACTCTCTGGAATTTTGAGAGGACACTCCTATCTAGGGTTAAATTTCAATTGTGTCCTATAGGTGTCCCTGGTATATTTCAAATATTTGTCGGCTACCCGAGCCACCGTTGTTCTGTCAAATGTGCCAACCCCAAAATGCGATTCTAGATAATCTAGAAGTTATTTTTTCAGGTTGGAATTCTAGGAATTCCACCCTATGTGTATGGTTGGGCCAAAAATTACCAACGCATGGCTCTCAAAAAACCTGTAGAACTCATTGTTTCCTACACAGAAAAAAGAAGAAGATATTATCATTAATTTAAAAATAAAAATCATGATAAATATGTTTTAGATAAAGTACATGAAATAGTTAAAATATTAAAATTTACCTGGGATTTTTACGTGCTTTATAGGGACACCTTCATCATTCACCAACAACGTGCCATTAATGGTCGTTGTGGAGCTGACACGTGTAGCTCTAGGAAACGCAATAATGTAGTTGGCCATATCAGCCTCATCATTGCCAACACGTTGAGCGGTTAGCTGGGTGTCTTCTTGGGCAGGGTGTGTTTCTTGGCTGGCACCTAAAGGAGTAGAAGGTGTATGAGAGGGTTGCTAGGCAATCCCTTTCCCTTGTGTCCCACTACCACCAACACTGGGTTCAACAAGTGCCAGAAAATGCTACATAAAAAATAAATTTTTGTTAGTTTAGTCAATGTAAAAATTAAAAATCAAACTATTACAATTCATCTCATGCAGAACAAAAAAAATATCCTTTTGAATTTTGATTATTAATTTATATGTTTCTAGCTTGCTCATAGGTTTTTTTATCCTCTCTTCTGTTTCAGGTGTTTGAGGCACGTCTATCAAAGTATTAAATTCTGACCTTGCATCTCATGTCTTTTTTCGCAACAAGAACACTAGAGATAGGGATGAAGAAAGCTCTTCCTCAAAGAGGGAATCATCAGGCATACCATGGCTAGGTGTCTGCATATTTGAACAAAATTAATATTATTTCAATTTTGTAAATAACTAAAATACCTGAAGATAGAGCAATGCTGGCACTTTACATGTTCTTCCGCTAGCCTCTTTCCGCGATCATCCCCGTCTCGGGGTTGTTCCTGTACTGCCCTGATCAGTCTGTCGCATTGCAATAAAATTATAAATGTAAAAACTTGAAAACAATATCTAACTTGAAAACACAAAATGAAAACTGAAATAATTTCTAATAAGACACCGGAAGACAGAGTTAGAGTTTCAAATATGCCTTGCATTGAATTCAGTCCTGGAAACATGTCATTGCACATTAAGGCACCCAAACAAGAGACGAGTTGACAATGAAGACCTTATTGAATATATTATTGGAGCAACTTCTAGTAAACTTCTTGTGAAGACCTTGATGACATTTTTGGAGCAACATTGTTGAAGCTGATGGTATAGCATTGTTGGAGACAATCTTGAAGGGCCTTGAAGTGAAGCTTGTGGAGAAACTATTGAAAAATCCTTAGAGCATTTAAGTAAGGCACTTTCTATCTTCCATCACCTTTTTCCTTCAATATCCTTTAAATTATTTTGTTGATATTTAATGTTTGAAACTTTGAAATCATGTTATAATTCCTTGATTATATGTGTTTGGGGACTTTCCCTTTGAAATTACCCAAAAATACCCTGGAAATTTTATCTTCAGGATGCATGTCTGACCCTATTGTTCAATATTTTGATTGATAGTAGTAAACATAGAGAGTTAGGGGGCTCTTGACTTGGTTTGGTTGGGCCATTCGATCCCTAACATATACAAGGGAGAACCCCCCTTGAGTTGGAGTAGAGCTAGCCCGAAGCGAAAAAATATTGGTGAGGTGACAATGGGGCTATTGAATTACACATGGTATCACACTTTAGCTTTAGGACTTTATCTTGAGAAGTGTGAGATTTTGCTATATCAATTCTCAAATTGTTTACAACACTATTTTTAAGAACTAATAAGAAGTGATGTTGAGGGGTTTTTGGGTATAAGAAACAATACCATTTAAAAACTAGGGTTCTCGGTCCTTGGCATTCCTTCACCTGGGCCTAGGGGCACACTAGAATAATTTCACACTAAACCATGCAAACTTAAAAGTAACTTAACAGATCCATAAAGTAATAATAATCATAATTCCTAATTTCCTATTGTATGATATGATGCAAATTATTCAAACATGAAGAAATGAAGACATGCAATGTCTGAATTTCAAGATTGATGAACCAATACAAGAAGTTAGAAACTACAACTTTGATTCAATACTCTGTGTCCTAACTTCAGGAAGGAATCTAGTTTGTAGTATAGAACATGCATCGTGTATTATCAATTCTTAATTGACAACAACTAAAGGACATCTACCTCATCAATTCCTTCCCATTTTGTGTTTTTATGTTATATTCCTTATAAAAGTGTCAAATTTCTCTCAAAGTAAGAAACCACTGAATAAAAGAAAAAATAGTTGAGATATGATTGAGAAATGGTCATTTATTTCTTGAAAGGATCTTCACGATTTCTTTGGTTGTTTTTCATCTCAAGAAACAAGAAATGACCTAAGAAACTATCATGATGTAATATAAGAAACAAAACGGTGCAATGGCCATTTTCAAAGCCAAATGATGTCCATTGAGGACATGGCCTTTATTTGTTTCCTGTTTCATAGGAGTTTCGGGTAGAAATGGAATTTTGTTGTACCATTTCCAGTAGTAAAAAGGGAAAACCTTTTTTTCTGTGGGAAATAATTTACCTTTCATTTTTCAAGATAATCTAAATCACAAAAAATATGAACTATACTGCACACATTCTTGGATAATGTGAAAGAGGAAAAGGAATACCCTACACAAGTGATGCACACATGTACATTTGAACACTAATAGATTTTGTTAGTTGAAATGCAATGCTTGTTTTCATTTAAATGTAGGGTTTTTAAAGCAGGGAGAAATAATGGCTGCAAAATTAATAAGCGTTTCTTTGGGAAAAATTTAAATCTTGTATTGGGTGATGAAGATAATAGAGGGTATTGAATCTTGATTCTTGACATCTAGAGAGAACCCTACAGCCTAACACAATCCAATGTAATTGACCAAAAAAACCCAAATAGAGTCAACCCTACTATAGGAGGAAGGGCCTACAGTAAGAACTTACCATTTTGCAAGAGCTGAGGGCAAATGTTGTTCTACAAGAGCTGAGGGCGAACAATGAGGGCGAATGCAGGGTGAATTCTGTTCTGCAAGAGCTCAGGGCGAATGCTGAGGGTGAATGCTGTTCTACAAGAGCTCAGGGTGAATGCTAAGGGTGAATGCTGTTCTGCAAGAGCTCAGGGCGAATGCTGAGGGAGAATGTTGTTCTACAAGAGCTGAGGGAAAATGCTGAGGGTGAATGCTATTCTGCAAGAGTTGAGGGCGAATGCTGAGGGCAAATGCTGTTCTGCAAGAGTTGACGGCGAATGCTGAGGGCGAATGTTGTTCTGCAAGAGCGAAGGGCAAATGCGTGCGTGATATCAGACGTTAATGTAGCTATTGCGACGGATATGAGTTTTGTATTTTTAATAAAATCATTTTTATGTAGCGCGCATATAAGTTTCGTATTTTTATGTAGTGCACATATAAGTGTCGGTATACCGACGGTGGAAAAAGCATCGCTATTGCGACGGATGCCTCCAAACGTCACAATTGTGACACTTAGACATTGTGTCGCACTTGTGACGTTTGGAGGAAGTCATCGCAATAGCGACGCTTTGGGCCATAGTGTCTCAATTGCGACACTTTTCTATAAACGTCGGTATAGCGACGGTTTCGGGCGGGATTGAAAAAATTTGGGGAAATTTCGACATTTGGTCAGAAGTGTTAGAACCAAGTGTCGGAATTTCCCCCAAATGTAGTAGTGAAATGCTGCCAGCATTTTCCTTCCAGCCTCTGGTTTTTGAACCATTCCACTCCCGTATTCTCCAGACCTATTTCTACGGCTACAAATTTCTTTATGACTTTGAATTTGAGTGGCCCAATTCTCACTTGGCCATTTTCAAAACTTCTTGCAAATTGTAAGGCAACGTCCCTATCATACCCATCGAACTTCTACAGGAACTGTAAAAATACCGACTCCTGTAACAATGGAAGAAAGTTGTGAAATTCGGCTATTTTCTCAATCTTACTGAGGGATAGGGGTTCATTTCAGATGGGCGGCATTGCTGCTATCAGCTGTGAACAATGAGTTCTGAGGTTTGCATGCAACACCAGGGGATCAACTTCTCATAAATAGGAATTTAACCGTTCGTACATTGTGTCTCCGATTTACCTGCTGTAGGTACTCATCATTCCTGGTCAGGCTCAATTTGTACATGCGACAATGATTTAATGGTCAGGTACACTGATGACGAGATGTTTGGAATGAAGGTAGGAGCGGGGGAGCTATGAGTGAAGGATGTTTCACATTATGGCGGAATGGGGTGTATTATATGCAAATAACGATTACACGATTTCACATTCCTTCGTAATTACAAAAAAATACCTAGCATTCATTTAAAAAGATCACGATTCTTACTTAAAAAACTTTGTACTTTCAACTAATTTACTCCTAAGTAATATAATAGCATAACCGCTTATCAATGATATAAAGAACATCATATAAATTTTCATCATGAACACTTTCTTATGCCCTATGATAATCTGTACTACTGCTGATGAGGTGTATGCCTGTGTTGATCTTTGTACCGTGTAAATCATTCTGCTGGTACTTTTCTCCTCATATCATATAGGGCAATATGCTTGCACTAGTGAAAACATAATGTTAAAAAAAAGAATTAAAATATAGGCTGGATTTCACATGATTTCTTTAAGTTATTCTGAATTTTGCTTCGCCCTTTGATGCTTTAGAGCACAACCTTCTGCTCTTTATATTTAGGATCCTGCAATGAAATTCATAAGGGAATAAAGGAGTGGGAAAATAAAATTTTAGAATGAGAAGGAATTATGTCACAGGGATTCCAGGAAAGTACCAAAAGAGGGAAAATAGAAGGGGGATAGGGGAAAAAAATTCAGGGTTAAAGTGGGATTTCTTCGAAGTGGATAGGGTGAATTTAGAAGAATATGGGAAGGTTAATTATACTAGGATTTCGAGAATAAAGCTGAGGGAAAATTACGAAATAGGATATGAAGGAAGGCAGAAAATTTTCTGGAAGGTCTGCCTGCGCTAGTGCAAGAAAAATAACTGCAGCGAGAATTAAGAGTTACTTGGAAAAAATATCCATGCTAATTACCCCAATTGTACAAAGGTTGGTTCTTGTTGAACCTTCTTTTACTTAGGTGGTCACTAGCATATCTAAAGATCAAGAAACATTCTCTTTTTATTAGAAATTTTTTATCTTCCCGCCAACAAGTTGGTTTTTAGGTTGATCCTTCTGCAATCATGTTAGCGGACTGATTTTCATAATTACAGGAAATTATTTTTTCTTACTTTTTTTTTTCTTTTTTCTTTTTTATTTTTGTTAATTTTTTCGAAGAAGAGGGATTTAAATTTTCAAGAGGTTGGTATTACCATTTACCACTACCATCCCAAATTGTTGCTGAACTTGTTGTGTAAAATCTTTCTTGGCAAGTGGTTGAAAATATTTCTTTAGTCTATGTCCATTTACCAAGAATACTGTATCTTGTCCATCAATAGTTTTGAGTTCTACAGCTCCATTCTCAAATACTCAGATTACTTCATATGGTCCCGTCCAACGTGTATGAAATTTCCCTTTAAAAATTTTAAATATAGAATCATAAAGGAGTAACCAATCACCTGGTTGGAACTGCTTTTTCTGAATGGACTTGTCATGCCACCTTTTCCGTTGCTATTGGATTAATATGTTTTTATGAAAAAAATCTCTACGAAATTCATCTAACTCATTTAACTGAAGAAGACGTTGTTGTTGTGCCTCAGAGAGATCGAGTCCTAGCTGAACTGTAGTTCTGAAAGTTTTGATCTGGAACTCTATCGGTAACAGAACCTATTTTCCGTATACCAGCTCATATGGTGTGTGCCTCGTACTATTTCTCCAAGTGGTTCTATATGCCCACAAAGCTTCTAGTAATATTTCAGCCCAATATTTCTAATGCATATTCACCGTCTTTGTGAGAATGGACTCGATCACCTTATTTGTAGATTCCATCTAGCCATTTTCTTATGGGTGGTACGGTGTAGACTTCCGATGCTGGATCTTGTATTGCTCCATCACTCCCTATACCAGATTAGAAATAAACTGCAGATCATTGTCAGAAACAATTTCTCTAGGCATACCAAATCTAGTAAAGATTTCAGAAAAGAAAAAATCGACAACAACTTTTTCTGTAGCAAAAGAAACAACTTTAGCTTCCACCCATTTTGTAACAAAATATGCTTTTTACCTAATGATGTTGGATTTATTGGCCCAATAAAATCAATAGCCCATTTTTCAAAAGGCTCAATCATAACTTGAGGGTATAAAGGCATTTCGTTGGTTTGATTAGGTTGGCCCATTCATTGACAACTATCACATCATCTGACATACTGCTTGGAAACCTTTAAACAAGGACCGCCAAAAGTATCTAGAACGTAATAGGTTATATGAAGTTTTCTTGTCAGCGAAGTGGCCTCCACAAGGTTCATCATGAGCAGATTTCAATATGTCAAACACTTCCTCCTCTCTTACAAATCTACGGATAATCAAATATGGACTGGTGTAAAAGAGGTATCCTTGAATCCAGGAGTATGCAACACTTTTCTGAATAATATTCCGCTTTTCACGAGCGGGCAAGTGAGGTGGTGTTTTTCCAGTAACCAAATAATTGGCGATGTCAGCAAACCACAGAGAATCTATAGACACTGCAAAAATATTTTCATCTGGAAAATCATCATTAACAGGAGTTACGTCACCATGATTATCTAGTCTAGAAAGAAAATATGCTAAAACATTCGATTTTCATGGTCTATCAACAATAGTATTATTGAATTCCTGAAACAATAGTAACTACCTAGTCACTCTACTACTAGTCAATGGTTTTTTCATCAAGTATTTAATTGCGGAATGATTAGTATGAACAAATACTTCATATCTTGTGATATAGTGTCTGAACTTATTAATTGTGAAAATTACATCTAAAAACTCTTTCTCTGTAAATGTATAATTTAATTCAGTAGAAGAAAAGTTATTACTAATATAATAAATAGCATAGGATTTCTTGTGTTCCTCTTGTCCCAAATCTGCGCCAACAACCAGATCTAAAGCATCAAAAGAAATATGAAAGGGCAGGGACCAGTTTGGACCTCTCAAGACTAGTGCCTGCACCAACTTTTCCTTCAATGCTTCAAAATACTGTTGGCAAGCCGTGGACCAAGAAAACTCACTATCCTTAGCTAGAAGTCAAAAAATATGAGTAGCTATCTTAGAAAATTTTTCAATGAATCTTCTATAGTAACCAGCATGTCCTAAAAAACCTCTTACTTCCCTTTGAGTTTTGGGTGCAGGAAGATGCAGAATGATTTCGATCTTTGCTGGATCAACCTGGATACCTTTGTCAGAAATCAGATGGCCAAGTACCACTCCTGCTTTGCACAATAATCTACATTTATTTTCACTCAAAGCAAGGTGGGCTTCTTGGCAACGAAGAAGTACTTTCTCCAAATTTTCGAGAGCTTCCTGAAAAGAATTACCAAACAAAAAAAATTCATCCATATAAATTTCTACAAAATCAAGATCAGCAAAAATAGCCAAGACTTCCCTTTGAAAGGTAGCCAGAGCATTACATAATCCAAAGGGAAGCACTTTATAAGCAAAGGTACCCCATGGGCATGTAAAAGTATTTTTATCCTGATCTTTGGGTGCAATCTGTATCTGGTTATAGCCATTGAAACCATCCAAAAAGGAGAAATATTTCTTTCTCGCAAGGGTATCAAGCACCTGGTCAATGAAAGGGAGAGGGAAGTAATCTTTGAGAGTGGCTTTGTTTAATTCACGATAATCAATACAAATATGCCACCTTCCATCTTTCTTAGGCACTAGCACTAATGGAGAGACCCATTGAATATCAGAAATATGATAGATAAAACCAACATCTAAAATATTTTGTATTTATTATTTCATGGCATCTCTTAGAGCTGGATTCATTCATCCTTGGGGTTTTTAGACAGGTCAGGTTCCTTCCTGAATATAGATATGATGTGTACAAGTTTCAAGAGGGATACCCTTCATGTCTTCATAGCCCCAAGCAAATGCACCAAGATGGTTTTGCAACAAATTCACAAGTTGTTCTTGTTGAGACGGGTCTAAATATGAACTGATATTCAAATACTTACCAGGACTAATCTCAATAAGAGTAGTATCAGGCTCCAGAGTACTCAAAGGAGTGGTCAAAGACGACGGTATAGAAGAATGAGAATCATGGTTTTCTTGGAATCTAGGCTAAAAATATGGTTCAAAGGCTCGAAGTTAGGCATGGTGTCTAGATTGTTCAGGAAATGTTGAATTTCATCTTCTTATGAAGACCCAGTATAATGATGAATAAGAGAAATAGACTGAGTCTCCTCATCACTGTTTTGGTCCAACCATAAAGTGTCTCGGAGATCCTGAATGGATCTGGCTGGGGGGTATAAGGTAACTTTCTTCCTAGAATCTCCATGTGAAATATACATGTCTCTGGAATGACATCCAAAATATGCATTGGCTGTAGCAAGCCATGGTCAACCCAAGATCAAGAGATGTCCTCCTACCAGGTTCTTTGGCTGAAGCACAATTAAATCAGCAGGATATTCCCAAGAATACAATGAGATGATCACATCGTCCAATACTCCTTGAAGATTAATTTTGGATCTATCTACTAATTCAAGCATCGTGAGAGTAGGGCGAAGATGAGATAACCGAATTTGGTCCATGGTTTGCTTATTCATTACATTAATGGCTGCCCCCAGGTCTATAAGAACATTAGAGACAAGGACATTACCAATCTGAATTATGAAAACAGGGTTTCTGGGATCAGTATATTTTTCCACAGACACACATCCCGTCATTAACTCTGCTTCCCTACCAACAAATTGAATAGTTTGGGGTTCCAATCTCTTCCTCCTGGGTTTCTTGAGACAAAGTTCCCTAATAATCTTGGTACAAATGGGGATCTCTTTAATGTCTTGGAACAAAGGTATCTTAATGAAAAGATTTCGTAGTTTCGATGCCAAATGAGTCTCAGAAACAGGCTCTCTTCTTTCCGTTACTAGCCTCTCTGGGAAGGGAGGCTGGTTGAAAGAAGATGGTAAGGACTCCGAGGGTAAGGTTTGCTTAGTGAAATTTTTTGGAGAATGGTTAGGAGTTTACTCTTCCCCCTTTTCTTCAACAATCACCATAGGTTGTTTCTGATTTTCTGGTATTACAGTCCTTCCTTATCTTAATTGAATATCATGAGCTCCAACTGGAATAGACTGGCATTCGAATGACAAAGGTGGGTTTGTTACTTGAATCATTTGTACATCCTTATTATTATTATTATTATTAGGATTGAGTGTGGGTTGAGTAGGCAATTGAGGAGGTCGGAAGGGTGGAGGTAAAAGTAATGGGGTAGTCTGACTCGGAAGTTGTGGCATTGGATAAGGTACATGTGTAGATGGGTATGGTTGCATAGGTGGCTGGTAGAAATATGGAGAATGAGTTGGGCCTTTCCAACCTTGTTCCCATGGTTGGAGAGGTTGCCCATGCTAATACTGATTTCCATACTGCCACTCCTGATGAGAGTTAGGATATGAATATGCATGTGGATTACAACTAAAATAGTGTGGAGGAAATTCAGGAGCCATACCTACACCTACCAGAGGCCAATGTCTTCTTGCTCCCATAGCATACAATTTTTCAGCTTCAGGTTGTTCCCCTATAAACACTGCTTTAAGTCCAGGTATAGAGGGACATTTTTTTGTGGTATGGTCTTCCGCAAAAATAGCACACTTATTATTTTCTTTCAAATTAATATGGAATTCTTTATGGGGATGCTTGTCTCTACATTTAGGACAGAAAATACATAATGACTCTTGTTCCCTCATAAGTTTTTGTCGAAATTTTAAAGAGTCTAATTGTTTAGTGACAGTGTTCATTATATCAGTTTTCATGTTTTCCATTTTATTTTCCAGTCCAACAATCATAACATCAGTAGATTCAGTTTTTCTATTTTTATTTCGAGTTCCTCTACTAGATCTATACTGATTCCTTGAAAATTTCCGGCATAATTCACAAATTTGATCAAAATTTTGTTGATAAATATCACCTTGTCCTAACAGATTCAAATTGTTTCTAGCATTATCAGTAAGTCCTCTTAAGAAAAAGGTTCTAATAGTGTTGGGATCAAACCTAAGTTTTGACCTTTGTAAAATATACAGAAATATTTCCAAATAATCTTCAAGCATTTCATCATGAACTTGTATGATTGTAAAAATTTCATCCTGCATGTCCCGAGTTTTACAATATTCTTGATATTTCGACAAAAATACCCTCCTCATCCGGTCCCGGGAAGTTATAGTGTTTCCTTTTAACCACATAAACCAGCACAAAGCTGAGTCCTTGAGGGTAACATGAAATAATCTTAACTTCTAAGCCTCAGTTGCATAATCATAACTTCTACACAAAATATCGAACTCAAATAGAAAAGAGTTAGGGTCTTCATGAACTTTACCATGGAAATGAGGGAGAGCTGACGGTGAAATGTTCTTCATCTGTGACACAGTGTCAGGATCCACAATTGGAAACACAAAATTAGATTGTCCTTCACTTACCTGGTTATCACCAGTTCCTTCCAAATGATCTCCTTGGTCTGCCATTGTTTCCTTTTTTCTTGTACTGTTTTCCACAGGCTGATCCACACCTGAGTTGTTAGTACCAGAATCTAGGTGGATTGTTCTTGCGTGATGGGTTTGGATTGAGTTGGGCTTCCTGCTTGTAGAAGGAGACCCAATGTTAGAAAAATTATTTTGGCCCTTAGTGGGCTTCGAACCCTTACCTTTCCTAGGAATTCATCTCAAAAGAAAGAAAAATATCAAAACAATTTCTAATAAAGAATCCTGTCAGAAATAAATCAACACCAGTAGAAACTCCTTAAAAAATAATTGCAAAAATAAAGGAAACTTACCTCTATTATACAATCAGAAAATTCTTACCAAATCAAATCGCCTCCTCGGCAACGGGGCCAAAATGTTGGGTGCAGGAACTACATTTAAGTAAAAATCCTCAACACTTAATTGTCAACCCGGGGGATTCGTAAAATTAGAGATGAAGCACAAGAAATACCAAATATGGTATGAATATTTACAATCTCAACTCCTACTTTTGAAAAGAAGAATTGCAGAATCAATCTTTAGAGAAGAGAGATTAATACTCAAATCATCAAAACAATCTGAGGCTAGAACAAGAAGAAATGTACTTGCAAAAGAGATTTAGAGATAAAGAGGAGCAATCACTCTAGCCAAATATCGCTTAGCTACTAAGAATGTATTTCCTTCAGCAAAGGCACTTTAGCAGTTTCCAACAAATGTGCCCCTTCAATCCTGCATATATAAAGATATCCTTCTTGCGAAAAATCAATCTTGCACTAGTGCAGGAATCAACGATTTATGCAGAAAGTGTAAAGTAATGTCTTTACTAAAAATACTTTTCTTCGCAAGGGATTTGAACTTTCTCAAGTCCGCAGCACTCAGATCCAATACCAAGAAACTAGTTCTTGTACTTAATCTAGGCTTCTTGCACCTTAACGTATGATCCTTGAGATCAATAATTCATTACAACAGTGTGATAAAACAATAAAGATGCATATCTGTAAAGATTAAGAAAACAACCTTTTTAATTAAAATATGACTGAAAGAAAGAAGGCTGTTAGAATTAAGCTAAAAAGGCTTGCTGCATTATATTGTCTAATGTTGGTGCAAGAACAGTTCTCCTTCTTGCACCAGGGAGAAACCAAACCAATGTGCAGGAAATAGACAACACACTAACGTGCACTAGTGCAGGAATGAACCAGGCAAAAGAAATAAACCAGATCGTGCAAAAAATAAATAACACACCAACGTGCACTGGTGCAGGTAACTCCTCTTGCTCGAACTAGGCAAGGGAAAGAAATCAACCGTGAAAAAAGAAAATTAACTACTTCACGCAGCAGATCTATTTTCCACGCAAAAAAAAATTCCAAGAATTCAAATTAAGTCACACTCAACAGTTTAATCATAAATTTCAAGAATAACAGGGAGGGAGAACGTGCTGGTTTGGTTGGGCCCTTGACCAACCAGTGCATTTCCCTTTCAAATGAAAACGCTACTCAAAATTAATTCTTCAAATATTTGAGCCAAAGATAAAATGTACGGAACATCAGGCAGAGCTCTTCGTATTAGACTCTCAAAGAAATTACATACATGATTACATATCCAACCCAGATTTGGGTGATAACACAAAATAGTCTTGTTACCGCCTCTTGGTTCTATTCGATTCTCAAAACATTAAATTGTTTGTCCTATTTACACTTCTTCTTATATAGATCCTTTTGGCCACAGGCCAAAAGGATCATTTACCATTACATAGTCAATTACAAAAATTGTTGCAAAAAATTACATAACTGATTTGCAAAATAAGCTTTCGGCCTTCAAAATTAGGTCGCTTTTACAAAATGGGTCGGGGCTATCTACAACTATCCATTTCTCTTAAGTCTGATCTCAGGTACTCTTGATTTGTCTACTGTCATAGCTGGGACTCGGATACCTTCAGATATATCCTCATTAATCGTATCCAAAACAGGAAGTCAACCAAAGTGATTTGGATTTGCTGCCAAGATTCATGGCACTGGTGATGGTGTGGGATTTGTTCTGCACTAAAAATTAGAAATCAAGATAAGTGATCATCTATTAAATAACATAGGAGGTAACGATAAGTTACGAAAGTAATTCTAAGCAATAAATCACGTAATAAATAGTTAATAAATGCTAAGATAAGTTAAAAAATGTAAAATATGAAGTTTATGCAAAATGTATCATCATTCTCGCACTAGTGCAAGATGACGGTGCATAATATAAGTAAAACAACGTAATGATTTAGATTTGGAAAGCGAAGAATGGTAAAAAAGAATGCAATTTAGGGAAATAACAAATATACTTATATATCTTCACAAACTTCAAATCCAATTGTGGAAAATCAACCTTGGATGAGTCCTGGTGTTGTATTAATAGAAAATCCAAATCCTCTTCTGGATCATCCAGAAAAATGGTTACCTAAAAATAATCCTGATGATGGTCTTCATGCTGAAAAACACATCAATAATTTTATGTTAGCCATGAATCTAAATGGATTTGCTCATGAAGATATTGTAGTTAGATTTTTTCCATATACTTTACAAGGATCTACAGGATCTTGGTACTTTTCACTTCCAGCAGGATCTATTTCCAATTGGGAAAATTTTGAGAAAGTTTTCCTTGCAAAATTTGGAGATGATAGAACTATTGCATCCTTGATCAATGCTCTTTCCAATCTTAAAACAAATTCAGGGGAAAGGATCAAAGATTTCAACTCTAGATTTAACAAGCTACTAAAAAAAATTCCAACTACTTCTAAAACTATTGTTGATGTACAAATAGAATGGTATAATTCTTCTTTGCCTTCTAATATAGCTATTTTCATAGATAGAGCTAATAAAGCTACCCTTTTAGATAACATGAAAGAAGCTCTTAGTGTTGAGAAAATAATCCTAGCTTTAGAAAAACGTTCAAAAATAGAAGACAGGAAATCCAAGAAAGTGACATTTAGTCGAGATTCTAAAAATAAAGTCTCAAAAGATCCATTTGATCTTGAATGTCTTCAAAAAGTATTAAAAACTATGTCAAATGATATGGTTGAAATAAATAAATAGGTTTCTGAAACTTCAGCCTCTAATAAATCATTTCATCCATTTAAGAAAAACCCTTCTTCAACATCTCAGCCTCCAAATGTGATTTCGAATGCTGAATCTGATCAAGATACTGAAGATCCCTCACCATCTGAATAAGAATCAAAATCTAAGGAAGAAGTTGAACTAAATGGGTTATGGGATCTCATTCTTCCTTTAGAAGAAGAAAGAGAAGCTATGCATGTATCTACAAGAAGTAAAGTTTCTTCCAATTCAATTATATCAAATCAAAAATAGAAAACTCTTCCCACTAAGGAAAAAACAACTGTAAAAAAATCTAAAACTGTTCAGACAGACTTTATTCCACCGAATCCTAATACAAATTCTAAAACTTTGATAGTTTCAGATACAATGGAATATAATATAGTTGAAGATATGAAAAAGTCCAAAGAAAATATTTCATAACATGAAATGACCAAACTCAAACAACAGCAGAAAATTGTGCTCAGAGAACTCAAAGAAATTCCTATAGATCCTATACAACGACCCATTATAGCACAAGCTTCTAAAGATATGGGAAAACCTCCATCATCTGCAAATAAAGTAAATCCCAATGATCTTGTTTTAATTTGTGATAGATCTATTTCTCACACTCCTCCTTTACTTTTGACTTATGAGATTTTTAACAAAAATGTTCATAATTGTTTTATTGATTCTGGAGCTTCTTCAAACATTATGCCAAGAACGATAAGTACAAAATTGAATATCGCTCCTCAAAATTCAGTTGTACATATAGTTCAATTGGATAGAACAAGAGTTGAAGTTGTTGGAGAAATGATGTCAGTATCTATTAGATTATCATCCAATCCAAAGGTACTACAAGTAATTGATATTCTAGCTGCGGATATCCCTGAATTTTATGGTCTTATTCTAAGCAGAGATTGGTCTGAAAAGTTACATGGATATTTTTCTACTGATTGGTCACACATGTGGTTACCATATAATGGAAAACCAAATCAAATTAGAATTGAACGTGAAAAATTCATGAAACATACAATTATTGAATTAGAAGAAGCAAATGAACCTGTAGCTTTCACGAAGAACATCATAGGAAACTATTCAGCTGAATAATCTCTTGGATCATTTAATGCTCAGGTTTCACCTTTTTCAATAAACACTGCTATTTCTCAAATTGAAAACTTTTCTCAAATAGATGCTTCTAGATGTGTTAATTTTAGCAATCAAATTCCAAAATAGTCTTTATTTTGGACTCTATACTTTGATGGTTCAAAATCGGAATATGGTGCAAGAGAAGGTTACGTTTTGATTGATCCACAAGGAAAAAAAACAATGCTACCTTGCAGACTCGAGTTCCAGTGCACAAATAATATTGTTGAATATGAAGCATTGATACAAGGTCTGTATAAAGCTATAGGATTGAATGTTAAATATTTTCAAGTATATGGAGATTCAGAAATAATTGTTAGACAAGTCAGAAATATGATTCATTTTATTTCTGGACATTTAAGACATTATCAAACTTTATTACTGCATTCAATATCTCAACAGTTCCTAGATTAAAAAATGCAAGTGCTGACTTACTTGCTAATGCAGCATCCAGACTTGTACCATCTGAAGAATTTAGCCCAGATAGATTTTCGATTGAGTTAATTTTTAGGCCGTCCATTCCTGGCAGTGTAACAAATTGGAGAGTATTTAATAATGATGCAGATATAGTAGACTTTCTTACGTCAGAAAAAGCTTATGAAGGTCAAATTGTAGATGAACATGAGCATGATTCACAGATTGAAGATAAACAAAATTCAAATCTAATTCCTAAATCTGTAGTCAAAATGGAAGATCTATATGATTTGAAAGATAGGTTTAAGAAGACTACCAATTCAAAAACACAGAGTTCTACCCTAAAATTTCAATTGATTAATCTTGGTACATTAGAAAAACCTCCAAAAATCAATTTAGGTCTTGGTTTAGAACCTAAATAAAGGATGTCATTCATTAAGTTATTGAAAAAATATAAAGATATATCAGTGCATGGGATTATTCAGATCTTAAGACATATGATACTTCCATAATTCAGCACACCATACCTATGACCTCAGATGATAAGCCTGTACAATAAAAACTTAGAAAAATCCACCCGAATTTAGAAAGTCAAATTAAATCTCAATTAAATAAAATTCTGAAAGCCAAAATCATTTTTCCTGTTAGACATTCAAAATGGGTGTGAAACATGGTTCCAGTTAGGAAAAAGAATGGAGAAATTAGTATTTGCATAGACTTTAGAAATTTGAATAAAGCTTGCCAAAAAAATAATTTTCCCTTGCCTACCATGGAACAAATATTGCAGTCAATTGCAGGATCTGAATTGATGTCTTTCATTGACATATTTTCAGGATATAATCAAATTATGGTACATCCGGATGATAGACTAAAGACAACATTCAGAACAAAGTGGGGAACATATGCATACCAAAAAATGCCTTTTGGGTTGATTAATGTTGGTGCTGCATTTCAACGTGCTATGGATATAGCTTTCAAAGGACTGATCAATATCTCAGTTTTTATATACTTAGATGACATTATTGTTTACTCTAATAATTGAAGCAATCATGTTAATAACCTAAAACACATTTTTGAAAGATGTAGAAAATTTGGTATTTCCTTGAATCCAAAAAAATGTTATTTTGCCTTATCAGAAGGTAAACTATTAGGATTCATTGTTTCTAAAAATGGAATCCACATTGACCCTGATAGAATTTAGAAAATTGAAAACATCCCTTTACCACATAATAAAAAACAATGCAATCATTTTTAGGACAAATTAATTTTACCCCTACAATCAATGATCAAGAAAAATTCAATTTTTAAATGGGGAAAAGAAGAGAGAAATTATTTTGAGTTGATCAAGAAAGCCATTATTGAATCTCCCTCTTTAAAAACTCCAAATTTTCTTAAATCATTTATGTTATACATTCTCTTTTGACACATCATACACAACAGTTTTAACACAATTAAATGATCAAAACATTGAAGCACCAATTGCGTTTTTTAGTTCTAACCTACAAAGAGCCGAGTTAAATTAATCAGCTGTGGAAAAACAAGCTTATGTTGTATTTAAAGCTTTGAAACATTTTAGACCCTTTCTCATAAAGACACATGCTAAAATAATAGTACCTTACTCAGCAGTAAGGCAATTATTAATCCAACGAGAAGTAGGAGAGAAGAGAGCAAATTGGGTTACCGCACTTCAAGAATATGATGTGGAGATACATCTTGCTAAAATTTTTAAAGGACAAGGCCTTTGCAAGATGTTAACTGGAGCCTCTCATGCATCAACAGAATAATATCAATCAAATGAAATTTAACTTTCCGAGGTAAGCCTAAACGATTCTCAGTCACAATATGTTGATCTAAATTTTTTCTTGAAAAATGGATATGCTCCATTATACCTCAATTACACCGCAAAGCATGCTCTGAGACTTAAAGAAATTCAATATCAACTTATAGATGATGTGTTATTTAGGAATAATTATGATTTTGTATTATTAAGATGTTTAGAAAAAACTGAAGCTGAAAAAAGTAATGCAGGAGTTACATGATGGACCAGCTGGAGGTCATTTCGGAGGAAACACCACAGCTCATAAAATAATTTATGCTGGCTATTATTGGCCAAATATATTTAAATATGCACATGAATACGCAAGAAAATGCAAAGTGTGTCAAACTGCAATAGGAAGAGAAAGGAAAGCAGCATTTCCATTACAACCAGTAAATATCCAACAACCATTTAAACAATGGGGGCAAGATATTATAGGTGAAATAACTCCAAACTCTTCTAAACAACGTAAGTATATTCTAACTGCAACATATTATTTCACAAAATGGGTAGAAGCTATCCCATTAAAGGTGGTTAATATGCAAAGTGTTACAAATTTTATTGATCAGTTCATAATCACCAGGTTTGGTCTCCCAACAAATTTGATATTTGATAATGCATCTTACTTTTCTGGAAATACCATGATAGAATTTGCTTTGAAAAGAGGTTTCAAATTAAAATACTCAGCTAATTATTATCCACAAGGTAATGGATTAGCTGAATCTACAAATAAAAACCTCATCAGAATCATCCAAAGAACTATGGAACAAAATCATAAAAATTGGCACAAAGCACTATTGCTTGCTCTTTGGGTAGATAGAATTACCCAAAAATATTCAATAGGCACTTCTCCATTTATGTTAGTTTATGGGAAAGAAGCCATTCTACCCACAAATGTAACATTACCATCATTCACTTTAGTGCAGTTTATTGATGAAAATCCTTCATCTTCCCTTCAAATTAGAAAATATCAAATTCTTAAAATGGAAGAACAAAGAGAAAAAGTTAAATCTATACCTGCTCATTATCAACAAATAGTGAAAACCTCATCTGATACATCATCCACTAGTTCAATTTTTTTTGAAATATGAGATCTTGTTTTAAAATGGGATAAGGCACATGAAGAAAAAGGTAAGCATACCAAATTCCAAAGATTATGGCTTGGTCCATTTCAAATTATCGAAAAAAATAGGCTTATCCACCTTTTTGCTGCAAGACTTATTAGGTAGAAAAGGTTCCTTACCTGTAAATGGTCAAATTCTCAAAAAATATTTCTCTTAGAAAATGAAGCTTTTAAATTTTATTTTTTCTTTAGGAAAATAAAAGTTGAAAACAACATCATCATTGGTTTATTCAAATTTTCAAATTTATGATAAATTGTTTTGATCTTTTGCTTCTATAAATAAGTAAAGAAAAAAAGATGACCATAATTATGAGAAATGAATAAACTTTATTTTTTCAAAATAATTTGAAATTTACTGAAGGCATTTTCTTTCCGAAAAAGACTCTAGATATCAAAAAATATAGTTATTATGTATCAGTCCAAAAAGGAAATTTTTAACATAGCAAGGATTCTCTACAAAAAAAGGTATCTACCAACTCTATAATTATCATTCATAACTCTTAAACGAGCTAATGATTCATCCCATCTGATAAAATTTCTTATTTAATATATATATATACAATGAACAAATTCAATAGAAAATAAGTCTCATCACGAGCTTGTTTATCATGATCATAGAGAAATAATATAGACTGATATTACCAAAAACTGCATACTATAATAGGGTAATAGCTTGATTATAAAAAATCAATAGACAAGGGGTTTCATCACGAGCCAGCTTGTTTAGTATAAATTACTATCAGTGAATTACATTGTTATTATCATGCCACCAAACCTGGACAATGATTTTGGAAATGTATCAAGAAAAATAAATTTAATGATATGTCATAATTATATTTTCTAAGCAAGAAATCAAATTCAAATGGGACCATGAATCATTATTGGTTAAAAGATAACCATGTCGAGGCTATAAATGCTTGCTAGAAATAGTGGCTCTATCAGTGATAAATGAGTAAAAATCTATGAAACCAATTTTAGAGAAAACCTGTACTTTATCTTTGTAAATCTAAGTATTGACTGATATTGATATCTATATATTATCACTAAAGGAGTTAATTTAGAAGAAATGAGATAGGTAAATAGATTACATTCTGAAAAAATATTGTTTCATTCATGAATCATAATATTTTTATTCTTATATCTTTTCCTTATTTTGAAAGTTTAGAAATATCAAAATAAACCAATCAGAGTTATATGGTTCTCCCAAATGAATTGCCAATTGTTGTGCTATGCAACAACTCCCCCCCATTTTTATTTTTCAAAATAATCTAGACCTTTGATAAATAGAAATAGAGACCCTTTTTATAAAGTATTTTTGTCTTTTGATAAAAAATCAAACTCCAAAAAATACCAATTCTTTTTAATTAATAAAAATATCCTTATCGCAAATCGCATTTTCACACAAAACGTTTCTTAGTTAAAACAATAAACCAGTGAAATCTCGATTTTGTGATCGTCGATTTGAAAAATTTGCATGTGATATTATAAATCACATATCACAAATCTACATTGTAAAAAATTAAGCCATTCCTGATAAAACTCCAATATTGCGAGATTGTGAGATTGCGATATTGCAATGCTGCGATACTGCGATTTTGTGATTTCGCTATATTGTGGAATTGCATAAACAAAAGGTAATACACTTCACTGAGACATGTTCAAAGGATGCTATGTGATTGACTTGACAAGTTTGAATAAAGGTTTTACACAAAAATTAATCATGTCAGAAAGTATTAATTGGATTTTATCATCCCAATGTAAACATTTATGGAAGCTGCATGATCAAATAATTATGTAGCTGTTTCCTGAATTTTTTCTTTCAAAATAGATCATTTAAATAGATCTTCCATCACTTAATCATTTATTCTATCTTTAATAGGGATTTCCTTTCAAGATATGTCTATCCGCAAAGTGATCAAAAAGCACAACAAACAGATTGTTGCAGAATTCGAGAAAACAAGAATGGCGCCTATAATCTCTAATACTATTTGCACTGTTGATGGAGGAGCTACTAAATCGCAAGTTATTTACACTACACTTGAATATGAAGAGCCGAAAGTAGTGGAAGTCACGGTGACTTCTGATGATGCAACACCCTCAAATTTACAATTCAAATATATTGCATGCTCTTTCCTCCATAGGATAGCAGCAAGCGCTACTCTTCTTCCATATACTGACATGATTAGGTGGGCTCTTGACAAATCAATGATCAAAGACAGACAGTTAAGAACCTGCAAGGATGATATTCTAGGTTCTTTTAGACCTGAAGATCTGAAAATCATCTATAAGCTACCCGACCCGCAAGACACCTACAACAGTCATTTTATTGCAAAGTTTGATAATAAGAACGAAGACCCTTTCAAAGAAATTCAATATTGGAGGAAATTATACAACAAGCTCAAATATGGGAAAAATGGTATGTATCCTATCGCGTCATTAGCAAACCCTTATAATTTCGCAGCAGCAATGCTATGCAGGTTATATGGTTTGCCTGATAATACCAAGTTATCCATAAATTGGCTTACCCTAATTGATGTGTATGTTAATTCCCTTATAATGAATTGGTCAACTATTCCCTCTGATAATCTAGTCAAGGCAATTAATGAATATCGCCAAACCAGAACTTCTTCCCCCAAATATTTTCCCCAATTTTTTATGAGTGCCTATATTTTTGATGCCATCTGTTTTTCTACCAACTTTCCAGTTATGGGATGGAAATGGAAACTGAAGACCCTACCCCTATACATTTAAGTCATAAGGAGATATGGGAACATAATTATGCACCTCATTTTCATACGTTGTGCTATGGAGTGGTATTACCGTTGCACCAATTTATGCTTGACATAGTGAGCCCTAGGTTCACTAAGGAAGCCCTTGCAGACCTTCAAATGATAGGCAATTTTTTTTTGAAGAATCATTCTCATATATTAGAATTTTTGGAAGCTCTGCTTCCTCGCACATTCTTTCTTTATATGTTTTAGATAAGTTGATGGCAAGAGAAGTCTCTTAAGAAACTATTGGTAATGGACTCACTAAATCTTTGAAAGGCAGTAAACATTCTTTGTGGCCAAGTTTTCCAGTTTCATGTGGTTCATTCACACTCGGAAATTTTAAGCACGCAGTAAAATAATGTTAGAAGATTGAGCTGTTGAAGATCCCTATTTTACCCTCCAGGCAGTTCGATCCAGAAAAGATTGCTAACAAATTCACTATGTCAATCAAACTCAAACCTATTGTACACACTGAAGACAGGTTTGAAGATATTTTGCAATCTGCTGGTAGTTTTGAAGAAATCCTAAATTTTTTCAAATTGAACCTGAATCCAAAAGAAATACAGAAGTTCAATTAATTAAGAGAACAAATACTCAGACGAATCCCACAAGATATTTTGATTACCAATTATACAATCAAAGCAATTAAAGAAATCGGAGTAGAAAAATAATATTCACGAAATCAAAGCGAATTAGATAAAATATGTACTTCATTCAATGATGTATTACCAAATACTCTAGAGGCATCATCTTCAGAGAAAAATACAGAATTCCAGACTCCACGAGAACAAATAGTTTCAAGAAAGGAAATCATTGAAACTCCTGAGATAATCTCCCAAGACATAGAAATAATTCCTACAAATCCAACTGATGAGATTATCCTCAAAGCGACTGATATTCCCCCACTGGATGTGTTCTACAGCCCTCTTCATAAAGTTGTAGTAAGAAAACAGAGGAAAAGAAGGAGGATTGAAACACCCCCAGGGAATGAAGTTATGGAAGTAGTTGTAAAGATACTCCATCAAATCCGATTGAAAATTTAACTCAACCATCTCAATTCATTAGTGTTGTTATTGCCTAAATCCACCTTAGGCTGAAGGAAGGCGAGATTCAGGGTAACACCAAACCACGCTCAGTCTGGTAGCTAGCCCTACCAGAACAGGAGAGGGCTCTCTCTGGGTCAATCTCAGGAAAAATGTATCAATAGGGCTTGAGATTATTGAAATGAGTGCTAATTTTAGGCTAGGTATATGAATCAAGGAGTTTTGAATGATCTTTAAGGGTTTTTGTTGGAAAAAGGGAAAGGCAGTTTTGGGCTTGGGAATGAGGCCAAATTATTGTAGAGTTCAAGTTGGGGCAGGGAAGGAAATGGCTTTGATGTCTTCAATTGAAAGGACGTATGGTTTAGACCGCTGAGGAGCTGAAGAGGGCAAGAAGGTGCAAGGATCCTCTTCAAACGGAGGAAAACATATAAAACTAAACAAAATTTTAAGGCAGAGCACCAGCAAACTAATGAATTCTACCTTAGTTACTCATTTGTTTAATTCAAAAGAAAAGAGAAGGGAAATGGCCTACATATAACATTAATGAAACTTACAGATACATGGAGTAAAACATCATCAAAACTCAGAGCCACAAGGATCCCAACAAGTGTTGCAAAACCTTTGGTATTTCCTTTGCCAAAAATGCAAAAGTGAATATACAATGAGGTGCCAAACTATTCCCAAGAGTCCAACGCTGAAAATGACTGAGAAAATACATCATATAGACAAGACTAACCCCTTCCCATGCCTCTATGGGTTGATCTCATCCTTCTAGGAGCTGTTTCAACCAATTCTAAACAAGAAACTGAAATCTAGGCAATCAAACAACTTGCCTCTATATGGAAAACTGATTCATTCATTTAATTTTCACTTTTTAATGAATGAATCCTCTAGAACAAGTAAATATGTGCCAAAATTACATCATATTAATCAAATTACATCAAGGTAGATCAATATTTACATCAAAAAGTGAAACTAGTCAAAACTGGGCGAAATTCTGAGCTGAAGGGTGAAAAATAGGCAAAAGTCCTCTATGCGCCGCACCCAAAAACTCAATGCGTCGCGCCACTTTGAGCCTATTTTTGAGGCACTTCCTAAAGTCCAAATTGAGCTCATGATAGCTTGTTGGAAAGCCCTGCCTATCTACTATCCAACCCAAGTGGAATTTCTAGATTTTGATGTCATTTTCCTCTCCAAAACTGCAATCGCCGAAACTGGTTCCAGTGTGTGCAAAAAGTGGCAGAAAGGCCATTTTCAAGGTGTTTTTGACCCTTTAGGCCACCCAGAACTTGATGAAATCCTTAGGAAATTCCTGAGCATGCATAATTTATTATAAAAAAACTCAAAAATATCAATTTTTCCTCCAGAAGATGTCACAATCATAAGCGCGCGCAAGGTGGCGCTACGCGTCGGGCGGAAAAACCTGTTTTGTGACCAAAAATTCAAAAATGAAACAATTTTCTCCAAATTCCTTGAAATTTGGACTGAAGGTCCATCATCAAGTTCCATGCTCAGCCAATGAAGCTTCGGTCAATATTAGGTGCCTATCATGCGTTTTGCGACGTTTCAGTGCCCTCCTGGTGCATGCAGTTTCAGTTGTAAAGTCACTGTCTTGGTCATATGACGAATATGTGTCCACCTCCATGGTGTTTCAAAGTGTATGAAAAGTGTATGTTTGTTTTGTTGAAAATGAAAAATTTGTGCCTTGTTTCAATTGCCAAATGTGGGAGGAACTGAGGGAAATAGGGCAGTATGGACAGTGGGGTCTTGTCAAACGATAATTTGCCTTTTGGAATTTTGACAAATGTAGGAAAAATGGACAGTTATTTGAATGCTTGGGTACTGTTTAGATAACTTGAAGTTTTGGGAATTTTACAAATGATATGCAGATAGGGAAAATAATGGGAAATGAAATGATTCTATGAATTGGAAATGACTTGGGATATTAGGGAATAGGGGCTTTAGGAGTGAATGCTTCTTAGAGGTGTAAGAGGAAATAAAACATAGGTTATAATGATAATATAACACTGATGGGAAAGGTATAATAGGTGGGAAAAGATAGTATGATAGTGAGTATTCAGCATGAAAATGAATTTTTAAAACACCACTTGCAACCCTAAGGAGCATTTCTTACCACAATGATAAGGTTTACGCTTTTTCCATTCAACTCTCGTATCCAATATTTAAAAAACTCCCAACACAAACTATGAGAAATATGGGATCGACTTTAACTTACTTCAACATGGAGCAACCAAGTAAAATTCGATTTTGGAGAAGACTGGCAGAAAATTTCAGTCTCAGGCCTATGCGCCGTGCGCAAAACCCAACGCGCCGCGACCTCTGTGTGCGCCGCGCCAGAGTAATTTTACACTGTGCAGAGCGGCTCTATGCTTCACGCCTGCCCAGTGTGCTGCGACAGACACTCTATGCACCACGCAGGCAAACTCAACCACAAATCGGCTCTCCAAACTCTGTTTCACTTTTCCACAATCTTCTTCACGATTTCTTTGGCTTCTTGCATACTTTTGCTATGCAAATGGCTTATTGAAACACAAAAATGTCTTTCATGCCATAGACTTTGATTTTGATTTGGCAAACCCACTTTTGTAATGTGGCAGGTTTTGGCACTTTCACATATCTCTATTTTTTATTGTTTCCTTTGAATTTTTGATTGATGATGATTCTGTTTTTTATTCTGTAGGGATGATTGGCATTGGATTTTGTCAAAGGATGACCAGGGCTACGCCTGGAGTAATTCATGACTGAAAAAATTTAAAATATACATGGCATTTATTATAAAGGACAAAATGACGATTTTTCTTCAAAACAGGGTTTTGAAGAAAAGTCACGATCAATCATTATAACGATGAAATTTCTTGAGATGGAAACTTATTCTAATCTTCCCTCTGGCCTGCTGGCATAATTAGACATTTTTAAGACTGAACCTTAGACCTAAAGACTGAAAAACCCTAAAAACTCTTTGCTGACCAAAAGATAAAAAAGGATTGTAAATGACCTTAAAATTGATTTTGATGAACTTTGATAAATAGACTTAAGCCAATAGGTATAAGGCATGAGGGGTATGACTGAGAAGGCCCTTCCATCAGATGATGGCATGCCCCTAACGGAATTCAATTGAATGGACTGAATGAGACACCTAAAAATGAAATGCAATAAGAGAAAAGATCACTGACGGAGGGATGAAAAGACCGACTCTAACATTGGCTCCAATGGGGATGGTAGCTCCTTGGAGGTGCCAAGGACTACAGATCTTTTGGAGAGCAGACAGTGCCTTCATCCATTGAGCAATGGAGTCAAAACATGAAAAACGACATTATGCAAACTGACTCAAGGCTAAAACTGAAAACCATAAATAAAACCAAACATGACTAAAACCTAACTATCCAACTAGAAAGATGCTCATAATTGAGCTTATTCATCAAACCTACTCTAATTGTTCTTTTCACCACCCGATCAAGTGAAATGGAACAGCCAATGCAACCATGTAAGCATCCTGGCTGCTATTTGATTTCTTCCCAAGTGCTTTCTGATGCGCAGGAAAAGAGAAGAATCGAAAGGCAACTCCCATGGAAACTTGGAATCAAGTTGACTGCTGATAAACTTGCAAAATACTGTGAAAGGATCTTCATAAACATAGCTATTGATTTCCATCAATACATCACTACTTTGGTCCAAGTAATCTTCATAGCTGGATATTAAGATTTTTCTCACATCTGTGCTGTCTTTCTTTGGTGATTGCAACAAGCTGTCAAAAGGATCCTGAATTTCGTATATAACCAAACTCTTTAGTTGATTCCAAACAGAAAAAAAAAGTCTCCTTTATCAATCTCCTCATATAACTGCAAATCTTGACATGAGCTTTGTAATGAAAAATCTGTTAAGATTGTTATCAACATTCTTTTCTGGCACATGGTTAATCAATGAAGAAGAATTTTTACAGCAAACATCATCCAACACACGAGCAATAGGATCATCAAAAACTTGAGAAGACTGTTGCGATGTATCCATTGAAACTGTATGACATCCTACTGGTTGTTCATCTTTTTCTGGAGAGATATTACGAAGATTCTGCTTTATAAACTGAAATGCTTTGAAACAAAAGGGTACAGAATCCTCTTGCATCATTAAATCATGTATTTCATCTTCCACGCCTTCATATGTAATCTGACCTTCCATTGCGTTTGGTGGATGCAAATCTGATGCTAGGGAGGGTTTTGTATCCAAAATGATTTCATCAGTTGTTTCAAGGGAAGATTTCTCATCAACAACTTGCTCAAGAATTTTGCTATCTGTCTCATCCTCAACATTAAAACTGAGAGATTGTTGATTTCTTACAGGCTGCTCATTTGAAGATTTACTGTGCAATTTACTTTTCAACAACTGGAATGATTCAAAACAAAATGGTACGGAGTCACCTTGTAGCATTAAATCATATGTGCCAACTTCCATGTTTTCATCTGCAACTTGACAATCAATGGAATTCGGGGATTGCAAATCTGAATATGGGAAGTCTTGAACAAAGTTCTCATTGCCCTCAAGATGGTCCAGTTCAAGGCTTGTTGACAGTTGATTTCTAATTGTATGAAAGTTGTCTTTGATGAACTGAAATGAATCAAAACAAAAAGGCAAAGATCCTTCACTTACCTCAAAATTTGCTGCACTTTCCTCATCATTGTCATAGCTGATATGCATCGGTTGATCACTGTACTCGAGCTGCTAAAAGGGAACTTCCTCCTTCCATAAACTAGCTGCTGATTTGTCTGTAATATTAGCTTTTGTTTGGAGATCATAATCATCGTCATACTCATCAAATTGAGGTAAATCATCAGTATACAACACATCATCAAGCATACATGTCATATCAACAGCTCTCTCTTCTTCAAAATGATCTATAAAACAATCACTACGGCAGCTGGGCTAAGAAACAAAATGTTTTGGATCAGCCACTTATTCTTCTTCAATCAGCAAGTCATGGGCTTGTACATTATACTTATTCCTTGTGGTGTTATTTTGCATCATCTCTTCTACTGCACTTACCAACATGTCAAGATTTACCTCTAGAGATGTCGATTTCTCCGGATCTATGTTTTTCATCTCTTCTTCCTTCAACCTTTCCCTTCAGATCAACAAATGAGCCTATACATTTACTGCACTGTTCTGTATCTCTACAAGTGTTGCAATATTCCTTTCTCTCGACTGAAACTCCATTTCCGGATCAAAGGCACCCGAGTAGTGCAAGAGAGCAGATCTAGGAGAAGGTCTTATATCAGCTGGCATCGAAAAATATACTTGGTTAAATCTGGCAGAAAATTGTTGTACTGTCTCCCCTGGCAGTCTTTTCAGCTGGTTATACTCTTCTATAATCAAGAAAAGGTTCTGTCCGATCACCCACCTGTCGAGGAAAACTTCGACGAACTACTTGAAATCTGAGATGCTCGCATCAGGCAGGGCTTTGAAACAACTCTTGACTTTTCCTTGCAAAGAAAGAGCAAAAAGCCTAATACTAACATATTCGTCATCAACTTCAAAAAGATCTAGAAAAGTTTCAACATTTTGCACATGTTGCTCAGCGTTGACATTGTTACATTCACCGTCAAATCTTGGTGGAGATAGGTCATATTTTTTAGGGAAATCATGAAGAACAGAAGGTAAAACAAGAGTTTTATACCTATTTGGGACTATAAAAGGTGTAGAAGTATATACAAGAGCTACGAGATCAGTCTCGTTTTCTTTAGGCTCATCACTCTAAAGAGAGTCATCATAAGATGTGGGAAAAGTAAGGAGGTCAGGATCAAAGGGAAACTCAGTATTTACACTTTTTAAATAGGTCAAGTGAAGATTTTGATCACCTTTATCATACAACAAATTCTGAAAAAATTTCAGGATAGCTTCAAGAACAGCAAAGAAGTAGTTTACAAGAAACCAGACTAGATCCTGAATACCATTCCACTTTGGATACCTGAACTTTGTGTAAGATCCTCCCATTTTCTCAGAGAAAGAGTCAGTCCTCCAATGGAGTCTCTACATTGAGTTGGAGTCACCAGGTGAATGATTTCAGCCTTCTTATGTCTAATCATTGTCCACCATCAACCATAAGATCTGAACTTGATACATGTACTGGGGAAATTTACAAGTTAGATGTTATGGTTACAAACTAGACTGGAGATTGAATGAAGCAGCATTTATCTACTTCCGCTAATGCAAAGAAAAAGTGTTTCAAAGGCTACCTGGCATAACTTCAGGCTCCGTCTGTAGCTTATGAAAAAAATAACACCAACAAGAAAACCATTTCTTCCCCAGTATGGTCGCCATTATGTTATTGCCTAAATTCACCTTAGGTTGAAGGAAGGAGAGATTCAGGGTAACATCAAACCACGCTCAGTTTGGTAGCTAGCCCTACCAGAACAGGAGAGGGCTCTCTCCAGGTCAATCTCAGGAAAAATGTATCAATAGGGCTTGAGATGACTGAAATGAGTGCTAATTTTAGGCTAGGTATATGAATCAAGGAGTTTGGAATGATCTTTAAGGGTTTTTGTTGGAAAAAGGGAAAGGCAGTTTTGGGCTTCGGAATGAGGCAAAATTCTTGCAGAGTTCAAGTTGGGGTAGGGAAGGCAATGGATTTGATGTCTTGAATTGAAAGGACGGATGGTTTAGACTACTGAGGAGATGAAGAGGTAAATAAGGTGCAAGGATCCTCTTCAAACAGAGGAAAACATATAAAACTAAAGAAAAGTTTAAGGCAGAGCACCAGCAAACTAATGAATTCTACCTTAGTTACTCATTTGTTTAATTCAGAATCAAAGAGAAGGGAAATGGCCTAAATATAAAATTAATGAAACTTACAGATACATGGAGTAAAACATCATCAAAACTCAGAGCCACAAGGATCCCAACAAGTGCTGCAAAACCTCTGGTCTTTCCTTTGCCAAAAATGCATAAGTGAATATACAATGAGGTGCCAAACTATTACCAAGAGTCCAACCCTGAAAATGACTGAGAAAATACATCATATAGACAAGCCTAACCCCTTCCCATGCCTCTAGGGGTTGAGATCCAATTCTAAACAAGGAACTAAAATCTAGGCAATCAAACAACTTGCCTCTATATGGAAGGAAACTGATTCATTCATTTAATTTTCACTTTTTAATGAATGAATCCTCTAGAAAAAGTAAATATGTGCCAAAATTACATCATATTCATCAAATTACATCAAGGTAGATCAATAATTACATCAAAAAGTGAAACTAGTCAAAACTAGGCGAAATTCTGAGCTGAAGGGTGAAAAATAGGCAAAAGTCCTCTATGCACTGCGCCCAAAAATGCAATGCGTCGCGTCACTTTGAGCCTATTTTTGAGGCACTTCCCGAAGTCCAAATTGAGCTCATGATATCTCGTTGGAAATCCCTGCCTATCTACTATCCAACCCAAGTGGAATTTCTAGATTTGGATGTCATTTTCCTCTCCAAAACCTCAATCTCCCAAGCCTGGTTCCTGTGTGTGCAAAAAGTGGCAGAAAGGCCATTTTCAAGGTGTTTTTGACCCTTTAGGCCACCCAGAACTTGATGAAATCCTTAGGAAATTCTTGAGCATGCATAATTGATCATAAAAAACTCAAAAATATCAATTTTTCCTCTAGAAGATGTCCCAATCATAAGCGCGCGCAAGGTGGCGCTACGCGTCGGGCGGGAAAACCTGTTTTGTGACCAAAAATTCAAAAATGACAAAATTTTCTCCAAATTCCTTGTAATTTTGAGTGAAGGTCCATCATCAAGTTCCATGCTCAGCCAACGAATCTTCGGTCAATATTAGGTGCCTATCATGCGTTTTGCGACATTTCAGTGCCCTCCTGGTGCATGCAGTTTCAGTTGTAAAGTCACTGTCTTGGTCATATGACGAATCTGTGTCCACCTCCATGGTGTTGAAAAGTGTATGAAAAGTGTATGTTTAGTTTTTTGAAAATGAAAAATTGGTGCCTTGTTTCAATTTCCAAATGCGGAAGGAACTGAGGGAAATAGGGCAGTGTGGACAGTGGGGTCTTGTCAAGCGATAATTTGCCTTTTGGAATTTTGACAAATGTAGGAACAATGGACAGTTATTTGAATGCTTGGGTACTATTTAGATAACTTGAATTTTTGGGAATTTTACAAATGATATGGGGACAGGGAAAATAATGGGAAATGAAATGATTATATGAATGGGAAATGACTTGGGATATTAGGGAATAGGGGCTTTAGGAGTGAATGCTTCTTAGAGGTGTAAGAGGAAATAAAACATAGGTTATAATGATAATATAACACTGATGGGAAAGGAATCATAGGTGGTAAAATATAGTATGACAGTGAGTATTCAGCATGAAAATGACTTCTTAAAACACCACTTGCAACCCTAAGGAGAATTTCTTACCACAATGATAAGGTTTACTCTTTTTCCATTCAACTCTCGTATCCAATATTTAAACAACTCCCAACACAAACTATGAGCAATATGGGATCGACTTTAACTTACTTCAGACGAAGCAACTAAGTAAAATTCGATTTTGGAGAAGACTGGCAGAAAATTTCAGTCTCAGGCCTATGTGCTGCGCGCAAAACCTAACGCGCCATGACCTCTATGTGCACCGCGCCAGAGTAATTTTACACTGTGCAGAGTGGCTCTATGCGCCACGCCTGCCCAGTGCGTTGCGATAGACACTCTATGTGCCGTGCAGGCAAACTCAACCACAACTCGGCTCTCCAAACTCTGTTTCACTTTTCCACAATCTTCTTCACGATTTCTTTGGATTCTTGCATACTTTTGCTATGAAAATAGCTTATTGAAACACAGAAATGTCTTCCATGCCATAGACTTTGATTTTGATTTGGCAAACCCACTTTTGTAATGTGGCAGGTTTTGGCACTTTCACATATCTCTGTTTTTTATTGTTTCCTTTGAATTTTGGATTGATGATGATTCTCTTTTCTGTTCTGCAGGGATGATTGGCATTGGATTTTGGAAAAGGATGACCAGGGCTGCGCTTGGAGTAATTCATGACTGAAAAACTTTAAAATATACATGGCATTTATTATAAAGGACAAAATGACGTTTTTTCTTCAAAACAGGGTTTTGAAGAAAAGTCACAATCAATCATTATAACGATGAAATTTCTTGAGATGGAAACTTACTCAGATCCTCCCTCTGGCCTACTGGCATAATTAGACATTTTGAAGACTGATCCCTAGACCTATTGACTGAAAAAATCTAAAAACTCTTTGCTGACAAAAAGATCAAACAGGATTGTAAATGACCTTAAAATTGATTTTGATGAACTTCGATAAACAGACCTAAGCCAACAGGTATAAGGCATGAGGGATATGACTGAGAAGGCCCTTCCGTCAGATGATGGCATGCCCCTAATGGAATGAAACTGAATGGACTGAATGAGACACCTAAAAATGAAATGCAATAAGAGAAATGATCACTAACAGAGGGATGAAAAGACCGATTCTAACAGGTGCATACACCACTGCAACAATTGATAAGGCAGCAGAAGTATCTATTTTGATCCAAGAAAAGGATGTCAAAATCATGGAACTACAACAGCAGCTAGATGAAGAAAGAAAAATTTTAAATCAGAAAGTGGAATAGCAGCTTCTCAGAGTACAACAAGAGATGGAAATTCTTAAGATAAGTCATGAAAATGAATTATCTAGAAAAAATTCATTGATTGAATAGTTGAGAGAAGATCCTACTAAAAAGTAAGGAATTCCTACTGCAAAGGAATTCATAAAAGAAGCATCGACATTAAGTGTCTTACTTTCAAAACAAAAAAACCTGTTTGTTGTAAAAATGTCAAGCATAATTTCACACCTGGAAATCAGTGAACAATTAGCAAACATAGTCATCGATCAAAGAATTGAGTTCAACGAACTTAACACCAAAGTCTCTAATTATATTGAATGGCAAGATTCATAAGAAGGAAGAAAATTAGGTCTCCCAAAGATCAAGGAAACTTTTAAAGATATCCTTTTTATAGACTGGGATGCACGATTGAAACAAGCAGAATTGGCCATAGCCAGAGAAGTAGCCATATATAAAAAATGGTCAAAATGATTAATCATATATTACATACTTCTGGGCTCATAAAAGAAGGAAATCTCAAATCTGTTCCTGATATCAAAGATTTAGAACAAAGTTGGAATGAAGTCGATCAACTCAGGGAAGAAGCACTTACACAACTAAAGAAAACTGATTGGGAGGTATACTGGCAACTACTAGTCAAACCACATAGTCAGATCATGACACTGAACTGTTTTCTGAACTCTATACAGAGAATACAACCGATTTTACCGGATGTTATATTTGCTGCACAAATTAAGACAAAATTCGACAAACCTCCACAAGTACAACCGATGTCCGACATTTGTGAGCAGCAAAGCACAACTGACAATAACTTATCATCTGTCATGATTATTAGTTAGTTTGTTTTTATATAATTTCAATTTTAGTAAATAGATACAAAAAATGAGGAAGGTTGTTTGTAACCACCTCATAAGATATTTTGTATAATATTTTTGTAAGTAGTTAGTATAGTATTTAAACCCTTCTCATGCATTTAGAGAAGGGTCCAAAATTTTATTGAGAGCATTTGCAAAGAATGCTTAATTGTAAGTAAGTTTGTGGATGTCTTGATGAAATAATGGAACATGGAATTTTCAGTTATATATCATTTTGTTGATCACTATTGATGAACTTCTTTATTCTTTGAAAGTTTTACTGATATAATAGTTGAATGTGGCCTATTATCAATGATCAAACAAAGAGGATGGTACACATCTGGTACTATTATCATATATGTTATTTTTGTTTTGAATATTAGTGATGAATCGAGCTTTCATGAACTATATATGAAATCGATTGTTTTTGTCTGAAATATCAGTTGCACTATTGTATGATATAAAGATAGGAATTGGTCTGTTTTATATATAATCATCAAATATATGCGATATGATTCTCATTTTATTTTGATTAATTATTTTTACAAAAGGATCATCTTACAAAGTAATAATTCTATTAAATATGTGATGATATTAATCATCATAGATTGAATAGATATCATTTTAGATTGCATCAAAATAATATTATCCCGGGTTAGATTAAATTAGTTTAAATTTCAATTTTTGCATGTTAGAATAAATTTGTTTTAGTTTTTAGTAATTCTTCATGTGAAACCCTTGAGAGAAACTCTTGAGAGAAACCCAACAACCAAAAAAAAACCAATCTTGGGAAACTGGTCCCCTTATATCCAGTCGGAGCCACCATTCCAAATGGAAAAGGAACTGTCTTAAGGTCTAGACCAGGCGGTTATCCCCCTTGTTGTTGCCGCATATTTGTGAGGCCTCAACATACTGGAAGGTACCAACAGTTTCCAAGTGGTCACAGCGCAATTTTCCTAACCGTTGTTTCAGAAAATAACATGGCAAGTTGTTTCTTGATAAATTGCTAGTTGTGTATGTCATCACATCTACTAGTGAATATTAAATGGCTTGGTATATCAATTGAGCATATATAAAATAATAAAACACTTTCCCAAGGCCACACAAAATATGGTTGTCTCCATCATATAACTTGGCCCAATATTGACCATGGAGCCCAGTTGGAGGCTTTCCCTCTTGTGGAGCAATGCAATGTATAGAAATGGTAAGAGTATGAAAATACTGCGTTAGATTTATTCAATAAATGAAAAACAAAATTCTTACCATGTACTGGAAGTAAGATGATATATGGATCCATGAATAAGTCCCCCATAGTGGTATGACATACTCCCATAAAGAGGAATGAACCATATGATGCATGAAGATCTTCCTTCTTATGCTTGGAAATCCAAGTTAAGAAGATCATATCATTGTAATAGATGTCTCCACCCACTACTCCATCACTCTCACCTCCTCATATGTGAAGTGATCATGGGGACAGTCCATCAATAAACCCAAGCTCCCAAGTGCCAGCACTGTTGGCCTTTGTAAATAGGCTCCTGCCAACTCATAGCTACATTATTTGACATGTCCATTGTTAAAGTCATCTCCCATAATGCTGCAATATATAGGAAATTACTTCCAAAGTGGAAGTACCTCCTAATCATCCAAGGCTAAGGAGTAGCCCATTTGCACTATGATAGCGCCATAATCTACTCCTGCAACATCATGCCAAACATGGGAGAGGATCAACCCATATCCTCTCAAGAAAACCCAAGGTAACAACTCTCTTGTTGCTCCCTTATCTCTCCCTCATACAAGTCATGGAGTGATATCATGATGGTTGACTTGTAGAATACCCCATACAACCAAATCTTCTGCTGCCATAACATATGGGTGTCATGCAATGCCTCCATACCTTTTGCCAAAGGGTATGTCATATGATGGCCAAACTCTTTTAAGATTAGCCAACACATCCATGCCTCCTACTGCCCAGTGTCATAAATATGCAAATGGCTCACCAACCTCTTTCTCACCATCCACACCCACTCAACCACATGTGGGTGTCTCCTACCATGCTTTATCTTGGTACTCCTCCAATGAAGACTACCATCCTCCCAAATCAGATTTATTCCTTTGCATTTCATAAGACGTGGAAATGCAATCCCTTGGAGATCTCCTAGAGAAGATCCCACATCAGTTATCCTCTTGAATCCATTAAGATCCAAGTATGCTGGAGGAAAAAAATCCTCACTAATTTTTAATGACAGCGTTGTTAATATCCTCAATGGTGTATTTTTTGTCTCATGCTCCAAATCAAGGATGAACATAGAGTTCTGCATAGGATTATCTAGGACAAAGTTCATTTTATCCTTCAAAATTCAAGGTTGCACAACGCAGTGCAATTTTTCTGCTCCAAATCAGCAGTATGTGTTGACCCTTGGTCATGCAATGATATACAACCCTCCATAATATTTTCTGAAATAATAGGAAATGGAAACTTAGGCATACCTTAGTGGAACTTGGGAACATCTTGTATGGTTGCAAGAGTTCCTTCCTCCAATGTGATGATTCCTCCAATTGATTTTGTTTCTGGCTGCTCCTCCATAGTTGTATCAGCGTTGAGACAAGTCTCCTCAAGTGGTGGGGAGGGCTTCTCCTCCTTTGATTTCTCCTTGCGAAATTTTTTAATCAACCTTTGAGTAAATTCTGCAAAAGTAGTCACTCTTGCATGAATCAAATGGCTGAACCACCAAATGTTTTCTTCACCCTCAAGGTGTAGCACTGCAATCTCTATAACCTCTCTTTCTATCACTGGATTTAGTATGAAGAATGCATCTAGTTTCCTTCCCTAAGCCCTTGCTGTAGATGACCCATCAAAAGTAGACAATAGAAATCTATTGCCCTTGATTCTCCCTTTGTTGCAAGGTCTCCTTTCTTCCTCCAGTTGAATGAACTGTGGGAAAGCTAGAGTCTCCTAGAAGGATCTAGGTTGAGATTTGCACTCAACAAGGTATTCACTTAGAACCTTGTGATCCAAGTTTCCTCCATCTTTCTGCAATTTGTCTCCTTTTTCAAAAGGAAAGGGTATAGTCCTACTGCTTCTTTCTCCTCTTCTTTGCTTGACCTCCTTGTTGAGGTCCTTTCTAGATCTAAAAAGAGATGAGATAAAACTCACTCTCTACATCATTCTGATCTTCCTCTTTGTCTTCTTATGCTTCTGATAGCATAATGGCTGAGATCCATAGGTTGAGCCAAGATTATGCTCGGATTCCACTGTAATATTTCCAAATGGTGAAGCAACAATATATGAACATAAAACTGGAAGTAGTTGTGATAAATCAACACAAAAAATGTAAGAAGATCATATAGCCATCATATTAATTTCATAGCAGCAAAATGTATACAATTTCTTGAGGAAATAATCAGTCAAGTTGGGCAACACAATCCTCAAGAGAACATGTACATGAAATATGAAGAACACTGCTACACAAATAATGCCCAAGGCTATGAAAATGTCATTTTATTAAGTAGAGTTGTTGTTGGGGAGTGTCAACACATAGATATTCAAATATATGGCTCATACAATGATGGGAGAAAATATCTAAACTCCCAAACTCAATTTCAAGACAACCCGGAAAGGATTTCCTGAAATATGCAAAAAGTGAAAAATGTCGGAATGTGGTCCTAGGACTGAATAGTAGCTACAAATAAAGAACTAGATGAAGATGGATGAAGATGATACATGTGATGAATGAATCTCATCCAATAGATCCTTCAGGTGAAAGGCTGATCCAATCACTAAAGATCTCTCCCTCCCATCTAACACTGCAACCCCTCACTGCAAATACTCACTAAAATAATGCATTCAAGGAGAGGTAATGTAGTGTAGGTGATGGAAAATATGTTGGCCAAGTTCCAAGATGTGAAATCAGCTCCAGAATCTTCCTGACTGATCTCCCAAGGAAATAAAGCTTCCTCCTCTAAAAAAATAGCTCCGAAATTGGTATTCTCAACCCTCCACTACAACACCCTACAACACAACCCAGCTCTAAATAGAAACTGTGTTGTAGCTAAAGGAGGTAGCTTGGACTCAAGCCTGGATGTGGATAAATGAAGTGCAAGCTGAGGCCTCTCAAGAAAGGAGATGGAATTCCTAAACAAGAATACCTTGTGCTAAGCAGCACATCAATCTCAACTAAAAAGTTGAAGAATGCACAATAGTCATGCCGACCACATATTCAATAATAAATATCATGCCTTGCTATGGTTGCATTGCCCTCCTTATAAAATAGTGTGAGCCTTCTTACCTTGGGTCCGACACATTAGGGTTTCCTCCACCAAGGAATCTTCCTCCCACTATCATTGCGATGTCTCCATAGATGATCTCCACCATTCATTCTAGCGTTGTTGACTTGGTCAATATTGACCTTGTCCACATGTAATTGCCCCTGTTCACACATGAGGGTGTAAAATCTAGCCATTATAATGATCCCTTTTCACATCATGAGTGATTTTTATTCCTATTTTAGAAATTTATGGGCCTCCTTACCCATTTATTCATGTACTAGGTGACAAAATAAAAAATCAATATTCCTATTAGCTGCATGCTAATTTAGGAATATTACATTCTTCAACCTGCCACATCTCTCCTTATACCTCCATCCTCCTTTCTGCCTCATCCTCAAAGCCCTTTTTCCTTAAGTCCCTCCTTATCCTTTTTTTTTGTTTTCACTCCAAGCCTTTGTCACACTCTTTGGTCCCCCTTCCACTATTCCTTCTGCTCTTCCCTATTTTCCTACCCTCAATCTCCTCTCATCCAACCCTCTTTAGCAAGGCTTTGAGGCCTTGATCCTCTTGAAACATGACCCATACTATACTATCTAGAACCACTAAAATTTGATGTATTCTACAAACCCTAATATCAAGGGGAACATCCAAAAGGAACATCTAAAACATTTTAAAATTAACTCATAACATTCACATGTCAATCACAAGTATTTTGAGGACCAATTGGGATTATTAATGGAATCAAAACATTATTGCAATGGTATGATATAAAATTTGAAGGATTTGATCTAACTTTACAGTGATATTTTTTCATAAGTTATACCATTAAGCTTAGCTATTGTTCATTGGATCTTTTTTACCTATATTTGATAATTGATATTTGTATCATGTAAAGTGTCATATTTTGAAAATAAGGTACAACATGCTTACCCCATGTTGAGAGTGGTACTATCTGAGGTCTAGTGTATTTATTTTATCACTAAGGTTGATCATTATTTAATCAATATTGTGGCATTCAGATAGTCAGAGGAAAGGAAAATTTATAATTATATTGGCTTTTCTCTTATGATATCATAAAAGTGTCAATAATAGCCTCTTGGTTAAATTTTCATTTATGATTGCATGGTTATAACTACATCTAGTTTCTAATTCACAATCTCACTTGATATTGACCACTTGTTCTTGCAACACTCATAGTTTTATTTAGCCACCATCCCACGTATGTGAAATAAATTCTAAGATTATGCTGTCTATATTATTTCACAAACTAGTCCCGAAACACTTCATTAGCTTCCTTTGGAATCATGTGATATTTTGTTTGAAATTTCCACTAGTTTATAACTGATCATTGATGAATTTTCTGATCAGCATAAATTGTCTCTATCGATTGACTGTAAGGAGTCTCATTGACTATTGAAGGAATCTTTCAGTTTTTCAATTTTCATACAACATCCTTATCTGAATTGTTCCATTGAGAAATATTATCTATTTTTGGCATCTTATGACATGGAAATCATTGAATATCATTCTCATATTCAAGCTTTAATAAGATTTATTTCTCAAGAAATAAATCTAAACCTTCTACTCTCCTAAAGGACATTTATTTCACCAAACAAACACAAAAATTTATCATACATTGTCAAGTGCACTAATAAGTCAAATCAATTATTTTGGGAATTATTTTTTTGGATTAAGTCTACAAGATTGGTGGTTTTTATCTCGACATCCTGGGGTCTGAAATACGTCAGAGGTGTCTGAACATTTTTACTATCCTGCTTGCTAATCTAACTCAAAAAAAGAGAAGCTTTTGGGGCTATTTTACATACTTGCCATTAGAACGATTCATTTTTTTCATAAAGCTCACTTATTGTTTTCCTTCATGAAATGTCATAAAAAACTAACAATAAAAGGGCTAAATCAATCAAATTTATCTACAAGTTAAATATATAAAGAATTTGATTTTTATTTTGACCCTTTTCTTGTAAATCATGGGATCTTTAGTGATTGATATTAACTGATTACTAAGCTACAATGGAATGATATATAGTGACTGTAAGGACTAATGATTTTATCTCCGAAGTCCAGACTAGATTTAAAATTTTGGTCTTGTTGCATTTCTCATGAAATCACTATTAGAAATCTTAGTCAATGTGCTCACAATAATTGAAAGTTTAACTTGCGCTCAAATTATACTTAATAGGCACAATTGGTTGATTTAGTATCAATAGCTTCATTAAGTAACTTTGAAATGCTTCTTTAATTGCTTAAATGTGGTTTAGTGTTGGAACATAATTGTGATCTCAGTAAAATAATCTAATCTCCACCTTGTATTTCTCACATAATTTGGAATTCCATTGAAAAATTTGGGCTTTTAATCTTGTTGCACTTGCAATTATCCACTATTATTCTTGTACTTCGTCAATTACTACTGAAGCACAAGATTTATTCATATTTCCTTGAAAAATTATTTACCTTATTGATCTATGTTTGAAAACTTGAAGGTTTGACGAGATGTGCAACTTAATTTTTATGTCTCTTAGGAAATTACGCAAGTTGAAAAAGCACATAATTTAAGTTTTTTAAACTCAGTTTGCAGCATAAAAAAAGAGACAATAATACCATAAACAGTAACACAAGACACCAAAATGACAAAGGTGTTCACCCCTACTGTGATACATCTCCTGGTCCATCTTCTAATGTTGGGCCTCTTTTATTAAGTGCTCAAATATGTGATTACATGGATTTTCGGTGTTTAGAATGAAAAAATAATGTCTCCAACGGCTCCATAATAGTAAAAAAACCCATAGTTGGGCTCTTAGTGTGCTCAATATTGGCCAAAACTAAAAAAGTTATTCTCTGGTGAATTTTTGCTGCTAACTAATCTACAAACTGCATTTTTTAGCTAGCAATCCTACGAATCCACCATTTTCGGAACCACTTATCAAAAATTCACTTGACGCCAGTGAGATTCACACCAAATTGGGTGAAAAAAGTTTCCTTATTTAATTTCCCACTGATCCCCATCAGTGGATAAGATGGGGCCACGTGGTTCCTTTTCTGTCATCAAATTCGTGGTCGGGCGATACCCCCACCAACCATTTAACTCTATGTTCCAATTATGGTTATGTGGCTATGTTACCATGGTTTTGGGGTTGGTTTAAAACCCACATCATGACTATGGTTGAACCTGCATTCACGATGGCTAAGTTCAAAATGTGCACCAAATGACTCGCACATCTAACCAACGTTTGAACTGTGGCTGCTTTACATATACAATGGTGTATTTCCAAAACTCATAACTCGAACTATGGACTGTGGTAATTTGTATGTAATAGAGACATGGGACGATTTTAACCCCTCGCCCTTTGCGCCCTATGCCTACAGTCCCCATGGGTATGGAGTGAATGGGGACTATGGGTTAACACACACCCTGTCCCCCAACAGCCAATGAAATAAGACTTAAATATAACTTCGCCACCATATTTTTTAAGAACCACTAGTGGCATAGTGGTAGGATGGCACGTTTCCACTTTGCAGGTCTTGTGTTTAAATATCTGGGAGACCCGTTCGAAAAATAACAAAACTTTGCTACACTATTGGGAGGCCAAGTGGCGACCATCCATTGGCCCATGTGGCCTCCATTCAATGGACGACCTCAAACCAAAATTTTACCAATCAAAATGAAAAAACCATGAACTAATACGATGAGGACACTTGGCGATATGCCCTTGGTCATAGTTAGCCTACCTAGTCACCTTTCCCATTTAGCGTATGTACTACCCAGTCTGCATACCTAACCAAACTGCAAATTTTTTTAGACGTTTATAAAAATGATAAGAACATGATATCAATAACACATGATATTAGTTTTGAGTGATTCAATTTGTGTTGGATTCAGAGCAAAAAGATAAACATTTTTGAACCCATTTTTAACATTTTGATCAATTTGAATTTTGAGCACTTTACTGATCCACTAGATCGTTTCTACCCATTGGAAGCTTTTGGACCTCCAAAAGCTCATTTTCAGTAAAAAAATAGATGAGGTTACAATTCCCATCACCCTTCCAATCTCAATCCATTTGGATTTTCTTGGATTTGTCCCTTTGAGACCCGCACAAAGGTACTCCACGTTCCCTCATTTTGAAGTCCTTCTTTTCTTGTCAAGGGTGGTGTCTTGCTACAATTATTCAATATATTTAGGAGATAAATATTCAATTGAAGGAATTTTAACATTCTCTCCTTAATCTTCAATCAAAGGAGGCTCAAACAATATCAAATTTTCAACATTAATAACTGCATATATTTTCATATACGGAGGAAAAACTAACCTGAAGGCATTATAACCAATATTTTTCCAAAACATTGAATAGACCATATTTGATTGGTTTATGTAATATTCCAAATTTTACATATGTTTATTGGAATATTAGAGTTCTTAATTATTTTACTTAATTAAGTAAATAAATGGGTCGAGGGACCCATAACCCCTTAATATGAATAAATCCACTCCTAAGAGTGTGAACATGGTTAATTAGCTGATAAATCTACATCATGGGAGAGTGGAGAAGCTTGTTAATGAATCAAAGAGTGGGATCAAACATCATTAATAAGAAGAAAATGGAGAGATGAAGGAGTCAAATAAGATCATGGAGGAATCAAAGTAAGATCGTAGAGAAATAAATGATGAGATGATGGAGGAAGTAGTGAACTAGTGCACACATGATGGAGAGGGTGAGCATTAAATGAAGAGATCATGGAGATCATGTACGACGCAGTTATGAGGTGGGCCAAGGCATGGGAAGTTTCAAAAACTATATAATGAATATGAAGGCAACAATAGAGGAAGGCTTTAGATTATTTATTTTTTATCTGTTTAGATCTATATTTGACATGTGGCATTTCTATGCACGCTTATGGTATTTAACTAAGTTTGTAGTGTTGTTTAGCACAAGGTGTTTTCGAGCAGAATTCCCACCCTCACCCATGGGGGAATTCAAGTGCCTACTATGGGAAGGTTATTCTAAGATGCCATTCATCATCCAATATTGGTGCCACATTGTTCCTACTTTTTGCAGCTCACAAATCTTCAGAAATAACACATTTTTGCATCAGGGTTTGAGAGGAGGAGATTTTCCTTCAGTATTTCAGCTGAGGAACCAGTGAAAGATTTATTCAATCACCTTGAGCTTAAATATCAACCTTCCAGGACTTCAGATCTGTATCAGGCATCAGGCCAAACATATCACACCTCCATGCAGCAGCAGTCCCATCTAGGATTGTACAGTCCAGTCTTATAGATCCATTGGAGCAGGGAAGTTTCTGGTAATTCAGTTGGAAATCCTATGAGGCATCTTCCCCTCACTTTTTACTTGCTCTCTCCATCATTCATGAGCTTCAGAGACATATTTTGTAGTAGGAATCAGCCTCTCCCTCCCATAAAACGTAGTTTTCCAGCTGTTGTGTCTGTGACAGCTGTTATCTTGAGAGGAGGAAGAAGAAGCTAGATATCAAGCTTCTAGCTTGGAGATCTGAAGGAGGGATCAAACCTCAAACCATAGATATGATCTATAACACATTTCAGCCATATTATATCATTTTATGCTTCAGATCTGCATAAACCCAATAGTCAAGGGATCAATCCCTAGGAGGGTAAATTTATGATCTTCTTAGATTTGGAATTCCTTTCTTGGTTATCTTGGGTTTCCATCATAGTGCCCAAATATGCAATGTTGGCATCATCAGAGCTCCAGAGCAACATAGATATACATTTCCCTTTTAGCCAGTAGCTGTAATATTATCATCAACTGAAGGGACAGGGTGGTATTTAGCTTCCAACAGCTCTAGTTACGCAGTGTCTACTTTGGCATGTTTTCAGGGTCATTCTAGGCCATTTTTTTGGCTTGTGTGCTTCTATTTTATGTGTTGTATCTATATTCCATCTCCATATTAATAAAATGGCTCAACTATTTTATCTATATCTGTGTTGATCATAACTTATGTGTACATAATTTTTTGTTTGAAATATTGTGTTTGTGTATTACTGCATTCTCCCTTTTGGGATATTACAGTTTCAGTTTTTTACCTTCTCCTTGGAGTATTTCCTTGCTAATTTGAAGGAAAAATTCATCTCCCACTTGAAAAATATGATCGACATGATGCTTATCATGTCTTATCTTATACTTGTCTTTACTCTTTTCCAATTCCTTTTGAACCATCTGATGCACCAGTTGAACTTGTTCAATGAATATTTTGGACTTATCTCTGTCACTATGTCCATCAATAGAAACATCTTTCCCAAAGATAAAATCTAAAGGATATTTTGGTAAGTATCCCAAACATGCTTCAAATGGAGATGTTTGAGTCGATGAATGCTTGGCCTGGTTGTAAGCATGTTGAATATAGTGAAAATGTTCATTCCACAACTTGGGGTGCTTGCTCTAATAACCATGAAGAATATCTATTGCCATTTTGTTCACCATTTCTGTTTTTCCATATGTTTGCAGATGGAATGTTGTGCTCTTTTTCAATTTGGCGGCCATGGGTCCCCACAAGCTTGACCAAAAATTTCTGACAAAGCGATAATCTCGATCAGAAATAATGGATGTGGGCAACCAAAAATGTACCCATACATTTTGAAAGGCTAACTATGTAGTATGTTCAGTTTTAACCCGCTTCTTACAAGGAATCAAAATACACATCTTGCTTAAATGATCCATAACTACATAAAGATAACCATGACCTTAGACATAGGTAGACCTCCCAAAAAATCCATATAAACGCTTTCCCAAGGAAGGGAATGTATAGGAAGTGGAGTATACAATCCCAACTTTCTATTCCTAGGCATACTAACAACACATAAAGAACATCCTCTTACATATTGTGGCACACTTTCAAGCATACGAAGCCAGTAACAATACCTTTGTAATTGTGCAATTGTCTTGCTTACACAAAAATGACCAGCAATAAGAGAAGTATGTGCTTCCCTTATTATGTTGACACATTCTCCCTATGGAATATATAACTTTCCAAGATGATACAACGATTTATCATGCACATGATAATCTAATTCCTCTACTTGGTTACCTTGACACAAAGTTTCATATATATCCTTAAAATCCTCATCTCAAGCATATTCCTCAACATAGCTCTCATGCATGATAGAATTATGCTTAAGAATAATGGATGCACTAAAAAATTGTCTAGAAATCATATCAACAACCTTTTTATAGATACCTTTCTTATACCTTATCACCAAGTAGAATTGTTGTAAGAAACACATTCATATGAAGTGTCTTGCTTGTAGCTTTTTTTTTTATTGCATGTAATGCAACAGTATATGATCAGTGTGAATGATAGTTTTCTTACCCATGAAGTAATGTTTCCACTTTTCCACACTTTGAACCAACGCATACAATTATTTTTTATATGTCGGAAAGTTAATCACTACACCAATAAAAGTTTCAAAATGAAAACATATGGGCTCACCATGTTGCACCAAGACTGTGCCCATGGCATAGTCACTTGCATCAATTCATATCTCAAATGATTGTCGCAAGTCTGTAAGTTCAAGTACGGGTGTTGAACTGATTCTATCTTTCAATGCATCAAAGGGTTTTTGTTGTTTTCCTCTCTACTGAGAAACATGTTTCACACTTCTCAATTCATGTAATGGAGTTGCAATGGAAGAAAAGTTAGAAATGAACTTTCTCCATTATTGGGTTATTCCCAAGAAACTTCTAACCTCTATCATAGTATTGGGTTTTGGCCAATTCAAAATGACTTTGACCTTTGAGGGATGTACCTTGAACTCACCCCCTCCAACAATATGACCCAAGTATACTAAATACATTTTCCAAAATGAACATTTAGACATATTTAAAAACAAATTTTCCTTATTTAAGACATCAAGTACTTTCCTGTAGCATGACATGCTCTTCACGAGACTTGTTGAAAATCAGTATGTGATCTAAGTAGACTATCAGAAACTCATCAAGAAAAGGCCTTAAAATATCATTCATAACCCGCATGAATGTAGCAGGAGCATTACAAAGCCCAAAGGGCATAACCAGCCACTCAAGAAAGCGTTGCTTTGTTTTTAAGGCTTCCTTCCAAATGTCTTCTTCACCAATCCTAATGTGATGATAGCCACTCCTCAAGTCCAAATTAGTGAAATAAAAATAATCCTTTAATTGATCAAGTAAATCATCGATTCTAGGAAGAGGGTAATAATTCTTTACTTTATTTTTTTCAATGCTCTGAATTCCACACACATGCGCCATGTTTGATCCTTCTTTGGCACTAAAATAATAGGTGACCCGCATGGCGATGTACTCGGTTAGATCGCCCCTTTATCAATAAAATCTTGGATTTTTTTCTTGATTTCTACATTTTCCATCATTGATATTGTGTATATGCCAATGTTTGGAAGAGGAAAATCTTGCTGCAATTGGATCTCATGCTGGATTCCTCTTTTAGGAGGCAATCCTTTAGGCTCCTGAAACATCTCATCACAGGTATTAACAACCTCAATCAATTCAGATTTTAACCTTTCATCACAATCTTGGAAGGCTTCATTCTCATCATCATTTTTTGCTTTGATCATCAAAAGTACAAAATTATTGCTAGAATTAGCAAGTCACTTCATTTGTTAAGAATTCACAAGTGATAGATTTAATTTCTTGCGATGTGCTCTAACAATGTACTCAATACAATATTTAAACAAATGAAACATATTCTCATGGTGATGAAAGAAGACCCTTCTATCATAAAAATATGGGCTTCCAAAAACAATACCACATATGTCAAGTGGAACTACATCAAGCTCTACCTCTTCAATGAAGTTTGAAGTGATGGAGAATTACAATTTGCATTTTCTTGTCACTTGCAATTTTTCATTGTCACATACCCAAAATAAAGGATAAGGTTTAGGATGAGGGATGGTTTCCAAATTTAGTTTCTTGACAATGGTTTCTGAAAAAAGGTTTCTTTTTGATCCACTATCAAATAGAGTGTTTCTTTTGTTATGTTTTGAGATAACTCTAATATGGAAAATCTATATCCTTTCCTTTTCATTTCGAGTTTCATCAAAGTTACTATAAGAACTAGTACTTGCAATAGAGTCCTTACCTTTCAGTCCCATGGTTGTGATATTTGTTTCATCTCCCAAATCAGATCCTAAATCATGTTGTGTAGTTGTAGTAGTCTTTTGATTTCCTTTGTTGTTAAACGTTGTGGGTCTCATCTCAGCATGAAGTTTCCAACAACGGTATTCATATGGCCTTCTATAGAACGTTGTTTGAATGTCATTTTTTCTCCCTATTTATTGATGGAAGCATTATTTTTCCCTTTCCCTTTGAATTTCCCCTTTCCTTTGTCTCCACTCTTGAATGGATTTATGTTTCCATATTTGCGAAAATTCTTCCCTCTTGAATTTAAATGTGTTTCCTCTACACAAACTTCATCTAGATTTGTAGGGTTTTTCAGGGCAGAAGATAACTCCACAAAAAGATTGAATTTCCTTGAATTGAGGGTGTACATAATTATATACGTGGAGGGAGTGACTTATGGGATTCATCTCCCATTGTCTCTTCATATTCCATTCTCCTTATTTTCTAATTAAAATATTTTACATTTTCACCCAATCCCAAGGATTAGGTTTCAACATTCCCCCCTTAATCTAAAGGGATGTTGGTGATTCCAAGCATCATTATAAAATTTTCAAACTTTTCTCTTCTAATCACTTTGTTGAAGATGTCTGCAATCTGCTCATTTGTGGAACAATGGTGCAGATGGATTGTCTTGGCCTCAACATGATGTTGAATCAGTTGGTATTTTGTACTGATGTAATTTCTTCGATCATGGAACTTTTAGTTCTTGGCCAAATTTATTGCAGAAGTGTTGTTGATCGTTAATGGAGTTGAATTCACTTGTTTCATCTGCAAGTCTTTAAGAATTTTCTTGAGCCACATAATTTCCTTTTTTTCTTTAACTGTTGCCACATATTATGCCTCAGTTCTGGAATCTACTAGAACTGATTGTTTGTGTGATTTCAAGGATACAACTCTTGATCCAAGACTCATAGTATAACCTAAAATAGATATACCATTTTCTTTGTCTACATAAAAGTGTGAATCAGAGTATTGAGTCAACTTGAAGTCGCCCACTTGTGTATACTTGAATCCAAAGTCTTGAGTCCCTTTCAAGTAATTTAAAACTCTTTTTTCAGTAGACCAATGTCCCTCACAAGACTTGTTCATAAACCTTGAGAGGATTCCAATAGAAAATGAGATGTTTGGTCTGGTAGTAATCAGGTAGATGACACTTCCTACAAGTTTTATATACTTCGTTTCATCCTCAAACTCTTTCCTTTCAATGGATTTGCACTTGTATTTTATTCCATTGGAGTAGTCAAAGGATTTTACTTAGCCATGCCAAACCTGTTCAATATAAATCCAATGTACTTCTTCTGAGAAAGGAATATAAGCTTAGGAAGTTGAGTCACTTTAATACTAAGATAGTAGTGAACGGAGCCCAAATCAGTCACTTCTAAACATTTCCTCAATTCCTTATTTATGGATGAAATATAACTCTTATTATTTCCTGTCATCAAAAGATCATCTACATACACCACACGATATACAATTCTTTTTCCAACTTTGTTGATAAGCAGAGTTACATCATCAATATCATAATGTTTGAAGTTAATTTTCATAAAATTCTCTATTAAATTCTCATACCAGGCTCGTGGTGCTTTCTTGAGGCCATACAAGGATTTTAAAAGCTTGCATAATTTGTGTTCTTTTCCCTTCACAACAAATACTTTTGTCTGGGACATAAAAACATTCTCCTTTAGATCTCCATTTAAGAAATCAGCTTTTACATCCATCTGATGAAATTTCCAACCATTCTAAGTTCCCAAGTAATAGAGTGTCTAGATGGTAGCCCATTTTGTTGTGGGGGGAAAAGTATCCTCATAATTGACCCCTTCTTTATGTGCAAAGACGTTTTCCATGAGCTTGGATTTGTGCTTGTCAAGTCATTAGGGGAACTTTTAGGTATAAAATGGTCTCCTAAGGAAATTATAAAATAATAGTGGAAATAATAAAATAATATTAGATTACATCATCAATGTTTAGAGGAAAAAAAGAAAAACTACTTTTTCAACTCATACTTTCAACTTATCTCCCAATTTTTTTACTCAAATTTCAAGCTGGAGTACTCGCTGGATGCAAAATTTAATTATGCATCCAAGGAGTACCCATGTTGCATACTTTTGATGGACCCTACTACATGAAAAATTAGAAATACATGAAAATTTATAAATACATGAAAAATGTGATTGCAATCACATGTTTTCATGTGTTTATCATTTTTCATGTAGCAGCGTCCATCGAAAGTATACAACATGAGTACCCCTTTAAAATTTTCATCCAACAAGTATACCCACTCGAAATTTGAGTAAAATATTTGGGATATAGGTTGAAAATACGAGTTGAAAAAGTAGTTTTATTATTTTATTATTTTTTAATATTTTTATCTTTTTACTTAAAAAATGGTGAATCATCCCCCATGGTTGACATCATCATCTTGAATCCTATTGGTTCTTATAAATTTTATTTTGGTTGTACATTTTTCTTAGGAGGCCCATTTTAGACCTCAAAATTCCCTTAATGGAGCCATCAATTTTGTACTTGTTCTTGTAGACCCACATGGAGCCAATTGCTTTGGTTCCTAGTGAAGGATCGACTAGCTTCCAAGTGCCATTCTTTATCAAGGCATTACATTCCTCTTGCATCGCTTCATTCGATTCATCATGAGAAGAAAATTATTCGAAGGAATTTGGTTTAGGATCTGTAGACAAATTCAATTCACAATTATTAGAAACATCCATATCCGAAAGGTGAATCAGAGTAATATACATCACCTTCTTTTTTCCTGATGTAACTTATTGTTCTTGTCTTTCCAACCTCATCAGGATGAAAATTTTCAAGTGTCTTTGTCAGCCATTTTGGAGGACCTTTATGAGATGACCCAGGCTGCTCATTTGACTGAGTTGGGATTGAATCAAGATTTAGTCTCCCAATTCAGTCAATCACATCACTCAAAGTGTCATCCGTAACTACATCTTCATGCCGGGGAGAGAGTGATTTAGAAGATGATTCCATATATTATTTAAGTATAGGAATCCCCCCTTTAGGAATTGGAACTTGATTATCAAATTATTTAAATGAATTTGCATGTGTGAATCTATCCAAGTGATCAGGTTTCCACTCAACAACATTGTCATTCTTGGAATATTCAAGAAATATGACATCTATAGATACTACAAAATTCTTATTACCTTCATCATAGAGATGATATCCTTTGGAGTTATTGGAATACCCCAAGAAGATACATTTTCAACTTCTTGCACCAAGTTTATTTCTTTATTCCTTAGGTATCAAATCATAACATGTGAAACCAAAGACCCTGAGATGCTTTACCGAAGGAATGTGGTCATGCCACATTTCATAAGGAGACTTATTTCTAATTGCATTATAAGTACACCTATTATTTATGTACACAATACATAGAACTGCATCAGACAAAAAGATCAAATTTACATTCTTGAAAAACATCATGGAACGTATGATATTTAAAATTTTCCTATTCATTATTGCAACTACATTGTTATTCTGAGGATTATAAGGCACAGTTGTTTGATGTTTGATCCCATGTTAGCAAAGATAGTTTTAAAATTCATTTGAAGTGCATTCTTTTCCATTATCAGTGCATAAAGAGCCAATATGAGTTTGTGCATCATTTTCAATTCATGCATGAAAATTCTTGAATGTTTGAAAAGCATCAAATTTGTTCTTCAATAAGTAAACCCAACACATTTTGGTGTAGTAATCAATAAATGTTATAATATATTTATATCAATTTACAGAAGGAACATGATGGGACCACATAAATGTGAATGAATAAGCTCAATTTTTCTATGTGCTCTGGAATGTGAATCATGAAAATATTGTTTTCTATGATTTCCTAGAATAAAAGCATCACATTTAAGTTTCCTAGGAATTGTAGGCCAACCAGTAACACCATTTTTCTTGAACAATTGAAGTTTTTCATAGTCCAAGTGTCCAAATATAGCATGCCATAAAAGACTTGATGGGAATGTACCTTCATCATAGTGAGAACTGAATGAAAAGTTTTGTGCATGAGTAGAAGTACCTTGTAGCTTTAGGAGTCTTCCTTCTTTTATCCCTCTCATGACAAGTGAGAGATCTGATGCTTTTATGACCACAACCTTGACATAAAACATATGAATGGAGTGTCTTTGCTGGTACATGTGTACCAAAGACAAAAAATTTCTCCTCAACTCTGGGAGGTATAGAACCTCATGCAAAATAAAGTATGGAAGACTAGTCAACTTAAGCCTAATTGTGCCAAGCCCTAATAGCCTGAGTTTATATTTTTCTGCAAAGTATACTACTCTTTCAACCTTGTTAGAAAATTCTTTAAGAAATTTTTTTCTGAAATTCATGTGGCATGTCTCTCTTGAATGTAGAAACCAGTCATTTCTCCAAGAAGCAGGTGAAGCATTAAACAAGTCTTAAGTTCCTCCAATATTACAATGTGCTACAACATAATGAGAAGATTCAGGTTCTTTACCTTTGCCTTTATCATGATTTTTAACTTTGGCTTCATTTATTTCCGGCTCAATTCTATCCCAAGGTAGCTTACATTTGGATGCATCATGCGAATCTCTATTGCAGCGTATGTAATAAAGATCAGATTTTTCACTTAGAGTTTTTCTCCCCCCTGCTTCTAAAATTTCTTCTTCCTCGTCCTCTTCAGCCACCTATCCTTCTGGAAGAATATTGAGGATGATTTTTCTCTTTATGTGAAAAACATACAGCTTATTTAGAATAATGAGGGGTTGTCTTCTTCACAAAATCATTCTCTCAGTTCTGAACATGTTTTCTCAAGGGAGTCAAAGGTAATCTCCATGAGGTTTCCACTTGCTTGCAATGAATGAAGATAGTGTAAGTGGGATATAATTCCTTGACATATGCTATAAGATATATGTTAGTTTCAAAAGCATTGTTTTAATTTCATGCATGATAGTTCTTGATTTTGATGCTAAAGCGAGAGGATCATCATTTTTTCAATTCAAGGCTGAATAGTTTAATCATCAACTGAACAACTTCAAGTTCTAAATGTGAGTCATATAGTTCTTTCAATCTCTTCAAGGCTTCATAGGAATTTGAAAATGGTGTAATTTGGTGACTCAACGATTCATTTAAAGATGCTACAATCAAGGAATAGGCCTTGTTGTTTTTGTTGTCCCAAATGGTGGCCTCATTGTCTTTTGTAGGCTTTGCAGGTTGATTTTCTTTGTCTCATTCACAAATTCCTTTCCACAGCTCATTAAAAATGAGTGTTTGTTTAATATTCCTTTACCATTAAAGATAGTTATCTTATCTTGAGAGAACAACTCCCACAATGGATATGAGTGAATGCATTCTATAAAAAAATTATTTTCTACCACTGTAAAAAAAAATATTCTCCTGCTAAAAAAAATAAATTTTTCTCTTAATTTTGTTTTTAGAAAAAAAATTGTAAAAAAAAACAGAGGTATTAATTGGGGGAAGATTTATTTGGGGAATGGTTCACTAAGGGAAGGGATTATATGGTGAGGTTATTATAGTGGAGGGAGGGTGTAACTGGGGAGGGTCAAAGTGGGGGAGGTCGAGGCCACCGTGGAGCAACGTATGGAGGAGGCCACGGTATGCTGGGGGAGGCCAAGCTAAATAGGCTAGTGTGGAGTAGCGTTTTAGAGTGAGTATGGGGGAGGTTTTGTGGCAAGGATCCATGAGATAGGAGCCACAAGAGGGTCGATGGTATTGAGGGCCGATGAGAGGGTGGATACCAGCCAAGGGTGGAGAGATAGACTTGAAATATGCTGGGAGATGGACGAGTGCACAGGTGGGAGAGGGCCGAATGTGTCGATATGTAGCATTGTTGGTTCGAGAGTGAGGTGCGTAAGTTGAGAGGGAGACGCGAAGTGCATAGGCACTGTGGCATGCCAACAGAGGCATGCGAAGTGAGCAATGTGGGAGGCTGAGAGAGTGAGAATTTTTGGAGGCCATGCAGAGTGAGCACTGCGGGAAGCTCATGCAGAGTGTATTACTATGGGAGGGTTGAGTAAAAGAGAGTGGAATTCGGTGCTATAAATGGGAGAGTGGAGGGAGGCTCAACAAGTTGAGAGAGCAGTTAATATTGCATCGATGTGGGAAGGTTGGTTGAATTGACTGAGTGAGGGAGAGGAAAAATGTGCAGAAGGAAATATTTGCAACGGGAAATGAAATTTCTTCCAGGAGAAGGAATAAAGGTAGAGAGGAAGGTCTGCCAGGAGCAGGAGGGAGTTACAAGGGCTTCCAGGAATAGAGCTAGCTTTGATACCATGTCAGGCCTGGAGGTAACTCCACCAAACGATTTAATTTCATTGAATTGAGGGTGTACATAATTATATACATGGAGGGAGTGACTTATGGGATTCATCTTTCATTGTCTCTTCATATTCCGTTCTCCTTATTTTCTATTTACAATATTTGATATTTGCACCCAATCCCAAGGATTAGTTGTCAACAGGGTTAAAAGGGTTAAACATTAGAATTTTATGTCTCAAGTAACTATGTAAACCTCTAATGTATTTAAGTATAGCGACTTGAGAGGATAAATCTACACCCAAAATAATCTACACCCAAAATAAATTCTCTCCTTCTAAACTCTTGGGTATAACTTTGTACACTCTGACATTCTGATTTCCTAAAGTTTTTCCAATCCATTATAAAAATTTTCATGTATGATAAAGGATGAAATTTTCTTCTTAATGTATCCACAAAATCATTCCAAGAAGTTATTATCTTACCTCTTTCTCTTGAGATCCTCTTGATTTTTGACTTCCCGCCAAATGAGTGCTGCACTTTCCAACCTTAAAGAAGCAAGTTGAATCTTCGTGTCATCATCTTTGATCCTTTGTATCATGAAATACACTTCAAGATGATGAACCCAATTATCTAATTTCTTACCATTTACATCTCCATTATACATAGGAAGTTCAAACTTTATGTCAAATTTTAACAATGGAGTTTTACTATGTCCCTTTGGAGAATGTGGAGGTGTTTGTGAAGGAGTTGATGTAGAGGAAGATGAAGGTGAAGGTGAAGGTGAAGGTCAAGAGAAAGGTGGAGGTAGAGGTGGTTTGTCACCATTTCCTCCATTCCCTTTGGGATTTTTGTCTCCATTTCCTCTATTTCCCTTTGATGGATTTGAGCTATCTCCATGTAACCTTGAGTTTCTTTCCTCATAAAGAAATTTCACCATTTCAATCATTTCAAATAATTATTTTTTGAAAATATTCTCATCCTCAGACATATTTTCAGGTTTTCCTTCATGTGCCATGACTATTGAGTCTTTGGGTGACACTTGAGGTGAAACTTGAGGTAGATGTGCTCTCCTTGAAATAGCTGGAGGACTTGTTCCCACACTATTTCCTTCTCACATTTTGAGCTTCAACCTTGTAAGCATAAGAAAACACTTGCAAAATAATTAAACCTTCAATACAACCAAAGAACTAAAGATTTGATACCAAACTTATATGTATTTGAAAACTTGAAGGTTTGATGAAATGTGCAAGTTAATTTTTATGCCTTATAAGAAATTAGGAAAGTTAAAAAAGAACATAATTTAATTTTTTTAAACTCATTTTGCAACATAAAAATAGAGAAAATAATACCATAAACAGTAAAATAATACAAAAAAATGATGAAGAAGTTTACCCCTCTTGGGCTACATCTCCTGGTCCAGGTTCCAATGTTGGGCCTGTTTTATTAAGTGCTCAAATACATGATTACATGGATTTTCAATTCTCAGAAAGGAAAAATAATGGCTCCAATGGTTCAAGAATAGTTAAAAACCCCTATATGGGCTCTTGTTGGGCTCAAATTGGCCAAAAAAGGAAGAAGTTATGCTCTGGTGAATTTTTGCTGCTAACTGATCTACAAAGTGCACTGGTATGCTGGCCATCATATGAATCTTCCATTTTCAGAATCGTTTAGCTACAAATTTTCTTGGCGTCGACAAGATTCGTGTCGGATTGGGTGAAAATTGTCACCTCATTTAATTTCCCACAAACCCCCGTGAGCGGATAAGATGGGGCCACCTGGATCCTTTTCCGTCGTTGGATTTAGGGTCAGGCCATACCCCCGCCAATACTTGAACTTTGTGTTCCAACTATAGTTATGTGGTGGTGTTACCATGGTTTCAGGGTTGGTTTCAAACCTGCACCATGATTATGGTTGAGCCTACGTTCACAGTGGTTAAGTTAAAACTGTGCGCAAAATGACTCACGCTCTGAACCAACATTTGAACTATGGTTGGTTTACATATACCATGGTGTATTGTTTAAACTATGTGCTAAAAATTATAACCTAAAATGTGGAATGTGGTGAGTTATATGTAATCAGGGCTTGGGCTATGGTTAAACCCTCACCCTCGGTGCCCTGTGCCTATGGTACCATGGGTATCGAGAGACCGGGGAGCAAGGGTTTACCCCAGTCATATCCCCCAACCACCAAAGAAATACATCTTAAATAGAACTTCACCACCATATTTTTTAAGAACCATCAGTGGCATGGTGGTAGGACGATGTGTTACCACTCTACAGGTCTTCTGTTTGAATCTCCAAGAGGCTTTTTCGACCAATAAACAATTTTTTCTACATTGTTGGGGCACCATGTGGCGACCATCCATTGTCCCAAGTGATCTCCATTAATTGTACCACCTCAAACAAAAAATTGACCATTCAAAATGTAGAAACCATGAAACAATATGATGAGGATATTTGGCGAGATTCCATTAGACCTAGAAACATGATAATCTTGCCCAGTCAGCATACAGACTGCTTAGTCAACATACTTGACCAACGTACAAATTGTTTTACCTATTTAGGAAAATTATCAGAATGCGATATCGGTTTTGAGAAATTCAAGTTGCGTGGGATTCAAGGCGATGAGATCTACATTTTGAAACTAGTTTCAAGATCTTTTGAACATTGTGAATTTTGAGCACTTTACTGATCCACTGGACCACTTACAGCTTGAATTATTACTCTGAAAATTCTTAATTTATTTGAGCATTGGTTGTTAAGGCACTTGTCTCTTATTTTCTATCAAAAGTATCATTTGGATCTAATTGAACATAATTACCTTATATTTCTCAATTCAATAGCGTAACTTTCCATTGAATATTAATTCAATTTTTTCAGGGAAGTGATTCATTTTCCTCCTTGTCTCGTAGGACTTGTTGTTCCACAAAAATTTCCCCTCATCATCCTCCTTAGGGACTACCCCCCTTGAATTAGCTAGGAGAGAGTCTAAACGGAGTGAGTAGGGATCAAAGTGATAGCCCCTACTTTGAGTGCTTCACCTTAAGTGTACACTTTCGGAAACAATAGGACCAAAAAGGAAAATTTTTGGTGTTGTTTCATAGTGGGCCACAGTTTTTATAGAACATGTTAGATAGATGAAAGGCACAATATAGATATTATGTCCATTACATGGCATAAGCATTTATAATGCACTAGAGAGGTCGGGAGTGAGTACATTGAAAGGTAAGGGCATGGTTTGACGAGAGTGGTAGATGGGGATTCTCATTGTTAACTTACGAGAAAAATTCTATCACTATGTAGTGTTTTGGATTATATCATTCTCAAGAGGGTTGTGTTATGGCATGGTGGCACTATGGTGCTATGACATGGTTGGCGCCACGTTGGACCTCATGCACAATAAAAATGCCATTTGGCTAATCCTTGTTGATGTGGTAAGGTTAAGGGACCCATACTTTAAGTGGGCTTAAGTTTTGATTCAAGCATCATATTGAGGAAAATTTATAACACCAGAGATCTCTCAGCAAGCCAAACATGATGGTATTGAAAAAATGTAATTATGCTAACTTTTGTTAAAGGATAAATTTCGTAACCCCATTTCCACAATGAGACAATGGAGGTTGGGCTAATTAAAATAAACTCCTTCCATTTAGCAAAAATTAATGTAAGGGAGTGGGAGGGATCATTACGAAGTGATATCAAAGTGCCAAATTTTAGCACTCAGACTGAATGCACCTAGGAGGATAAATTATAGAGCTTTGTTATAAAGTGTAATAAATTCTAGTGATTGTTTGTTGTGTGCAATGTGTGTTGCTTATATAATTTTGATTATGACTTGAATTCTAATTAAAATATGTTGTTATAGACAACCTCATAGCCATATGCATATGGAATATTTTCCAAGGTGGTAATGAGAAGGTTTTACTTGTATTTTAGATTGGATAATAATTAGGCATGTATGGAAACAAATGAGAAGACAAAATGGATGAGCAGTAGGATGGAGCAACACGATAAATTGCAACATCGTTAGGAAAAAGAGTTAATTGGAAAGAGGGTAGAGGAAGTATTCCCTAACTGGATGAGCATTTTTAGAAGTCTAAGAGCTGCGCTAAGAAGTGATAAGGTAGAAAATGAAAGGAATAGCATGGCTTAGCAACATAAGGTAGAAATAAACACAATAATATTATGGATCCTGTCAGAGTTGAGAAGACAAATGCAACATGATCTAGGTGCCACCCACCAATGAAATGATAAAATAAAGGAAATTCCATTAGGGCTCACAAAGCATGTATTGAATATTCATGGTGTAGAAGGTAGTATATCCAAGAATAGATATAGGAAGGAAATCGAAGATACAGTTGTTGAAGTCCAAAATTGGATTGTTTTTTACAACTCATTTTTATTTCCTTTTCATCCTTTTCATGATATTTTTCTACATTTCCAGTTAAAATGTCAACTTAGTTATGCTCAAACATCATAAAAGGTATCAATAATTCATGGTTTATAATATATTGTTGCTTTATGAAATTTAATCAAAACATTCCTATAGCTATCAAACTACTCTCATTCTGTAGCTAACCAAAAATTCTGTAACTATGTCCATGGTTAGACATGTTCTAGTACGTTGGAGAAGGAATAAAGGACATACATAGATGGAAAATGATCGACACATGGATATCCACCTATCATAGTGATCTGGTAAGTCACCCGATTCAAGAATTTTGATGGTCAAACCATAAGTCAACTTTGGTTTGAACACTCCAACGACGTGCAATGATTCGAAGGTGGTTTGTAGAAATATCAAGCGAGTGTGTAATTGGACAAGAAGAATTTGGATCTAGCATGTGAAATAAAAAAACTTCTCATGATTTTATCTTTCATTAGAAAATAATGAGAAGAAAGACTCCAAATTCAATTTTATTTCTTAGTTGTCAAAATAGAAACTTTCTTCTCAACTTATGACTCTTAAGACAATTGTTCAATGGGGGATTATAAAAGGCCCTTAGGTGAAGCAATAGATACACTTACTCTTATTAATTTTTCAATCATTTGTTTTTGAAGACTTCGTCATTTAATACAAATAATCTATTCTTTGGTGACCAATGTTGTAACAATCATCGTGAAAATTCCATGTAATAAAAGTTAACAAAGGAAAAATAATAACCATGGTTATTAGGACACTTATTCCAAGCTGAATTTTGGGAAACACATCTTAGCGTGGGTGTTTATTTGGTTTATTATGGCTAAGGAAATTTACAAAGGAAATGGAAAAGGCTTTGGAAAAGAAAAGTAGCATTAAATGGCATTTTATTTATGAAAATAATGGAAATTAGGAGAAAAGGAAGGTCAAAGGTCATAGGTTGCATGTGAGGAGAAAAAAAGAAGGAAAATAATGGAAAATGAAGAAAATAGATGCCTAATTGATAAAAAATCTTCTGAGGATCAGTTTGTACCTTTTGTTAGTTCAGTTTTGGAGCTCTCTCTCTATTATATCTCTCTCATGCTCTTGTACAGATATATTGTTTCTTGGAACACTTCAACATTGGATCAATAAAGAGGAAGAAAATATCAAGCAAGGAAGAGCGGGATCAAGCAACAATAATGAGTTTTATGGCAGGTATCGATTTGCATGTGTGATTTCCTTGTTAGATTTGTGCATTTATGTTCTTGGTTCTCTTTTTTTCATTGGCATGGTTTTTTCTAGGTGTGACAATGTTATTCAACCTTTCATTTCCATTTTTGGATAGAGATGGTGTGATGCAGTTATCACATTTTGGTTGAGCTAGATTTCCAAATGGATTCGAAGCTAAGTGAGGTGGATATCTAAAATAAATAATACATGTTCTAGTAATCCCTGAAACAGACTGTGGATTATGGTAAATCCACTGGCCTAGTAACCCTTGAATCAGAGTGTGGGTTGTGGTAAATGCAGGTAATTTGTGCCTCAATGGGCCTAGGAGTCCTTGACCAGTGAGTGGCGAGATATAAGGTAAAGCCTAAACGTGGGTGCTCTCCATCACACCTTGGAATCTCGGGATGTGATATATAGTAAATCATGGAGAGTGGAGTCTCAGCTAGGTCCTAGTGATCCGGTGTGGATTTCAGTAAAGCTAAGAGACTAGGATACAGGAAAATTCCTCACGGTGTAGGTGGAGAAATTTGGTGGTGTCCATGCTTGTTTTGGCCTAGTGATCCGGTGGGGACTGCGGTATATCCAGTTTATATAGTGGAGGGTGAGGTGGTTTAGCCTTGGGAAGCCCTGGTTGGTTCTTTTGGTTTGAGTCCCACATTTGTGCTTGAAATATGGCATGGGAGTGATTGGATCAAAAGAGATTTGTCTCATCCAATCAATGGTTGGGTGGTTCATGGAAGTCCCAAACCTAGTTGGATGTTACATTCATTAATAAGAGTTCTTTTCCTTGGTATGTTATGTGTAAATGCATTGGATTCTATGTAGAATTTTTGGCTAATGTATCCTTAGTATTTATGTTATATGTTGGTTATGAATGTGTTTTATGACAGGGAAAATGTATGTTCTCATCATGTTTTTATTTGTAAATGAATTATCAATGAATATATGCCCTAATTGATGATAATGAAGCTAATGAATTGAGGCATCAATGCTTCTTAGTGATTCTTAGATAGGTATGAGACCCATATGCTCGGATCTGTTGTTTAAACCTGTAGATTACATATTTGTGACATGTTTGAAAAAATGCATGTCATGGCTAGTAGGGTTCTAGTCAAGTCCTTATTAAAATTATTGCATTTATATAATTATTCTTCTATTGTCTTTCAGTTCTAGAAGTTTCATGGATTTTTGGGAAGTGAGCTAAGCTCTAGGCCTAGAAAAGTGGCACAAAAATCAGGTTCATAGGCTCAAAATTACTTGGAAAATTCCCCAATCGCATGCCCATGTTGTACGAGCAGTTGGAGGGTTCCAGTCGGAATATTTCCCATATAAAGGGAATGAATTTTGTATTCATGCTCAAAAAATTCAATTTGTTTCAGGGGCTAGCCATTTTTGATGGTTTTGATGGCTCTTTGGTGTCCTATAGCAAGTGTAGAAGCTTTGTGTAGTTGTGTGGTGTAAGTTCCACTTCCTTAAGGTAGCCTAGTAGTTTGAATCAGATCATAGTAGCCTCTCGACGCATGTTTACCCTAGTGGACCAGGTAGCTTGGGTAAATGTGGGAAGAGGGTGTTACATCGTGGTATCATAGCATGGTTCACCCTTTAGATTGGATGGGCGGTGTGTATTGGTCATGCATTCATGTCGGTCACACATGTGTTACTCATCCTTGTGGTCTATATGCTTATTGCATATGTATGGTGGTATTCATGGTGGTAGTGATGTCACCCTATAAGAGTTGATGGTGTTGGTGTAGAATGTGTCATTATCTGTGTATGATTGGTTATGTGTTTTAAATTCTTAGATGTTGTCAATGTACATTGATATGGCTATTATTGTCATGCATGAGGTTAGGGTATGTGATATAGATGACCATGCATTGATGACTGGACTCTAGTTAGAATGATGTCTATATGTTGACATGTATATATGTTATACATCTACATGTTCTTATGATTATGTTTATATGTGTATTACACTGATTTGGTTGATCTTGAAGATGATATTTCCTCCTTGGATTATGCTAAGGTATGTTGTTTTGATAATGATTCAGTTTAGATGACACAAGATTCCTTGCAACAAAGAGATCAAGATGAATAGCAAGATGGTAGGTTACAATTCACAAGATTCTCCTTATGGGTCAGATGAGCAGCGTGGTGCTGGGAACACTTCTGACTTGAAAAAGACATTAAGATGCTTGAAGGAAGAAATAAGGAGTTGTAAAGTGAACAATGATAAAACCATATAGGAATAGGAGAAACAAGTAGAGGTTAATGAAGTAATCCTACAGAGTTTTTCAGAATTGTAGCAACATGGGGCCACTTATTAGTTTGGCCCAGTGATCTGGTGTAGATCATGGTAAAACTTCGTATTACATTTTTATTTTTTTGGCCCAGTGATCCAGTGGGGATTGCAGTAAAGCCAATTTTTATAGTTGAGAGTGAGGCGGTTTAGCCTTGGGAAGACATCGTTGGTTCTTTTGGCTTGAGTCCCACATTTGTGCTTGAAATATGGAATGGGGGTGATTGGCTAAAAAGAGATTTGGCTCATCCAATCAATGGTCGGGTGGTTCGTGAAAGTACCAAACCTAGTTTAATGTTGCATTCATTAATAAGAGTTCATTTCCTTGGTAATTTATGTGTAAATGTACTGGATTCTATGTATAAATTGTGGCTGATGTATCCTCAATATGTATGTTATATGTTGGTTATGAATGTGTTTTCTGACAGCGAAAATGTATGTTTCTCATCATGTTTTGATTTGTAAATTAATTATCAATGAATATATGACCTAATAGATGATAATGCAGCTAATGATATAAGGCATAAATGCTTCTTAGTGATTCTCAGATAATTATGAGACCCCTATGATTGGATCTGTTGTTTAAAAACTTGTAGATTACATATTTGTGACATGTTTGACAAAATGTATATCATGGCTAGTAGGGGTCTAGTCAAGTCCTTATTCAAATTATTGCATTTATATAATTATTCTGATATTATATTTCAATTCTAGAAGTGTCATGGAGTTCTGGGAAGTGACCTAAGCTCTAGGCATGAAAAAATGGCAAGAAAATCAGGTTCGTAGGCTCAGAATTACCCAAAAAATTCCCCAATCGCATGCCCATGTTGTATGAGAATTTGGAGGGTTTCAATCGGAATATTTCCCATATCAAGGGAAAAAATTTGGTATTCATGCTCAAAAAAGTCAATTTTTCTTAGGGGCTATCCATTTGGATGGTTTGGATGGCTCCTTCATGTGTTGTAGCAGCTGCATAAGCTTTTTGTAGATGTGTGGTGTCGATTCCGCTTCCTTAAGATATCTTAGGATGTTGAATTAGATCATATTAGCCTCTCGCTGTATTTTACCTCAGTGGACATGGTAGCTTGGGTAAATGTGCGAATAGGGTGTTACAAAGTGGTATCATAGCATGATTCACCCCTTGGATTGGATGGCCAGTGTGTATTGTTCATGCATTCATGTCGATCACACATGTGTTCCTCATCCTTGTGGTCTATATGTTGTTGCATATGTATGGTGGTAGTCATGTCACCCTGTAAGAGTTGATGGTGTTGTCGTAGAATATGTCGTTATGAGTGTATGATTGGTTATGTGTTTTTTATGCTTAAATGTTGTCAATGTACATTGATATGGCTATTGTTGTCATGCATGAGGTCAGGGTATGTGATTGAGATGACCATGCATTGATGACTAGACTCTAGTTAGAATGATGTCTATATGTCAACATGTATGTATGTTATACATATATATGTTCATATGATTATGTTTATATGTGTATTACATTGATTTGGTTGGTTTGTAGATGAGATATCCTCCCCGGATTATGCTAAGGTACGTTGGTTTGTTTATGATTTGCTTTAGATGACACAAGATACCTTGCAGGAAAGAGATCAAGATGAATAGCAAGATGTTAGATTACAGTTCATAAGATTCTCCTTATGGGTTAGATGAGAAGCGTGGTGTTGGGAACACTTCTAATTTGGAAGATACATTGAGAAGATTGAAGGCATAAATAAAGAGTTGTAAAGCGAACAATGATAAAATCACACGGGAATAGGAGAAACAAGTAGAGGTTAATGAAGTAATCGTTTAGAGTTTGTCAGAATCACAGCGACAGTGGCCACTTTGAATCAGTCGTGGATAGGAGGAAAAAACTAATGGGGCATATGACAGTATTTCTCATGGTGAGCACAGGTTGGATAGAGATGACAAGTGAGATATGGAAGATTGTTGGATACTCTAGATAGGATAGGTGATGGACACAGGCATTATTCTAGTTGTGGTCCTCACATGAATTATGATTGTCATCACTATCATCCTTACAAGAGGAGTGATAAAGAATACTTGTTGGATGAGTTTAAGAAAGAAAAGCCACCTAATTTTGATGGATATTTGAAAAAGTCAAAAGATTAATAGGCTTGGATAATTGGGATGAAAACGTTATTTGAGTTGCATAATTAGATAGATAATATGAAGGCCAGAGTAGCTATCTTCAGCCTGAAAGGTAAAGAAAATATCTAGTGCGAATATGTGAAGCAGGTCAGAGACATCACAACAAAGGACTTGAGTTGGCTTGAGTTAAAGAGGATTTTTAGTAAGTACTTGTAAGAGAGGTACTACGACAGTAAGGCCAACGAATTCTATGAGCTAAATATGGTATCAATGATAGATGAGGAGTACACGACTAAGTTCACGGAGCTATTGAGGTATGTACCGTATCTGAAAGATGAAAATGCTAAAGTTCAGATATTTTTCAGTGGATTTCCATTAACATTTCGAGATCGGATTGGATATGATGAGCCTCGGTAAGTTGAGGAAGTTATTGGGAAATTGAATCACTATTACGAATAGTGAAAGCATAATAATGAAAAAGCATAATAATGAAACTTAGCAAGGATGGAAAGGGAAGGACAAAGGAAAAGGTAAATGGCAGCCAAAAATAACAAGGCCATATAATGGAGAAGGGAAAGAAATTGTGGCACCATACAAGAAGTTCAATGTATCCATATACGGACATGGATCACAACAACAACATAGAGATGATGGTATGGGATGGTTGGAGTGTTGGACATGTGGAAAAGAAAATCTCAAGATAGATTGTCCGTAGAATCAGGGTGGTAATCCTCGTATTTATTGTGCACATGAGGCATAAAATATTGGGGATGTTGGTCATAGACGGATACATTAGGCCAAGTGTATCACCATAGGGTGAATTGGTAATTTTTGTGTAGAAGAAGGATGGTATTCTCAGGCCATTCATTTATTACATGAATTTGAACAAGGGGACCGTCAAGAATAGGTATATGTAGTCGAGGATTGATTAATTTTTTGATCAATTGAAGGGAGTATTATTGTTCTCGAACATTCATCTAAGATCCGGATATCATCAGGTATGCATTAAATAATATGACATTCACAAGACATATTTTAGGACCAGGTATGGGAATTTAATATGAGTTTTTTGTAGTTCCTTTCAGTTTGACTAATGCTCCTTCTACATTTATGTGTTTGAATGAATAGTGTGTTGCGTCCTTATTTGGACAAGTTTGTTATTGTTTTCATTGATGATATATTGGTATATTCTAAAAATGAAGAAGAGCATGTTGAAAATTTATAAATAGTGTTGAGATTGCTAAGAGAGAATCAGTTGTATTCTAAGCTTAGAAAATGTAGTTTTTTTCAGATAGAGGTGCATTACTTGGGACATGTTTTCTCCAAGGAAGGCATAACAGTAGATCTAGAAAATATAAGGGTTATCATGGAGTGGGCAACTCTTAGGAATGTGGATGAGGTAAGATCGTCTATGGGATTAGAAGGTTACTATAGGAGGTTCATTAGGAACTTATCTCGGGTTTCATATCCCATTACTTCATTGTAGAGCCAAGGTAATAAATTTGAATGGAAATAGGAATGTGCAACGAGATTTGAGCAATTAAAACAATTTTTGACAAATTCTCTAGTGTTAATGATCACATATCCAGACAAAGAGTTTGTGGTGTGTACAAATTCCTACAAGAGAGGAATTGGTGGAGTCATTATGCAAGAAGGACATATGGTATGTTATGAGGCATAGAAAATGAATGAGGAAAAATAGAAAAATCTGACACATGATCTTTAGTTAGTCGGAATCACTCATGCATTGAATATGTGGAGGCACTATCTTTTGGGCAAGAGGTTTTTACTTATGAGTAATCACAATGGTTTGAGGTATATATTTGACCAATTGAATCTGAATGTTAGGAAAGCTATATGGTTGGCTATGATCAATGAATTTGATTTTTAGATCATATACATCAAATATAAAGAGAACAAGCCTGCAGATGCTCTTAGTAGGTAGATACATGTAAATTACATTCTATCTACGAGTTCCTATGTGACATAATTACATGATTGGATTTTAAAGGAAGGTCAGTAGGATGACAGGTGTAGAGGGCTCATGCACATGTTACATCAGAGTACAAGTACAGGTAGATGTAGTGGTATAGGTACAGGTATAGGCAGTGGTATAGTTATAGGTACATGTAGTGTACATGTATAGGTACAAGTGATAAAGATGTGTACTATCATCCCTCAACCAATGACTTGATCAGATATAGGGATAGGATATGTGCCAGACAGTAGTGAGCTCAAGAACATTATCTTGAGGGAGTTTCATGTGAAACCATATTCAGTTCAACCAAACTACCAAAATACATTGACAATAGTGAAGAAGTTTTATTATTGTCTGAATCTAAAGTAGGATTGGGCATAGTTTGTGGCTAGATGTTTGGATTGTCAGTAGGTAAAGATATAGTGTATGCATCCATGTGTACTAATACAACTAATTTTGATTCCATAGTGGAAATGGGAGCTCATTTCCATGTATTTCATTACAGGTTTGCCGAAGAACTATAGACACCATGATTCCACCATGGTTGTAGTGGACAGGTTGACTAAGGTAGCACACTTCATTCTGGTGAAGACTATATATTAAACTAGTGCTGTGGCGTAGGTTTTCATCATAGATGTTTTCAGATTGCATGGTGTTCCAAATAATATCATATCAGATAGGGATGTGAAGTTCAACTCCAAGTTTTGGAAGGAGTTGTTTTCAGGATTAGGTACATAGCTGGCCTTCAACACGACTTATAATCCACATAAATATGGACTGATAGAGAGGGTCAACAAGATATTGGAGGACATGTTGAGGATGCATGTGATTCATCAGCAACAGAAGTGGTAAGAGTATATTCCACTAGTAGAGTTTCCTTGCAACAATGGGTACTAGGAATCATTTATGATGAGTATGTTTGAGGCATTGTATGGGGAGAATTGTAATACTCCCATCAGTTGGAGTGATACAGTTAATAGGGTGTTGATTGGACTGGTCATGTTGGTGGAAATGGAACAAGAAATGCAGGTAATGAAGAAGAATCTAAAGGCAACATAGGATAAAAAAAAGTATGTAGATCAGAACAAGTTGTCTAAGGAGTTTTAGGTTGGGGAATAGGTGTACTTTTGTATCAAGCCAAAGAAGAGTTCCATGCATATTAGATTGTGGTCCAAGATGACACATGGATTTTGTGGATATTTCATGATTCTTGAAAGGATTGGGCTACTAGCCTATCCACTTGCACTGCCTCTAACAATGGAATTCCATGATATTTTCCATGTATCATTGCTTAAGAAGTATGTTAAATATTTTTATCATGTGATTGACTGGTTAATATTGTAGGTGGATCTGGAAGGATAATTCCAAGAGGAACCACAGTGTATATTGCAGAAAAATATGCTCATGCTTCGGAACTGAGAAATCGAATAGGTTAAAGTAAAATGGAAGCACGTTGGGCCCGACAAAGCTACATGGGTGATGGAATATCAGATGTGGGCTATGTATCCTTAATTGTTTTACGGTTGAGGCAAACCAATATTGGTGTGATGTTTTGGTATATTTTTTGGCATATGTTTTGGTGTGATGTTTTGGTATATGTACATATGTATACTGATGCAAATACCACAATGAGCTATTTTATAAATCTACAATAACTAGTATGGGTGTCATGTCATTGTAGTTGTCATGTTGTTATGTTGTAATGTCGATTTTCTTCTCAACAGGGTGATAATTGTAAATACTACATCGAGCTAAGTTATAAATATACATGGGAAATATGTTTTCTTTTTAGTGTATTGCTAAGGTATAGGTGTGGTTGAACACCGAGGATAGTGTCCCCCAAGGGAGAGGGTTCTGTAAAAACCATGGTGAAAATTCCATGTAATAAAAGTTAATAAAGAAAAAATTATAACCATGGTTATTGGGATACTTATTCCAAGTTGAAGTTTTGGAAAAGCATCGTAGTGTGGGTGTTCATTTGGTTTATTATGCATAAGGAAATTCACAAAGGAAATGGAAAAGGCTTTGGAAAAGAAAAGTGGCATTAATTGGCATTTTATTTGTAAAAATAATGGAAGTTAGGAGAAAGTAAGCTGAAAGGTCATAGGTTGCATGTGAGGAGAAAAATGAAGGAAAATAATGGGAAATGAATAAAATATATGCCTAATTGATAAAAGGGTTATGAGGATCAGTTTGTTCCTTCTGTCAGTTCTATTTTAGAGCTCTCTCTCTCTCTATTCTCTCTCTCTCTCTCAAACTCTTGGACACTTAGATTTTTCGTGGAGCACTTCAACATTGGATCAAGAAAGGAAAAGAAGGCAAATAGGAAGCAAAGATCAAGCAACGAAGAGTGGGAACAAGTAGCCATAACAAGTTTTCTTTCAAGTATAAATTTGCATGTGATTTCCTTGCTATATTTTCCATGCATGGCCTTGCATGTGCTCTTGGTTCTCTTTCTATCATTGACATGGGTTTTCCTAGGTGCAAAAATGTTCGCTAGCCTTGCCTTGTCATTTCCGAATAACCATGGTGTGATGGGGTTCTAATGTTTTTGTTGAGTTGGATTGCTGGACGGATTCAAAGCTGAGTGAGGTTGTTCTCCAAACGAAAGAACACATGTTCTAGTGATCCCTAAACCAGACTTTGTATTGCGGTAAAGACATTTGACTAGTAACCCCAGAATTGGACTATGGGTTGGGGTAAATCTACGTATTGTGTGCCTTAATGGGTCTAGGAATCCTCGAATGGTGAATGAAGGGATATAAGGTAAATCCTAGAGGTGGGTTCTCTTCATTAGGCCTAGGAATCTTGGGCTAGGATATATGTAAATCTTGGAGAGTGGAGTCTCAGTTAGGGCCTAGTGAACTGGCGTGGATTGCAGTAAAGGCTAGAGACTAGGAGAAAAAAAAATTCCTCACATTGTAGGTGGAGAAATCCAGTGGCAACCATGCTTGATTTGGCCCAATGATCTGTTGTATATCATGGTAAATCCTAGTATTACACGTTTATTTTTTTGGTTTATTGGTATGGTGTAGATCATGGTAAAGCCTGGTATTACATGTTTATTATTTTGGCCTGGTGATCTAGTGAGAATTGTGGCAAAGTCAGTGTCTACTATTGAGGGTGAGGCGTTTTAGCCTCAGGAAGCCCTAGTTAGCTCTTTTAATTTGAGTCCCACATTCATGCTTGGAATATGGCACGGGTGTGATTGGATGAAGATATATTTGACTTAGCCAATCTATGGTCGAGTGGTTCGAGGAAGTCCGAAACATGGTTGTGTTTTGCATTCATTAATAAGAATTAATTTCCTTGGTAATTTATGTGTAAATGTATTGGATTCTATGTATCATATGTGGTTGATGTATCCTCGGCATTTTTGTTTTTTATATGATAGTTATGAATGTTTTTATGAGAGTGAAAATGTATGTTTCTCATCATGTTTTGATTTTTAAATGAATTGGAAATGAATATATGAACTAATAGATGATAATGCAACTAATGATATAAGGCATTCATGCTTCTAGAAACTCTCAAATAAGTATGAGACCTCTATTCTCGGACATGTTTTTTCAATATGTAGATTATATATTTGTGACATGTTTGACAAAATACCTATTATGGCTAGTAGGGGTCCAGTCAAGTCCTTGTTCAAGTGATTGAAATTATATCATTATTTTGTTGTTATATTTAAGTTTTTGAAGTATCATGGAGTTCTGGGCAGTGCCGTGAGCTCTAGGCCTGAAAAGGTGGCAGAGCAATCAGGTAAGTGGGCTCAGAATTACTTGAAAAATTCCCCAGTCGCATGCATTCCCATGTTGTGTGAGCAATTGAAGGGTTCTAGTAACACTCTTACCCATATCAAGGGAGCGACTAGGGGATTGATGCACAAAATGTTAGTTTGTCTTAGGTTCTTTCCAATTGGAAGGTTTGGATGACTCCTTGGTGTCCTGTAGCAAGTGCAGAGTGTATATGTTATTGTGTGGTGTATGTTCCACTTCCTTAAGGTGGCCTAGGAGGTTGAATCAGATCATAGTAGCTTCTCGTCGCATGTTTACCCCTATTGTCAAATGTTTACCCTAGTGGACCGAGTAGCCTGGGTAAATGTCAGAAGAGGGTGTTACAAATGCATGGATAAGTAATTTGATAGTCAATTTCATGCTTTCACTCAATAATAGGGCCCTTGGAGAGCTGTAAGACTAGAGTAGTTTCTGGTTATGTTAATTTTTATTCATTAGATGAATAACTATTTCTTCACTACAATTTGTTGTTTTTTTTATTAGTATTTTATCCATCCATTCCAGTTTAATTCATATTATTTTGAACTGGTCGAATGCTCATAAAAAAGAAGAATTAAAAAACATCTAATTTTCACAATTAATTTCATTGAACGTTTTCATTTAGTATTTTAAGTGATTTCATGAGTAATGGATAGAGAAACTTTAAAGTATAGTTGTGCACATTAGTAACCATTTTGAATTAAAATTTATCTTGATATTTTGTTGAAGAAGTTTGATTTAGGTTTACTCTTCTCTCAAGTAGAATAGAATTTCAATTTTCAAAATCATTTAGAATAATTCAATTCCTTTAAAATAGAAGTAGAATTTCAATTTTTCCATTAGAATATACTTTTCAATTCAATCCAATTAGAATATTTTTAAATTATGGTTGCAATATAATAAATTTTGATTTAGTTCGAATATAGTAAATTGGAATTCTTGTTGCAATAGATTAAATTTCAATTCAGTTTGATAATTATAATATTTAATTGATTTTTCCCTAATGTTTGATTTTATTTACAAGAGTAATTAATGGAAAGAACATGTGGATGGGAATATTTTGAGTTAATATAACCACATTCATATTTATTTCTATTTCATATTTTAAATTAAAAAATAGAATTCCAAGCATATATTGTGCACATGCACTTCATAAGTACATGAACCTTGGTTGATAATTAATGAAGTAATTAAACCGTCAATTAAATTACCCAACATTTTGGCATTGTTGTTGATGAATTGTATATAGGAATTGATTTTTGGTTTTCATATCATCTTATATGCATTCAATATTAAAAATGCATAATTAAAGCACGATTAAAATAATTTAGAGTACATGAATAGAGAAAGGGATTCTAGGGGTAGATTTGTAAGTAGAGGTAGAGGAAAAAATTCAATACCAACATCACCACTCACAGCTTCCACTAGACCACATAGTGCCACACCATCCACTAACACTCACGATCCATCCATAGTAGGTAGACATTGAATTCCTGAGGCTTAAAGGTCTAAAACCGAACCTAGGGACTCACCAAATTCATCCACTGAATTTGTAATTTAATAATATACATCCCCAACAGAAGGACTTATATTTCTCTCTTCAGTAGGAAAACAAGTCCTAGGACAAGAGTTAGAGGTACCTAGTGAAGAAGAGGAGGAAGCTTATTTAGAAACAAAATTAGTAGGGGAACCATAGGAAGAGCTAGACGATCCTATTATTAAATATTATATTAGCTATGAAGAGTCTACAATGGCATGGGAAGGGGAAGGATAAGTACACAATGAAAATGGTGAACTTAGTATTAGAGGTGGAATAGGGAGAGGAGGAAATAATGGAGGAGGTGGAGGATGAGGTGGTAAAGGAGGTAGGGAAGAACCACATATTTATGGATTTCCTATATTTGATGAAGATGCCACATCCACAATGAAAAATATCTCACCTTATATTCTTCCTAACTTTCATGGATTAAGAACCAAGGATCTAGAAACATTATTTTTTGAGTTTGAAGTACTATGTAGGTCTTATGACTACTTACTTGATACTCAAAAGTTGAAACTATTTCTAGCTACTCTAAAATATGGAGCCATTAAATGGTTTATGGGTTTAAGAACACATAGTATCAGAACATGGGAAGAAATGAAAAGAGTGTTCCTAGAAAAATATAAAGATTATTTGTATTACCCATAACCTTAAGGATGAAGTCTTTCAAATTCCACAAAACATTCCTTCAAACTCTGACAATGCTCAGTTGACATCTACGCAAGTTTGGTTCCTTTTTCACTCTCTAATTTCTTACCAACCTAAAAAATAATCTTGTTTTCTAGTAATTTGGTAACAATGTATTTATCGTAGCTAAATCATCATTGAAAACCATAAATACAGCTTATGAAGAATTTTCATAAATCCACACATATTTTCTAGAAAAAAAACCATACAATGTTCTGTTTGTTCACACAACACTGCAATATGCATTGTCAAATACTCAAAGTATGCATTACTCCTATGCTATATTTATTAAACTTTATATGGATTATATATTGCCTACAATAGCAACAAAAATAGAATACCTCTTTTTGGTGTAATATTGTTAGGCACGGGTGCCATTACAACGTGTTTCTTCCTTATTTTATGGCTTCCTTTGGGGAATGAGGTTTCCACAATGGGTGTTGTGTTAAAAGGATGGAAGAACCTAGGGTACATGGAACCTGTTAGTCAAGTAGAAATAGAAGCAAGTGCATAGAATAAATAGATAACTTGCACTGATTCTATAGGCTAAATAAAGGATGAAATTATTATAAGGGTTGAGGAAAAAATGTTGATACTTCCTTTATGTTGTGTAAATCAACTCCAAAAAATAGAAGAAAAGAGATAGCCTCAACGCTCAAATAAGCCACTTCGAGGGGGAACCTCCAATACATTACATAAATGAAAAAATTCTTGGATGATACAAATGAACAAACCTCCTTCACAGTATATTCATGGGGCCACAATATAATCCTAGTGGGGCCATGTCGTAACTTAGCTTTAATTTTTAACAATAATAATTTAAGGGCACAATAATAACAAAATGGGGGTTACAGGGGTACAACAATAAAAATAAGTGGGGCTATACTAACATAATAAGGGACTACACTATTAATATAGGGACTTAACATGCCCCTCTCCTTCAAACAAGTGTTGTCCTCAACGCTTGATTATTTCTTGATGCTTCTGTATAAAATTCTCATCCTCCCATGTGAAATCTTCTACAGGAAAGTTCTTCCACTTGCTGAGATACTCTGAAATTGATCGTACTTTTTGAGTTCTTGTTTCTATGACTGCTTCATAACTTCTTTTGATGTGATGTTGATCTTCCTGTTGTTTCATTAGATTCTGCACCAAAGTTGGGTTATCCTTTGAGAGTTGGAGAACTTGTTGTTGATGCTCATTGTGATATTCCACTAATTTATCATCCATAATAGATTTTATTTGATCCTTCAAACCATCCAAATTAGCCTCCATTTTTTCTTTTAAACCATCTATGTCATCTTCAGTTGCTCTTCGTAAGATCGAAATTTGTTGCACTTGGTACCGTAATTTTGATATCTCATATTGCAATTCTTCCTCCTCATGCGTCATAGTATAGCTTTCTGAAGGCTTAATGGGTATGGAATTATTTTTTGGAGGCATAATAGAACCCATTACTGACAAAAATTCTTCAATATGCCCTTGGAATCAATTCAACTTGATTCTTCAAACAAGACTTATGCAATTCGGAAAAAACAATACACACCTTTTTCTTGCTTTTGAGGAGCTCGATATTGAAATTGGAATATCTCTGTGATTGCGGCCCTTAAATATTTGAAATTCAGTGATAAATTAGCCCTCTTAATTCTCTTTTGAATGCCACAGGTCTGACCTAATTTTGATTCTCCAAGACAAATTTGTGTCCAATCTCCCACAATGACCTAATTTTGGACTGGTTCAGTAGAGAAAACTTGTAGGACTTGCCACGTGTCACTGTTTCGTCCTTTGTCTCTGAAATTGATAGCCAAGAAACTACAGTCCGTGTACTTGCGACCAATTTTTACGGAACTCAAATCCACTGCCCAGAGAGAGAGTTATTGAACGTTTCCCACGATCACCTCTTTGAGATGAAATTCAGGAGCCTGAAAAAGCACTACCTTCCACAGATCATATCTCCAAAAATATTGCGAACCAAGCTCTGAAATTTTTTGACGAATTTCCTCAGGATTTCAGCTTCGCACCGTACGAATTTCAGATTCTTCCGAACCTCTCGAGAAAAAGAGTTGCAGCGCAATGCCACATGACTCCGTTTAGAGCCCTCGAAAAACGACCAACTTCCACAAATGGAAGTAGTGGGGTTCCCTCTCCCTATACGCTCTGAAATTTTTAGAAAATATTCTGCAGGATTTCAGCTTCGCACCCCAAAAATTTCAGCTTCTGAAACTTCGTAGAAAAAAAGTTATAGCGAAAATGCCACGATGACCTGTTTGGAGCAGCGAAACCCTAGAATCCAAAGCTCTGATACCAAATGTTGTGTAACCAGCTCCAAAAATAGAAGAAAAGAGATATCAACGCCTTAGAAATAAGCCACTTCGAGGGGGCAACCTCCACTACATTACATAAATGAACAATTCTTGGATGATACAATTTACAAAACCTCCTTTCTATATATAGGAGTCCATGGGGCCATAATGTAATCCTAGTGGGCCACAATGTAATCCTAGCCGACCTAACAATAATAATTTAAGGGCACAATAATAACAAAATGGGGGTTACAAGGGTACAATAATAACAATAAGGGGGTTACACTAACATAATAAGGGATTACACTATTAATATAGGGACTTAACACTTTACAAAACCAAACCTTGGCAACCCTAGTAGGGTGATATTATTCGATAATGCATAAATAAAAAGGGAATAGGTGCAATTTACATATGGATATAGATATAGAGAGTTTTGAGGTTTCTCTTACAAGTTACCACCAATTTGAAATACGTGACTAAGCATGGAATCAGTCTTGTAGGATTAAAGAATGGGAACATCATGCCAATTAATACTTTAGAATTTGGATTAGAATATGATGAATTAGAAACAAAAATATTTAACTTAATGTGTATCTTTCCCATAGATCTAGGAGCATTTAATCCAATTTAATTCATTCCTACAATTTGTCATTTTTTTCCTTTCCTACTAATATTTTCGTTGTGTTTTGAATTAAATCCAAACTTTTATGTGCTCATTCCATCAATACACAATCTAACATATTTTTCATAATATATTATTTTCATAGTCCGATGGAGCTTCAAATTTTCCCACAAAACCATGGAAATTCTAGCATGATTTTGATCAAATCAGGCATAAATTTCTATAAATCTAGGTTATAGATGTCAAGCTTCAATATTTTGGGTTCTCTAGGTCTTTTAAAAGATGTTGAATCCATTTTCACCTTCAAAAATAAGATTCTAACACTCCTACGACCAGACTTTTTGAAAGAAAAAAAAATCTAGATTCTGATTATTTTTTGTCACCCAGGAAAATTTGTTGACTTGATAGAAAACATTGGTATTATTCCATACATTTTGATTCTTGTAATTATAAATATTTTAAACCCAATTTTTATTTCAATTTGGGTTGGGAATAGGGGTATTAAAATACTGGAAAAAAGAAAGGAGAAACATCATGCTTGTTGTTGCAAAATCGGAGAGACAATCAGGGTAGCCATGGATGAAATGACACATTGAGGCATACAACAAGGAAATGAATGAGTGTTTCAATTTTGATGAGAAGACAGAGAAAAATTGATATCCAAAATGGAAAATTAATCAAAGAAACATGTTTGAGTAGAAAGTTACATTGAGGCCCTAATACCAATGTTGAACTCACACAAAAATAATAAACCAGAATTAGATAAACATGAGATACTTATTAGTCCCTTCCAAGGTAGGACTATAGCAGAAGAGTTGCATTCGGTTACCCATTAGATGATCTTTGACCAATTTATTCTCTAATGTTTAACTTTATAAAACATATATGTATTTTTTAACATTGTTAAAAAAACCAATTTGTAATCATCTTATTGGTTCGTATTTTGATGGTCTTATTTCCATCTTCATGAAACGTGCAATGGAGAATAATGAAATAATATTTATTTTAGTTGAATTCTATGCCACTACTGAGATTTGTGAAAGTGAATTTTCCCTTGTGTTAATGTAACAATTTTTAGAGAAATTTTTTCAGTTCTCTGTGAGTAACGGAGTAATTACTTGGAACACAATATTGCTTTAGCTAGCATGTTTTAGGGACATTACTACTCTCTCTCTCTGTCTCTCACACACACACACACACACACCCACACACGCACAAACACACATAGATATATACTGTTGTTATGAAAACATACATTGCAATTCACAATTTTGCATAATATTGTGTAGGTTATAGAATTGAAGAAATATTTGGATGAAAGAATTTTATATGTTACATAATTTTTCGAACTAAATATTGGAAGATTGGGTGGATATGAAGGTAGTTAACAAATGATGTACATTGTTAACACATGTTGATGGGAACAGGGAGTGCTTGGTTCAATAATTTCATATTATCTACCGGGCATAATCATTTCCATGAAAGGCCCCATGTTTACAACAAAATTAACTCCTTTGATGATAATAATCACGAAAATTATGGGAGTTTTTATCTCTTTGAGTGAAATTAATTGGGAAGGTTCTTTCATTCCTTTATAACTTATCAAATTAATGAATCAATTCAATGTTTTTCATTTTTGTAAATAGAACAATTTGAGTTTCTAACCAGACCGGATTTATCCGATGAATACAGTGTACTAGGAGGAATTGCGATTCTAATAGGGATATATGTTTTTTTTTTTGGGAAATGGAAATGATATCAATGTATCAATCAATAGAAATAGCTCAACAATATTTCCAATTCTTAAGGAACTCTCCGTGAAAAGGAAAATGATGTAGAAGACATAAAAACTGGGTTCAACTAGCTCCCGTGATAGGTGCCTCAACCTCACTGAGTAAAATGCAATGGAACTTGGGAGAAGTGCGACACGCTTATATATATATGTTAGAAGTGCCAATTGTTTCCATATAAGATATGTACACTACAAGGCTGTCAAGTTTCCACTTTATAGCATAACAATAGAACTAACTTTTAATGATTTGACTTTGTCTTCAAATATGTGAAAAATTTGGAGCATTCTCAGTTAGTCCTAATAATGATTACATTGGTATGTGAAGAATTTTGAAATAATCATTACTTTTTCATGTGAAGAATTTCAAGCATTTTTAGTTAGTCGTAATCATGATAACAAAAGTACTGAAAATATGGAAATGTGTAAAAGGGAGGGTGTAATGTGATTTGTTATCAAAAATTTGAATTGAAAAGGAAAGTTATTAGGTTGGGGAATAATTATTAACTTAAATATATGTCAACTTGTTAAAAATTAATTAAATTAATAATTATTGTTTAATTAGTTATAAACAAATTATAATTAAATATTTTGAGTTTAATTAATTAATAATTTGAGATTGCTAGAAAAATAATTGAATTAGTAATAAGTATTAATAGTTCTTGCTCACGTAGAACTCTAGCATTGATTTTTTTTTAATTTATTCTCTATCGTTTAATCTTATAATCTATATATATATATGTTGATGAGCAAAAAAACCAATTTGTAATCGTTTTATTGGTTTATATATTGAGTCTCTCATTTCCACCTTTATGACACATGCAATGGAGTATAATGAAATCATTCTTATAGCTGAATTCTATGCCACTGGTCGAGATTTGTGCAATTGAATTTTCCCTTTTGTTAATGTAATTTTTTTTCAATTATTTGTGAGTGAGTAACTCCTTGCAAAACAATACTTCTTTAGCTAGTGTGTTTTTAGAATTGATTATCCTAGATCTTGAGGTTTAGGTTTAGTTAAAAATATATGAAACATGAAGGAAGTGAGGAATGCGAAATGCACATTATGAGTTTTATAGAAGAAATATTAAATCTTTTCTACGAGCAAGAATTATTAAGTGACATCTTAAAAAAATAAAGCAATTTTCAAATTTACGAGCCATGGTACCTCAGATATGGCCATGGAATATTACAATATTTTGGTTTACATGGTTGTTTTCATTCTCACTTTAAGTTTTCTTCCGTTGAAGGTATAAAATACTGCGATATTATCTATGGGTCAATAAGGTTGCACGTAAACATAATCACAACTAGAGACTCACCGCAGCATTTGATCATCGTTACCTATTATGATGAAAGATTGAATAGTTTATCGAATGTTCGTGTGAATACACTCACGCGTTCCAACCTAATGTTGATCCAAATAATGGATTGGAAAGAATTGGGTCTTCAATCTAATGTTGATCCAAATAATGGATTGGAAAGAATTGGGTCTTCAACCTAATGTTGATCCAAATAATGGATTGGAAAGAATTGGGTCTTCAAGTGTTTTTGACTAAGTTTAGCAGTTTCCAAATCCAAATGTGTAATTGTTATCTAAAATCAGTCACTTGCATCATCATCTTGATTTTAGTAATCTCGTATACTTTCAAGAATCTACAAAATGTAAGAAAGAATTTTAAAGAAAGAATTAATTATTTGTAAAACATGATTATATTTTTAATGAATATTTTATTTAATTAATAAAATAATACAAACTCTATTATCAATATAATGGAACTAAGTCAAAATTCTCTATATGTAATGTAATAGAAACTACATATCATAGAAGCATATGCAACATAGTAACATAGTTGATGTTGTAGTTTTTAATTCACAAAAAACATAAGTAATTGTTTTCTTTTAAATTTACAAGAAATATAAGTGGAAATGTAAGAAAAAAATATGTAGCAACTAAACCTTTAGAGTAATAATTTTTTCACAATGCCCATCATCCATGGATTTTGGTGCAAATATTTTGATTGTTGCTTCATTAGGCTATCATAGTAATTTTATGAGAAGTTCTTACATCACTCACTCATGGTTCAATTTAGTTGTGTGTAAATCAACTACAAAAAATGTTTAATATAAGGTCATAAAGATTCAATTCATGTAACTTCATACATAAATTGGATTAAATGATTTTGTAATCATTTAGTTGAGGATAATAATTAAATAATATTTTTTTGCAAATTTTTGTGCCATAGATTATGTTGCCATGCAACGATTCTTGTATTCATATGATACACATTATACCCAGATTCATGATGGTTTGTTTCATATTCCAACAAGTCTCTTTTACTTACATAAATGTTGGCCTTCACTCAAGTTTTTGTTCGTTCCATTCAAGTGAAAGTGTCAAATTCACATAACACAAAGAATTATGATTCCAACAAAGATAAATATCAACTTTTGATTTGTGAATACTTCTAAAATATTATAAAATATTCCATGATGATGAAATCATTTCCATCTACCTAATAATTACTGATAATTAAATTAAAATTATGAGAATAAATAAATAATAATAATAATAATAAATCCAAAATAAACACACTAGTGATGTTATAGCAATACAGATCAATCTTAATCACAAATCTAGTAAGCGCCAAGACAAATTAGATATTTTGATGTGCAAACCTCTTTTAGAGTGTAAAGCCTGAAAAACGATTTGCACCTAGAGAGATTTTATCCCTTTAAGATCTTGCTAGATTCATGATTGACATGGGCCTATATTGGTTATACACACACACCCACCCATGGAAATATATACCTAGAAAATGGTCAAAGTGTAAAATAATAAGTGTACTTCAAATGTTTTAACCATAAAAATTTAATTTATTCAATTATATATATATATATAACATTGAAATATTAACTAACTCATAATATTGATAAATTTTATTTATGACCTTTTTATTATTACTAATATTTTTTAAATTCCAAATATTAATTTAATATTAAAAATTATCTTTTTATTATTTTTTTAGGTAGGAATTGATTTTTTTAACTTTAATGACTTCTTCGTTTTTAGTGTTGAAATATTCTATTATAGTTAACATATATGTGATATTGAAATCAATTAATTGACATGGGTATTCAAATAATTAATTTAATTAACATCGATATTCTAATAATTTGTCTTGAAATATTTTTAAACATTTGTTTTGACTTTTAATTACTTTTGTTCTTTTTTTAAGTTGACATAAAATTATTGTGTCGAGATGCACTCTCCAACCTAGTACGGAATAAATGTTGTAATATTATGTTTTTTTTCCCAGGAAAAAATCACAATTTTATTAATGAAAATAAAATTACATGTTCCATAAGCTGAAAGAGTGTCCATCCACCAGTGATGACTGGTGATCAAAGTACATAAATGAGGCAATAAAATACAAATGTGGAGAAAACATAAGTTTTTCTCCATTTCTTCTTCTCAACCTTTTGCCAATCACCTTGTGATGGCATGGAAGAGATAAGGGCGAGCTGATTTTCAACTCCTGGTGTTCCATTGTCATTTTTTGAGTCAGAGTTGTCTAATGTATGATGTTGTTTATTCCCATAGTTTTCCAAACCCTTTGGATTCATAACAGGTTGTTTCAGGGAAATATGTATATCAAACCGGTCTTGTGAATCCTTTCCTTGTAAATATGGTTCATTTGTTGCCTAATTGTTCTCATTAGGAATGACTCATCCTCTTCTTCTTATGTTTCCTCCTACAACCTAGATGGGGCAAATTTCCACCCTTTGGGCAGTTTTCTAGCCTTGTTATTTTTTTCGGTTATCTTTCTTGGCATCAGGGCATGCGTTTTGTAAATGACCGACCTACTGGAAAATTATGCATCTGAAAGCAATGTTTTCATAGTCTAGGTGTTGCGTCCAATTTCACTGATTGTGTATCAGTTGGATGCATTCCCATAATCCTTTGCTAATATATAATTCCACACAAATGTGTGTGAAAGTGTAGATTATCCCCTCCAATCGTTGTCTATCTATTTTAATGTATCTCCCAATGATATTCCCAATACCTTCCAGGATGCGGTCATTCCATAAGTGAAGAGGAAGATTGTACATTGTCACCCAAACAGGAATTCTAGAGACAACCGTAGTATTTGCATCGAAATTCGGAAACCATGGAGTAACAAAGAGAGCAGTGGATCACTAGAACCGCAGTCCATGTTGGAATATTATATCTCTGGCCTCTGATGATGAAAATTTTACAATAAAGAAACCTTTGGAACAAATATGAATATCATAGTTTGTGGTCCTGTTTGTGAAAATCCAATGAAAGAGCTCCATTGGTTTAGTCCAAAAATAGTTGAACTGACATATAATTGCATGTGATTCATATGTAGTACAATGCTCATCTATTTCTGTTATGTCTATGCTAGGTTTTGGTGTATGGTTCAATTTCTCTACTATATAGGGGTTGGGGGCATTTTCATCTTGTTCAGGCGGTGCGTTGGAAGTTGTTTCCCCTTAAAAGATGTTGTTGTAGGAGAAGCCTCTATTAATGTGTTCCTATTTTGAGGAGCTACAGCCCCTTGCTCCCCCAAAACCTTTTCTTTTACCTTGTTCTGCAGCTCTGCCTCTCAGATGCAAACTGAGAGTAATGGTAGATCCTGAGCTGATGAACTAATCCTTCATTGACCAGTTATCCTGCAGCGATATTCCTCCACATATCAGGGATTTCACATGAAATGGGTATCCAAATGTTGGATAGATGTTCTGTTTTAGTTGTATGACCTAGTCTGTATCATGTATCCAAAATAAAATATTTTTCCCAACAGGGGGTCTAATAAAAATTTGAAAACAGGGTGGGGATACCTGTTGCAGAGTATCAAGTTCCATGTTTTTGTCTCTATTCAGATCCGGCTCTGGAGGCCCAGATAATAGTGAGTTCAATTCAGATTAGTGGCTAAGTTGGTTCCAAGGAAATAACATGCTAGTTCCTCCTAGAAGTAGATCTGCAGGTTTTGTCTTGACGTAGCAGGTCCTATTTTGTAGCTGCCGAAACACACTCAGGGCCACCACATGTGCCAAGTTGAAATGGCCTGGGACTGGCTAGTTCCAGGATTGTGCTGCCAGCACAGTGCCCACCCGTGTGTAGGGGAAAATGGGGAGCCAAACCCCCTTCATGGGTATCCAATCCAGATTGTCAATCTAGTGCACCGAGTGAAAGTATGAGGTGGACTCGGCAACCCGTGGAAGCCCTATCATAGAAACCCTTCCGCGCTCTCGCTCCCTTTTATGAGTTTCCTCAATAACCCGATTTTCTTTGTTCCTATATTGGTGGCCTTGGAGCTCATATAACAAAATTTATCTTAATATAACACCTCTATATAGCTATATATTAGCCACCAACATCCACTCAACGCTACTTCTAGCCCACAAACTCGAATTGATTGACTTCAACACAAAGATTTCAAAGAATTTTATACAACTATGATTGTGACAGTGGATTAATGTAGGCTCCATCCCCTAAATCAAGAGACCAACTAGAATCTTCCTCATCCAAATGTGATCCAAATAGCTGTGAATGTTACTTGACTAGGAGCCATATACTCATAATCTACCGAGCTGAGTGTTAGAGATATCTATTTCCTGCTACACTAAGAAAATATTGTGGATCCAACAATGAAGACTGATCCCGATGTGCTCTTCCTATCTAAGGGACGCCTTGCCCAATATGCATCTGTGAAGCCTTGGAGCTTCACTGCATCTCTCTACCTGTACCATAAATAAAATTGTTTTGTGCCTTTGAGTTATGTTACAACATGTTTTGTTGCTTTCCAGTCAAGCTTGGAAGGCTCTGTTAGGTCCCTATATTACTAGTGTATTCCCTTATTTTTGTTATTTTAGCCCCCTTATTATTATTTTTGTACCCATGTAACCCCAATATTGTTATTATTGTGCCCTTGCATTATTATTGTTAGGTCAGCTAGGATTATATTGTGACCCCATGGAATCCTATATATAGAAGGAGGTTTTGTCATTTCTATCATCCAAGAATTGTTCATTTATGTAATGTAAAGGAGGTTTCCCCCTCGAAGTGGTTTATTTCTAAGGTGTTGGCCTCTCTTTTCTTCTATTTTTGGAGCTGATTTCATAACATTTGGTATCAGAGCTTTGGATTCTAGGGTTTCACTGCTCCAAATAGGTCATCGTGGAATTTTCACTATAAATTTTTGTAACTGAAGGTTCAGAAGCTGAAATTTTTATCACGCAAATCCGAAATCCTGAGGAAAATCGTTTAAAAATTTTAGATCTTCATTCGCAATATTTTCGGAGATATGATTTGTGGAAGTTAGGGTTTTTTCAGGCTCCCAAATTTTATCTCAAAGAGGCAACCGTGGGAAAATCGTCATAACTCTCTCTCTGAGCATCGAATTAGAATTTTGTAAAAAATGGCTGCAATTATATAGAATATAGTTTCATTTGTATCAATTTCAAAGCTGAAGGAGAAAACCGTGACACGTGAAACTCCGTACAAGTTCGCTCTACTGAACTAGACCATAATTACGTCATTGTGGGAGATTGGGCATAAATTGTCCCTGAAGAATCCAAATCAGGTCAGACCTGTGGCATTCAAAATAAGATTTAGAGGGCTACTATAGGACCGAATTTTAGATATTGAGGATCAAAAATCACAAAGATAGTTCAGTTTCAATATCTAGCTCCTCAAAAGAAAGAAAAAAGTGTGTATTTTTTTTTCGAATTGTATAAGTCTTATTTGAAAAATAATTTTGAATTGATTCCAAGGACATATTATAGAATAGATATCAGTATTGGGTTCTAAAATTCCCCCTAAAAATAATTCAACACCCATTAGCCTTTAGAAGGCTCTACTATGACTTATGAATACAAATAAGTGCAACATGACATATCAAAATTATACGAGCAAGTGCACCCAATTTCGCTCTCGGAAAGAGCAACAAAAAATGAAATGAAAGTTTTGAATAAAGGCATGGAAACTAAGATGGATGGTTTGAAGAAAGGCATGGAAGCTAAGATGGATTATTTGAATAATGGCATGGATGGCATGGAGGCTAAGATGGATGACATGGAAGCTAAGATCAATGAAAAAATGGAAAACATGAAGAATGATCTAAAAACAGACATGGAAGGTTTGAAAAAGTTGATACAGGAAAATTTTCCTAATGGAAAAATGATAGTAGAGGAAACTCATGATGCGAACAAAATAAATGTTAATAGTGATTTCATAAAATTAAATGTTGGATGGAAGACCCACCATATTCCAAAGATCTATATGAGGAAGTTTCATGGCAAGGATCTCATAACATGGATACTATAGATGGAGCAATACTTTGATCTCAATAATGTGAAAAACACACAAAATGTATGCATTAGAACTTTATATTTAGAAAAAAATACAATTGTATGGTATCGATGTCTTTTCTCCGATAAAAAAATTGTCACTTGATCAATTTTTATGGAGGAAATGATAGCACATTATGAGGATACAAAGATAAACACCTTTTTTAGCCAATTGATAAATATAAAACAAAAGGGTTCAGTGGTGGAGCACATTGAGTAATTCCAAAAATTGAATATAAGGCTAAATGATATTCTAGAGGAACACAGGATTGATTTCTTCATAGGGACATTAAAGGATAACATCCAACATGAGGTTTGCGTTGGGAACCTGATTCATTGGAGAAGGCATCCAGGTTGGAAAGAAAAATTGAACGTAAAATTATGGCGACAAGGAAGCCTACCACTAACATCTATAAATATGGAAGTGTTGCTACTCCTATACTTCCACATCATTGAAGGTTGACACCACAACAATTGGAAGAAAAAAGAGAAAAAGGGCTTTGCTACAGTTGTGATATAAAATACACTGAAGGTCATAAGTGTGTTGAGGAGAAATTATTTTACATAGATTGTGAAGAGGAGGAAGAAAATGAACAATAAAATTCAAAAGAAGGGGATATACACCAGGAACCAACCCTAGAAGAAGAAGAAATGAGTGTGGCCATATCATTCAATGCATTTGAAGGAATTACCACTCCTCAAACTCTCAAGATAGAAGGACATATGAAGAAGAAAAAGGTAATAGTGTTGATTGATTCGGGTAGTACCCATAATTTTATTCATTGTAAGGTAGCCAAGGAATTGAATTGTTTCCTATACCCAGCACCAGAATGTCAAGTGATGGTTGCAAATGGAGGAACTATAAATTGCTCTGGAAAATGCCATAATATCAAGCTAACAATGGGGGAATATGTATTGACTAGTCCAATGCTTGCCATTCCTATGGGAGGTGCTGATGTTGTACTAGGAGTACAATGGTTACAATCTTTGGGGACGGTAGCTTTTAATTTTCAAGAACTTTTCTTGAAATTTTTTTCAGAAGGAAAGGAAGTCGAATTACGGGGTATTGCGGGGAAGCCAGGAAGGACAATAAGCTCTAATGTCATGACAAAGCTTCTAAAGAAAGAACAACGAGGCGTAATTGCACAATTATGCTCACTAGAAGTTCCAACATCAAAATCATCTATTTCTACAGATCTCCAACAAGTCTTGGACAATCATTCCAAGGTGTTTGAAACTCCCAAAGGACTCCCACCTATTCGTGATCGTGATCATGCTATTCATTTGATTCCAGGAAGTGTTCCTCCAAACATCAGGCCTTATAGATATCCTTACTTCCAAAAGAGCGAAATTGAACGTATGATTGCGGAAATGTTAGAGGCGGGTATAATTCAACCTAGTCAAAGTTCTTTCTCTGCTCCTGTAGTATTGGTACACAAGAAGGATGGATCATGGCGAATGTGTCCGGATTATAGGGAGCTTAATAAGCTCACTATTAAAGATAAATTTCCCATTCCTGTGATTGATGAATTATTGGATGAATTACATGGAGCAATTTATTTTACCAAGTTGGATCTTCGTTCAGGATATCATCAAATTAGAATGAAGACTGAAGATATTCTCAAAACAACATTTCGAACTCATGAGGGTCATTATGAATTTTTGGTCATGCCTTTTGGCCTTACCAATGCACCTTCTACATTTCAAGGGTTGATGAATTCGATTTTCAAACCCTTCCTTAGAAAATTTGTGCTAGTATTTTTTGATGATATACTAATCTACAGTAGGTCTTGGAAGGATCATGTTGAACATGTTGATAGGGTGCTCAAACTATTGTAGGAGAAACAATTATATGCAAAAACATCCAAATGTTTCTTTGGAGTACAAGAGGTGGAATATCTGGGTCATATTGTATCTCACGAGGGTGTTAAAGTAGACCCTAACAAAATTAAAGCCATTAATGAATGGAAAGTCCCCACAACCATAAAGAAGTTGCGAGGATTTCTCGGGTTAACAGGGTATTATTGCAAGTTTTTTAAGAATTATGGGAGAATAGTAGCACCTCTAACAACATTATTGAAGAAAGATGCATTTTCATGGACTCCTGAAGCAACTAAGGCCTTTGAACGTCTTAAAGAGGCAATGTGCCTAGCACCGGTCTTAGCTACACCAAACTTCACAAAAACCTTTATTGTGGAATGTGATGCCTCAGGAAATGGAATTGGTGTTGTTTTAATGCAAGAAGGAAGACCCATTGCTTTTGAAAGTCGTCCAATCAAAGGAAAGTATTTACAAAAGGCTATTTATGAGAAGGAAATGTTGACAATACTACATGCACTAAAGAAATGGAGACCTTACCTAATGGGAAGACACTTCAAGGTAAAAACTGATCATGATAGTCTCAAACACTTTTTGGAACAAAGACTATCTTCAGAAGAGCAGCAAAAATGGGTCACAAAGATGTTGGGTTATGACTTTGAAATAATCTACAAAAAAGGGAAGCTTAATGTTGTTGCAGATGCACTCTCAAGAAAGAATGAGGAGGTGGAAGCATTGCTTTGTGCCATTTCTATTATCCAACCAGATTGGATAACCGAAGCAAGAGATGAATGGAAGAAGGACAAAGAAGTATGGACACTCATTCAAAAGTTGCAACAAGATCCTAGTACATCTGATACATTTAGTTGGAAAAATGATTCCTTATGGTACAAAGATTGCTTATATCTTTGTAAGAATTCCCAACTAAAACAAAAGATTCTTCTGGAATTGCACACTTCTCCTTTAGGAGGACACTCAAGATTTTTAAAAACATACCACAGGGTGAAGAAAGAATTTTTTTGGGATGGCCTTAAATCTGATATTCGAAAGTTTGTGGCGGAATGTTTGGTTTGCCAGCAGAATAAAGTGGAAACAATTAAGACCCCAGGACTTCTACAACCTTTATCCATTCCAAGTCAACGTTGGGAGGATATTTCAATGTATTTTATCACAGGTTTACCTAAGTCCGAAGGAAAGAGTGTCATCATGGTGGTAGTTGATAGAATTACCAAGTATGCACACTTTTGTGCATTATCTCATCCATTTAAAGAAAGCACAGTTGCTACTACATTTATGGACAGAATTCAAAAGCTACATGGAAGCCCAAGGGTTATTGTGAGCGACAGAGATCCCATTTTTACTGGAAATTTTTGGACGGAGTTATTTTCTTGTTTGGTACTCAATTAGCTCATAGCTCATCTTATCATCCTCAATCTGATGGTCAAACTGAGATAGTAAATAAATGTTTGGAAGGATATCTTCGTTGTTTTGTATCTGATAAACAAACACAATGGGTCAAGTGGTTACCTGTTGCTGAATGGTGGTATAACACTTCCTTTAGTACTGTAGAAAAAATGACCCCATTTATGGCACTTTATGGATATCATCCACCGTCCATCACATCATACTTAAGAGAAAATTCTAAGGTTCAAGGAGTGGAAGATCACATCGAGCATCAACAAGAATTTCTCCAACTCTTAAAGGATTACCTAAATTGGGCACAAAATCGAATGAAACAACATGTAGATCAATATCGCAGCGAGAGAAGAATTGATGTACGATACTGGGTATTTTTATGGCTACAACCATACAAAAAAATGTCCCTCAAGAAAGCTAAGAAGGATAATAAATTATTTCCAAATTACTATGGCCCTTAGAAGGTGTTGCAAAAGGTTGGTACTATGGCATACAAACTGGAGCTTCTTGCTTCTTCATGAGTGCATCCAGTTTTCCATGTTTCATGCTTAAAGAAGGTTATAGGTGAAAAACTTCTAATTCAAAAAATATTGCCAGAACTTGATGAGGAAGAAAAAATCATATTGGAACCTGAAGAAATTGTTGGTGTCCGGGTGTGAACAATATTCAACCCTTTTTCCACATAAATAATCAACCCGAGGGAGTTAGTTATTTCAAGAATAACATCACAGTATATGCAGGAGCAATCACATGACCTATTGTAGATCACAGGCTTAAATCCATAAACACACAGACTACTATAACAGAAATGAAATTGATTGCAGAATTAAAAGGACATCTACAACAATTAAATATTATATTGTAACAGCAGTAACAAAACCAAAACAAAACATGAAATCAATGGAAAGAAAGGTAACGTAGCACCTGATCAGAAGAGTGGGCCCAACTCTCTGATCAGGGCTACGAAAAACTCACAAATTACAAGTGAAACAGCAAAATGTCGTGCATTCAATTAACTGCAGGATATATTGTTAGAAAATCTGTATGTAATGGCCTTAACCCCGACTCACAGCCCGCAAGCCCTCTTTATACAAATGTTCCGGAAATCGAAGATTCCCTTCAGCAACTGAATATTTACAAAAATATACTTTGTTACAACAACAACCTAGTTTCCCAGAAGGAAACCTTGAAAAATCCTAAAATAACTCTCGGGTGAAACAGAGTCTATTGCACTGTAGTAGAAAGTAAAGATAGCACTGGAAATTAGGGGTTGTTCCACGACTTCATAGCTATAACCTTCCCGCTTTGGCCGAATCTATAAAAATATCGGAGTTAATATTGCAAAAAGGTAAAACCTCCATGACAATCACTTCATTAATCAAATATCTCATGAAAGATAAAATAAAGGGGTTTACCTCATGCGTTTAAGAATAATAATGGTACAAATAGATAGAAATATGGGCTAAAATGGGAGAGAAAATTATACAAATATGGTACCCAACATCTCCCCCCAATTGGTCTATCTGCATATCCTCATGCAGCTCGTCGTCTCCTTAGATCTGGGTTGGAATGACTGTGTCTAGCATGAAGCTGTGTGAGATCATATTCTTTAGCCATTGCTATCCCAGGGGGTTTATAACCTTCTGTCATAACAACATCCTTCCACCAATCTGGATTAACGTTGTATGCAGGAGTATATTTCTCAGATGGCAACCAAATAAAGGGAAACTGAAACCTCAGCCCCATCCATCTATCCCCACAGGTCTGAATGCATGCTATGAAATGTGACATCCTCTCTAGAGCCCATGAAAATTTAGGTGCCCCAAATGGTTCTAGTTATCTGATGGTTGAGGATGACAAAACCCACCTTCTCTGACAACTGTCCAATGCTTCCTAACTAAACAATGTAATATGTCTGACACATAGGTTAGCACACCATTTCTGGGTTGCCAACATGTGTTCTCTATGCCCCTCAATCTGTAGAAATGTGTAATGCTTGTTATAAAATTTTGATGACTAGCCATGCTCCTTCCTCATAATTAGCAGCCTTATGACTTGGTTCTTTTCGAACGTATCATAAGCCTTTCTGCACTTAATCTGATTGATGGTATAGGAGGTAAAATATCTTAAATAAATTTCCCCCACAAATGGGACGGGGTTAAAAGATTGATCCTGCCTCAAGAAGTACCCATGCATGTAGAGCTCGCACATTAAATGTTGTCCTATGATATCGTGAATTTTTAAGATACGAAGAAATGGAATAGGGTCCTCAATCTCATACAAGATCTCCTTATATAAAATTTCAAGACAAAAGAAAAGAAATTGTTCATGAAGGAATAAGGCATAGCTTGTGCAGGAGGTCTGCAGGCCATTACCTATTGTGCCAGAGAGAACATCTTCTCCTTATCTGATTGCAGCAGCTGCACTTGTTCTTCCAATTCTTCTATTCTTTCCTTATGTTTAGCTTTCTTCATCCACGCCTTATCTAACTGGTCTATGTATCTTGTGACGATTCTGGCAGCCTGTTCTCGAACTCAAACTGTTTCTTTCTTATGGTCACTCACAACAGACTGCCACTTTTGGATCTCAGCAGCCAAGAAAAAATCTCGGCTTTCAAACAACTCTTCAATCTGCGTAGCAATGGAGGAGACCTCAATTTTTCGCTTTACTGCTCTCCATTTGTAGATCTTTACCTTATTTTTCAACCAGGAAACTTTCCTTTTCAACTCTTGAAATTCCCTTTTCAATCTCATGGTTTCACTGAATGGCAGTTGATCCCTCTTCTTGAGAGTTAATACTCTTTTCTCACAATGTTTAGTCCATTCTTGTTTGACAATAAATTCAGTTTCTGGGCCTACGACAGGCTCAGGAGGCGGCAGAATGCTACCGGTATTATCAGCTGATTATTTTGTTAAGCCTTTCTGGCTGGGCTCTCTATCTTCAGGGGCTTCTTACTCTATATTCACATCAGGGACTCCTGTCGTCTGGTCAGCATTTGCAACAACCATTCTGTGTTCCGATGTTTCCACAAGAACCCTATCTTCTTTGCGAGCCTTTGAGTGCTCCAACAGATATTCAACAATGACTGGCCTCATATTGGCCATGTCAACAAATTTAAGCACTGGTGGAACAACTATTTCCTTCATTAATCATTGGGGTGAGAAGAATCCCTTTGCCCCTCTAAACATCATAGACTGGAATGGAGAACGGGGGATAGCTTCACCACCCTCATTTTCGGCTCGAGCCGGAGTTTCATGCATTACTACCTTAGTCGGAGTCGATGTTGGTTCTTGTGGGGCGGCATCGATCTCGAAGCTTGTTTCCCTTTTATCCTCTCACTCTTTGTTGATCATTTCTTCTTCTAAGGTGGATACTGGTTCTTGTGGGATAATATCGACCTTGTGGGTTATTCCTCCTCTATTTTCTTGCTCTTTATGGATTGCTTCTTTTTCCGCAGTCGATACTCGTCCTTGAGGGACGACGTCGATTTTTCAAGTTGACTCCTCCCTATTTCCTTGTTCTAGCTGAATCGGGGGTGGTTCTTGTGTAGCACCCCCAATTGTTTCAACATCCATATCTACTTGGGAAGGTGATGTTGTTTCTTGCAAAACAAAAACACTTTCCATTCCTCTTTCCACCATTTCACTTACCTTTTCTTCATTGACAAAATTCGATGACTGTATGATAGTCTCAACTTCATTCATGATATCCATAATTCCTTCATCTATGGGCTTCTCAGGCGAGGTTGTTTCTTGTGTGGAAGCCTCGACTATGTCGCCAATTATCTCCTCTATTCTCATTTCTTCAGGCTCTCCCTAATCAACCTTCATTTCCACTTCTTCGGGCTCCTCCTGATAAACCTCCATTTCCATTTCTTTGGGTTCCTCTTGATCAATTCCCTCTGAATTCTCTTCTTCTGCTAAACTAGTCTAGGAGACTGGCTCCTCTTCTCTGGCAGCAATAACAGCTGTTATCACTTCTTCTGAGGATCCAAAAAGTTCCGCCCAGGAGACCCAAACTCTGTTTATTGAATGCATGACCAATAAGCACACCAATCCATGGTTGGAGAGCACTTCCGACATTCGACGCGAACGTCAAGCGGACTATTCCATGTGCTGCAAATGTTTCAATAGGAATAAGGGCATGTTTAAGGCATGCACCTGAGCCTGTGGAAATTGAAGGTGTGTTAGAATTTTAAAATGATATTTAAATAGAATTGTGACCCGACCTTCGTAAGTTATGTATTTGATTACAAAACATGTGACTTCATTCCAAGGATACGACATAGTCTTGTGCTCATATCCTCCGCCCAATTGAATGACACTTTCCCCTACCTGCAAGAATAATTTGGGAAACTCTGGGAGAGAAACTCTCTAAGCAAACCATTGTTGCCTTTGTTGTCTCAGCCCGCTAACTTCTGCAATTACCTCCTCTGTGACAGGAAATTCTAGTCCTTTGACCCGTGAGTGATTCTCGTCCAAATTAAGTGCAAACTCCTTTGTGATTCCCCTATCAAACCCCTGCAATATGTCGAAGTAGGTATCCCACCCCGCATTAACAAATATTTGCCATAACTCTGGACTACTACGGACTGAAGCTATGTTTTTTGGCTCATGCCGCATAGCTAGTATGCCCAGACTATGGGGACTTGTAGCAGCACTTCCTGGAACAGTAGGCCGTTGGGCGAAATGGTGGATACCAAATTTGGAAGAACAACATGGTGAAAATGAAAAGTGGTAACGGTAAATATGGATGGTAATTCTCAGAAATTGAGAAAATTCATAAAATAATATGGTAAGTGTAATCAATAAAAATAATAATTTTTTCGTATTGAGTGGAAAAGATGTATTACGGATCCCAATCCATATTGAATGATTATGTGAAATATTGATAGGGATCGTAAGGTGTACCACACATGGACTGTCATAATGATTTATGAGGTAATTATTATGCTTTCATTGAATGATGACTGCCCCCCCAACTTAAATTTTTTTCCATTCACATCATTAATTTCTTAACATGGGATATTTAATTAAATCGGTAAAAGGCACGTGGAGGCATACCTGGAAACCTACCTAGACGAAGTGACGGTTGGTAGGATGACGGTGCAGTAATTATGCGGATGGAGTAATAGTAGTAGGAGTAGAAGCATCCAGTGTAACAACATCTGGAGTAGCAGTAGTGCAAGTAACAGAACCCGGTGTAAATGCATTTAGAGTAGCAGCATCCGGAGTAACAATAGTGCAAGTAACAGCATCCGATGTAACAACATCTAGAGTAACAACATCATGAGTAGCAGCATCTGGAGTAACAGCAGTGTGAGTAACAACATCCACTGTAATAGCATCTGGAGTAACAGTAGTGCGAGTACCAGCATCCGGTGTAACGGCATCGCTCAAGGAGTAACAACATCGAGTAGTAGCATCTGTTGTAACAACAGTGCAAGTAAGAACATCTGGTGTAACATCATATGGAGTAACAAAAGTGCAAGTAACAACATCTGGTGTAACAACATATGGAGTAACAGCAGTGCGAGTAGTAGCATCCGATGTAATAGAATTGATCAAGAAGTAACAACATCGAGTAGCAGCATCCGATGTAACAGTAGTGCGAGTAAGAGCATCTGCTGTAACAACATCTGGAGTAACAACAGTGCGAGTAGCAGCATCTAGTGTAATAGCATCGATCAAGGAGTAACAACATCGAGTAGTAGCATCCAGTGTAACAACAGTGCGAGTAACAACATCTGGAGTAACAACAGTGCGAGTAGCATCAACCGAGTAACAACACCATGAGTAGCAGCAATCAAGTAACAACACCATGAGTAGCAACAACTGAGTAACAACATCATGAGTAGCAACAACCAAGTAACAACACCATTAATAGCAGCAACCAAGTAACAACACCATGAGTAGCGGTAACCGAGTAACAGCATCATGAGTAGCAGCAACCAAGTAACAGCACCATGAGTAGCAACAACCGATACTTGGAAAAAATTTCTTTGATTTTTACTCCTTAGTAGTAACTCTTGCAAAAAGACAATAAGACAAATAATAAAAATATAATTCTTTATTATTTTTATTTTATTTTTATTTGTTTATATATATATATATATATATCTATATATATTAAGGCAAGGATGCAGAGGAAGAGTTCTCTGTGCTTATAACCTTCAAACCATATTTCTCAGAGTGGAGTTTGATAAAAGCATCCTTAGAGGCTGGGCAATGGTATAATCTTAGGTGATGTCCATTGGATATGAGTGAATCACGTGTATCATTAATTCTGACTAGCCTGACTGTTCCATTATCAAATACAGTGTCCACCTCGTAAGGTCCCATCCAACAAGTGCAAAGCTTTCCCTCAAAATACTTAAAGCGGGAGTCATAGATTACTGCCCAATCTCCCCTCTGAAACACGTTATTCTTAATAAACTTATCATGCCATTTCATTCTCTCATGTTGAATAGAAGTAGTTCTCTGGACAACCATTGAACAGATTTCATCCAGTTCATTGGGCTAGGCCAGTCGGTGTTTCTGGGCATCTGACAGATCCAAACCAAGTTCAAGATTTGTTATGATCATACTGATTTCAAATTCTATTGGAAACAACAGGGATTTCCCATAAACCAACTCAAATGGTGAAAACCTAGTTCTGTTCTGCCATGCTGTTCTGTACGCCCAAAGAGCTTCAAGCAGCTTTTGAGCCCAATCCCAACAATGTTATGCCACTGTTTTTGTCAAGATATTTTCCAATGTCTTCTTTGTGCTTTCCACTTGTCCATTCACCTGGGGGTGGTATGGAGATGTCACCCTATGCTTGACCCCATATTTCTGCATAAGCATTGCTATCATGTGTAATGTGAATTATGCTCCTCCATCTGAAACAATCTCTCTTGTAGTACCGTAACGAGCAAAAAATTCTTCAAATAGAAAATCTAAGACCACCTACGATGTTGCTTTCGCAATAGCTTTGGCTTCTACGCACTTAGTCACGTAATCAATACAGACCAAGATGTGGACCTTTTGCTGGGAGGGTGGGTTAAAGGGTCCAATGAAGTCAATAGCCCATTTATCAAAAGGCTAGAGGACTACTTGTGCCTGCAAGGGCATTTCATCAGCTCGAACGGGTTGCCCCATATGTTGGCAACTATCACACCTCCTGACATAATTTCGTGTGTCGCAAAAGATAAAAGGCCAGTAATATCCCATTTTTAGCACCTTATGGCCTGTTCTTTTGTCTGTAAAATTCCCTCCACAAGGGCCATCATAGGTAGCTTTCAATAATTCATAAATATCATCCTCAGACACACAGCGTCGAATCTTCTTATCCTCTCCTGTATGGAAAAGGTACTCTGCCATCCAAGAATATCGGGCACTGTGATGAATAATTTTTCGTTGTTCCCTGTATGACAAATGAGGAGGCACTTTTCCTGTAGCAAGATAGTTAGCAATATCTGCATACTACAGAGGTTTAGTAGAAATTGCAAAAATATGTTCATCAAGAAAACTATCTTCTATAGGTGTGCATTCTTCATTGTTATCCATTCTAGATAGGAAATCAACGACTACATTCTCTTTTCCTAGTTTTTCTACTATTATAATATAAAATTCTTTAAGCAATAGCAACCACCCTGTAACACGACCATGAGTGATAGGTTTATTCACCAAATACCTGATTGTTGCATGATCAGTATGTACAAAAGTAGAATACCCGGTGATGTAGTGCCGAAACTTATTGACAACATAAATGATAGCTAGGAATTATTTTCCTGTCACTGTGCAATTTAGTTCAACAGGAATTAAATTCTTGTTGACATATTAAATTGCGTACGGTGTTTTTTCTACCTGATGTCCTAAAATAGCTCCTACTTCTGTCTGGGAAGCATCAGCATGTATATGAAACGGTAATGCCCAATCAGGTCCCCAGAGGATTGGAGCCTTACAAACCAGTCCCTTAATTGTCGTGAAAGCTTTCTCACAGTCTTCATTCCATAAGAATTCTGCATCTTTTGTTATCAATTGAAAAAGTGGATGTGTTATTTTAGAAAAATTTACTAAAAAGCGTCTGTAATAACGAACACAACCAATAAAGCTACGTACTTGTGTGGGTGTTTTAGGTACCGGGAAGTGTAATATTACCTCTACTTTAGCCGGATCAACTCAAATTCCAGCAGCTGCGAGCAAATGTCCCAATATTACTCCTTCTTCCCTCATCATATGGCATTTGACTGTACTCAGAGATACATGGGTCTGCTTACATCTTTTGAGTAATTTTTCCAAATTTTCCAATCCTTCCTCAAATGAGTTTCCATATGGAGTAAAATCATCCATATATATCTCAACGTTATCATCGACCAAATCAGAAAATATTCCCAAAATTTCCCTCTAGAAGGTGGCAGGAGCATTACACAGGCTAAATGGGAGGACCCTATATGCAAAGGTTCCCCATGGGCATGCGAAAGTTTTTTTATCCTAGTCTTCCGGGGCTATCTGGATCTGGTTATATCCACTGAATCCATCTAGGAAGGAAAAGAACTTCTTCCCAGCCAAGGTATCTAGGACTCGGTCAATGAATGGAAAAAGGAAATGGTATTTTTGAGTTGTCTTATTCAATTCCCTGTAATCTATGCAGATCCACCATTTACCACTCTTTTTGGGAACAATCACTAGCGGAGATACCCATTAGCTATCTGAGATCAGGTAAATGAATCCTACATCCAATCATTTTTGTAATTCTTCTTTAACAATGTTCTTGAGAGAAGGGTTCATTCTCCATTGGGGCTGTCTTACAGGGCAGCAATCTTCCTTAATATAAATATGATGAGTACATAACTTAGCAGGGATCCCTTTCATGTCGATATAATCCCAGGAAAAAGCTTCCTGATGATCTTGAAGGACTTTAAAAAGCTGTTTTGTCTAGGATTCAGACAGGTTTGGGTTGATATTAAGTGTTTTCCCTGTTTCAATATCAATTGGAATACTATCATCGGATGAGGTTACAGGAATTTCTTCAATGTCATCTTATGGTTCAATGTTTTCCTGTGTTTCACAACTCATAACAAATTCTAGAATCTAACGAGCTGAATTAGAAACAAAACTAGAATCATTAATAAAAGTGTTAATAGAATTGTCCTCGGTCTCTGTTTTAAATTGAAGGGCCTGCCCAATAGTGAGGACTGGTCTAACTTCTTCATTTTCAAGTTCAAGCTCTTCTATAGGTAGAGGTTTTTGACTAGTTAATAATTTTTCATATGGGCTAGGTTCCGCAGGAGTGTAAGAGTAAGATTCTTTGTAACTTTCCCATTTGATATGATCATATGCCCAGATTGGCACCCTATGTAGGCATCTGCAGTTGTGAGCCAAGGTCTTCCCAGGATCAAAGGGTGACCACCAACTGAAGGTTGAGTCTGTAATACAAGGAGGTCCACAAGATAATGCCATGAATCCACTGAAATAATCACATCTTCCAATTTCCCTACTGGTTTAATTGTAGACCTATCTGCAAGTTCCAGGATAGTAGGGGTTGGTTTAATGTCTCCAAGACCTAATGTGTTCATTGTTTCAGAGGTGAAAATGTTGATGGAAGCTCCCAAATCTACTAGTACGTTTGGGATTTCAATCCCATTGATTTGTACTGTTAGAATTGGGTTTCATGGGTCTCCATATTTTACATGCATGATCTTTCATAACATGATATCGGATAATCTTCCCATCACATGAATGGTTAATGGATCCTTAAGCTTCTTCCCTGGTTTCTTAGAGCAGTACTCTTTAATACTTTTTGCATATATAGTTACATCCCTCATAGCCTGTAGTAGGGGTATTTTAACAAAGAGATTTTACAGTTCCCTTAGGAAATCAAACATTGCTTGAGGTTTTGGTTTACTCAAGGCCAGTATTTCAGGATATGGAGGGGAAGTTTAATGACCCTAATTAGGAACAGATTGGGGAGGTGTCTGGTTCATTATTTTTGGGTTCGATTTATCCCCAACTATCCTCTTTTCTGGTTCTGTATCTTCATTATCAATATGTTATATAATAATAGGTGAAGTGGGAGCATTGACTACCTGCCCAGATCGTAGGTTTATCTCATTAAGTCCCGCAGTAGAAATGTTATAGGATGGAAGGTTAAGAGTGTCTGTTTGTTGGACCCCTTTATTATTAGGATTCAGATTGGGCTAGATAGGAAGCTAGGGTCTAAGGGCTGGGTTTCCTAGAGGTACATTAGAGGGCAACTGAAGTTTTTGTTGAGGCATAGATTGAGGAAAATGACCATTAGGGGAGGGGCCACGCCAGTTATGATTCCATGAAGGATTGAACTGGCCTAGGGAACCCGTTTTTGCCATGGGGGATACTGATATTGAGGCCACATAGCAGAAAAGGGTGCAGATTGGGGACCCATATTAAAATTATTAAAATACTGAGATGGGTCCTGAAACATACCTGGATGCATAGCTGGTGGTTGAGGTTGCCATGGCCTTTTCTTCCCCATGAAGTACAACTGGTCTACCACATTTTCTTCACTTTCCCCTTGAAAAAATACCTTCATTCCGGGCAAGGAAGGACACAAGCTGGTTGCATGAGTTTGCTCATAGATTGCACAGGCTTCCACTGTGTTTAATGGACATTCCTTCAAAGGATGCTTCTTTATGCACCGTGGGAATAATATAGCCATAGTTTTTTCCAACTCCATTTGTTTCTGTTTTTCTTCTAGAGTGTCCATTTGGGCAGATAATGTGCTCAGAATATCAGTCCTTAGGTTGTCCAGTAGATTTCCAATTTCTGCCTTTGTAACCCCTCCACCAGAAGTCTTTGATGAGTGAAATCCTTGTCCACTCCTTGCAGCCCCCCGTGAACACTTAATAGAATAGTCACAGATGGTATCAAAGTCTTCTTTTGAAAGATCCCCCTTTCCTACTATGTTTAGAAGTTGTAGGGAATCTTCCCTAAGTTCCCGAAGAATAATGATCTTCAGAATGTCCTTATTCAGGTCACTATGGCCTGATCTCTACAGTATGTATTTGAATCGTTCCACACAATCTTCCATGTTTTCATCCTCCTTCTATGCAAAATTAAATATTTCATCCTTGATGTCGCGATATTTACAATAATATTGGTATTTCTCCAAGAAGGCTTCTTTCATCCCTTCCCATGAGGTAATCGTGCTCCCTCCTAAACCAATGAACCACCTCAGAGCTATCCATTTTAAGGTAGCAGGAAATATTTTTAATTTCTAAGCATCGACAATATAATCATATCCTCGACAGATAATGTCAAAGTCAAAGAGGAATGTATCAGATTCTTCAGAAGAAAGCCCATGGAAACTAGGTAGATTTTTTAAAGGGATGGGTCTCATCGGTGCATCACCTTCAATGTTTCCAATTGGAAATTCAATAGAATAACTTACAGGTGCCATAAATACCCCCAAATACTCACTTGGGATTTCAACTAGTTCTGCAGCTGGTACTTGGAGTGATTCGACTGTAGGAGGTTTCACCGCACTCCGCTGGTCCCTTGGTGATGCAAAATCCTTTAGGAATTCTCTCTCCAGATCATAATTTCCTAATTCGACTGTAGGAGATTGTCTTGTGGCGATGAAAACCCCTTTGGAGGTTCTTCTTCCCAATTAAAATTTCTCAGTTCTTCTGACCCTCTACTTGCTATTTCTATCCCTTTTTCTGATGGTAATGATGTCTCCTCCACCAATACCTTATTTATTAAGTCTTACAGTGTCAAAATAATTCCCTCTGGTATCGTGGATGGCACTGGTTGCTCCACAGACTACCCTTCAGACTTCGTCGAAACTATTACCCTCACAGAAGCACGAGATGATGCCTTAGATCTAGATTTTTCAATGATCTCTTGAATATATGTCTTCCTTCCCAGATCCTTTCCTTTCTTTGGGGGTCTTCCTCTGCCCCTCTTATTCAGATCCTTGTTCATACAATTTGTGAAGAGGGTTCATCAAAGTAGTAAAAGCGCTTCGGACCTAGAGTAGGACAGATGGCTTCCTCCCCGGGATGAGAGAGTAGGTTCAAACAATAAATAAACTTAAAAGAAGAAAATAAAATTTCAAGACCTGAAGTAGGGCAATCGAATACCCTGCTCGGGACGAGAAGTTGGCCCTTTCAAAAAGGAATAAAAAAGCAGAAAACTGAAAACTATGCGTAGTACTTAGGGGAGGGTAACAAAATGTCCTCCCCAAGATGAGAGATAAATTCTAAAAGAAAACAATAAAAGGCAGGAAAGAAAAAACAAAGCACTATGCTCAGGCTTAGAAGTAGGGCAATAAATTCACTCCCCAAGACGAGAGATTGACCCTTAGATCAATTGCAGATCATGTTCTTGCACCTGTTAGCCTTCCCCGGCAATGGCGCCAAAATGTTGGTGTCTAGGTGTGAACAACATTCAAACCTTTTTCCACATAAATAATCAACCCGAGGGCATTAGTTATTTCAAGACTAATGGCATAGTATATGTAGAAGCAATCACATGACCTGCTATAGATCACAGGCTTAAATCCATAAACACACATACTACTGTAACAAAAATTAAAATAGATTGCAAAATTAAAAGGAAATTGGGCTGCAGAAAGTAGGAACAATATGGCACCAATGCCTGATGATGAATGGAAGCTCTGAATAACCTTCCCAGAGTAGGCACTCGAACTCCCCCGTGGGTAAGGGTGGGATTTCCCCTCGGAAACACCCTGTGCTAAATAGCACTGCAGACTTAGATAAACATCATAAGCATGCATAGAAATGTCACATGACAAATATAGATCTAAAAATTTCAAAAATCAATAATACAAAGCCTCCTTCTATTGTGCCTTCATCTTTGTTATATAGATTATGAGCCTTCCCATGCCTTGGCTCACCTCATAACTGCACTGCACATGTGGAAATAGGTCTCCATGTTGACTATGTTGTATGTCCATGATGTCCATCATGTTCTGCATTTAATCCACTCTCTCCATCATGTGTGCATTAGATGCACCACTTCCTCCATTATCTTATCATAAGTGCTTTATGTATTACTTTTAATGCACTATGATCTCAGTTGACCTCTTCCAAGATCCTCATGATTTTACATTTAAGTTCTATGATCTTACTTGACTGCTTCAAACCCCATGATATATCGCACTAATGAGACATGATCTCCTCTCCTTTCACATTAATAGGTTTCTCCACTACTCCATAATGTAGATATACATATGAAATCTCCACATTCACACATCAAAAGTGGATTTTATTTATCTTTGGGATTTATGGGTCCCTCCACCCGAGTCTTATTTAATTAATTATGAAAATTAAGAACTTTAATATTCCAATTATCTTGTGTAAAATTGGGAATATTACAGTCCTCCCCAGAAAAATGTTGCTTGTCCTCAAGCAACTGCAAAAGTGGATGCTACAGAAAACATCATCCCTCCAAATGTCATCTTCATGTGGAAGGCCTCCCCATCTATCACAATGTTCCATGCATGTCCAGCTCCAAAGTTGCCTCTCTAGAATGTCTAGAATGGCCTCTAACTGAAATTTAGATGCCCATCCTCATCAATGAATATCCAAGTGGCAACCATATGATGACCAAATATCTCCTCTACCCATGAGATTCATAAAATGAAGTGGCCTCTTCCCAAAGTGGAAAAACCCAACTCATGAACTATCTCTCCAACCCATGATACATAGAGTAGATTGCATCTATCAATGCTCTCATCATTAGCCCTATTGGCCATTTAGGATCCAAACATAACATCAACATAGTGAAAAACAAGAGGTAGAGACTTATGGATTACCATGAACAATGTCAACCCATATTCTCCTAATAACAACCATTGTAGCCAAGCCTTCTACTGCCATGCTAGATCATCATGAAAACAAGTAAGAGAGCCATACTCTCTCAAAAGAACTACCATAATAATGCATATTTCTTCCATATCACATCATCATTGTACCAAATATAGTGTCCATACTCCCCCAAGAGAAGCCATCTCAACAATGCATCTTGCTTCCCCATCACATGATCATTATACCAAGTACAATGACCATAATCCCCCAACAGAAGCCAACATTGTAAGGCCTCCTGTTGCCATTCTCTATCATTATCATGCAATGTATGGGAAGAAATAAGCGCATACTCTCCCAAAAGTAACCACAACAACAAGTATTATTGTCACCACCTTACATCATCATGATTAAAGTCATGGAACAACAACATAGTAATGGACATGTGAAATGTCTCATCAGAATAATACAAACAAGCTCCTTGATGCCACAGCATATGAGAGTTATGCTTTCTCCCAAACCCAAGTACATACATGATCATGATATATATCCCAAACATTTAAATACATATAAAGACATGAGACATATCCAAAACAAGAATAAATACAAGGACATAAGATATATCATTTGATGTCCAAACTCTCTCATCAATAACCAGCATAACCATGCCTCCTGTTGTTGCATGTCATTAGTGATATACATGGCACAGATATTGGAAATGTGACATGTTGGGTAGTATCCATACTCACCTAGAAGCAACCAGTGCAACCATGCTTCTTGTTGACTAGTATCATATATCTACAGGAAGGTAGGCAACCTCATGATCCTCATCCGGATCCATTCATCCCAATGTGGATGATGAATCATGCTAATATCAATCTTGGTATCCTCCCAATGTAGAATACCAATGCCCCCCATCTAAATAGCTTTGCACTCCAGGAGATGTTGAAGTGCACATCCATTGAGGTCTCTCCATGAGATCCTCTCATCAAAGGCCCATTGGAACCCATAAGGCTCCATAGATGTTGTAGGCAGATATTCCTCTTTGAGATGTGAAATTCTCATCAAGGAAACTCCATCTTGACAATGGAAAGTGCTCTCCATCAAAATATGTCTACCATATATCATCTTCCTCTCTAGTGCTTCTTGAGTGAAGCTACCTTCAGAATGCACCAAGAATAATGGGGCCCTCTCATCATCAATGTTGTTAAGTGATGACATTGTAGATCTGCATGGTGATACCTGTGTTGTCTCATGGCCATATACAATGCTAAACTCATAGTCTGGAACTGCACTGAATAAGATTGTGCTCCTTCCATCTTTTACAACTCCAAACTTCAACACAAAGTGTTGGGTGTAGTTCAACCATGACAAAATGGGATATAAATACATCTTCTCCTTGATCAAATCAAGGGTCCTTTGTGCAGTTATAATTTTCTTCTCCAAATTAGAAAGGTGCTCTAATCCTTTGTTGTGCATTTTCCCTGATGGCATGGTCTCACAAATCTCAATATGTGGTACTAAAATAATGTGAGATGAAATTATATGCAAACCTTGGATAAGTTGAATCTTGGGAACATCTTGCACATCTACAAGAGTTCCTCGAACTGGTGCAATGGCCTCTCCAACTACTGGCAATGATGATGGATGCATCTCCTCTACTGTACCAGCACTAGTATCTACCTCCTTATCATGCATCTCATGAATCATGCATGGGGCTCCAAATGTCAAGAGCTCAACATCATCTTGCAAAGTTGCAAGTGTTCCTTCTCCCGATGAAAGTACATCTATAGTTGATGGTGGTGGTAGAGGCTCCTCCTCCTGAGTGACAATGAGCACATATTTTTTTGGATCTTCATGTACAATCTCCTCAATGATGGGAGATGTCTCTATTTGAGATGTCTCTATTTTCTTTCTACCAAAATTATTTTTCAGTCTTTGTATAAAATTTGCATAAGCAGACATTTTCATATGTGACAAATGATTGAACCACCAATCTCCTCCTTCACCTTCTAGGTGCAGCGCTGCAATCTCCACAACCTCTCTTTCTGCTACAAGATATTGCAGAAATAATGTAGCTAACTCTCCCCCCAACCCCTCAATGTGCTTGTGGAAGATCCATAAAATGTAGGCAAGAAGAATCTATGCCTCTTTCTTCTATTGTTGTTGCTGGATCTCCTCTCGTATTTGAGTTGAAAAAACTGTTGGAGAGTTAGATTATCCTTCAGAGCTCTAGGTTATGCTTTGTACTTGGACAAATATTTACTTAAGGTCTCATGCCTCAAGTCTCATTCATATTCACACCATTCCCTTTTCTTCTCAAAGGAAGTGGATCTAGTAGACTGATCTGAAGCTCTTTGATTCTATAGTTGTTTCTTCTACTGATAGCAAGTGCTTGGTCCTTCCTCATCCAATATTCTTGGATCCTTCATTTTCCTTTGTCTCATCATTTGATTGACCTTATTGGAGAGATATTGCATAGATCTAAAGAGAGGTGTGGAAAAACTAAAATCCTCCTTCATGATAGATCTCTAGTATCTGCTTATTCTTTTGATGCAAAAGATGAAGTGCCCACAAGTTGAGCCCGAGATCATGCGCTGATACCACTGTAATATCCCAAAATGGAATAATGCATTGACACACAAACACAATATTTTAAACTGCAACAAGTATACATAAAACATTCAGCAATCATAGAATATACAGAATATGTGAGCCTTTTATTATTATTGGATATGGATAAAAAATACAATAGTTCTCAAATAGATGCACTCAAGCCAAATACATAGGATATAATGACCCTGAAAACATGCCAAAGCAGGCACTCTGTAACTGGAGAACTGCTGGAAGAAAATATTGCATTGTCCCTTCAGTAGATGATGTACATATGGCTACTGGCTAAAAGGTTAAATGTGGATCCATGGAAATCTAGGGCTCTGATGATGCCAAGATTCTAGATCTGGGCACTATGATGGAAACCCAAGATAACCCAGAAAGGAAATTCTAGATCTATAAGATTGGAAATTTACCCTCTTGGGGTTTGATCCCTTGACTGCTGGGTTATGCAGATCTGAAGCTAGATATGATCATATGATGGCTGCAATATGATGTTCAGATAGATCTAAGCTTGAAGCATTGATCCCTTCTTTAAATCTCCAAGCTAGAAGCTTGAGATCTTGTCTTTTCTTCCTCCTCCTCAAAATGAAACAACTGAATATGTAGCTACTGGAGAAACTGCATTGTACAAGAGGGAGAGACTCAAACATGCTAAAAAAGGCAGTAAATAAGCTCAATTCTAATGCAAACAGTGATCCCAAAGTGAGGGGATGATCCCTCACATTATTCCTAGCTGAAATGCTAGAAACTTTCCTTCCCCCTTGGATCTGCAAGACTAGACTACGTAATTCCTGCTAGAACTATTGTTGCTGGGAGATGTATGATGGATGGCCTAATGCCTGATATATATCTGAAGCACTAGAAAGCTGATATTGAAGCACAAGGTGATAGGATGAATCCTTCACAAGTTCCTCGGCTGAAATACTAAAGGACAACCTCCTCCTCTCAAACCTTGATGCATAAATGCGTTATTTCTGAAGATGAGTGGGCTGTAGAAAGTAGGAACAATATGGCACCAATGCCTGATGATGAATGGAAGCTCAAAATAACCTTCCCAGAGTAGGCACTTGAAGTCCCCCATGGGTATGGGTGGTATTTCCACTCGGAAACACCCTGTGCTAAACAACACTGCAGACTTAGCTAAATAGCATAAGCGTGCATAGAAATGTCACATAACAAATCTAGATCTAAACATATCAAAAATCAATAATAAAAATTGTCCTTATATTGTGCCTTCATCTTCCTTATATAGATTATGATCCTTCCCATCCCTTGGCCCACCTCATAACTATGCTACAGATGTGGACATAGGTCTCCATATGATTGTGCTACCTCTCCATGATCTCCATCATGTTCTGCGTTTAATTCCCACTCTCTCCATCATGTGTGAATTAGATGCACCAATTCCTCCACTATCTTATCATAAGTTATTTATGTCTTACTTTTAATGCACTATGATCTCGTTTGACCTCTTCCAATATCATCATGATTTTACATTTAAGATCCATGATCTTACTTGACTGCTTCAACCCCCATGATCTATCTCATTAATGAGACATGATCTCTACTCCTTTTACATTAAGAAGTTCCTCCACTACTCCATAATGTAGATCTACATCTGAAATATCCACATTCACGCATCAAAAGTGGATTTTATTTATCTTTGGGGTTTATGGGTCCCTGCACCCTCTTATCATTATGAAAATTAAGAACTTTAATATTCTAACTATCATGTGGAAAATTGGGAATATTAAATCCTATAATATTCCCAAATGGGAAAAGTAGGAATATAGAAAAAAATTCTTGAAATAGCAATGTAAAACATCACATCAAAGTATGAGACCAATATGAGGCTTCTTCATTAACCATAACAACAACAAACATGTACAAAATAATGGGCCAGAAACCCTACAACATGAATTAATAAGCCTCGAATAGATAAATCCCTCAAGAAAGAGGTGATGCTACTATATCAAAATGTTGGAGACACTGATACAACATTGTCATAAGAGAACTGCTATAGCATATGAATACACAAAAGATGATATGGCTGATATATGCCTCAATAGGTACAAAAAATAAAGATCTAGGCTCTATACAACCTCCAACAAGAAACCCAAGAGGGTTTTTAGAAATACACCAATATACAAGAAATGAATCAAAGCCCTAGGGCTGAAGATCCGCTGCAAAACTATAAATGGAAATATGTGGCTGATCTAATGTAGCAAGATATATAGCCTCCTCCAATAGACTCTCTAGATGAAAGGTTGATCCCTTCACTAGAAAACCTCCTCCCCAAATGGTGTACTGAAACCACCCCTGCAAATCCTCCCTAAAATAACGTAGATCTGGACTGAAACTGCATTGTAGGGACAAATGATAATGTGGTCTGATGCCAAATGCTACAATAAGGCTCAAGGGCCTTCCTCTCTAGCCTCCCACTGGAAGGAAACCTTCCTCCACTGAAAAACAGATCATAAATCACCCAAATTTAATCTCCACTCCTGCAACCTGCAACACAACACAACCCTCTGCAGAAACTACGTTGTAGCTGAAAGATGGAGCTAGGCCTAATGAAAAAATGTGGAAATGTAGTGCATAAACTTCTCTTGAGCAGGAACTTGAAGTCCCCCAAGGATGAAGGTTGGATTCCCGCTCGAGAACACCCTGTGCTAAACATCACTACAGTATTAGCTAGACAGTTGAAGAAAGAAAACAATTCTTAATAGACCATACCAAAATAATAATAAACAACATAATCATGATGGCTACCATTATCTTCCTCATATTCTTGGTGAGATTCCTCACCCTTAGCCCCACTCATTAAAGGAAATACTTCCATGCATGGAGTCTCCCTCCAAAACTACGTTGTCCCACAATGAATGCAACTCCTCCATGACAACGTTGTTGATTTGGTCAAGGTTGACCCAGTCTACATGCTCCATCCCCTTTTCACACCTAAGGGTCTTCAATCCAACTTTTAGATGACCTCATTTAACATTAGTAGTGTGTTTATTCCTACTAAAGATATTTATGGGTCTACCTACCCTCTTATTCTTCAAGCAAGAAGAAAAATAAAAAATTAATATTCCAATTAGTTGTCCGTTGATTTAGGAATATTAAAATCCTCCCTTCCCAAGTGTTGCTTGTCCCCAAGAAATTGCAAGGATAGAACTGAAAAATGTGGGGAACCTTCCTTCCCATATGGAGCTCTAATGTCCAAGCTATCATCCATACAAAATTAATCACCCTCTAGAATGGTAATTCATAGAAAAACTCCTCCCATATGCTCATGAGAGGCACCTTGAAAGTGCTCAAGTTACCCAAATGGCTCATCCCATAAGGAAACAAGAGATCCAATGTAGAAATCATGGATGGTCCAATGGTCTCCATGAAATATGAACATAATTAATGTGGAGAATATCATCTCTAATAAGAACATCCAATCCATGTGTTATCTCTCCAACCATGACCACAACAATGATAAGGACATGATCAAAATATAAGATCATAATTAGAGTTATACTGGTTGCCATATATAAAATTGGAGAAGGATAATGATTCCTCAAGTACATATAAAGTAGTTTTAATCCAAAATTCCTCAGAACAAGATATGATGAGTGGTTTCCAAACCACTTTCTTGCTGCCCCAATCCTGTCACATGCTTGGAGAAGGCGTATGAAGTGAGATGCACATTGAGCACACTCTGAAAAAGATATCATCTCCCCAACATCTCCTAGGGAGTGGTCATCACCATCACTGCTTATGTTCCTAAATGGATCATGAGGTCTATAAGAAAGAATACCCCATCTTGGAGCAATAACCTGTACTCGCCATTGGGAAACTATGACGAGTGACTTCATAGGAACATTCGGACTGATAGGAGGTTCCGAGGTGCTTGACAAAGCTCTGCAGGACATATATACATTTGTGTTTGGAAAATACGGCTCCTCTGCAGTATCTGGGGCACTGACCTGAGAAGCAAAGATGCAGGATATTGTCAACTACCATAGATTGGCAAGGGAAGATGGTGAAGATGACTCGTGGTCTGTCTCTATCCTGACGTCAGAAGGGGAGCGCGTTGTTGAAGGACCCCCACTACAAGAATTTTATTTCACTAAGCCTCTCAATTTGTGCGAAGTAAACATTGGAATGAAAGAGCACCCTAAGATGGCTAATATTGGGGACTACTGGGATGAGGATACAGTAGGTAAAGTGGTCTAATTACTTACAGAATGCCAGGACTTGTTCCCAAAAAAAATTTCAAAGCTGAAAGGTATCATGGGGGACTTAAGGGTCATGCATATCACTCTCAAATCCAATGTGTGGCCCGTAAAGCAACGACCTTATAGGTTGAATCCCAAGTATAAGCAGAAGTTTAAGGAAGAACTCGATAAGATGCTTCCTATGGGTATCATCAAACCTGTTAAACAGTTAGACTGGGTCAGTCCAATGGTGGTTCAGGAGAAAAAAACTAAGGGGGAGATTCAGATCTGCGTGGACCTGCGCAAGTTGAACAATGCCTGCGTTCATGATCCATTCCTGACACCATTCTCAGACGAAATATTAGACAACGTGGGAGGAAAGGAAGCCTACTCCTTCACGTATAGGTTCTTAGGATACCATCAAATCAAACTTTCACTTGAGGACTACAGCAAAACAATGTTTTCCACTGAGTGGGGATCTTCCCAGTTTACTGTCATGTCGTTTGGGCTCAAAAATGCCACTGCTATCTTCTCGCAGGTCGTTGTCACAGTATTCAAGGAATTCATCCACAAGTTCCTCAAGGTGTATTTCTATGATTGGACTGTCTTCGGCCTAGTAAAGGCACACGTATCAAACCTGTGCACAATGTTGGATGCCTACTGGAAGCACCAGATTTCCCTAAATATCAAGAAGTGTATCTTCTGAGTACCTTTCAGAATCTTGCTCAGCCACATAGTCTGTCGGCAGGGACTGATGGTAGATCCTGCCAAAATCACAGTTATCATAAACTTGCCAGTACCAACCACGTAGAAACAAATGCTCGATCCTTGGACACACAGGCTACTACAGGAAATTCATTCAAGGATATGCGCTGATTACTGCCCCTATGGAACAATTTCTCAAGAAGGATGTGTTGTTATTTTGGAATGACGATTGTTAAAAGACCTTCGAATTACTTAAATAAAAGATGGTCTCAGCACCTATTCTCATATTTCCTGATTGGGAGAAGGTATTCAATGTTCATTTCAATGCGTTGGGCACTTCCCTTAGGGTTGTCCTTACGCAGCCGGGAGAAGGAAATATTGATCATCCGGTTGCTTTTGCAAGTAGGAAGCTCTCTGGTGCGGAATGCAACTACTCCACTATAGAGTGGGAAGGATTGACCATGGTCTATGCTTTGTAGAAATATTGACATTATTTTTTAGGAGGACACTTCAAAATTTTCACAGACCATTCAACTTTAAAGTACCTGGTAAATAAGCCTATGTTGGGGGGGGAATATGGCAATGGCTACTGCTATTTCAGGAATATGAATTCAAAGTCATCGTCAAGTTGGGAAAGTTGAATACTGGGTTGGATCACTTGTCCTGAATAGAGATTGGTGAGAAGCCGACCGACCTAGAAGCTAGATTGCCTAATGTGCAGCTATTTTCTATTAAGGTAGTAGATGTCCACTTCGCTGATATCATTCAGTTCTTGACTACTGGGACGACACCTCCAGAGTATTTTGTACAGCGGAAGAAGGAGTTAGTCACCCAGGCAGCAGATTATACCATCATCATAGGTCATTTATATAAGATGGGAGAAGATGAAGTATTGCAAATATATGTTTTGGAGCATGAGAGGCATGATATCTTAGCAGAGGCTCATGACGGAGTAGCACGAGGTCATTACACAGAGAAAGCAACGACGCAAAAGATCTTGAGAGTTGGGTTATGGTGGCCAACCCTACATGGTGACGCCCATGACTATTGTAAAGCCTGCGATACGTGCCAACAAACGGGAAGGTTGTCCCGCAAAGATGAAATTCCCCTCCAACCATAAATGGCTCTACGAGCATTTGATAAGTGGGCTATCGATTTCATCGGGCCTATCAACCCCCCCGGGATGAAAACGAGCACACACTACATTATTACTGCCACTGATTATGTAACCACGTGGGTTGAAGCACAAGCAGTAAAGGATTGTACTGCGGATACCACGGTGCATTTCATATTTTAACAAATCCTGACCAGATTTGGATGTCCGAAGATCCTCATGAGCGACAGAGGTACGCACATTGTTAATGAAACAATCCAAGCTTTGATTGAGGAGCTTTTCATCCATCATGCGAAGAGCACACCATATCACCCACAGGCCAACGGCACAGTTGAAGCTTCTAATAAAATCTTGGAGCATGCGCTGACGAAGGTATGCAATGATAATCGCAAATATTGGGACGTGTGCATCCCATCGGTTCTCTAGGCCTATCAAAAAACCTGCAAGAACCTCACAGGAAAAACCCCATTCAGGATGGTCTATGGTAAATAATTTGTTATGCCCATGGAGTATATCATTCCTAGTCTGCGTATCGCAGCATTTACAAACATGGCAAAGCCTGACGTCGTGGGGGAATGATTAGCACAGCTTATGGTTTTGGACGAAGATTGGTTTCTTGCGAATTTCCATCAGCAAGTCCAGAAGGATCGCGATAAAGCCTGGCATGACTGAAATATTCACCAGAAGACATTCGCAAAAGTAGAATTGGTCCTCTTATATGATAGCCATTTTGCAAAGCATCCCAAAAAGTTTCGGCAGCATTGGCTTGGTCCTTACACAATTAAGGAGATCACGAATGGCGGAGCTATTAGGCTAGCTACCTTACGTGGTGATATGCTACGAGGCTATGTCAATGGTAGTCTGCTCAAACCATATCAGATCAAATGACTATATGGTTGAAGTAGCCATACAGGGATGAGTGGAGACCCCACCACGACAGTGACTCGGGATGAGTCACAAGATTGTGTTGGGGGACTGTTGGAACGAAGTCCTCCAAAGGTTGTGAATTGGGGCAAGTTTTGAGTATTCTTGTATATTTTTTGCATATTTTAGTCTAGCACAGGGGTTTTAGGGTGGGTCAAAACCCCGAAATCATTGTAATAGGTCAAAGGGTAAACCTAGAGTCCGTAAACCACGGTTTGCGAACCACGGGAAACATTAGGCTAGATCGGTATAAATAGAAGGACATTTTGAGTCAGAAGCAAACATGAATTAAGATGGGTGCAAATTGTGAATTAGTAGACCTATTTAGGTTATTAGGGGAAGGACTCCTGTTGGCTTTGTGCATGGAGATCCTTAGTCCTGCTGTGTGTGGACCCTGTTGTTGTGTGCGCAGGTTGGGTTTTGGGTATTGTAACAGGATCTGAAGGATTAATGAAAGCGGAAGGTTGTTGGAATATCTGAATCTGTTCTATGATATCTGCTATGTTATTCATGGTTTTGTGTTAAGCTGTGGAAGTAATTGTGTTGTTGCATAGACATCTAATCTCGATCTGTCTTTTATACTTTATGCAAGAATATCCATGCTAGTTGGATTATAGTTTTGTGAATTTATGATATGTTGATTAATGTGATTATAATTAGCATTGCGCATGTGGATGGGAAGGGATCTATAGATTTGGGTTCTGGGATATACGATCTGGTAATTGTGAAGCCAAACGCAGCCCTGCTTGACCTACCTACCCTCTCCCAGGGTGCGGAAACTTGGTTCCAGCACCCTCCCATACTGCTTCGGGTGAGACTTTGGCCTGTGAAAGCAGGTCACTGCCGAAAGGGCTAGTAGTATAGGGGTTTGTTGGCAAACCTTAACCTCAAAACCTGGGTCAGGACACCTCGAGCCAAAAAATACACAAAAGATGATATGGCTAACATATGCCTCAATAGATACAAAAAATAAATATATAGGCTCTATACAACCTCCAACAAGAAACCTAAGAGGATTTTCAGAAATACACCAATATACAAGAAATGAAACAAAACCCTAGGGCTGAAGATCTATTGCAAAAATATAACTGGAAAGGTATGGCTGATCTGATGTAGCAAGAAATATAACCTCCTCCAATAGACTCTCTAGATGAAAGGCTAATCCCTTCACTAGAAAAACTCCTCCCCAAATGGTGTACTAAAACCACCCCTGCAACTCCTCCATAAAATAACGCAGATTTGGACTGAAACTGCACTGTAGGCGCAAATGATAATGTGGCCTAATTCCAAATCTTGCAATAAGTCTCTACGAACTTCGTCTCTAGCCTTCCAATGGAAGGAAACCTTCCTCCATTGAAAAACAAATCATAAATCACCCAAATGTAATCTCCACTACTGCAACCTGCAACATAGCATAACCCTCTGTAGAAACTGCGCTATAGTTGAAAGATGGAGCTGGTCCTAATGTCAAAATGTGGAAACGTAGTGCATATACTTCTCCAGAGAAGGCACTCGAAGTCCCCCGAGGAACACCCTATGCTAAACAACACTGCAGTCTTAGCTAAATAGCTGAAGAAAGCAAACAAGTCTTAACAAACCATATCAAAATAATAATCAACAACATAATCAGTATGGTTGCCATCCTCTTCCTTGTATTCTTGATGAGCTTCCTCACCCTTGGCCCCACTCATTAAAGGAACTACTTCCATGCATAAGTCTCCCTCCAAAACTGCGTTGTCCCATAATGAATGCCACTCCTCCATGACAGCGTTGTTGATTTGGTCCAGGTTGACCCATTCTACATGATCCATCCCCTTTTCACACCTAAGGGTCTTCAATACAACTTTTAGATGAACTCCTTTCACATTAGGAGTGTATTTATTCGTACTAAGGAGATTTATGGGTCTCCCTACCCTATTATTCTTCAAACTAAGAAGAAAAATCAAAAATTGATATTCCAATTAGTTGTGTGTTAATTTAGGAATATTACACGTAGTGGTATTTCATGGTAGCAAAAACCATAATCACTAGTGCCACACAAATAACTGAAAACCCACTTCACTACTGTCCAATGCTCCTTCCCTAGTTTTGACATAAACCTGCTCAATACTCCCACAACATGTGCAATTTCTGGTCTAGTACATACCATTGCATACATCAGGCTACCCACTGCACTTGCATATGGAACACGGGACATATCCTCCTCCTTCTTGTGTCTTGGGACATTGTTCCACAGATATATTTACACCTACAAGAATAGGAAACTTCATTGGTTTACTATCCTTTGTATTGAACCTTTGCAATATTTTCTTGACACACTTCCTCTGGTTTAACCATAGCTTCCTCTTTGCCTGATCTCTTTTAATTTCCATGTCCAAAATATAGTTTGCAGCACTAATATCCTTCATGTCGAATTTGGAGAACAATTGGGTCTTCATATCTTCGATAATTTCTTTGTCATTTCCAATCAAAACATATCATCCACATACAATACCAAATAAATAGCACGGTCACAAATTAATTTAAAATAAACACAGTGATTCTTTTTGCTTTTGGTCAAGCCAAGTCCCCATATATAGGTACGAAATTTTTGATACCACATCCTTGGTGACTGTTTCAACCCATACAAAGAATTTTTTAGCCTGCATACCATTTATTTCTTACCCTTCACCATAAATCTTCCAGGTTTCTTCATGTAGATCTCCCCTTCCAAATCCACGTGAATAAATGTTGTCTTCACATCCATCTGTTCTACCTCAAAATCAAATGCAGCAACAACAGATAAAAGTAATATAATAGAAGTAACCTTGGAAACGGGAGAAAAAATATCACCAAAATCAATTCCCGGCACCTGAGAATAACCTTTTTCTACCAATCGAGCTTTGTATTTCTCCACCTTGCCTTCTACATTCATCTTCTTCTTAAACACCCATTTTCTCCCAATCGGCTTCCTTCTAGCTGACAACTCCACCAGATCCTATGCCTCATTTTTGTATAAGAATGCCATTTCATTAACCATGGCCTCCTTCTAGAGATTTCCATCCTCTAAATCCACTGCCTCCCTGACAGTTATGGGATCATCATCAGTGATAGTTAAAGAAAAATTTCAATAGAAATCAGATGGACTATACCTTTATGGCTGTCTTCTTTCCTGAACCGATCTTCTCACAACTGGATTTTGTGGCTCTTCCTCTTTTGAATCTTCTTCTATTTTAGATTCTGATTAATCCTCCTTTAGCTCAAACTCTATATTCTCAGGTTCCTTTGGTAGGATTTCATGTTTAAAAACATCTTTCACCTCTCTAAACACCACTTCTCGACTCTACACTACCTTCCTTGTTTCTGGGTCCCAAAGCTTGTAATCTTCTAAACCATCCTTATACCCCATAAGGATGCACCTTTCAGATTTATTATCCAACTTAGTATTTTTCTTCTTTAGAACATGTACATATGCATCACATCCAAATACCCTTAGATGTGAAAGAGAGGGTTTCTTACTAGTCCATACCTCATGTGGAGTCTTATCCTCCAACGCTGATGCAGGTGATGTGTGAAGTAGGTAACATGCAGTATCCACTGCCTCTGCCAAGAATTCCTATCCTAATTCAGCACCATTGAGCATGCTTCTTTCCTTTTCCATCAAATTTTTATTCATTATTTCTGCAACTCCATTTTGCTGAGGTGTGTATGCAGTAGTCTTCTACCGTGCTATACCAAACTTCTTACAAAACTCTTAAAATTCCTTCTTGTAGAACTCTCCACCATTATCTTTCCTTATCACCTCTATTTTCTTCTCTATCTATTTTTCCACCAGAGCCTCAATTTCTTTAAATCTATCAAAGACTTTAGATTTATTCCTCAAGAAATATATCCATGTGTTCCTTGAGAATTCATCTGTGAATGAAACATAGTACACAGGCTTACCCAATGATGGAACCGACATAGATCCAAACACATCACTATGCACAAGCTCTAATATCTTGTTTTCCCTCTTAGCACCAGAAGAAAAACTCACCTGATTCTGCTTCCCATATACACAATGTTCACATAAATCGAAATCCATAGCATTAGGGGAATTTTGAGGTCTAAAATGGGCCTCCTAAGAAGAATGTGAAACCAAAATAAACTTTATAAGAACCAATAGGATTCAAGTTGATGATGTCAACCACGGGGGATGATTCACCATTTTTTAAGTAAAAGGGTAAAAAGATTAAAAAATAATAAAATAATAAAAATACTTTTTCAACTCATATTTTCAACTTATCTCCCAATTTGTTTTCTCAAATTTCGAGTGGGATTACTCGTTGGATGCAAAATTTAATTCCTTATCTAAGGAGTACCTAAGTTGCATACTTTCGATGGACCTTGGTACGCAAAAAATGAGAAATACAAGAAAAAACGTGATTGCAATCACGTTTTCATGTATTTCTTAGTTTTCATGTAGCAGGGTACATCGAAAGTATGTAACATGGGTACTCCTTGGATGAGGATTTACATTTTGCATCCAACTAGTACTCTCGCTCGAAATATGAGTAAAAAATTTGGGAAATAAGTTGAAAATACGAGCTGAAAAAGTATTTTTTTTCTTTTTTCTCTCTAAAATTTGATGATGTCATCAAATCTTATCTTATTATTTCCACTATTATTTTATAATTTCCTTAGGAGGCCCATTTTATACCTCAAAATTCCCCTAATGATAAATTAGACATACCTTCTACCATACCATTTCCATGAAGTATTTGAAGGCCCTTATCTCCAATATGTCCAAGCCTTTGATGCCATAGCGGGTCTTTTCTCCGCTAGGATTTGTGCTCCACTTTCAAGAACCACTAAATTATTTCACTCATCAATAACAGTACTACCTTGAAGCTTGTATAGATGTCCAATCTGAACTCCCTGAATTAATAACAGTGCTCCCTGAACCATCTTGCAGGTATCTTTCTCGAACACTATTTTTACACCTGCATCATCCATCTTGCTCGCAGAAATCATATCTCTGGCCAATGCAGGAATATGCAGAACATGAGGAAGTGTTCTAATCCTTCCACCTTGCAACTTCAGCTTTACTTTTTCACTTCTGATGATTCTGGCCTTACTATCATCCCCTAAGAAGACATCATCGTCATCATACTTCTCACACTCACAGAACAACTCCCTATGGGGAGTGAAGTGAAAGGATGCAACTAAGATAATCAACCATGCCTCATGATCTACACGTGTATTTGAATATGAAGAAAAATACACATCCCCACCTTCATCTAAGGGGGTTTTTGCCTCTATATAAGGAGCATCATCAGATCCATTTCCTTTCTCAGGAGCTTTAGATCTATAGTCCTTTTTGTAGTTCCTTTCATTTCTGTGTTTCCAGCACACCTTTACAAACTTTCTTGGAGATTTAGATATCCCTCTAGATTTAGATCTCCCATTCAAAAACTTTTTTTTGTTTCCGTTCTGAACCTTCCTCGTACAGATAAGGCATATCCATTTTTTCCCTCCATATTTCTCCGTCTCATTTCCTCCGACAGTAAGGCTAAGAAAATTTCATCAAAATTCAGGGTATTTGTATTGCTACCTATTGCAATAACCAGACTGTCCCACGAATTTGGTAGAGAACACAAAAACTAATGCACTTATATTCATATGTGATTTTAATATCAAAAAATGACAATTGACTTACCAATGTATTGAAGGCGTTCAAATGCTCTGTGACTGAGTCTCCATCCTTCATCCTCAGGTTATACATCTTTTTCTGCAGGAACAATTTATTCAGTAGAGACTTCGATTGGTACAAAATCCCTAGCTTGTCCTACAAAGTATTCATCGTAGCTTCCACAGGTTCATTCAGAAATACCGAATCTGAGATACACAACCGTATTGTGTTCTTTTCCTTCCAATCCAACTTCTTCCAGTCTTCATATGACATTTCCATTGGTTTAGAACTCAGATCTACCGTGACCCACTGATCTTTATCCACCAAAAAATCCTCCATATTGAGCTTCTACAACTCAAAACTATGACCATTAAATTTCTTGATATCTATCTTTCCACTACTCTCCATATTATTTAACCACAAGAATTGATTCTGCAGATCTCCCACTAAACAATGTCTACCACAGGCACAATAAAGAAAACCCCTCAACAGTAAAGGCATCCCCTTGAAGCCGAAACAACTCTAATAAAAAATGTAGGTTTTAACCCTATACAGAAATTATGTGAAAACAAATATGAAAAAAAAAAAAATAGAAAGAGAATCAAACATAAAACAAATATACACATATATTTTCCCCTAGATCCCAAATCAGGACTACCAGCTTGATTTTTCCTTATATTCCTTATAGTGTTACAACACATATATATACATGGTGAAGCATTCATAAACCCCAATCCATTAACCCTAGATTAGAACATAATTGTAGTTCCCTTGACCAGATCTACAAAATACTAGGGGCTAAAAACCATCATGCCCCAAAACCATGTGCAAACCCATGCACAAAACCATGGTTGGGTCCGCCCACCGAAAAATAGGATCCAAATTTTTTTTCTTGAGGCACTACCTTGGACCTTGCACAGGGGGCTACCCGCCCCCTGTGAACCCCCAGACAGGGGGGGTTGTCGCCCCCCTGTGACCCCTCTGTTGTGTCTGCGCAACATATAGGGGGGGCTATTGCCCCCCCTATGACTCCCCCGCACGTGCGACTTATCATGGAAAGAATATAGCACATACCCAATACTATTTTAAATCCTTGTTTTTGTAGATACTTATCGCACCTAGCATAGCAAGCTCTTTGGACTTGCCTCAACCCATACATATATTTTCTCAGCCTGCAATTACGATCTTCATATTTTGTGATCCAGGTGGATATCGGTTGCCACCCACCTATTCCATTTGGACTAGCACCATCAATTCTTGCAGCTCTTCACATTCAACACAACTTACTATTTTTAGCAGGTTTTCGGGTCCTCCACTCCCGAAGCCGTTTTGGGGTATTAATAATCCAGGTGCATATTGGTGGCCACCCACCGAGTCCATTTGAATCCCCAACATTAGTTCTTTCAATTTTCAATTTGCAACAAAACTTACTATTTTTAGCAGTTTTTTGGGTCCTGAACTTCCGGAGCTGTTTTGAGGCCCTAAACGACGTTTTTTGGGCATCGCGCCGAAAGCGAATATCATTCCATTTTGGAATGATATTCATAAAAGCATGAGATTATCAATCCTCGGATAGAGCTTTCTAATGATGTATCATGTGCATCAAACAGAGATAGTATGCCAAAGTTACGTCCCTGGGAAGTTGAAACACCAATTTACCCAAACGGGGCCCATAGTTTTGGTGCTTCATCTCCTAGGTTTAGTTTTTTGGATGTTTAGGGTTCTCCATTGTTTCTCAATAATAAATAGGCCCTCGAGCCTCATTGTAACTCAGTTTAGAGTTCTGTAGCCATCACATCTCTTCTCAGAGATTCACTCCCAGCACCCTAGCTATTTTATTTCCATTATGCTTGTAAGCATATTTCTATTATTTGATATTAATGAAATGAAGCATTATTTCCACTGCATCTCTATGTTCATGGTTATTTCTGTATTGTATTGCGTTCCTGCATAAATCTGGATCATTTTGATAGCTACAATTCTTCTGGATGCTGAATGTACATTTACTCTTCCAATTTACCATTTATGAAAGTTGACTTAACATTCATTTGATAAATTTTAAAGCTCTTAAAACTAGAAAATTTCTCCAAACAAATTATCACTTCTAGTCTAGATATAGGGGAAAATATTTATTCAAAATATATAACTTTAAGTTGAACATAGCCTTTACAAACCAATCTGGCATTTTTCCTCATAACCTAACCCTCTTCTTTCAACTTACTCTTGAAAACCCACTTTGTGCCAATGGTTTTCTTAGTCTTTGGCATATGAATTCATTCCCAAGTTTTATTCTTCTCTATATGATCTAATTCTTCATCCATTTCCTTGATTCAACACTTGGGAGAGATCATTGGAATTCGGTGCCAACAAGTTTGTAGGTAGTAATTTGGACATTAGGAGGAGTGATTTCCAGGTAATCCCATTCAGCTTAGGAAGACGTATTTGTGCGGGCATGAACATGGGAATCCACATGGTTCAACTTGTTCTCACCACTTTACTTCCTTCCTTTGATTTGTCTCTCCCTGACAACTAGTTTCCAGAGAATCTTGATATGGGGGCATCCTTCGGTCTCACAGTGCACAAGGTAGTGTCACTGGTCGTATTTCCCAAAACTCGACTTCCCCTCCACCTCTACAACTAATATTAGGATCAAATACATTTTTTTAAGGTAAACCGAGGCACTTAAATCTATGTCCATACATCATGTCAATATCTTATTTTCTCTTTCGGGTTAAGTAAATCTGTAATATAGAGTTGGTGAGCACTAAGCATCTAACTCATCATAAGAATTTCAAGCGTGAGCATGAACCTGGGTTCTGCACCCACCTTCTGATTTCCCCTCATTTTATCTTATCAAATTTAATGCAATTCAAAAATAAATCTATGGTTTATATAATGTATAATCCAACCTCTTTAATTGGTGAGGAACCAAGTTAAATAAAACCATATTTATAAATAATGTAGCTTCAACATATAGGATAAGGTGGAATTAAATTATTGCAAGGAACATCCAAGCTCGATCAATCTTTGCAAAATCCTCATGTTAGCATCCCACTTGTGGGAACTTGTGACTATATTTTTATTTCATCCAATAGATGGGTTGACCCTGACCTAGTTACACACACATATAAAAACAAAACCCGATGATAACATACCACTTGTGGGAACTTGTGCATATATCATTCTTCCATCCAATAGATGGGTTGGCCCTGTCCTAATTACAAAAAGAACTATGTAACAAAAAGAAACTAGACCTGTCATTCTTCCATAAAAAAAAACTAGATATACTACTTAGAATATCCTAGTGAAAACATCCCACTTATTGGAATAGGTGGTTATATCATTCTTCCATCCAATAAAATAGTTGGCTTGCACCTAGGCTAAAGCCAGTTACCAAAAAAAAAGAAACTAGATATACCCTGGCGATAGTATCCCACTTGTGGGTATATCATTCATCCATATAATAAACAGGTTGGACTCGACCAACACAATCCTAGTGATACCATCCCCTGCCATGGTATCTGTATTCTATTCTTCATAAAAGATAGGTTAGTCACATTTGGAAAAATAATCCTTTGAGGGGGGGGGGGTGACTCGATGTTAAGTTTCCTCAAATATTTTTTATTTCTTGCTAAGGACCTCTTCTTTCAGACCATGCAAATTTCTGCTGCAGACCTCCTTCTTAAAACTCGCGTATACAAAGAAGATATTATTATACCATTAATTCCTCACTTAGTTCCTGCAACATTCTTTCTTGATGATTATATAACGATGTAGCATGTGCGGTAATAACAAATAAACCATCACACATAAGCATCACACACGAACACCAGGATTTTAGGTGGAAACCCAAGTCGGGAGAAAACCACCGCTGCCGTTGTCTCAGCCTTCAATATTTTATTATAAAGAAAACATATTACAACTATGTACTGGCGCAGACTCATACCAGTACGCAGGCACCCACCTGCACTCGTTTACCAGCCTCTCCTGGAAGGGAGATACGACCCCCTGCTCTCATTTACCAGCCTCTCCTGGAAGGGAGCTATAACCCCCTGATTGAAGGCTACAACCCTCAGCACCACCATGGACCACGTTTCATCAATTTTCACACTGGATCCAATATCTTCAATAGAACACAACTTGCAGGCCACTTTTCATCATATTTTCAGACTGGACCCACTCCACACATTTAAGCAATCATACATCAAAGCTTGATACTTATCAATTAGAACCCAAACCAAAATCTTGTGAATACATCATCAACGGACTCTTGACAACACGGCGAACGGATCGGTTGTTTGCTACTTCATACTTCAGCAAACCCTGTTTACTATGCGCTTTTTCCTTTCCGATCCCGGCGTACCTTCTTTTCATGTATACTATGACCAGAATGCTCCCATCGCATCGCCAGGCGGTTTCACCTTCACGTACGCGCTTTTACAGCTTTATAACCCGCGTATATCTGCTTCCTTTGTAAAACTAAGCATCCTAGATCTTCAAGCATTACTTGGCAGCCATCACTGCATGAGTTAAATGTGAGTTCAGATTTCCCTTTACTTAGGACAGTCCCCAACTTTCATCTCAAATCTAAACATTCCATAAACAGATCTAGAAGATACAAATACATTTCAGATCTAGATTCCCTTCTTCATCATTTTCTTCATAGGTGCATCACAGATTCAGATCTATCATCAAACTGTTACCCTTTCCATACAGACATACTTCAGAGTGAAGTATCCATTCAAACCCAGACTCATGCACACCATTTGCACAATGATTTTCTTCTCCTTATATAGGTTTACCCTTTTTCAATACCATGAGCCAAAACCACATCACCTCCGATGGTATTCCTAGACGGGATCAAATAGACAACCCATCGCTCAATACAATGGGTCAATACCATGGTAGTAACCCCTGGTTTTACACATTTAGAGCGCAATTGACCATATGCGACTTGTCACGTACTTTTCCATGTACATACGCGACTTCCCTTTACTAAACTCGTGTATTCCTTGTGACATACACTTTTCATCATTTCTCTTGCACATATGGATATTTCTTACTTCTGCAACTTCTGTACTACTTGTAGAACATCAGATTTACATCATTAATTAGTATATCAAGTCAGTTTCCATCAAGTACAACTTCATCAAGTAGGTTTCCATCATCTTCATCAAGTGTTGCCATCATCTTCATCAAGTGGGTTGCCATCAAGGACAACACATTGCATCATATTGCCAACAATCTCTTCCTTTGGACTTGATGGCAACCACGATGGTGTTTCATCACTACAACAGATACATTAAGCATAACCATATTCTCCCCCTATTCAAACACCATGTAAATAGATACATTAAGCATAACCATATGCTCCCCCTATTCAAACACCATGTCACTCTCCCCCTTTGACATCAAGGGCAAAGGGCGGATCAAAACCAACACAAGTTTTTTCACCTCATGTAGAAAGAAGAGCGCTATAGATCTGATGTGCACTAAAGTTACCATGCACTCCCTGAGTTCATGCTGAGTCTTCAAACAGATTTTTCAATGAAGTACATGACTCTATGACCTTCCTATCACCAAGGACTCATACTTACATCAAAGATCCAACCAAGTGGATTTACATATGAGACTCAAATACCCAACCAAGTGTGTTTACACATTTTGACTCAAGTACCCAACCAAGTGGGTTTACACATTTTGACTCAAGTACCTTACATGATTGAATATTACAATTTTTACATCATAGGTCCCAACATGACCGTTTCATCAAATTACAAATATGAATTTTTATGACCAATACCAGAAAGACCTCAAGAGAGAGATCATATTATAGAACCATCATAATGACAACAATGCATTATACTCAGCAAGGCTAATGCTCCCCCCTGAAAATGTGCATCCAAGCATCCTTAAATTTTCATATTCAATTCTGAGAGTTTGGAGTTTTTCACTTTTTACCTTTGTATCTCCTTCATAGCTCAGAATGATTTTGTCCCATATTTCTTTTGCTGAATTTAGATATCTTATGAAGTGGATTGCATGACTTCCTAATAAGACATTGACGGCTTTGGCATTGATTTCATATTTCTTCCTTTCTGCTGCATCAGTAGGAATACTTGCCGGATACTAATAACCTTCTTCCACGATTGCCCATACTTCTACACCAAGACTTTGTAGATATGCTTTTGTTCGTATTTTCGAGAATAACAGATTATTTCCATTGAATAGAGGTGGCCTTATAGACATTATCCCTTCATGACTTCCCATTTCGACGGATCTCCTTCAAGCGATCAAGCTTCTGCAGAAGAACCTGGCTCTGATACCAATTGTTGGGAAAAATACTGAGAGGGGGGGGTGAATCAGTATTTAGGACTTACTCAAATATTTTTACATTTTCTTACTTCAAAACCCATACGCTACTTTACTGAACCAGACTCGCGTATACACACGGATATCCTTCATAAAACTCGCGTATACACAGAGATCTTATTATGCCATTAATTCTTCACTTAGTTCTATGCAACATTCTTTCTTTTGATGATTATATAATAGTAAGCATGTGTAGTAATAACAGAATAAACCATCACACATAAGCATCACACATGAACACCAGTATTTTAGGTGGAAACCCAAGTCGGGAGAAAACCACCGCTACCGTTGTCTCAGCCTTCAATATTTTATTATAAAGAAAACATCTTACAACTATGTGTTGGCACATACTCATACCACCACGCAGGCACCCACCTGTGCTCGTTTACCAACCTCTCCTGGAAGGGAGCTACGAACCCCTGCTCTCGTTTACCAGCCTCTCCTAGAAGGGAGCTACGACCCCTTGACTGAAGGCTACAACCCTCAGCACCACCATGGACCATGTTTCATCAATTTTCACACTGGATCCAGAAGCTTCCTTTAGAACACAACTTGCAGGCCACTTTTCATCATATTTTCAGACTGGACCCACTCCACACATTTAAGCTCAATCATACATCAAAACTGATACTTCTCAATTCAGACAACCCAGATCTGTGTAATACATCATTAACAGAGATAGCAGCAACACAGCAGAACAGATCAGACATTTTATACTTCATACTTCAGCAAACCCTAGTTTTCATACGCGCTTTTCCTTTCACTGATCCAGCGTATACGTGCTTTCATGTATACAAACCCGCGTATACATCTGCACATCCTTCAGAACTGGTTTCACCTTCCATATGCGCTTTCGCTTTATCCAACCCGCGTATATACGTGCTTCCTCTGTAACAAACTAGCGTATAGATCTTCAAACATTATAGAGAAGCATACTTCATCAGATCAGATATTCAGTTCAGATTTTACCCTTTACTTCAGATAGATGTTCGCCTCATCTCAAATCTAAACATTCCAGATATAGAAGATACAGATACATTTCAGATCTAGATTCCCTTCTTCATCATTTTCTTCATAGGTGCATCACAGATTCAGATCTATCATCAAACTGTTACCCTTTCCATACAGACATACTTCAGAGTGAAGTATCCATTCAAACCCAGACTCATGTGCACCATTTGCGCAATGATTTTCTTATCCTTATATAGGTTTACCCTTTTTCAATACCATGATCCAAAACCACATCACCTCCGATGGTATTCCTGGACGGGATCAAATAGACAACCCAACGCTCAATACAATGGGTCAATACCATGGTAGTAACCCCTGGTTTTACACATTTAGAGCGCAATTGACCATACGCGACTTGTCACGTACTTTTCCGACTACATACGTGACTTCCCTTTACTAAACTCACGTATTCCTTGTGACATACACTTTTCATCATTTCTCTTGCACATACTGATATTTCTTACTTTTGAAACTTCTGTACTACTTGTAGAACATCATATTTACATCATTAATTAGTATATCAAGTCAGTTTCCATCAAGTACAACTTCATCAACTAGGTTGCCATCATCTTCATCAAGTGGGTTGCCATCAAGGACAACACATTGCATCATATTGCCAACAGGTCCTACTATTGACACAAACTAGATACACTATATATATATATATATATATATATATATATATATATATGTCTACACACACTTAGTATCCTAGTGTAGCATCCCACTTTTTATCACCAGGATAGTGGGTGCATGTCCACTAGTGTTGTCTCTCCAAATGATATGTTTTCTTTATACAAGAACCACTAGGTTTATAATTATGAGTTTTTCAAATTACAAAGTCTCCACTTTCCTTTGTTCCTATTACTTTCATATTATATACCATGAACCATTGTGATTTTCAAGAAATTAGGGGGATGCTCAAGGAAAATGAAGAGATTAGTCAAGGAAATAGAAAATCCATTTTCTTCCTCACGTCTAAAGCCAATCAATATGAAAATAAATTCATCTCCCAAGTTGCAACTATTATGAGTATCTTTTATTAGGTCAAGTATCAACTTGACATATTGCGATATGATAGGGAAATTGGTGGTTAATTTGCACAGTGATTCTTAGTCTAGGCCATCCCGCTAGTGGTAGTTTGTAAACTCAAGACAAGTACAACATAAGGAGGAGAACATTGTACATTATCTCATTGAAGATTTAGACATCAGAGACAAGGAATCAATGCAAACAACATAAGGAGTAGAACATTGTACATTGACTCATTGAATATATAGATATTAGAGACATTGAATTAATGAAAACAAGCAATGGCCTAAAATAGGCCACAACCCATTCTAATTTTTATTAGTATATGCTTTTAAAGGTTATAGAAATTTTATGCAACTTTTAGGAAATCAATAGTAGCAGTAAGAATTGATATTTGTTTCCTAAAAATATATGCAAACTCCATGTGTAATTTACTTCTTATAGTAAAATCATGTCAATCACATATTGTGTAGTATAAAATATATGTGTAAATCTCATCATCTTCAGAATGGAGTTGATATGCAAGCACATGTGTACATACACACATAATGAATCAACATAAACCATCTTAACTCCAAATATATTGTGCACAAAGTCTAGTGAAATCCGTCTACGTAAAATATTTTTTCATATTGAAAAAAATTAAGGAAAGGTTTGCAGCTTAAGGTATTTTGTCCTTCTTGATGCAAATTAGATATGGAATTGATATGGATCTACATTCATGTGCTATGAGACACTCTCTACATCCCAATATGAGGGAGATGTATAAGTCCTTTCTTCCTCAACATGGAGTTGACTTACTATATATATATATAACATAAACATATTTCAATTTTGGCCATAAATAAAATATTTTAGTGTCCACTTGAAGTAAAATATTTATATATCAGGTATTTATATATAAAGAAATCAGAAGTAAAAAAATTCCTCTGTTGAAAATTTTCAATCATATAATGTTTAGTATGATGGAGATGTGTAATTCCTTCCATGATCAACATGGACACGATACACATATAAAGAAACATAATAAATATGTATTAACTTTGGTGCACGGTAGACTTGGAGTTACGAATCTCCATATGAACTTATCTTGGTAATATGACATGACCATAGTAGACATGATATGTGATTAAGCTCTTTACTATAAATCAACTATCATTTAACTTGAGAGTAGGAAAAGTATCCAAATATATTAAGCAAATTTTCTTAGACTCATTTCTAATTTTTTATGTTAGTGTAATAAAAACAAATCAATGGATAAGCATATGGTTATCATAGGAGAGCTATAAAATTATTTGTGTTGGGTTCTTTTTAAAAATCAGTGATGTTGACATTCTAATAGAGCAATGGATTTGACATGCCTATGTCCTATATATGAGTGAGATAGTTTTGAATTTCCAAGTTAAAATATATTAAAGGGAAGAAAAATGAAATATTATCAGTTCAAGCCTTTTCAACAAACCAACATTATGTAACTCCATCTATTTTTTTTTTTAACATTTCAAGTTATTGATAAATATCATAATTCCATTAATAGGCATCCCATATATTAAAATGTACTAGACAAAACATGTTTTTAATCACACTAATAGGCATCCATTTTATTAGAAAGTGCAATAAAATTATAATATTCCTCATTGCATCAATTAAATAAAGGTTCTAGATTTAATAACTTAATATCCTTGAAAATTATAATGTCAGTGATAGTCATTAGTGAGTGGGATTAGGATTGAGTATCTACTTCCATATCCATCAATGACCTCCTAATTATAATTTTTTTTTTCAGGTTTCTAAGGTCCACCACACTCCCAATGTATTATGGGGACTAATTAGTGGCTTCCATATCCTAAATAGAATGTTATATCACATTTAAGAGATTGATAACATCTCATCCATGTGTGTGTTCATAATTTTCATATCCTAATACAATGGTCTAGTGATTTCCATTTATTTTTACTCCTAATTTCAAATGTTGTTTGACATCTAAGCCATGTTGTGTGTTTATTGATTCTAATTTCCAATATATGGCATGGTATTTCCCAATATCTAGACTCTATTTTGATTTTAGTTTCAACCATGAACATTCCATTTCTATAGCACCCTAGTTTTTGATGCCTATATTAGCGATGTATGTTATAAATACAATATATGGCCATCGACCAGGTGAGGTATTATGTACATGATATACATAAAATAAATAATAAAAATAAAATACAATGCTCATTGGGAACCATGAAATATTAAGAGGGGGGTTGAATAATTAATTTTAACTTTTTGCACTCATTATCCAAATCTTCAATCATTTTCAATTTATAGACAACAAAAAAACATTCACATCAATTTTGTACATAGTGTTTTAACATGGAATCCCTTATGGGAGAACAACCACCAAAACTAATTTTTATTATGATGTAAACTCAAAGCACCAACTATGTTTACATCAATTTTTTGTAATAACCCATTCATAGGAGGCCCCAACCCCCTCAAATAAACAAGCATCAACTTTATTTTAGGAACCGACATCAGATCTATGTAGGGACTGACTTGCTTCTTCGAGTTAGATGTATTCTTTCATAGTATTTTAAAACTCATACATCATGAAACATTATTTAAATTAAATTAAAATTTGATACCATTACCCTTTCACAAACACTCCTAATTTTGCATCACACATAAGCCTTATCAGGCTCTTCGTTCTTCTATAGACACATATATGAACACACTATAGCACCACACTTCAGTAATTCATTCACTATCATGTTCGATTTCTCTCCAATTTCACTCTCTCCACACAGTGCGATCACTATGGTTATCTCACCCACACTTACACTTTGTTACTACTCTTCCTTTATATTCACATTACCCACTACTCGAGAACAAATGCTTCATTTAATTATATTTGGCTTGATGAAGTACTTATTGTAGCCATAGTTCATTGGTGTTATCCTCTGACACTCTATTCATTCACATCAAAATGTAAAGAAACACTATATTTAATCTCCAACAACGACACTTTTTATTTAAAGTTTCTCTATCCTCGGTTATGATTATGCAAGCTCACATTCTCAATCTTATGTTGTATTCTCTACGAATGATTATCTGTCACTTCTCATCGTAATTATATCATGTGATCATGTCGTCAACTACAATTCAGCTACTAGAACTAATCCTTTAGATTTTCATACGAGACTTCAATGCCAAATTTTAATTGTCGATGTTCCTAAAGACTTGAGCTCATGTTTCCATACAACTGCAACAATGACCAAAGACTTATTGATTAATTCACTTATGCTCTTATTCAAGTCTAGGCTATCTCATTATTGAACTCGAGAAAACCACCTGGATACCCAAACTTCCGAACCAACTCTTCCTTTGGTCCCAATGTACTAACTTCAATAGAATTCCAAGAATTCTATAACAAAGAAATTGTTCAAAAACATCACATGCTAGCACAACTCCCCACATTATGCCACATCATTAGTTGACAACACTTCTTACATCATCATGATGTCATCCTGCCACATGGAAACATCTTAGTGGTGCCATGTGTCATATTTTTTTGGCCCACATGGGTATCCAAAAAATCCAAAGCTACCTGCCATGTGTCACTTGAACAAGGTTCCACATCATCATCTACGTCTACACAAAACCACCTCATTTTCCATGTCATGCTGCCATGTCATCAATTTGTACGAAGAGGAAATATCAGGTTAAGGTGATTTTATTCTATTTCACTTGAAGAAACCCTTCAGGACCGAATGCTGAGCCTATACAAAAACCTTGACAATTCACAAAAGCCTTACCACATGCTCGGATTCGAGACTCTTCTACAGTTTCATTCCTAAATAGCTTGATAGATCCAAACATCTAGATAAGTTCAGTCTAGTGCAGGGTTGGGTATTTTTTCATCTTACTCCTTATATTCTTCACATATGGTCGAGATATTTGAAATTTTTCATCGAAGGTAGGCATCCTTGCTTCAAAACACTTTATCTTTTCAACCCGTGGGAGATTTACAAAGTGTCATGTATCATTGTAAATGTGTCTCTAAGAGCTATCCATCTAGGAAATTTGCGGGGGCTGTTGAAGTCTGACAATAAATTTTAGCACCTACACTAGTGTGGGACCAATGGGTCCTAGAAACACCTACACTAGTGTGGGAACAATAGGCCTTAACATCACCTACACTAGTGTCAGCTAAATTTGGTGCAGTGTCTATTTTAATTTTTCCTTAATTAAAGTGGAAAATAAAATGTAATCTTATCTCATAATCACTTGTAATAGTTAACTGAGTTTTATCAACTCAGTTAGCTCATAAATTTAGAGTTGAGGGTAGTTGGTGAGGCATGCAGAGTAATTCTATTTGTAACAGAGTTCGAAGTGCAGTTGGTGCATTAGTTTAATAAATGAGTAATTAGTTAACTTAGTTATGTGGGTTAAAGTTAGTTGAGCTAGTTGTAATTGATTATTACAATAGTGAGAGATCAAGTGAATTAAACATTATTTAATTCAAAATCAGTGATCTAACATGAAACCGATGATTTACTATTATTAGCTACATGCATGTCAGTTCCAGTGGAGACCCAGTTGAGACAAAGGTGAAAGGGATGTTAACTATCATTTGTAGGATTATTTGGTTTCACCCATGCAAACAAACAAAAATCAGATTGCCCATGATCCTCATGTAGTTTATGAAGGCCAAAATTCCTAAAGAATAGGGATTGCATTCATCAAGAATTGCGTAAGGCAGGTAGGCTGTTTAGAGGCTAAGAATTGGCTAAGTGTCAATCAATTTTGTCCGGGACAGTGTGAGATGATTAGTTGAGTGTAGGAGACTCTTGTGAGAAGGGTGCATTGTAATTTTTTCATGTATCTATGTTGAATATACAATATAATATAGTGGGATTTTGAGCAGCAAGCTGTCCCCAAGAAATTATTTGTGTTGTGTTGTGCTTTGGTTTGATTCTTTTTTTGCTTCTTGTGATTGATGATTGTGTTTAATTTCCAAAATTGATTCGTAGAAGTGATTCAATATATAGCTTTAGAACATTGTTAGATCGGATTGAATCCATGATATAAATATTGTTTTTATCATTTTTACATGGTATCGGAGCAGAGGAAATGACTGCAGTAAATAAGAAGGTGAGTTTGTGACTGAATAGAATTCAAATTTGCAGAAGACTTTCTTGATGCTACAAGTGATTCAAGATCGAAATGTCTTTCAATGGATTGATATTGGAGTATGCACTTGAGGGCATATATAATTATATTTAATCGAAAGGCAGGTTGGAGGCAGTACCGGAAGATAATGGCTTGAAGGAATTCATTGACAATGATGTTCCTAAACCCGTTGTAGCAGATGTTGCAAATTTTGATGCCTGGAAAAAGAAGGTTGCAAAGGTGAGGAGGATCTTACTTGAGAGAGTACGAGACTACATTTTCTCAATTCTCCATGGAAAAGTGACACCATATGAAATATGGAAAGATTCTATAGATCTATTTCAGAGCAGTAGTGGTCATAGGAAATTGGCATTGAAGGATCAACTCAGGAAGATCAAAATGGAGAAAGGCGACTCCATGCCAAAATATTTAACAAAGTTTGTCCAATATCAGGATTATATTGGCAGCGTTGGCATTACTATTGCTGATAATTATTTGGTGAGCCTATGTCTTCTAGGAATTCCCAAGAGTTTGCATAATTATCAGGACTCTGTCAATGGGAGGGAGAAGCTGCCAAATTGGGAACGACTTTGGTAGGATTTGGTGCAAGAAGAATTCAGGCGGAATACCAGAGATGGATCTTCATCTAAGAATGAAGATGAAGAAAATTGTGCTTCGGATACCAAGGCAAAAAATGGGAAAGGAAAGAAATTTCATTCCAAATCTGAGTCCGGTAAAGATCGCAAGAAGTGCGACATGTCCAAAGTGAAGTGCTTTCATTCTCAAGAGGATGGAAATTATGCCACTAATTGTCCTTAAAACAAGAAGAAAAAGAAGGCTTCAGGATCTGCAGCTGGTGAGGCTTTGGCCTCGCAAGTTGAGCTTCACTTCTTGCTCATTGCATGCATGGTGTCAAGTGCAATGGGATCGATGTGGTACTTGTATAGTGGTGCTTCCTTTCACATGACGGGAGACAAGAAACTTTTGAATAGCTTGGAGGAGAAGGACCTACAGATGCATATCGAAATGGGTGATGACAGGTGGTACAATGCTACTGGGATTTGTACCATTACCTTCTAGACACAGTGAGGTAAATCCTTTCAATTAAAAGATGTAATGCATGTAGCAGGCTTGAAGAAAAATTTAGTCTCAGTTTCAATGTTGGAGGATAGCGGCTATGATGTCATTTTCAGTGAAGGAAAAGCTTTCCTGTGACACAAAATAACAGGACAAGCCAAGAAGATTGGGATTTGACTTAATAGTATCTATAAACTTGATGTAGATGGTTGTGAAACATTGATGGGTAAGGCAGAAAAAGTGGTGAGTTGGGATGAGGGTGAGTTATGGCACAGGAGATTAGGCCATCTACACCATAGAGCCTTGAAGGTAATGCAACAGATTTCTATAGGTCTTCCTAAGGGTACACTTGCACAATCAGACACATGCAAGGGATATACTATGGGGAAGTATGCAAAGGTCACCTTTCATGAGAAGGAGAACCGAGCTTCAGAAATCCTTAAGAGAGTTCACTCAGACGTGTGTGGACCATTCTCTACTGCTTCGACAACAAAGCATAAGTGATATGTGATATTTTTTGATGAATTTTCTCGAAAGTGTTGGATCTACTTCATGCAAAAGAAAGATCAGACGTTCTCAAAGTTTCTTGAGTTAAAAGCACTGGTGGAGAAATACACAGGGAAGCAAGTGAAGGACCTTAGGAGCGAAAATGGTGGTGAGTACATCTCCAGTGAATTAAATAACTTCTACAGCAAGAAGGAATTTGGAGAGAACTGATTCTGCCTCATAACCCACAGAAAAATGGGGTCGCGAAAAGAAAGAACAGAACAATTGTGGGTGAAACATGAGTGATGTTGCATGATCAATGCCTACCATTGCATCTATGGGCAGAGGCATACAACACAACAATATTTGTGCAAAACCGTTGTCCTCATAGGATACTTGCCATGAGTACACTAGAAGAGGCTTTTACTGGTAAGAAACCTGATGTTTCACATTTTAAGATTTTTGGCTCATCTAATTATGTGCATGTGACCAAAGGCGTCAGGAAGAATCTGGAACCAACAACTAAGATTGGGATATTTGGGGGGTACACTGAAATCCCCCACAACTATTGGGTGTATTTTTCCAATAGAAGAATGAATTTTGTGCGACAGGATATAAAATTTGATGAGGAGAAAGGCATGTGATTGTCCCTTGAGAGGGTGTTGGATTTGCATACATAGGAGGAACTCTTGGTTCCAAAGGATGAGCCTCAAGATGTGGAACAACCACATGCAGAGGATCATGGAGTGGCATAAAACACTCATGTAGAGCCATCCACCAGAAATGGCAAAAGGTGCACCACAGAAGCTGATAGATTGAGACTTGGTGCATTAGAGAATGTAGGAGCCCCTAATTAACTATGCAGACAAAGATAGTCTCCATATAGGTTTATTGGATACATGGCTCTTATGAGAAAGTGTATTGTGACAGAACCATCTTCCTTTTAGGAAGCAGTGTAACAACCAACTTGGTTTGATTTTATGGTATGAATCCATCATCAAGAACTTGGGAGGTGGTCCCAAGACCGATCGACAAATCAGTGGTTGGATCTAGATGGATCTATAAGGTGAATCAAATTGCGAATGGGAGTGTGGAAAAGTACAAGGTCTAATTTTTGGCCCAGGGGTTCTCACAAGTTGAGGGGATCAACTATGATGAGACTTTCACACCAGTCGCGAGGTACTCTTCCATTAGATCTGTCCTTGCACTCTCAGTGCAGATGGAGTGACACATTCATTAGATGGATGTGAAAACTGCGTTTCGCAATGGAGTTATTGAGGAATAAGTGTACATAGAGCATCCATAAGGTTTCAAGATCTTTGACAATGAATCACATGCGTGCCAACTCAAGAGTGCACTGTATGGGCTGAAGCAAGCACCTCATGCTTGGTGCAGTCAGATTGACATCTATTTCACCGGGTTGGGCTTCACCAAAAGTGAAGTGAATGCAAACCTGTACGAAATTGTGGTTGATGGTAAGTTCTTGATTATCGTACTTTATGTTGATGATCTAATTTTGACAGGTGATGAGCAACTGATAAACTCATGCAAGGAGGATCTTCAAGGGAGTTTGAAATGAAGTACATGGGACTCCTTCACTATTTCCTTGGTTTGGAAACATGATAGTGGGATGGTAAAATTTGTGTTTCTCAAGGAAAGTATGCCAAAGAGATATTGGGTAAGTTTCACATGGAGAGTTGTAAACCCATGGACACTCCTCTTCCAGGAAATTGGACAAAAGAGGAAGCTACTTGTGGAGAATTAGTGGATGATACTATCTATAGGCAGTTAGTAGGTTCACTGATGTACTTGTTGAACACCAGACTAGACATTTGCTACACAGTTAACCAACTGAGTCAAGCTATGGTTAAGCCTACCAAGCTCTTTTGGAAGGCGGGGATGCATGTCTTAAGGTATCTCAGGGGAACTACAGAGTCTATATTATGGTACATACAGACTAAGGCAGTGAAGCTTCAAGGCTTCATGGGTGCATATTAGGCAAACAGTCCATTAGACAAAAAGAGTACATCAGGAGGGATCTTCAGCATAGGATTGAAAATAGTTTCTTGGTACATAAGGAAGAAACAATATGTGGCACTCAGTTCAACAGAGGAAAAGTACATGGTAGAAATTCAATATGCATGTGAGGCCATCTGGATGAGAAAGATCTTGGTTGGTATGTTTGGTTCTCAGATGGATCCGACAATGATACATTGTGATAACCAAAGTTGCATTAAACTCTCATTTAATCCGGTGTTTCATGATAGGTCCAATCACATAGACATACGGTACCACCATCTCAGACATTGTGTTAAAAGGCGCATAATGTTACTTCAATACATTCCCAAGGAAGATCAAGATGCATATATTCTAACGAAGGCGCTCACCAGAAAAAAATTGAATACCATAGAGGTAGGATCGAGGTGGAAAATAATCCATTTCTTGTTGAGAGGGATTGCTAAAGTACAACAAGAAATTGCAGCAACTACACTAGTGTGGTACCAATGGATCCTAGCAGCACCTACACTAGTGTGGGACCAACAAATCTTAGTAGCACCTACACTGGTGTGGGCTAAATTTGGTGTAGTGTCTATTTTAATTTTCCCTTAATTAAAATGGACAATAAAATGTAATGTTATCTCATAATCACTTGTAATAGTTAATTGAGTGTGATAAACTAATTTAGCTCATGAATTTCGAGTTGAGTGTAGTTGGTGAGGCATGCAGAGTAATTCTAGTTGTAACAGAGTTCAAAGTGCAATTGGTGCATTAGTTTAATGCATGAATAATCAGTTTACTCAGTTAGGTGAGTTAAAGTAAAAAGTATGTTAACTATCAGTTGTAGGATTATTGGGTTGCACCCATGCAACAAAACACACATTGGATTGCCCATGATCCTTGGATAGTTTAGGAAGGAAAAAATTCTTAAAGAATAGGGACTTCATTCATCAAGAATTTCACAAGCAAGGTAGGTTGTTTAGAGGCTGAGAATTGGCTAAGTGTTGGTCAGTTTTGTCTGAGACAGTATGAGACAATTAGCCGAGTGTAGGAGACTCTTGTGAGAAGAGTGAATTGTAATTGTTTCATGTATCCATGCTGAATATACAATAGAAGATAGTGGGGTTTTGAGTAGTAAGCTTTCCTCATAAAATTACCTGTGTTGTGGTTTGATTTGATTCTTTCTTTTCTTCATGTGATTGGAGATTGTGTTTAATTTCCACAATTGATTTCTATAAGTGATTCAATATCTAGCTTTAGTACATTGTTAGATTGGACAGAATCCATGATATACATATTGTTTATATAATTTCTATAGGGGCACCTAACTTGATATTTTGTGCATAAAATGTCTACAACAAAAAAACCTCTAATCCATACATCCACCTTCCATAGTCGTCAATATCCTAAGGATTCATATTACTTATCCTACTACTGTGATGGTTCTCAAAAAAATACCACACATGCCAACGTGGTATTGTCCTTGACATCAATGATTGCACAACAATATCCAATGCATATTTTCAACACCAATATTCAACGCCAATCAATAAAAAAAAAATTTCCAACACTCTCCCCCTTTGAAAATTATGGAAATTGTGCCAAACATGTATATAAGGCATTTGTGGAAAAAAGATACAACTAAAACACAAATCATGCAACAACACTCCCCTTGACACTGATTGGGGTCGCTCATCTACACGCTCAAGACTCCCCTAAGTGTGATACTTACCATGGTTTACCACATATTGCTTCCTTTTCATTATCTAGAAAAATAATGTTTGGAAAACCCGTGATATTCTCATTGGTTTCCTCCACCCATAAGATATTCTCCTTGCTTGATGTTGGATACTTTTCTCCTATGTCTTCTTCCTCTAGGATGCATCGAATACATGAACATTTAGTTTCAGTTTATCCTTTTTGTACACTAACTTCCATACCTTTTTATATAGATGAAGTTGAATACATCAATGGTAAAGGGTGTACAAAACTGAAAATTGTCCCCCTAAGACCATGCCTTCTCCAACCAACACGGTTTCTTCTACAACCATATTTACAAAACAAAAAATAAGCTAGTTCACATTCCTTCTCTTGGGCAATGTTCTACTCTAGCAGCTTACTAGTGAGATAACTCAAAGAAATGAGGAGATGCATACCCTTGAATACCCTAAGTCATTTTGATGAGGGAACTACCACTCCCAATTTTTTTCTGAGATACTCAAAGGGCTCCATGGGAAGTAGCTCCTTAGGAAATGACTTTGTAAAGATATTTGCAATATCCTCATTAGTAGCCACATATTCCAATATAACAATATTATCAACAACTTGATCCATCAAGAAAAGATATTTAATTGGGATATGTTTAGTCTTTGAATGCATAAGAATATTCTTGGAAATACTAATGGAACTTGCATTATCACGCATGATGGGAACTGAGTCATTAAGCTCAAATTTTATATCCTTCAACATATGCTTCATCCACAAAATTTGGGTACAACAAGTAATTGCAACGATGTATTCAACTTCATCTATATATAAAGGTATGTAATTTTGTTTCTTTTTTACCCAAAACACTAATTAATTACCCAAGAATAATGTTGCACCACTCGTATTCTTCATGTCATCAAAACTTCCACCAAATCAACATTAGTATAAGTTCTAGAAGTGAAATATTTGCCCATTTCATACCATAAAACATAATCTATTGTACCTTAAAGATATTTCAATATCCTCTTGATTTCATTAACTTGAATTTCCTTCAGATCTAATTATAATCAAGCGACCAACCAAACTACTTGCATTATATATGGTCCTGAAGAAGTTAGGTACAACCAAATTCCAATCATGGACCTATATGTCATTTGATTTACAATGAGGGACTCATCCTATTTGTTCAACTTCCAACTAGTCACCTCAGGTGTACAAACTAGTTTATAATCATCCATTCCAAAGAGTTTCTTTAAGATACTTTAATTGGGAGATAAATATACGTTTAGCTTAATGTGTGATTTTCATCCCAAGAAAGAATGGCAGCTCTCCTAACATGGAAATTTTAAACTCCTTTTTCATTGCTTCAGAAATTTATGTCACATCTAATCCAAATCACTTCTAAAGATGATATCGTCTACATACACAACAATTATCAACAAATTATAATTTTTATATTTTATATATAAATTGTTATCTATTGTTTCTTGTTTAAATCCTTGTTGTAGTAGATACTTATCTACCCTAGCATACTAATATCTTTAGGTTTGCTTCAACTCATATAGATATTCGTTTAGTTTGCATACATGATCATTATCTTCATCTTGAAAGAGTTGAAATTCTTCTAGATACACATTGTATAGTTTCTCTTCCAATTAACCATTGAGTAAAGTTGACTTAACATCCATTTGATAAATTTTAAAGTTATTATAACTAGAAAATTCCAAAAACATTTTTATCACTTCTAGTCTAGATATAGGAGCAAAGGTTTCTTCAAAATCTATACCTTCAAGTTGAGCATAGCCTTTACAAACCAATCTTTGCTTGTTCCTCAGAACCTAGCCTTCTTCATTTACTTTATTATTGAAAACCCACTTTGTGCCAATGACGTTCATTTACTTTGGCATAGGAACCACTTCTCAAGTGATTTTATTCTCTATTTGATATAATTCTTCATCCATTTCCTTAATCCAACAATTTTCTTCACTTTCTTGGCTGAAATTCTTGGGCTCTATCTGTGATAGAAGTGAAAAGTCTTCATATCTAGCACTATTTGTTAACTTTTTCCTTTTCTTTGTTAAACACCATGTTAAACACATACATGGTGTATGAGAAAGATAAACACACACACAACAAGAAACTCAACACAATGAAGGATAAGTGTGTAGCTTTCTTATTTTTCCTTTATACATGATGTACATTTATAGTAAAATGGTGTGACTCTTGGTTTCACATTCCAAGGTCACTTGGACTCCATTGTGACTTTTCGTATTCCACACCTACCCATGGAGGATTAGGTGTTCCAACGTTCCCCCCCTTAATCCGAAGGGGTATGTGTAAGTCCAAGAAGAGAGTTGTAAAACAAATCTGCAAAGTATACATGGTAGCACTTGGGCTGAATCAACTCTCTGAAATGTTGGCAAAAAGAGGTGGTTTAAGGATGACGACCAACACTGGAACTCAATACTTGTTACAGTTCCCGGAACTCTTCCAAAACTAGCAAGAAGATAAAAGCTTCTGCTAGAGGAATTGTCCCTCATAAAAAAGGGAGACCTTCAACCTAAAATAAGGGAGGTCTACTACCTGTGATGGTTTAAGGATGACCAAAAACTCTGGAATGCTTGAAGCATTTCCTAGAACTCAACCAAAGCTGGCAAGAAGCTGAAGGCTTCTGTTAGAGGAAGTGTCCCTCATATATGAAAGGGAGACCTTCAACCTAAAAGAAGGGAGGTCTACAACCTGTGATGGTTTAAGGTTGTCCACCAACCAAAGATGATGGTTTAAGGTTTTCCACCAACCAAAGGCATGCTCATGGGCATATGTGTCTCTGGCTACATCTATGAATCTAGAATGATGAATTGTGGCTCAGGCTCTCTTGAACTGTTGTGTCTCTGGCTACAACTCTGAACATGGAATGAGAAATTGTGGCTCAGGCTCGCTTGATCTGACGTCGAAGCTTGTACATGACCACCATTTTCCCCCCTGTCAAGGACAAGGTGAGAAGATGGAAAAAACTCAACTGCAAGTTTTCTCAATATTCTAGAACATGTTCTGACATGCGACTTAAACATCTTCTTGGCTACCGATGCCCATTTCCAAGAAGTGATCTATCCAAGATTAATCTTGGTTCTTGCAGGAGGCTTTTGTATAAATCATTTGTCTGAAGAATGGGTGTGCTTACCATAGTGCTTGCATGGATGAATATCAAAACAGTGATCTTTCATATGACCAACTCAATCACAGTGTTGGTATTTTGCAATCTGCTGTTGTGGAAGCGGAAGAGGATTTGGAACAGCTGCAGGTGAATTGTCATACAGGAATCTGGCACTCTAAAATATGATGGGCTTGGTGTAGTCTGGAATATGAAAGGACACATCCTTGTCATATCCAAGACCATTTCAGTGCTTGTTATGGACAAGCTCTTCCCAAGCTCTGATGATGGGCTTGAGAAGTGCAGGATGAGCTGCTGCATCTGCATGTACATCTGTCGAATGTGAATCAACTGTAACTTTATCTTCTTTCCTCTGATGAGAGTCCTTCATAATCTTCTGAATAGAAACAGGTTCATAATGGTGACTCTTTTGCTAAAGTTCGTCTTGCTGGAGCTGAGATTCCAACTGCGAAAGCTCAATATTTTCTTGTGCATCTTAAAAACGACTTTGAATATTACAAAGAGCATCCTTGCTCATTTTTATCATATCATCAACATTGGAATGAATGAGGTTATTCAACAACTCTAATGCCTCATTTATTTTAGCCATTTCAACAACTTAGGCTCAACAAATGAAAGGGTGTCGGCTTCAACCGAAAATGCACCCGTTTACAATGTGATTCAACTTAATTTCAAGAAATACAAATGACTCAAGAGAACTTCCAACGATGGAAATCTCAAAGTACAAAATCTGCTCCTCAAATGATGGAGACAATCAACAAAATTTTCAACTCAAATACGGCTTGCAACTATGAATGAAGAAGCAATACAGTGTCAGTTCAATACAATATTTCTGCAAAAATATGCAGCAAAAACACTATGCAAAAAGCCTTTAAGGCAGCTGATTTTTCTTCTTCAAGGAGCTGTTAAAATGATGGAAAACTTGTCTTCACATGTAAATCTCTTGCAGAATGTGAATGCCACAAATCACAATGCAAAAATTCTCTTTTCACTATGTATTTATCATTTTCTTCATATGCCTAAGATCTTTATTTCCAATTATTTGGCTATATGGATGTTACTTCTGCACATATCTAGATGGTGTTTTATGTTTCTCAGATGATTTTTGTAAATCATTGTATTCTTCTTCTTGGAGATCATCATCCTCTTCTTCCATCTCTTCAAGTTCTTCATATTTGTAAACACAATCCACATCCTTATCTGATTTCTCCTGAGGCATTTTTTTTTTGTATAACTTCATCCACACTAACATTAATGCATTCTTTGATCTTCTTGGTCCATTTATTGTAGCACTTACACCCTTTGCTTCTTATTGCATATCCAAGAAAAATGCACTAATTATAGAAATTATATAACATATGCATGTATATATCTAGATTCTCCTGATCTAACAATATTTATCTTCTTGCTAAATACAGAATCCTTCCACTTTTAATAGTTTGCGGAAATTTAAAATCAATTGCAAACACATGAAGCAATAAAAGCAATCGCACATAACACATTTGTTTAACGGGAAAGCCTGAAGCTAAAAACCCCAACTATCATATATTATGTATCATGGAGATCATGTAACAATCTCATACAAAGCTTAGTAAATCAAGCTCTCAGTACAATACAATCATCACACACTATCATGAAGAAATTTACATCTCAATGTACCAATTTCTTGCCACCTGATAGCCTGCCTCCACTCAGCGCAATCCCTGCTGAAGAAGACCCCTGAATGAATTCGAATTGGCCTTTCCTTGACTGCGCAATCCTAATTGGAAACTCCAATGTGTGTGTGATGCAATTAATGCATCAATATAGTCACAATGGATAGTCCATCTCACCCTTTCACCTACCTCTCCACTGGGTTTCCACTAGAACTGACATGCACTATAGTTAACTGTTGTATTTGTTCAGTTGATTAGTGAGTTACTATTTGTGAATTAATTAACTAATTAATTCACTCCACTCTAAGTAGTATATCATTCCGTTAGACTAGATATAACTATCTCAACTGAGTTTAACTCCATTAAATGAGTTAAACTGAATAACAACTCCATGAACTACTCTTCCAACTCTCTCATAACTTTTCCACTTCAGTTCTAACTAAGTCGTCCATGCATGAACCACCAGTAAACCCTAAGAATTTCGTAATTCCTTCAGTCCACTAATTTTCCAAATCTGTATACTAAAATAAAGTGCTCCAAGAGAATAACTTGATATTTAGAGTCTGATTATTATTAAGGGATAATAATAATCGACACAACTATTTTTAGATCGACGATCTATAAATAGACTTCACCCAATCTTCTAAAAATAGAATTTCATCTACTTTTCCAACTTGATCAACCATCCACAAATAGCATCCTGCAACTTCTGAAATATGATCATCATGTCTAAAAATAGACATAGTCTAAAAATAGACTTACACCTAAAAATAGCTTGCGGGCCCACTGAGTGAAGGTGATTGATTTTCACTAAGCTTCATCATCTTGTTGAATCTCAACACTCCCTCTCAACAAGATAGGGATTATCCTTCACCCTAATCCTGCCTCTATGGTATTCGAATTTGCTCCTGTCGAGTGCCTTCGTCAGAATGTCTGCATCCCGATCTTCTGTAGGAATTTACTAAAGCAACATGATCTTCCACTGCACACAATCTCTGATATCATGATATCGGATATAAATATGTTTATATATATCATGAAACATAGGATTTATCGAGAGTTTAATGCAACTCTGACTATTATAATGTATCACCATAGGATCTAAATGTGAACCAAACAAACCGACTAGGATCTTCCTCATCCAAATAGCCTCACATGCAGCTTGACTTGCTGCCATGTATTATGCTTCTATTGAAATGAGTGCCATGAATTTTTGTTTCCTGTTGTACCAAGAAACTGTTGTAGATCTGATACTGAAAACCCCTCTTGATGTGCTCTTTCTGTCCGTTGGGCTGCCTGCCCAATCTACATCTGTGAAGCCTTGCAACTTCACCTCATCCGTCTATCTGTACCATAAGCCATACTCAGATGTGCCCCTGAGATACCTTAGGAATGAGGGCTTTGCTCAATGAACCGTTAACATATCACGTGTGATCATAACATATTAAACAATACCCTTAATTTGAGTACATATTGGAAAATGCCTCTAAAAATCACATTATTTAACCCGCTACCAATATAAACCCAATACACCTTCCTAGTTTAAAAATCCCCTAATTTCACTATATATTGTAGGTATCCATTTTTTCATTCAAATATTTTACACCCCTTTATATTTTTTCATTAACTTTGAGCTCCATTTTTTATACATGCCAATATAAAAACCCGTTATCCCCTATATATCCCCCAATATATTATGTCATTTTTCCTTCATTATATATCCCCCAATATGAACCCATGTACTATATTATTACTCCTACAGTGAAGCCCATGTGACCTCAGGACATGCTTGCCTACCTTCCAAAAGAGCTTGGTAGGCTTAACCATCGCTTGTGAAATTCGATTCACCGCATAACATATGTTTGGTCTTATACTAACTAAATACATGAGAAAACCCACCAACTGTCGATAAACAGTGGCATCCACTACCTATGTTGATGTAGCATCCTCTTTCCTCCAATTTCCTGGAAGAGGAATGTCGATAGGCTTGCAGCCTTGCATGTGAAACTTCTCCAGTATCTCCTGGCCATACTTGCCTTGAGACACAAAAAATTCACCTTCCCGCTACCATATTTCTAATCCAAGGAAATAATGAAGGAGGACCAAATCCTTCATCTCAAACAACTTTGCAAGATCTTCCTTGCATGATTGTATCAACTACTCATCACCTGTTAGTATTAAATCATCAACATAAAGAATAATGATTAAAAGCTTACCCTCCACCACAATTTGGTACAGGTTTTCATTTTCCTCACTCTTGGTGAAACCACGTCTAGTGAAATAGCTTTCGATCCGAGTGTACCAAGCACAAGGTTCTTGTTTCAGCCCATGCAATGCTCTTTTGACTCTACACATCTGTGACTCGCTGCCGAATATCTCAAATCCTTCAGGTTGCTCAATGTACACCTCTTCCTCAATGATCCCATTAAGGAACGTAGTCTTCACATCCATCTGATGAATGTGCCAACCCATCTGCACTGAGAGAGCAAGGATGGTCCTTATGGAAGAATACCGTGTGATAGGTGCAAAGGTTTCTTCATAACCAACCCCCTTGATCTGTGAGAAGCCCCGGGAAACAAATCTTGCCTTATTCTTCTCAACGCTCCCATCAGCAGCTTGCTTTACCTTGTAGATCCATCTTGGTCCTACAACTGATTTACCTGTCGACCTTGGAGCAATCTCCCAAGCATTATTTCTGAAAATGGATTCATACTCCTCCACCATGGCATATAACCATGTGGTCTCCTGCTCTGCTTCTTCGAAATAAGATGGCTCTGTCATGATACACTTGCTCATAAGAGCCATGTATCCAGTAAATCATTCAGGTGACTGTTTGTGTCTATGTTGTGATATAGGGACTCCTAAATTCTGTGCCACATCAAGCTTCAGTCTCTTAGCCTCTGTGGTATGATTTCTGCTAGTTCTGATGTTTGGTTCTGCATGAGTGGACTCCTCCACTCCATGACTCTCCTCTTGTGGCTGATCCACATCTAGAGGCTCATATTTGGGAACAAGTAGCTCCTCCTCTGCATGCAAGTGTAGCTCCATCTCAAGCGATAACTTCATGGCTTTCACCTCATTGAATTTGATATCCCGTCACACCACAATCATCCGACTTTCTAGAAAATACACACGATAATTATGGGGTGTTTCTGTGTACCCAAAAAATATCCCAACTTCTATAGTCGGCTCTCGCTTCTTCTTGGCATCCTTTGTCACATGAATGTAAACAGATGAGCCAAAAATCTTCAAATGAGAAATATTAGGCTTCTTACCAGTAAAATCTTCTTCAGGTGTACTCATGCCAAGTACTTTATGAGGACAACAATTTTTCACATAAACTACAGTGTTGCATGCTTCCACCCACAAGTGCATCGGTAGGCCCTGGTCATGCAGCATAGCTCGTGCAGCACCCACGATCGTTCTGTTCTTCCTCTCCACAACCCCATTCTACTGTGGGTTATGAGGCGCTATGAGTTCTCTTCAAATTCCTTCTTTGCTATAGAAGTCTTTGAATTTCCCGAGATATATTCACCACCATTATCGCTCCGTCGAGCCTTCACTTGCTTCCCTGACTCCTTCTCCACCAATTCTTTAAACTCACAGAACTTTGATAATGTTCCGCTCTTCTTCTGCATGAAGAAGATCCATCATCTATGAGAATATTCATCAACAAAAATAACATAATACCTGTGTTTTGCTGTTGAAGCAACTGAGAAAGGTCCACACACGTTTGTGTGAATTCTCTCCAGGATCACTGAAGCATAGTTCTCATTCTCATGAAAGGTGGTCTTCACAAACTTACCCATAGTACATCCCTTGCACTAATCTGACTGTGCAAGAGTACCCTTGGGAATTCCAGTAGAAATCTGCTGCAAAATCTTCAAAGTGCCATGGTGAAGATGGCCTAATCTCCTCTGCCATAATTCACCCTGATCCCGGCTCACCACTTCTTCTACTTTTCCCATCATTGTAGCGCAACCATCTACCTCCAGCTTGTAGAGCTTCTTAACTCGAATCCCTATCCTCTTGGTTTGACCCATTGTTTTATGTTGCAGGAAATATTTTCCATCGCTAAAAACAACATCATAACCTCTGTCTTCCAACATTGCGACCGAGAAAAAGTTCTTCTTCATAACTAGAACATGCATAACATCTTTCAACAGAAATGGTTTACCTGACTCCCTCTCAAAGGTAATGGTCCCAATTACGGTTGCACTGTATTGACCATCGTCGCCCATTTCTATATACATTTGGACATCCTTCTCCTCCAAGTCAGTAAACAACTCCTTGTCTCCTGTCATATGAAAAGATGCATCACTATCAAGATACCACACCGATCCCATAGTGCTTGAAACCAAGCATGCGATCAAAGAGAAATCAAGTTCAAATTGTGAGGCTAAGGCCTCACCCACTGCAGCTAAGTACAATTCTCTCCATCTTCATTCTTCGATGAAGAGCCATCCCTGGTACTTTGCCTTATCTCCTCCTACATAATATCCAGCCAAAGTCACTCCCACCCGAGCAGTTTTTCTCGTCCATTGATAGAGTATTTGTAGCTATGCTTGGGGAGGGCAGCTCCTTTTCAGGAGGTGTCCAGAATTTCAGACCTATGGATTTTGAAGACCAGTTCCTTTATCCATTGGCGAAAATTTCTTTCTTTCTTGATGCTATTTCTGAAAATTGACAGCATGATTAGCATCAAAGTCATTTCTACCAACCCAGCTACATTTCCTAACATTTTTTCTTCTTTCAGGTGAATTTGGACTAGAAACCCTTTGGCATAATTATAGCAGGTCACCTTGCCAAACCCACATTCTTCATCACTTTATGCATATAAAAATGCATCTCCATATTTATGCCCCAATTAAAACTTCAATTCTGTGCAAATTCACTTAGTTTTGAATTACGGAAGCTCCTTTTACAAAATCATTCACTATGGTTATAAAACCATTTCATAATAACATCATTTCACTATGACAAATAAGCCATTTCATAAGCGGAAGATTTCTCTTTCATTTATAATCTCATGGTTATGAAACCATAAACATCTAACTCCACGAAGTTATCACCATATATTAACCAACACAAAACCCATTTGTAAAACTTGCCAACACTTTCATTTTGTATGCGTTATTGACTTGGATAAAATCAATGCTACTGGCCGCAACATACATAGCATACCCTTATGGAAGTTCCCAATCCAACATCAATAATTATTACATGAAACTTTCTAGACCTTAATTAAAGTGCCACGGTTAACATATAACAATATTCGATTCCCAACAACATAACTTTCCCCCTCCACGCATTCGCACCATCGCTTTATCCTTTTAGTACACCGTATGTGTTCAATTCTTTTCTGTGCTTTTAACATTTCCACAATCGGACCAGCGCTTCCTTTTTGAAGATCCGCTTCATCTTTAATATCTTTGTTGACTTAATTCCAATGCCCTCGGCATGAACTTTGGCATACACATCCAACGCATTTACGCATTCATTTTTAGCTTCTCCATCGCTTTCCAACACTGCAATTTAATTCTTCAACTCAACATTACACAAAATTGTTCTTTTGCGCCTCCATCGTCCTCACCAAACGAATGAACTTCATACAAGTCGAGGTTCATATCTGGCCCACCATTCTTTTGTTCATGAAATTTATAATTCTCTTCAATCGAATTCTAAGTATGACTCAATGCCTTCAACGCCTCATTACTTCAACTACTATTTCATTAACAAACCATTCCTTGTCCCTTATGAAGCTCTGCAGGCTTCATATTATACTGTATTATATGGGTTTCAACCATCATTACCATGTACCCAATATAAAACTTCAACTGAAATTTGATTTTAGTCTTTCACATGTGTAATCGATCTTACAAATGATCGATTCACCCAATATATATATCTACACAGATTTATATGTAAAATTTCTTGGTTTTAAATCAAGAAATTAATTTAAATATCAACTTCCCAAATCATATGTAGAATCTCACCTCAACTCCAATTACAGAAATCAACTCATATGATTCTGAAAACACACTTTCATATTAAAAAATGAAAATGCTTACAGAAATCTTCATTCCTGGCCTAGTTTTCAATCATTGACCCTTTTACAATTGCCTAAAGGCTTGAAAAACAAAACTCTGTTTATCTTCTTCTAATTCTTGTCTCCTACCTCTCTTCTATTCTCTTCTCTATTGTATTTTTCCTTTAAGGCTTATTAAATTATACAAATTTGGATGAACCAATTTAGGTTCAAATCCCTTCAATCACTCAACAAAATCCTCAAATATCTCAACACCCCTACAATCTAGATTTTATCCCTAAAATCTTGAAACCAAATCTAACTTAGGCTTCATAATTCATTCTTAGATATCTCAAATCTAATTTCTCACATGTTCTCCAAATAATTTGGGAACATTAACAAATCCTCACAATAATTAATTAAAATCTCTCAAAAATCACATTAATATTTACATAAAATTAATATTTTCTCACAAACATAAGACCCCCTAGGTTTAATAAAATACAAAGTATTTTTCCGAATCTAATGCCCCTGCATCAGACTCCCAAGATTGAAAAATGATCATGATATCTTGATCATGTGTTTTAAGTCTTTGTCTGCCTGGATCTCACACTTTTTTCTGTAACTTATCATCAATTTTTGTTGTTTGTTGCTTTTCTCTGGGTCTTCATATTTTATGCTTCCTTGCTCCACTGGTTGCACTTTCACAATCTGTCCTTGTCTTCATTTTGCTGTTGTTGATGCTTCTCTTCCTTGCTGATATCTTCCTCTGAGATAATTTCATCATTATCTTTCTTATCTGTTCAACTTCTCTGTCCAATATTTCTTCAGATTGATGATTTCTTGTTGCACCCAATCATCCATGCCCTCTTGTTTTCTGCAACAGAAAACTTCTTCTCTGCCTTCTCCTATCAACAATTTACTGGACTGGTACATTGTACACTCCTTTCAATTGTATTCATCTCCTCGTATCTGCAATTCCCAATTCTGAAATTGAGAATTTTCCTGCACTGAATTCTGATCATTCAGCATCATTTCCAGCAACTTAATTTCTTCATTCCATGGATTAGATAATTCCACATAATTTTCTTCTTCTTTTTTCATTTGACTGCTCAACTGAGTCAAATGTTCTCCAGCACCTGCAACAACACCTACATTCACAAAACAATTGTTAAAACAAAAATCATAAGGCCTAAGTGCCTTTTCTTCCTCTGCCAGCACTTTAGTATGCTGTCATGCAATTTCTTCCTCCTCTATCATCACATCAGTATTCTGATTCAACCTCCTCAAAGAATTTTCTAAAGAATTCCCAAGACTTTCAACCAGTCCTTCCTTCACACCATCTGTTTCCATGATGTATTTTTGCTTTTGTTCACTGTATTGAACTCTGCCTTCTGCTGCAATCTCTCTTTCATACTCTGAATTCTCCAACAAATATTCCTGCAATGCAATTTCCTTGTGGCATTACTGAAGTATATCATCATCATGTACCAACCCTGTAGTCACACACAAAATTTCAGTTTGAAAATCACAAAGTTCAACAGTCTAACCTATTGGTTTATATACCAACTCTTCAAGCCAATCCTCTTCTTCATTCACAAGAACTTCCTCTTATACTGTAACAGCTTCAAGTATAAATGCACCACTGCTTTCTTCTTCAGATTATTTATCTCCTGAAAGATTATTTTCCATACTTGTGACAGCTTCATAAGATTGCACATCCTCCTCAGTAAAACCTGTAATCACATCACAATTGTCAGCTACAAAAATACAAGGTTTTACATTATCCAACTGATCTGGATTTACCCAATAGTTTAGGAAATCATCAATGATCTCATCTTTTGTTTCACCAATGGAAACCTCCACTTTCAACTCAGCTGCTCTGAGTTCTCCACGTCTCAATTGTATACTCATCATATGCTCGAGCTTCCTCAGTTTTTCTGTTAACTACATGTTTTTCTGTTGATCCCTCTTTACTTGTAGTCTCTACCATTTCACTTTCTTCCTCATGGTCCAGCCATGTCTCTGGTCTTTCATATTTTCCTATAAAAATTCCATCAATAACTCAAGATGAACTGCTATCTCAGCTTTCTCTCTCTCATACTCTTCATCATTCAACTGCTTCCATATGCCATTTGCCTTGGCATTTTCTTTCTCCTTGTTTCTACTGTGGCCTCTCTCTGAACCTCTACTCTCTCCTTTATGAATTTCAGTATTCATATTCTTCGCCATGAGTTTCTCACCCATAAGTTGCACCAAGCATCTTCAACAGCAAGCTCTGCTGCTACCACTTACCTCACCAATCCTTTCCTCCGGATCTAGTATTTTGGTAATCACCGGTTCTCTACTGGAACCTTTTGAGCATTTATTTACTTCTCCTTCATGCTTCACTCATCTGCAACTTTATTCAACCTCTGCTGAATCTTCAGGTTCTTCCACTCTCTCTTAGAATCCCTTGCTGGACTCCTTCATCACTACTCTCAAAGCTGTGATCTGCCTCTTTCGCTGAGATTTTCTTCAACCTGCTTACAACCTGAATTCTGCAAACAACCTTCAAACCAGAGTTAAATATCATCTATCAACTCACCTTCAAGATCATGTTGATCTTGATTCACTTCTTCAACTGCACTGCATCTCTGTGCTGCAATCTTCATCAGTTTCAATATCTCATATTTATTCACCACATGTAATTAATTCAATTTAAAAAATTGAATCTTCAAATAGAGATATTCCAGCTCTGATACCACCTGATAGCAGGTCGCCCTACCAAACCCACATTATTCATCACTTTATGCATATAAAAATGCATCTCCATATTTATGCCCCAAATAAAACTTCAAGTCTGGGCAAATTCACTTAGTTTTGAATTACGGAAGCTCCTTTTACAAAATCATTCACTATGGTTATAAAACCATTTCATAATAAAATCATTTCACTATGACTAATAAGCCATTTCATAAGCAGAAGCTTTCTCTTTCATTTATAATCTCATGGTTATGAAACCATACACATCTAACTCCATGAAGTTATCACCATATATTAACCAACACAAAACCCATTTGTAAAACTTGCCAACACTTTCATTTTGTATGCGTCATTGACTTGGATAAAATCAATGCTACTGGCCGCAACATATATAGCATACCCTTATGGAAGTTCCCAATCCAACATCAATAATTATTACATGCAACTTTCTCAACCTTAATTAAAGTGCCACGGTTAACATATAACAATATTCGATTCCCAACAACATAACTTACCTCCTCCACACATTTGCACCATCGCTCTATCCTTTTAGTACACCATATGCATTCAATTCTTTTTTTTGCTTTTAACATTTCCACAATCGGACCAGCGCTTCCTTTTTGAAGATCCACTTCATCTTTAATATCTTTGTTGACTTAATGCCAATGCCTCCAGCTTGAACTTCCGCATACACATCCAACGCATTTACACATTCATTTTCAGCTTCTCCATCACTTGCCAATGCTGCAATTTAATTCTTCAACTCAACATTACACAGAATTATTCCTCTGCGCCTCCATCGTCCTCACCAAACGAATGAACTTCATGCAAGTCAATGTTCATATTTGGCCCACCATTCTTTTGTTCATGACATTTATAATTCTCTTCAATAGAATTCTAAGTATGACTCAACGCCTTCAACACCTCATTACTTCAACTGCTATTTCTTTCATAAACCATTCTTTGTCCCTTATGAAGCTCTACGGGCTTCATATTATACTATATTATATGGGTTTCAACCATCATTACCATGTACCCAATATCAAACTTGAACTGAAATTCGATTTTAGTCTTCCACATGTGTAATCGATCTTACAAATGATCGATTCACCCAATATATATATCTGCACAGATTTATATGTAACCTTTCTTGGTTTTAAATCAAGAAATTAATTTAAACATCAACTTCCCAAATCATATGTTGAATCTCACCTCAACTCCAATTACAGAAATCAGCTCATATGATTCTGAAAACACACTTTCATATTAACAAATGAAAATACTTACAGAAATCTTCGTTCTTGGCCTGGTTTTCAATCATTGACCCTTTTACAGTTGCCCGAAGGCTTGACAAACAAAACTCTGTTTGTCTTCTTCTAATTCTTGTCTCCTACCTCTCTTCTATTCCCTTCTCTAATGTATTTTGCCTTTAAGGCTTATTAATTTATACAAATTTCGATGAACCACTTTAGGTTCAAATCCCTTCAATAACTCAACAAAGTCCTCAAATATCTCAACACCCCTACAATCTAGATTTTATCCCTAAAATCTTGAAACCAAATCTAACTTAGGCTTCATAATTAATTCTTAGATATCTCAAATCTAATTTCTCTCATGTTCTCCAAATCATTTGGGAACATTAACAAATCCTCACAATAATTAATTAAAATCTCTAGAAAATCACATTAATATTTACATAAAATTAATATTTTCTCACAAACATAAGACCCCCTAGGTTTAATAAAATACAAAGTATTTTTCCTAATCTAATGCCCCTGCATCAGACTCCCAAGGTTGAAAAATGATCATGATCTCCTGATCATGTGTTTTAAGTCTTCGTCCGCCTGGATCCCCCACTTTGTTATGTAACTTATCATCAATTTATGTTGTTTGCCTCTTTTCTCCATGTCTCCATAGTTTATGCTACCTTGCTCCATTGGCTTCACTTTCACAATCTGTCCTTGTCTTCATTTTGCTACTGTTGCTGCTTCTCTTCCTTGCTGATATCTTCCTCTGAGATAATTTCATCAATAGCTTTCTTATCTGTTCAACTTCTTTGTCCAATATTTCTTCATATTGTTGATTTCTTGCTGCCACCGAATCATCCATGCCCTCTTGTTTTCTGCAACAGAAAAATTCTTCTCTGCCTTCTCCTATCAGCAATTTATTGGACTGGTACATTGTACACTCCTTTCTACTATCTTCATCTCCTTGTATCTGCAATTCCCAATTCTGAAATTGAGAATTTTCCTGCACTGAATTCTGATCATTCAGCATCATTTCCAGCAACTTAATTTCTTCATTCCATAGATTAGATAATTCCACAGAATTTTCTTCTTCTTCCTTCATTTGACTGCTCAACTGAGTCAAATGTTCTCCAGCACCTGCGACAACACCTGCATTCACAAAACAATTGTTAAAACAAAAATCATAAGGCCTTAGGGCCTTTTCTTCCTCTGCCAGCACTTCAGTATGTTGTCCTGCAATTTATTCCTTCTCTATCAACACATCAGTATGCTGATTCAACCTCATTAAATAATTTTCTGAAGAATTCCCAAGACTGTCAACCAGTCCTTCCTTCACACCATCTGTTTCCATGATGTCTTTCTACTTTTTTTCACTGTATTGAACTCTGTCGTCTTCTGCAATCTCTCTTTCATACTCTAAATTCTCTAACAAATATTCCAGCAATGCAATTTCCTTGTGGCATTGCTGAAGTATATCATCATCATGTACCAAACCTACATTCACACACAAACTTTTAGTTTGAAAATAAAAAAGTTCAACAGTCTCAACTGTTGGTTTATATACCAACTCTTCAAGCTGATCATCTTCTTCATTCACAAGAGCTTCCTCTTGTACTATAACAGCTTCAATTACAAATGCATCACTTCTTTCTTCCTCATAGTATTTATCTCCTGAAATGTTATTTTCCATACTTGTGACAGCTTCACAAGATTGTGCATCCTCCTCAGTAAAACCTGTAATCACATCACAATTGTTAGCTACAAAAATACAAGGTTTTACATCATCCAGTTGATCTGGATTTACCCAATAGTTCAGGAAATCATCAATGATATCCTCTTCTGTTTCACCAATGGAAACCCCCAATTTCAACTCAGCTTCTCTGACTTCTTCACGTCTCAATTGTATACTCATCATCTGCTCGGCTTCCTCAGCTCTTCTGTTAACTGCATGTTTACCTGTTGATCCCTCTTTACATGTAGTCTTTGCCATTTCACTTTCTTCCTCATGGTCCAACCATGTCTCTGGTCTTTTGTATTTTCCTGTAACAATTCCATCAATAACTCAAGATGAACTGCTATCTCAGCTTTTTCTCTCTCATACTCATCATCAGTCAACTGCTTCCATATGCCATTTGCCTTGGCATTTTATTTCTCCTTCTTTATACTGTGGCCTCTCTCTGAACCTCTGCTCTCTCCTTTATGACTTTCAGTAGTCATCTTCTTCGCCATGAGTTTTTCACCTATGAGTTGCACCAAGCCTCTGCAACAGCAAGCTCTCCTGCTGCCACTTACCTCACCAATCCTTTTCTCCGGATCTGGTCTTTTGGTAATCACCAGTTCTTTGCTGGAACCTTTTGAGAAATTCTTTACTTCTCCTTCAGGCTTCACTCATCTACAACTTTATTCAACCTCTGTTGAATCTTCAGGTTCTGCCACTCTCTCTTAGAGTCCCTTGCTGGACTCCTTCATCACTGCTCTCAAAGCTGTGATGTGCTTCTTTCGCTGAGATTTTCTTCAACCTTCTTGCAACCTTAATTCTGCAAACAGCCTTAAAACTAGAGTTAAATATCATCTTTCAACTCACCTTCAAGATCCTGTTGATCTTGCTTCACTTTTTCAACTGCACTACATCTCTGTGCGACAATTTTCATTAGTTACAAAATCTGATATTTATTCATCACATGTAATTAATTCAATTTAAAAACTTGAATCTTCAAACAGAGCTATTCCAACTCTGATACCACCTGATAGTAGGTCACCCTGCCAAACTCACATTCTTCATCACTTTATGCATATAAAAGTGCATCTCCATATTTATGCCCCAAATAAAACTTCAAGTCTGGGAAAATTCATTTAGTTTTGAATTGCAGAAGCTCCTTTTACAAAATCATTCGCTATGGTTATAAAACCATTTCATAATAAAATCATTTCACTATGACTAATAATCCATTTCATAAGCGGAAGCTTTCTCTTTCATTTATAATCTCATGGTTATGAAACCATACACATCTAACTCCATGAAGTTATCACCATATATTAACTAACACAAAACCCATTTGTAAAACTTTCCAACACTTTCATTTTGTATGCGTTATTGACTTGGATAAAATCAATGCTACTAGCCACAACATACATAGCATACCCTTATGGAAGTTCCCAATCCAACATCAATAATTATTACATGCAACTTTCTCGACCTTAATTAAAGTGCCACGGTTAACATATAACAATATTCAATTCCCAGCAACATAACTTACCTCCTCCACGCATTCGCACCATCGCTCTATCCTTTTAGTACACCATACGTGTTCAATTCTTTTCTGTGCTTTTAACATTTCCACAATCGAACTAGCGCTTCCTTTTTGAAGATCCGCTTCATCTTTAATATCTTTGTTGACTTAATGCCAATGCCTCCAGCTTGAAATTCATCATACACATCGAACGCATTTACGCTTTCATTTTCAGCTTCTCCATCGCTTGCCAATGCTGCAATTTAACTCTTCAACTCAACATTACACATAATTCTTCTTTTGTGCTTCCATCATCGTCACCAAACGAATGAACTTCATACAAGTCGAGGTTCATATCTGGCCCACCATTCTTTTGTTCATGACATTTATAATTCTCTTCAATCGAATTCTAAGTATGACTCAATGCCTTCAACGCCTCATTACTTCAACTTCTATTTCGTTCACAAACCATTCTTTGTCCCTTATGAAGCTCTACGGGCTTCATATTCTACTGTATTATATGGGTTTCAACCATCATTACCATGTACCCAATATCAATCTTGATCTGATATTCGATTTCAGTTTTTCACATGTGTAATCGATCTTACAAATGATCGATTCACCCAATATATATATCTACACAGATTTATATGTAACCTTTCTTGGTTTTAAATCAAGAAATTAATTTAAACATCAACTTCCCAAATCATATGTAGAATCTCACCTCAACTCCAATTATAGAAATCAACTCATATAATTCTGAAAACACACTTTCATATTAAAAAATGAAAATACTTACAGAAATCTTCGTTCCTGGCCTGGTTTTAAATCATTGAACCTTTTACAATTGCCCGAAGGCTTGACAAACAAAACTATGTTTGCCTTCTTCTAATTCCTGTCTCCTACCTCTCTTCTATTCTCTTCTCTGATGTATTTTTCCTTTAAGGCTTATTAATTTATACAAATTTGGATGAACCAATTTAGGTTCAAATCCCTTCAATAACTCAAAAAAAGTCCTCAAATATCTCAACACCCCTACAATCTAGATTTTATCCCTAAAATATTGAAACCAAATCTAACTTAGGCTTCATAATTAATTCTTAGATATCTCAAATCTAATTTCTTTCATGTTCTCCAAATCATTTTGGAACATTAACAAATCCTCATAATAATTAATTAAAATCTCTCAAAAATCGCATTAATATTTACATAAAATTAATATTTTCTCACAAACATAAGACCCCCTAGGTTTAATAAAATACAAAGTATTTTTCCGAATCTAATGCCCCTGCATCAAACTCCCAAGGTTGAAAAATGATCATGATCTCCTGATCATGTGTTTTAAGTCTTCGTCCACCTGGATCCCACACTTTGTTCTGTAACTTTTCATCAATTTCTATTGTTTTCTTCTTTTCTCCAAGTCTCCATAGTTTATGCTGCATTGCTCCACTGGCTGCACTTTCAAAATATGTCCTTGTCTTCATTTTGTTGTTGTTGCGGCTTCTATTCCTTGCTGATATCTTCCTCTGAGATAATTTCATCATTATCTTTCTTATCTGTTCAACTTCTCTCTCCAATATTTCTTCAAATTGCTGATTTCTTGTTGCCACCCAATCATCCATGCCCTCTTGTTTTCTGCAAAAGAAAACTTCTTCTATGCCTTCTCCTATCAGCAATTTACTGGACAAGTACATTGTACACTCCTTTATACTATCTTCATATCCTTGTATCTGCAATTCCAAATTCTGAAATTGAGAATGTTCCTGCACTGAATTTTGATCATTCAGCATCATTTCTAGCAACTTAATTTCTTCATTCCATGGATTAGATAATTCCACCGAATTTTCTTCTTCTTCCTTCATTTGACTTCTCAACCGCGTCAAATGTTCTCTAGCACTTGCAACAACACCTGCATTCAAAAAAAAATTGTTAAAACAAAAATTATAAGGCCTCAGGGCCTTTTCTTCCTCTGCCAGCATTTCAGTATGTTGTCCTGCAATTTATTGCTCCTCTATCAGCACATCAGTATGCTGATTCAACCTCCTCAAAGAATTTTCTGAAGAATTCCCAATACTATCAACCAGTCCTTCCTTCACACCATCTGTTTCCATGATGTCTTTCTACTTTTGTTCACTGTATTGAACTCCGCCTTCTGCTACATTCTCTCTTTCATACTCTAAATTCTCCAATAAATATTCTAGTAATGCAATTTTCTTGTGGCATTGCTGAAGTATATCATCATCATGTACCAAACCTACATTCACACACAAAATTTTAGTTTGAAAATCACAAAGTTCAACAGTCTCAACTGTTGGTTTATATACCAACTCTTCAAGTTGATCCTCTTCTTCATTTACAAGAACTTCCTCTTGTACTGTAACAACTACAAGTGCAAACACATCATTGCTTTCTTCTTCAGAGTACTTATCTCCTGAAAGATTCTTTTCCATACTTGTGACAGCTTCACAAGATTGTGCATCCTCCTCAGTAAAACCTGTAATCAAATCACAATTGTTAGCTACAAAAATACAAGGTTTTACATTATCCAGCTGATCTGGATTTACCCAAAAGTTTAGGAAATCATCAATGATCTCCTCTTCTGTTTCACCAATGTAAACCCCCACTTTCAACTCAGCTTCTCTGAGTTCTTCACGTCTCAATCGTATACTCATCATCTGCTCGAGCTTCCTCAGCTCTTCTGTTAACTGCATGTTTACCTGTTGATCCCTATTTACTTGTAGTCCCTTCCATTTCACTTTCTTCCTCATGGTCCAACCATGTCTTTGGTCTTTCGTATTTTCCTGTAATAATTCCATCAATAACTCAATATGAACTGCTATCTCAGCTTTCTCTCTCTCATACTCTTCATCAGTCAACTACTTCCATATGCCATTTGCCTTGGCATTTTCTTTCTCCTTCTTTCTATTGTGGCCTCTCTCTAAACCTCTGCTCTCCCCTTTATGACTTTCAGTATTCATCTTCTTCGCCATGAGTTTATCACCCATGAGTTGCACCAAGCCTCTGCAACAACAAGCTCTCCTACTGCCATTTACCTCACCAATCCTTTCCTCCAGATCTGGTCTTTTGGTAATCACCAGTTCTCTGCTGGAACATTTTGAGCATTTATTTACTGCTCCTTCATGCTTCACTCATCTGCAACTTTATTCAACCTCTGTTGAATCTTCAGGTTCTTCCACTCTCTCTTAGAATCCCTTGCTATACTCCTTCATCACTGCTCTCAGAGCTGTGATCTGCTTCTTTCGCTGAGATTTTCTTCTACCTGCTTGCAACCTGAATTCTGCAAACAACCTTCAAACCAGAGTTAAATATCATCTGTCAAATCACCTTCAAGATCCTGTTTATATTGCTTCACTTCTTCAACTGCACTGCATCTCTGTGCTGCAATCTTCATCAGTTTCAAAATCTGATATTTATTCATCACATGCGATTAATTCAATTTAAAAACTTGAATCTTAAAATAGAGTTATTCCAGCTCTGATACCACCTAATAGCAGGTCGCCCTGCCAAACCCACATTCTTCATCACTTTATGCATATAAAAATGCATCTCCATATTTATGCCCCAAATAAAACTTCAAGTCTCGGAAAATTCACTTAGTTTTGAATTGCGGAAGCTCCTTTTTCAAAATCATTCACTATGGTTATAAAACCATTTCATCATAAAATCATTTCACTATGACTAATAAGCCATTTCATAAGTAGAAGCTTTCTCTTTCATTTATAATCTCCTGGTTATGAAACCATACACATCTAATTCCATGAAGTGATCACCATATATTAACCAACAAAAAACCCATTTGTAAAACTTGCCAACACTTTCATTTTGTATGCATTATTGACTTGGATAAAATCAATGCTACTGGCCGCAACATACATAACATACCCTTATGGAAGTTCCCAATCCAACATCAATAATTATTACATGAAACTTTCTCGACCTTAATTAAAGTTCCACGATTAACATATAACAATATTCAATTCCCAGCAACATAAATTACCTCCTCCACGAATTCTCACCATCATTCTATCCTTTTAGTACACCATATGCGTTCAATTATTTTCTATGCTTTTAACATTTTCACAATCGGATCATCGCTTCCTTTTTGAAGATCCGCTTCATCTTTAATATCTTTTTTGACTTAATGCCAACACCTCTAGCATTAACTTCGACATACACATCCAATGCATTTACGCATTCATTTTCAGCTTCTCCATCGCTTTCCAATGTTGAAATTTAATTCTTCAACTCAACATTACACAAAATTCTTCTTCTGTGTCTCCATCTTCCTCACCAAACGAATGAACTTCTTACAAGTCGAGGTTCATATCTAGCCCACCATTCTTTTGTTCATGACATTTATAATTCTCTTCAATCGAATTCTAAGTATGACTCAACGCCTTCAACGCCTCATTACTTCAACTCCTATTTCGTTCACAAACCATTCTTTGTCCCTTATGAAGCTCTACGGGCTTCATATTATATTGTATTATATGGGTTTCAACCATCATTACCATGTACCCAATATCAATCTTGAACTGAAATTCGATTTCAGTCTTTCACATGTGTAATCGATCTTACAAATGATCAATTCACCCAATATATATATCTACACAGATTTATATGTAACCTTTCTTGGTTTTAAATCAAGAAATTAATTTAAACATCAACTTCCCAAATCATATGTAGAATTTCACCTCAACTCCAATTACAGAAATCAACTCATATGATTCTGAAAACACACTTTCATATTAACAAATGAAAATACTTACAAAAATCTTCATTCCTGGCCTGGTTTTCAATCATTGACCCTTTTACAATTGCCTAAAGGCTTGACAAACAAAAATTTGTTTGTCTTCTTCTAATTCATGTCTCCTACCTCTCTTCTATTCTCTTCTCTAAAGTATTTTCCTTTAAGGCTTATTAATTTATACAAATTTGGATGAACCAATTTAGGTTCAAATCCCTTCAATAACTCAACAAAGTCCTAAAATATCTCAACACCCCTACAATCTAGATTTTATCCCTAAAATCTTGAAACCAAATCTAACTTAGGCTTCATAATTAATTCTTAGATCTCTCAAATCGAATTCCTCTCATGTTCTCCAAATAAGTTGGGAACATTAACAAATCCTCACAATAATTAGTTAAATCTCTCAAAAATCACATTAACATTTACATAAAATTAATATTTTTCTCACAAACATAATACTCCCTAGGTTTAATAAAATACAAAGTATTTTTCCGAATCTAATGCCCCTGCATCACATAATATTTTTGAAAAATGAAACTATCTAATTCTACACTAATATCCACCAGGAGTTCAGATTAAACCCATGAACTCCTTTGTTTCTCTACTTATGCTAGATCGACTGTCAAGATTAAGTTGTTTGACAGGATTTCATTCTCTAATCTAAAACATGAAATTGAAAAATGACCAAATCAGGATTAGACAGTCTAATTTGTCATGCACTTTTGGCATGAAATACAAGCTGCACACCAATATTATTTTGCATGAAAATGAAATTTAGAAAAATCAGGGCTAGGATACACAGTTTGTTTTTCATCCCTGTTTTCCTCTTTGGTTCTATTTTGAGCATGTGGAACCGATATCTTTTCCTAATCTATTTTCTTTGACAAGTCAAGCTTACACAATTTTACTATCTCTTCTCTCACTAACTTATGAGAAAATAAATTTAAAACATGTTCAGTTATGATTATGCTAGATAACTAAACAAGACATTTTTTAGCACTAGTAGCGGCATTTAGACTTGTGCGCTTTCCGAATGAATTTTTTTTAACATGGGGCTTTCTTGTTGTTTTCAAAACTGCCCTCTTTTTCTACTTTTTCTATTGTTTTTTGAATTTTCTGTTTTTTGTTTTATTTCTTCAAACAATGATATATACAATGATTGAAAAATCTGGAACTAGAAATCCTGAAAATGGTGAAACTTGAGCATCTTATCTTCATAAGGTTCTCCTAGCATTCTTGGTCCACTCAGCGCTTGAAAAGAAAAGTTTGGAAAATTTTCTCTTTCAAGCATAACATAAGGATTCATGTATGAATCTCTAAACAACCCCATGTCTTCCCACTGTACTTCTTTATACCTTTGATCTCCACTTCTCCTTTTGTTGTACATATTTTTCAAATAATGTAGATATTCTTTGTCATTTTTGAAGTATATGTTGACATCATCAAGATACATCAGAATGTAGAAATTTAGAACTGGAAACATGGATTTCAGGAGCATGTCTTTGGTGTCTGGTGGTTTTTCAATTCTAGGTTTGAAGATGGAACTACTTCCTGCATACTTAAAAAATTCTTTGAGCTATTCGCTTTGCGAAGGAATTATTTGGTGATACCCTGAAACATCATTTTGTAAAGACACATGATTAGAAGCACCTATCATTTGTATAGTATGGTCATGGGCAGGAAGGATATAATTTCTGTCCCAAGGGTGTGTATTTCTGTTTCTAAAATCAACACAGATCCTATGTCCAGCTGTCTTGTCTTTGATTATTATTGTTGGGTCAAGTTTTTTGTATTTTATTTTGTCGAAGTTGTTTCTTGAAGTGATGGCAGTGTCATAGTGCTTCTCACTGTTTTCCTTACATGTAGTAGTATCTTGAACAATCTTGCAAATTCTAGTAGTTCTAAGTCTTTGGTGGAGTGGTAAAATTTTAGCTAGTTCAAACAACTCGAGTATACTTGGACTGTAGTCATCATATCCCTTCATATTAAGTTTATTAGGCATTTTTCCTGGATCTTTAGTTGTTGTGGCTATAGCCAAGGTTTCATTTGAGGAGGTAGAGTTATGAGATGGTAGATATTTGAGGTATGGTAAGAACATTAAGCTCCCCTGCCTATGATTTCCAAAGAGGTTTGTAATATGCAAGTCTTATAATGCCTCTATTCTGAAAAAGTCTCCTGATGTTACTGCTGATGTTTTTCTATGGTTTGAGCAATTTTATTGATGGTATATAATCTTTTGTGCTTCCTGCTCTATTTTTGTTTCAAGAGAATTGAATTCTCTTTCCTCAAGACATAACTGCTCAGGGTCATGATAATTTTGAGTGTCCAGCTCATCATAGAGAACCTGGGGTGGTTGATGTGGTGCGCCTAAATTTGTTTCAAATTCTCGTAACTGTTCCTCAATGTCTTCATAAGTGTGTAAATTGAAGGAATTCAGATCAAAATGCAAGGAGTACATTGGGATGTTATCTGGCCTTTCTTGGCTCCAGACCATATATTTCATGTGTGATTCCCGATAGAGTATTCTAGTTTGGTTAAACACAGGAATAGTGGCGTAGGACATATCAAGTTGAATATTTCCCTGAAGCTTGGCCCCCCAAGTTCTAGATAAAAGCATTACGTACTTAGGAGGGATTTCTGCTACCACGATTTCCATGATCAAGTGTTTTGCAGGTATTTTGGCCAAACTAAAACAAAGATCTTTGATTAAACCCAGACACTTGACTCTGCTTGAATCAAATGAATATAAGTCTTTATAATTTTTTGCTATTTCTAGGCCTTATCTTTCCATTACAACTTTTGGCATGATATTATGCAAGGCCCCGAAATCTAGCATGGGATTGTGTAGGATTTGGTCATGTATATTCAGACTGATGTAAAAGGGAAGAGTGGTTCCTTCTTGAAATTTCCCTTCTATTTTTGGACCAAACAACACTTCAGGGGTATCATCAGCTAGATGTAGGGTGTCTGCATCATTTCCTATGTTTAGGACCTTTAGTACTTGGGATTTGTAAGAGCTTTGGGCAAGAAGTTCAGTGAGAGGCATGGTGATCTTTATTTTGGCGATTTCCCCTTCAAAACTGAAGGGTGCTTGTAGTTTAGATAGATTTGCTTCAGTTTTTTCAGCCATGACTTTATCTATGTTCTTAATTTGCTAACTTTTGTTCGGGGTTTTGTTCAACAAAGCCATCTCGGGGATCTTAGTATAGGTACTAGGACAATCTGGGCCAAGGCTTGTCTGAATAGCTTTGTCTTTGTTTTGGTTAGTTTTCTTGACCACGATTTTGCTGCTAATCACTGCTCTTTTAAGGATGGTATCAGGGGTTTTAGTAACAACAGTGTCTGAGCTACCTTTCTTGGAGTTGTCTTGGTTTTTCCTACTCCTAAGATCATACTGCCTGTGAGCTTCTATTATGGCGTTCTGAAATCCTATAGCAGGATCTTCGAGGTCCTCATAGTTGGTTTCATTTTGATTCGGGGAGAAGAAAACTTGTTCTTCTTCCGTGAGGAAAACCTCACCCTCATTATCAGAACCTATTACGTTTAGATGACTTTCATTAATTGGTTCTGTATCTCTCTCTTCCCCATCAACATAGTTTTCATTGAAGGGTGGCCTGTTTTGTTGGCCATTTTCCCTTGGTTTATTTTGAGGCTGGTCTCTCCTAAAGTTTTGGTTCTGGTTCTCGTTTTGAGGGTTTGGCTGGTTGTCCCTAAGAGGTGCCCTTTCACTTATCTTTTCCCATATTTTCGCCATGGATCTAACCAGGTCATCTATTCTAGGGTCTGAGGAAGAGACTGAAGGGGCGACCTCATCCTGGTATGTGACTTTCTTCTCTAATCTGGTCCTAGCTCTCTTTTCAGCTAAGTTAGTTTATGCGCTCATAGCCACTTTTTTCATTTCCTCTAAGGTTATGGGGTCCTTGTCTCTTAGTTGATAAGTCATGTCTGGGTCAAAACCTTCGGGAAGTCTTGGTAAGGCTGAGCCAAGTGGAGGTTTGAAGTGAGTTAGGACGGCGTTATAGACACTGTTGAACCTAGTGTAGTAGTCTCAGACACTTTCCCCATTATCCCTTTTTAGATTGTTATACTCAGAAAGGATTTGAATGGGGTTTTTTCTGATTTCCCACCTATTTATGAAAGTTTGGTAGAGTGTTGGGAGATTGTGTATAATGTTAGGAGTTAAGCTCTTAAACCATTTCTTGGGTTCTCCGCCCAGGCTTTGGGCGAACATCCTCATTCTTATGGTCTCGTCTTCTATTTCCATGTATTCAACGGCATAGCTAATTCTATCTACATGTTGTTGGGCGGTAGTAGCCTCAACTCCGGTGAAGTGCGAGATTTTGGATTGGTAGTCATGTTGTAAAGGTGCCAAAGGCTGTGGCAACACCAAGGGTGCATACCAGCCTGCCATGGCGGGAGCTAAGGGTTGATTTACAGTATGAGGATTTGTGGGAGAGATGAGGTGATTTGAACAGTGGTGGCCTGAATGGGTGTGGCAGAGGTATTCGGACTTGTGAACTGGTTTTGAGCAGATTTGGGGTGGTAAGAGCCAAGTGGTGGAGAAGCTGAAAGTCAGGAGGTGTAGTAGGTGAGGCTTCTCTACTAGGACTCTGTTGCAAATCTAAGGGCTCAATATCGTCAAAGTTGATTTAACTTTATGACTTGCTTCTAAAAAGGGTTTTTGTTGATTCCAAGTCAAACTAGGAATCCTGCAAGGATGTGAGATGTTTAGGTACAGAGCTTGCTTTACAGATGGACCTATCGGTAGTTAAGTCACCAATTTCAAAAGTTTGCCACAAAATCTTCTCTGGGTTATCAACTATGATAGGGGGATTTGGGTCTGGATGAGATCTGGTATTGATTCTTCGTGAAGCCAGATTTCAAAATCAGAGTTTAGAGAGGATGATAGTTGTGATTGTTTTGGATGGATGGCCTCTCTAGGGGTTTCGCTAATGTGAAGAATGGTAAAAAAAATGAAGGCTAGTGGAGTCGCTAGGTGGATTTCTTTGAGATCTATGGTCCACCACCAATACCGTTAAAGATGCTTTCAGGAAAAATCTTTCTACTAAACTTTGAGGTGGAGACTTGCAAGAAAGACTTAACACTTAGTTTCAACAGTTTTCTAGACCGTTGGGGAAGCTATGGTTCTATTTGCAAGTTTATATAGTTGATTTCCTATGTTTAGATGAAGTTTTCTGAATTTCTAAGTTATACTTAGTTTGTCACTGATTATAGAGGTTGCACCATGAATTTTTAGTTTTGGGAAAGATGAGTCAAAAAAATAATATGGTTTATGAAATTTTGGTTTTTATGGAGTTTTAGGCCTACTGGAGGCTAATGGATTTACCAGGTGGATTTTTGGTTGTTTTTATAGAGATGTGCTTATGGTCCACCACCAATAATTGGAATAAGCCAATCTGGGGATGTTTTTTGGGGTTTTCTAAGTTTTTATCTACACCCTATGGTTTATTAGAGTGTTCTAAACCTGATTCATCACTTTTCTGGGGTGGTGAAGAAAAAAGAGTTTACCCTAAATGATTCTGTGGACTGCTTGCTTGTTTTAAATTTTGAAATACTAATGAATCTACAAGAGTTTGCTAGACTGTTATGTACTCAGTTAGTCCCACCGTGATCGTCATTATGTTAGGGTACCATGATTTGGCTGATTGGCAAGCTAAGTGATAGGGTAACATCAAAACAACTTTGGAGCCCAAGGACCTAGCCTTCCTGGACTCAGAGAGGGCTCTCTCTATTTGTGTAAGGGATATCTATGTGTTTTGCTTCTTATGTTTCTGATTTTAGGCTAGTTATGAAGTAGACTTTTGGTTTTTTTTTTAGGTTTTTGAGGGAGGAACTGATCAAAGACTAAATAGATAAAAATATTTTTAGATCAACTGGGCTATGGGGTTGAAAAGGTCGAGAAGGCCTCAGATGGTGATACAAGGTATGTTGAAGGGCCGATTTGATCAAGGTAAAATGAAGTGGGATGGACACTAAGTTTGTGAAAGACAAAGGCTTTCAAACATAAATAGCTCAATAGCATACATTTATATGGTAGGGCTAACCATTAATCATGATAAATGTAACTACAAACTGATAAATGCATAGAAATCAACATTCAAGCAATACATAGAGATATATGACTCTCTAACTTTAGGAAAATCACTATCAGACTTTGGGGAAAAACAATTAAGACAAAAAAATAACTCAAGCTACTAAGAGGGAACTCCTAGACATAGTATTTTGGGCTATCAGGCACTTTGAACTAATATTGCAGAGTTTTAAGCAAAGGGAGAGATCGATACAATACCTCTTTGGTTCAACTAGGACAATCAAACATTCAAAGAAAGGTTTCAGAGAGGGAGTTTTGAATAGCCATGAGTAAGTAGGGCATACCGTGAATCATACTTAGCATGGATAAAACCATAAATGAAACAAGCAAACCATTTCTTCAGTGATCAAAGAGAAATTAAGAATTCTTTGATATGACTAAGAAGGAAGAAAACATAGAAGCTATAATGAAATAGGAAATCTGAGGTGCCTCCAAGGGCATGTCTCAAATCTATTCTATATTGTCTTATATCAAGCAAAGAGCATGAAATTTGTATGAAAACGAAGGAAACATAACAGAGAGGGACACTATACCATTTTACCAAGTCAAGTAATCCAATAGTAGTCCTCTTTCATCATCCAAAACATTCAAGAAAATATCCAATGCATGAAACAAGTATTTCTTCCAAGCTTGTATAACCATATATTTCTCTATATCATCAAGTTCAGCCTTGTTTACAATGAATTCTCTTGGAATACATAGGCCAATATGAAGGAGAACCTCCTAGTGCAACTAGCAAGCTCATTGGCCCATCAAAAATATCTGATTTTGTCCTTGAGGCTTTGCAAAGCCCAGGGCAGAAAATATCTATAAAAATATCCTAAAAATGATAAAAAAAGGAAATAAAATTTAATTTTCCCAATTGACAATGGAAAAAAAAGGATAAATGCACATTTGGAAAAGCCACCTCAAAAAACTGCATTTTTACAAAAATACTTCAGAAATATAGCAGCAGAAAATTGCTTGTTTTGCAGGCAACCTTTGGAGAACTTCTCGATGTTGAAACGAGGTCCATGATGGCTCGTTGGAAATACCTAGATGTCTAGTTTCTGAAAATGATTTTTTTTCTCCAAACTGATCACTGTAAGCCTATGAAAATTTGACCTGTGTGGAAAAACCCAGAAATTGGCCTTTGCTGATATGCAGGGTAGAGTGTTGAAAAAGTGACTGTTTTTTGCCACTTTGGGGGACCAAAACATCTTCAATTGATATGAAATTTTCTGAGTAGATGACCCTAAATTTATGGCATACAATGATACCATTTTCATCCTTTTAGGATGCTTCAACCAAAAATGGTGATGCCCATGATTTTTTGCAAAAAGCCCAAAAATGTCAAAAAACAAAACCTTGTCGAATTATGCCCAATTTTGGTGAGCATGAACCTCATGGGTTTTCAGAAGCATGTTGAGAATAGGAGGCCAAAATTTCAAGCCTTGATATGCCTTTCTTCACTTTTTGTGTTGGACGCCTCTTTCGGGCCTACTTGAGCTTTTCTTGTGTAGCCTTTAATTTCCTTCGGGCGAATTGATTAAGCTTCTTATAGTGCCCGGTCATTTTTCTCTGAAGGTTCAAGTCTCTATTGGCCTTTTCCAAATTATTTTCGAAGTTTTCATTCACCCTTTCAAGCCATGCTTCTCTATTGTTTTCTATCTCTTGGGTGAATAAAGTAGTAAGAGGAAAATATTGGAAAAGGGCAGCCTCTTCCTCTTTTTGCTTCGCCAAAGCTCTTTTGAGTCCCATAGTCCTTGGCCTCTTCCTCCTTGGCTGATATTCTTCTTCACTATCATTGAATTCTCCCATGAGTTCTTCCAACTTAATTTGGGCTTTGGAAGCTTCTTTTTGATACTTGATAGCCCGTGTCTCATAAACTACCATGTGGACACTCATTTTCTTGTTTTCTGTTTGCAGAAAATGAATGAGGTTTTTAGACCTCTCTAGATCCGCTCTTAGATCATGAATTTTTTCTTCTCTATTTAGCAAGAGAGACTCTAAGATTATGGCCTCATTGTCAATTTCATCATTGTTTATCTAAATTATGTCAAAATCCCTCTCTTTCTCATGGCTACTTTCCTCCTTTTCTTTTCCCTTGCTTTGGGTGGCCTTCTTGGTCCTCCTCCTCATTGGTAATTCAACAATGGATTGCTTGGGAAACTTACCTTTGCTTCGGAGTTCTCTAGTAACATTTTGAGTTAAAAATTGAGCCACTTTCTTTCTTGATGTTCAGGGCTTTGATACCTTTGGAGAAGAAAGCATGGCCCCATTCCTAGGAGAGGCAACTAGCACATGCTCTATTTGGTATTTTCCCTCACTGATCCCTTCATCATCCTTGCTGGCTAGTGGGCTTTCCTTTCTTTCATCAAAAGTGTCCCTTTGAGGACTGTTTTGACCCTCCTCATGAATGCCTTGACTGTCACCTTGCATGTCTCCTTGAGAGCTACCTTGTTCACTTTTGTACCTGCTTTCTTCAGGACTTTTAGGCTCTATATCCTCAATGTTTTGTGCTTCATCCTCACCATGCTTGCTGCTGTGTGGGCTACCAATATTTTCCTCTTTGCAACTATTGTGTTCATCATCAAACTGTTCCATTTCTTCATCATTCCCCTCTTCACTGTTTTGCTCTTTTTTATTGTGTTCTTCTTCATTGTACTCTTCTTCACTTTGCTTCCTTTCACTTTGATCCTCTTCATTGGTTTTCTCTTTATCACTATTCTCTTTTTCATCACTGTGCTTCTTTTCCTCACGGTGCTGCTCTTCCTCACTGTGCTCTTCTTCATCACTGTGCTTTTCTTCCTCACTATGATCTTCTTCTTGATCAATCATAGGAGATTTTTTCTTCTTAGGAGTGGGTTTACTAGAAGAAGGAGAAATATGATGAGTGGATGGTGAAGGAGATGCATGGGATGAAGAAGTAGTGGTGAAATCGGGATGTGAAATGAAAGTGTCCCAAGAAATTTCCCTTTTTCTCAAGTTGATGGAGAATGACAATCTTGATAAGGGAATGATGGAAAAGACAAGCTTGCTGCTGAGAGGAAGGCTTCTTTTGAATAGTAGAAGCCATTTTTTCAATACTTCTATAGAGGAAAAAGGGTAGGTTTAGCAATTGGATTCTTCTGAAGTGCATGAGTAGCCTGATATGGTAATCATAAACCCAGGAAAACCTCCCTTCGCAGGTGAAATATTTCATGATTATCTTCATAAGAGGAGCATAGCTGTTCAAAAAATATGAAAAAGGAAAAATAGATGGCCATGCATCCCGATGTTATGGTTTCAAGAAGGGTTTATATTGATCTGAGTCTAGGTAGCTCTGCTTAAACCATTTTTCTCTGACATATGGAATTTTGGTAGCTTTGGCAATAGATCTAGGAGAAAGCTTGAAGTCTAAGCCTACTAGATGAACATGCCTCCTTTGCAGCCTTAAATCAAATAGATGTGTCAAGGGAAGGCAAATTTTCACCTCTTGAACCTTTTGAAAAAACTCCAAACATCCTACTTCATGAAAGTTAAAAAGCAGTAAAGGATAGGCATTCACTTCCTCAGTCGAAAAAGGTTCATACCTCTTGTGAGGACCACTTCTGCTATCTTTCCTGGGAGGCATTTTTCTTCTGATATCTTTGGCTGATTCTCCAAGGAAAAGTGTCTCAAATTTTCACTGTGATCAATCTTGAAACAACACACCCTTTACCCTTGAGAAAAACCAATTATGTTTTTAGCTAGCCCATCAATTTGTTCAAATGAGACAACTCATTTGATTTTGACTGTATGAAACCTTTCTCCTCAGATCACTGTTTACTGTAGTTTTAAACAAGAAAGAGGCTCTCTTTGAAAAACACTGTCACTTTAGGTATAGCTTCTTTTTAAGGGGCTGTTTTGGAACACAGACTGTATCCTTAGCAAACACTGTGTCTTTGCTTTTGAAATAAAACTATCCTCCTGTGATGTCTACCGTCTATCCATAACAAAAGACAACTCCCTTTGTTTTTGAATACTAGGCCCTTCCAACAAACTATGTCTCCCTAAATGGTTATAGTTTTTTCCTCTGCAATTAATGACCTTTCGTGGCTATTTGGAAAGAAAAGGTACTTATGAAACTCATTGTTTCAACATACTCTTTCAAGATGGCTATGAGAATTTTTGCACAAACTTTGCTTTCTAGTGGAATTTGCAGACATCCTCTGCTTCTTTAAAGCATAAAAAAAACTTCTATATTGGAATATTCAAACCCCTTTTAACCACTGTCTTTGTTTGAATTTACAGCAAGGAACACCTTTCTAAACTGACCCACAGCTTCTCTATTTCACAATGTGAGAAAAACTTCCCTTTATTCGATAACTTGTGACTTAGAGACCCTCCTTGAAATCAAACTTCAAAAAAGAGGTGAGGAATACCTTTGAGAAAAAGTGTTTGAGTTCCTTTGAGCATTGGAGCAGTGTGAAAGGAGGCACGTTCAAAACAAGAGGTGAGCAGGTCGTTTACAGCAGAAAACGCTGCGTAGAATGGTGTCAGGTCAGCCTCGGGCACCAAGTGACCATCGGCACAGGCGTGCCGCGCGTAGCTACAGGCACGTCGCGCCTCCGTTCAAACCCTGTGTTCGAGTGCCTACAGGCACACCGCGCAGGTGTACAGGCGCGCTGCGCAGGTGTACAGGCACGTTGCGCATAACCCTGAGCTTGAAAACTGCGAAATCGCTTGAGCAAATGACTTCTTTCTTAGGTGAGAAGGTTGTCAAATGTTTGATTCAAGTGTTTAAACTTTGATGAGGGCCTTTTAAACACCCTTTTCCTTCTTTAAAATTTGAAAAAGTTCCAATGCCTTTGCAGTCAGTTTGGGAGTGTTTATGCCCTTTTGAAAAGGTTTTTTTACAAAAATATCAATTACTGCGTTCACTATTATATCACTTTTAAAATACCATAAAGACCCATTATCTGAAAAATAATCATAGAAATAATTCTATGTCAGCTCTTTTGAAAACACTCATATCTATGGTGAGGAGGCCTCCTTCAAAATGAGATCTTTATTATTGTCATTTATCAAAGAAATGACTTTAAAAATCACTAAGGTAATTTTCTGAAGATGATGTCTTTTCCTTACCTTAACTGTCTTCTTTGTATGCATATGCAGAGGCTACTGTTAAAACCATTTAGCTACTCTCTTTCTTTGGCTATTTAGATGAAGGTCCTTAGCCCAAGTTTCATCCTTATCACAGCTTGGAGGGGGCCTCTATAAACAGAGGAAAAAGAGACTTTCAACATCAAAATTCCATCTTTTTTTTTATGTGAAATAGGTTTTTTAACCTATGAAATCTTCTTGTTTTGTCATTGTTTGTCAAACCTATCCTTCAAAAGGAAAGTTTCTCAAAAACCATATCAAAGACTGCTGATGCATCCTTTTCCTATCTCTTGGAAGGAGGTGATTGACAATTCTAGAAATCACTTTGACAATTTAACTCTCTACCCTTTTTACATGAAAGAGTTTCTCATCTTGTTTCCAACCATATACTTTTCAATGAAGGAGGTCTTATTATGTTCCCAACCATCTGCTCTTTTTGGAGGAGGTTCTTACTATGCTCTTAACCATCTGCTTTAATGAAGGAGGTTAGCACTGTAGATAAGATATTTCACCTATTTCCAAAATGTGTTACCTTTCTGTAAATCACATGTCTCTGTTTAGTATCATATCAAATGGGCCAAAAGGTGAAAATTGACAATTTTCTTTGTGAGACATGATCTGAGATACATATCTCTTGTAAAACGTCCCTGTGAACCCTTAGACTAGAGATCACATGACTTGTGTATGAAGAATATTTTCTTGCTAGACATAGTTGACTGATTTCTCTTGATTGTGTTTGCAGATGCCAGTTGAAATTTCCCTTTTGAGGAGGTGTTGAGAATACTGCTGATCAGCCAAACATTAGCTCTTTTCATTAATAGGACTTGGAGGTTGCGCTCTGTTTCTTTAGATAACTCTGGCTTTTAGACTACAACCATAGTAGCTCCTCACTTACTGTATTTCACTTGTTTCACTAAGGACAAGTTAGTTCAGCATGTAGGACCTCTTTGACTTTGTTCTTTTGCTCCTTTACACATGGATCATTGATGAAATCACACCCCTGCATAGATGTAACAGACAATGAATTTGAACTCTGAAGAAATTCCTTGGGATCTGATGGAGATTTTGTTTGACCTTAAGCATGTTTCTTAGACATTGAACATACTTATCTCTTTCTGTATTGGATCTTTGCAGAATTTCTTTTGGACTCAGACAAAAAGACATCTTAGTGGCGCGACCTATGGATGTATCAGGATTTGTTTTTTTGCAGATTAAGAGCTAATTCAGGGCTGGCTGGTACTGAACAAAGACTTCTGGCTTAGGATTTGTTTGCCAAGGAAGGGATTCCCTAAAGCGCCACTACCTAAATTAGGGGCGATCTTGACAGATTTTGAGTATTTTCTTTGGTATGATTAGATCTCAAAATGACATATGACCAGAGATAGGGTGGCTAATATTTTCTCAATATTTGGATAATGAATGACTTGGGAATGAGGATAAATGACAACAGATAACCTTTAGCTATGACAGCTCATGGATAGGATTATATGACTAAAACTAGATAGGACTTGACAACTAGGTTTTTTCTCATCATAGGCTGACTGGAAAAGGTAGGAGGACAAAAATTGTTTAGGGGTGTTTTCTAGATGACAAATTTGTCAAATTGGAGATCAGCTTCTAGAAAAATTGGCTTAAGAAACTAGTCATCATCAACAGGTGAAAAACACTGATGAATAACAATCCCCACACTTCCTAGTTCATCCTTACAGTGGAAAAACTTCGTGAGATATTTTAGAATACTATCGCCCTTCTCCATTTTTATTTTTCTGAGCTTATCTTTCAGCGCCAACTTCCTCTGGTCACTGCTGCTTTGGAACAAATCTGTCGGTTAGGTCCATATATTACTAGTATAGTCCCTTATTGTTGTTAGTTTAACCCCCTTATTGTTATTATTGTACCCTTGTAACCCCCATTTTATTATTATTGTCCCCTTAAATTATTATTGTTAGGTCGGCTAGGATTACATTGTGGCCCACTAGGATTACATTATGGCCCCATGGACTCCTATATATAGAAAGGAGGTTTTGTAAATTGTATCATCCAAGAATTGTTCATTTATGTAATGTGTTGGAGGTTTCCCCCTCGAAGTGGCTTATTTCTAAGGCGTTGATATCTCTTTTCTTCTATTTTTGGAGTTGGTTACACAACATTTGGTATCAGAGCTTTGGATTCTAGGGTTTCGCTGCTCCAAACAGGTCATCGTGGAATTTTCGCTATAAATTTTTTTCTACGAAGGTTCAGAATCTGAAATTCATATGGTACGAAGCTGAAATCCTGAGGAAATTCATCAAAAAATTTCAGAGCTTGGTTCGCAATATTTTTGGAGATATGATCTGTGGAATGTAGTGCTTTTTCAGGCTCCTGAATTTCATCTCAAAGAGGTGATCGTGGGAAAAGTTCAATAACTCTCTCTCTGGGGATCGGATTGGAGTGCCGTAAAAAGTGGTCACAATTAAACGGACTGTAGTTTCGTGGCTATCAATTTCAGAGACAAAGGAAAAAACAGTGACACGTGGCAAGTCGTACAAGTTCGCTCTACTGAACCAGTCCAGAATTAGGTCATTGTGGGAGATTGGACACAAATTTGTCTTGGAGAATCCAAATCAGGTCAGACCTGTGGCATTTGAAAGAAGCTTCAGAGGGCTACTACAGGGCTGAATTTTAGATATCGAATATTTTCAATTACAGAGATAATTCAATTTCAATATCGAGCTCCTCAAAGCTAGTAAAAGGTGTGTATTTTTTTTTCCGAATTGCATAAGTCTTGTTTGAAGAATCAAGTTGAATTGATTCCAAGGGCATATTGTAGAATAGATATCAATATTGGATTCTAAAATGACCCCTAAAAATAATTCAACACCCATTAAGCCTTCAGAAGGCTCTACTATGACTCATGAAGATGAAGAATTGCAACATGATCTATCAAAATTACAAGAGCAAGTGCAACAAATTTCACTCTCGCAAAGAGCAACAAAAAATGAAATGAAAGTTTTGAAGAAAGGCGTGGAAGTGAAGATGGACGGTTTGAAGAAAGGCATGGAAGCTAATATGGATGGCGTGGAAGCTAAGATGGATGGCATGGAAGCTAAGATGGATGGCATGGAAGTAGGCATGGAAGCTAAGATGGATGACATGAAAGACAACATGGAAAACATGAAGAATGATCTAAAAGCATACATGGAAGGCTTGATGACAAGCTTAAAACAATAAATGATTCCTAATGGTGGAAATATAGTAGAAGAACCTCATGATGAGAACAAAATAAATGTTAATCGTGATTTCATAAACTCTAATGTTGGCGGGAAGAACCACCATATTCCAAAAATGGATGTGAGGAAGTTTGATGGAAAGGATCCTGTAACATGGATACTACAGATGGAGCAATATTTTGATCTCCATAATGTGCAAAACACACAAAAGGTACGCATTGCAACTTTACATTTAGAAAAAAATACATTTGTATGGTATCGGTGGCTTTGCTCCCGTAAAAAAATTGTCACTTGGTCAATTTTTACGGAGGAAATGATAGCACATTATGAGGATACAAAGAGCAACACCTTCTTTAGCCAATTGATAAATCTCAAACAAAAGGGTTTAGTGGGGAAGCACATTGAGGACTTCCAAAAATTGAATATAAGGGTAACTGATATTCCAGAGGAACATAGGATTGGTCTCTTCATAGGTACTTTAAAGGATAACATCCAACATGAAGTTCGTGTTTTGGAACCTGATTCATTGGAGAAGGCATTCAGGTTGGCAAGAAAAGTTGAATGTAAAATTATGGCGACAAGGAAGCCTACCACTCAATTCTATAAAGAAGGAAGTGTTGCTACGCCTAGATTTCTACAACCTACAAGGTTGACACCACAACAATTGGAAGAAAAAAGAGAAAAAGGGCTTTGCTACAGTTGTGATAGCAAATACACTAAAGGTCATAAGTGTGTTGAGAAGAAATCATTTTACATAGATTGTGAAGAGGAAGAAGAAAATGAACAAGAAGAGGATATACACCAGGAACCAACCCAAGAAGAGGAAGAAATGAGTCCGACCATATCGTGTAATGCATTGGCAGGAATTACCATTCCTCAAACTCTCAAGATAGAAGTACATATCAAGAAGAAAATGGTAATAGTGTTGATTGATTCAGGTAGTACCCATAATTTTATTCATTGTAAGGTAGCCAAGGAATTGAATTGTTTCCTATACCCAGCACCAGAATGTCAAGTGATGGTTGCAAATGGAGGAACTATAAATTGCTCTGGAAAATGCCATAATATCGAGCTAACCATGGGGGAATATGTATTGACTAGTCCAATGCTTGCCATTCCTATGGGAGGTGCTGATGTTGTACTAGGAGTACAATGGTTACAATCTTTGGGGACGGTAGCTTTTAATTTTCAAGAACTTTTCTTGAAATTTTTTTCAGAAGGAAAGGAAGTCGAATTATGGGGTATTGCGGGGAAGCCAAGAAAGATAATAAGCTCTAATGTCATGACAAAGCTTCTAAAGAAATAACAACGAGGCGTAATTGCACAATTATGCTCACTAGAAGTTCCAACATCAAAATCATCTATTTCTGCAGATCTCCAAAAGTCTTGGACAATCATTCCAAGGTGTTTGAAACTCCCAAAGGACTCCCACCTATTCGTGATCATGATCATGCTATTCATTTGATTCCAGGAAGTGTTCCTCCAAAAATCGGGCCTTATAGATATCCTTACTTCCAAAAGAGCGAAATTGAACGTATGATTGCAGAAATGTTAGAGGCGGGTATAATTCAACCTAGTCAAAGTTCTTTCTCTGCTCCTGTAGTATTGGTACACAAGAAGGATGGATCATGGCGAATGTGTCCGGATTGTAGGGAGCTCAATAAGCTCACCATTAAAGACAAATTTCCCATTCCTGTGATTGATGAATTATTGGATGAATTACATGGAGCAATTTATTTTACCAAGTTGGATCTTCGTTCAGGATATCATCAAATTAGAATGAAGACTGAAGATATTCCAAAAACAGCATTTCGAACTCATGAGGGTCATTATGCATTTTTGGTCATGCCTTTTGGCCTTACCAATGCACCTTCTACATTTCAAGGGTTGATGAATTCCATTTTCAAACCCTTCCTTAGAAAATTTGTGCTAGTATTTTTTGATGATATACTAATCTACGACAGGTCTTGGAAGGATCATGTTGAACATGTTGATAGGGTGCTCAAACTATTGCAGGAGAAACAATTATATGCAAAAACATCCAAATGTTTCTTTGGAGTACAAGAGGTGGAATATCTGGGTCATATTGTATCTCACGAGGTTGTTAAAGTAGACCCTAACAAAATTAAAGCCATTAAGGAATGGAAAGTCCCCACAACCATAAAGAAGTTGCGAGGATTTCTCGGGTTAACAGGGTATTATCGCAAGTTTGTTAGAATTATGGGAGAATAGCAGCACCTCTAACAACATTATTGAAGAAAGATGCATTTTCATGGACTCCTGAAGCAACTAAGGCCTTTGAACGTCTTAAAGAGGCAATGTGCCTAGCACCGGTATTAGCTACACCAGACTTCACAAAAACCTTTATTGTAGAATGTGATGCCTCAGGAAATGGAATTGGTGCAGTTTTAATGCAGGAAGGAAGACCCATTGCTTTTGAAAGTCGTCCAATCAAAGGAAAGTATTTACAGAAACCTATTTATGAGAAGGAAATGTTAGCAATACTACATGCACTAAAGAAATTGCGAACTTACCTAATGGGAAGACACTTCAAGGTAAAAACTGATCATGATAGTCTTAAACACTTTTTGGAACAAAGACTATCTTCAGAAGAGCAGCAAAAATGGGTCACAAAGATGTTGGGTTATGACTTTGAAATAATCTACAAAAAAGGAAAGCTTAATGTTGTTGCAGATGAACTCTCGAGAAAGAATGAAGAGGTGGAAGCATTGCTTTGTGCCATTTCTATTATCCAACCAGATTGGATAACCGAAGCAAGAGATGAATGGAAGAAGGACAAAGATGTATGGACACGCATTCAAAAGTTGCAGCAAGATCCTAGTACATCTGATACATTTAGTTGGAAAAATGATTCCTTATGGTACAAAGATCGCTTATATCTTTGTAAAAATTCCCAACTAAAACAAAAGATTCTTCTGGAATTGCACACTTCTCCTTTAGGAGGACACTCAGGATTTTTAAAAACTTACCACGGGGTGAAGAAAGAATTTTTTTGGGATGGCCTTAAATCTGATATTCGAAAGTTTGTGGCGGAATGTTTGGTTTGCCAGCAGAATAAAGTGGAAACAATTAAGACCCCGGGACTTCTACAACCTTTATCCATTCCAAGTCAACGTTGAGAGGAGATTTCAATGGATTTTATCACAGGTTTACCTAAGTCCGAAGGAAAGAGTGTCATCATGGTGGTAGTTGATAGACTTACCAAGTATGCACACTTTTGTGCATTATCTCATCCATTTAAAGCAAGTACGGTTGCTACTACATTTATGGACACAATTCAAAAGCTACATGGAAACCCAAGGGTTATTGTGAGCGACAGAGATCCCATTTTTACTGGAAAATTTTGGACGGAGTTATTTTCTTGTTTGGGTACTCAATTAGCTCATAGCTCATCTTATCATCCTCAATCTGATGGTCAAACTGAGATAGTAAATAAATGTTTGGAAGGATATCTTGGTTGTTTTGTATCTGATAAACAAACACAATGGGTCAAGTGGTTACCTCTTGCTGAATGGTGGTATAACACTTCCTTCCATACTGCAGCAAAAATGACCCCATTTATGGCACTTTATGGATATCATCCACCATCCATCTCATCATCTTTAAGGGAAAATTCGAAGGTTCAAGCAGTGGAAGATCACATCGAGCATCAGCAAGAAGTTCTCCAACTCTTAAAGGATAACCTGAATTTGGCACAAAGTCGAATGAAACAACAGGCAGATCAACATCGTAGCGAGAGAAGTTTTGATGTAGGAGATTGGGTATTTTTACGGCTACAACCATACAAACAAATGTCCCTCAAGCAAGCAAAAAAGGATAATAAATTATCGCCAAAGTACTATGGTCCTTACAAGGTGTTGCAAAAGATTGGTACTATGGCATACAAATTGGAGCTTCCTGCTTCTTCGCGAGTGCATCCAGTTTTCCATATTTCATGCTTAAAGAAGGTTATAGGTGAAAATCTTCCAGTTCAAACAATATTGCCAAAACTTGATGAGGAAGGAAAAATCATATTGGAACCTGAAGCGGTCATGGAAACAAGAACTCGACAACTACGAAATCGATCAATTTCAGAGTATCTCATCAGGTGGAAGAACTTACCCACTGAAGATTCTACATGGGAGGATGAGAATTTTATACAGAAGCACCCAGAGCTACTCAAGCGTTGAGGACAACACTTTTTTGAAGGAGAGGGGCATGTTAGGTCCCTATATTACTAGTATAGTCCGTTATTGTTGTTAGTGTAACCCCCTTATTGTTATTATTGTACCCTTGTAACCCCCATTTTATTATTATTGTGCCCTTAAATTATTATTGTTAGGTCGGCTAGGATTACATTGTGGCCCACTAGGATTACATTATGGCCCAATGGAATCCTATATATAGAAAGGAGGTTTTGTAAATTGTATCATCCAACAATTGTTCATTTATGTAATGTATTGGAGGTTGCCCCCTCGAAGTGGCTTATTTCTAAGGCGTTGAGATCTCTTTTCTTCTATTTTTGGAGCTGGTTACACAACACTGTCAAAGCCTTCCTCATTGTGAATGGAGTGGATTTCCTATGAAGGTTGGACAAAATATGGTCCTTCACACCTTCCAACAAAATTCTTCTTGTCTTCGCTACCTTCTTTTGCCATGCATCAAGTAATGCAGCATCACTAGAACCAGGCTTAGGAACATCGCCATCAATGAACTCCTTCAGTCCATTATCTTCCAGCACTGCCTCCATCCTATCCTTATAGGCTATGTAATTCAAGCTGCCCTCAAGCGAATATTCCAATTGCAACCCATTGAAATACATTTCAATGTATACTCAACTATCGCACCAAGAAATTTCTATAGCAAATTTGAATTGTCCACCAACACAAACTCAACAATTCTTCACAATTGCAATATTCAAGGATTAACATTGCTCCAATACCATGTATAAATTATATAACATATGCATGTATATATCCATCTAACAATATTTATATTCTTGCTAAATATAGAATCATTCCACTATTAATATTTTGCTGAAATTTAAACTCAATTGCAAACACATGAAGCAATAAAAATAATCGCACATAACACAATTGTTTAATGGGAAAGCCTGAAGCTAAAAACCCAAATTATAATATATTATGTATCATGAAGATCATGTAAAAATATCATACAAATCTTAGTACATCAAGCTCTCAGTACAATATAATCGTCACACACTATCATGAAGAAATTTGCATCTCAATGCACCAATTTCTTGCCACGTGACAGCCTGCCTCCACTGCGCAATCCTTGCTGAAGAAGACCCCTGAATTGTAGAAATTTGCTGAATAATGATTAATTATCCACCGAGACTATCCTGATCACATACAATTCGAATTTATATGCAACACATAATCTCTTCCACTCAGAGCATCACACATGCGGAAATAAAACAAGCGATAGCACATCAAATCATCATACACATTAACACAGTATGTATGGGGAAATATTATAGCTGAAAACCCCACAGCTATTGTGTATATTATAATGGAGAAATCATGTAACAAAATCAGTACAATACTCCTCACAAGTACTCAGTACTTTCTCATGAAGTTACACCACAGTCATGGTTTTGAGCAAAGTCAACGGTTTCAAAACTCACCACCATTGCACTTGCCTCTATTGCGCAATCATAACCTGTATAAAGAATCAGGAACTTTGAATGTCCTAAGCTTGACAGAATAATCGTCATGAAATTCCTCCAAGTGTGGTGCAAATCTCATGCACAACTGATCCTCCAACTGATAGCTATACTCACCCTTTCATCTACCTCTTTCACTGGTCTCCACTGAACTGTCCATGCACTGAGTTAAACTGATGTGTTCTTTAGTTGAATAATGAGTTAGTAATTAGTGAATTAAATAATATTTAATTCACACAACTCATCTCTAGTGTATTAGCCAGTTAAACTAATCTCAACTAATTCCAATAAGTTAGAAGCTTCGAACACAACTCCACTAGCTATCTCATTAACTCCACCAAACTTCTGCCACTGAAGTCCTAACTGAAGTCAACCATGCATGATGCCATCAAACCATTGGGAATAGCGTAATTCCTCTTTCAGATGCATGAGCCACTTCCAAGGCTCAAACTAAAGTGCTCTAAGAGAATAAACTGAAGTTTATAGTCTAAATATTATTAAGGGTAAATAATATTTGACTTCCCTATTTTAGCATGGGGTCTAAATATGAACTTCGACCTATGAATTAAAAAAATAAGTCCATGTTCTATTTTTAACAACATGACCAATACTCTAAAATAACATGCTCCAACCCTTGAACTGTGCTCATAATAAAAATAGACATAGTCTAAAATAAGAACTTTGATGCGCCAGAATTCACCCGGGCCCACTTGGTGAAAGGCGACTTCTTCATTTCACTAAGCTCATCATCTTCTCGCATTTCAACACTCATTCTCGGCCAAGATATGGATTATCTGCAACCCCTATCCTGCCTCTGTGGAATTCGAATTTGCTCCTGGTGAGCGCCTTCATCAGAATGTCAGCATCCTGATCCTCCGTGGGAACATATGAAAGCATCATGATCCTCCGCTAAACACAGTCTCTGATATGATGGTACCTGCACGATGCGATATGATGGTACACGATGTCGATGTGTTTGGATATATCATGAAATACTAGATCGAGTTTAATACCTTCTGCTTATCCTGAGTGGTCATGAGCTCCAAATGCAACCTGAACAAACCTGCGAGGGTCTTCCTCATCCAAATAGCCTCGCATGTAGCCAAGCTAGCTGCAATGTACTCGACCTCTGCTGAACTGAGTGCCACGGATCTCTGCTTCCTGCTGTACCAGGAAACTGTTGTCGACCCAATGTTGAAAACTCCTCCAAAAGTGCTCTTTCGGTCCTTTGGGCTCCCTGCCAAATCTGCATCAGTGAAGCCAGAAAGCTTCGCTCCATCCTCCTGTCTGTACCATAGACCATATCCCGATGTGCCTATGATATAGCGCAATACATGCTTGCCTGCCTTCCAAAAGAGCTTGGTGGTCTTAACCATAGCTTGCGAGCAATGGATTGTTGCCTCGCATATGTTAGGTGGTGTGTTGACCCGGATAGCGACACAAAGCCTACATCGATAAATAGTGGCATCCACTACCTGCGACCAATGCTCCTCCTTCACTTTTTGTCCAACCATCGGAAAGAGGAGTGTCGAACGAGCTTGCGGCCAACATGTTAAACCTCTCCAGAATCTCTGGGCATGCTTTTTTCACCGGCTCGCCAGGTCCTCCATTGCGCGCAAATCTCAGTGGAAATAATGAAGGAGGCCCAAGTCCTTCATCTCAAGCTCTCTAGCAAGATCCTCCTTGCATGAAAGTATCAACAGCTCATCACCCGTCAAAATCAGATCATCTACATACAGTACAATGATCAGCAACTTCCCCTCCACCACAATCTGGTACAGGTTAGGATACGCCTCACTCTTGGAGAATCCAAGCCAGATAATGCAATAGCCCCCAGTGTGCCAAGCACGAGGTGCTTGCTCGGCCTGGAAATGCTCTCTTCGAATGCGGCACACATACGACTCATGTGAAATCTTCATTGCTCAGGCTGTCCTTCCACCTCCTCCTCAATGACTCCGTTGAGGAACGCAGTCTTCAAATCCATTCACATCCATGCGATGGATGTGCATCCACATACTGTCTTTGAGGAAACAAGGATCGTCCGTGTGGAAGAACGCGGTGCAAAAGTCTCCTCATAATCGATCCCCTCGATCTGTGAGAAGCCACGGGTGACAAATCTCGCCTTGTACTTCTCCACACTCCCGTCAGCCGCCTGCTTCACTTTGTAGATCCATCGCGAACCCACCATTGATTTCCCCTCCGGTCTTGGGACAATCTCCCATGCACTGTTTCTGACAATCGAATCATATTCTTCGATCATGGCATCTACCCATGCGGGTTCCTCCACAGCTTCCTCAAAAGAGGATGGCTCCGTCACGACACATTGACTCATAAGAGCCATGTATCCGGTGTGCCGATCCGGTGGCTTGCCCTGCATGCTGTATGTCTTTGTGTGAAGTGATCTCGCTCCTTCTCGCTCTTCGACCACAGGTGTAAACACGACAGTGCGCATGCGCCCTGCGATGGTTGGCGCTGCCGTGGTGGTTCTTCCACCTCTGAACATATTTGTGGGCGGTCCGCTCCGGAAGCTCCTCCTTGGAGCCATGACTCCTCATGCGCATGCAAGTGTAGCTCCCTCTCAGCACGCAGCTTTCTCCCTCTGAAATTTTATATCCCGCTCGCCTCGCAGGTCTGGGGCTGTCGTCGACTCCGCCGTGGTTGTGAGGTGTATCAGTGTACCCCACAAATATTCCAACCTCAGCAGTTGGATCCAGCTTCCTTCTCGCATCCTTCGTCACATGCATGTAGACAGGAGAACCAAAAATCCGCAAATGGGAAATATCAGGCCTCTTGCCAGAATAAGCCTCCTCCGGTGTGCTCATGCCAAGAACCTTGTGAGGACAATGGTTCTGCACATACACTTTTGTATTGCATGCCTTAGCCCACAAGTGAAGGGGTAGGCTCTGATCATGCAACATCGCCCGTGCAGCACCCACGATCGTTCTGTTCTTCCGCTCAGCCACCCCGTTCTGCTGTGGGTTATGGGGTGCGATGAGCTCTCTCCGAATCCCTTCTGCGCTGCAAAACTCCTTGAATTCAGCTGAGATGAATTCACCACCATTATCACTCCTTAGAGAAATCACCTTCTTCCTCGACTCCTTCTCGACCAGTGCTTTAAACTCACAGAACTTCGCGAATGTATCGCTCTTCTTCTGCATGAAGAAGATCCAGCACTTTCGAGAGAAATCATCAACAAAGATCACATAATACCTGTGCTTTGCTGTCGAAGCAACTGAGAAAGGACCACACACGTCTGTGTGAACTCTCTCAAGGATCGTCGTGGCGGGACTATCCTTCTCGTGAAAGGTGGCTTTCACATACTTCCCTAAAGTACACCCCTTGCACTGATCTGACTGCGCAAGGGTGCCCTTAGGAAGCCCAGTAGAAATCTGCTGCAGGATATTCAAAGCTCCATGGTGAAGGTGGCCCAATCTCCTGTGCCACAGTTCGCCCTCATCATCCCGGCTCACCACTTCTCCCGCCTTGCATGCCATTGCTGCGCAGCCATCTACCTGCAACTGATAAAGGTTCTTGGTTTGAACCCCTATCTTCCGGGTCTCTCCAGTAGTCTTACTGCGCAGGAAGGCTTTTCCTTCGTTGAAGACCACATCATACCCCTTATCCTCCAACATCGCCACAGAGATCAATTTCTTCTTCAATCCAGGTACATGCATGACATCCTTCAGTACAAAGGGTTTACCAGACTCCCTCTGAAAGGATATGGTACCGATACCAGTCGCACTGTATCTGCCATCATCGCCCATCTCGATGTGCACACCCAAATCTTTGTCCTCCAGATCTGAGAACAACTCCTGATCTCCCGTCCGCATATGGTAGCCTTGCCGCTATCGAAAAACCACCGATCATCACCTTGAAACCAAAGCATGCAATCAACGAAAAGTCAGCTAGGCCCCCGTGAAGCCAAAGCACTCTCCATGCAGATATTCCGCTTGCTTGTTTTTCTTCTTGTAGGACAATTGGTAGCATAATGTCCATGATCATGCTTGATGAAAAACACTTCCACTTTCGCCATATCTGCTTCTTGCCCTTTGCACCGAAATGAAATTTTTCTTCCTTTCCCTTCTTTGCTTTGGCAACTTAAAGCACAATTTTCTTCATCTGACTCCCCTTGATGATCCATCCTGATGAATACTCCTTATCTCCCGCAGAGCATCTGCCAGGCGCTCCCATCCCGGCAGCTTCTCACGACCATTGACACTATCTTGATATGAGTGCCAAGCCTTCGGAAGACCAAGGAGAGCCAGGTCGACCATATCCTCTTCATCGACAGTAACTCCCACACTTCCCATTTCATCTCTGCATTGAGTGAACTTCGTGAGGTATTTAGCGATACTGTCGCCCTTCTCCATCTTGATGTTCTTGAGCTTGTCTTTGAGCGCCAGCTTCCTTTGGTCACTCTTACTCTGGAATAGATCCGTCAAAGCTTTCCACATTAAATATGGAGTAGCCTTTCCATGCAGGCCGGATACAATATGATCCTTGACGCCCTCCAACAGGATCCTTCGACACTTCGCCATCTTCTTTTGCCATGCTTCGACTTCAGCAGGATCAGTGGGCTTTTGGACATCCATATCTACGAACTCCTTCAAACCATTATCTTCTAATACTGCCTCCATGCGATCCTTCCATGCAACAATTAAGGCACCTTCAAGAACGTAATGGGGTACTTAAACCGTTAGAAAGGAACATTTTGAACACGAAATACCAAGAAAAGCAGCTATTGCAAAATGCAATTCCACCTCAAAGCTCAGCACGCTCCTGAATGCTGTGAGAACAAAGTATTTCTGTACAGAGATCGTGCCGAGGCATTACTGAATATGTCACCTTTCAAAGATGGATCGAGCTATGACGCATGCGGACTACGCTCTACACCGAAAAATAAGTTTGTAATCACTGTGATGATCAATCTCTGCTTCAATAGCTCTGATACCATGTAGAAATTTGCTGAATAATGATTAATTATCCACCGAGACTATCCTGATCACATACAATTCGAATTTATATGCAACACACAATCTCTTCCACTCAGATCATCAAACATGCGGAAATAAAATCAAGCGATAACACATCAAATCATCATACACATTAACACAGTATGTATGGGGAAAGCTTATAGCTGAAAACCCCGCAGCTATTGTGTATATTATAATGGAGAAATCATGTAACAAACTCAATACAATACTCCTCTCAAGTACTCAGTACTTTCTCATAAAGTTACACACAATCTAGCTCAGTTTTGAACAGGTTACTGGTTCAAAACTCACCGCCAATTGCCTTGCCTCTATTGCGCAATCCAGGCCTGTCTATATAGAGATCCAAGGTTCGAATATCCTTGGCTTCACTGCGCAATCATCATGGACAAATCCTCCAAGTGTGGTGCAAATCTCATGCACAATTGATGTCGCCACTAATAGCTAACTCCACCCTTTCATCTACCTCTTTCACTGGTCTCCACTGAACTGATCATGCACTGTAGTGAACTGATGTGTTCTTGAGTTGAATAATGAGTTACTAATTAATGAATTAAATAATATTTAATTCACTCCACTCATTACTAGTTGATTAGCTAGTTAAACTAATCTCAACTAGTTCGACTAAGTTAAACCGAACACAACTCCACCAACTGTCTCATCAACTCCACCAAACTTCTGCCACTGAAGTCCTAACTGAAGTCAACCATGCATGTGCTCACCAAACCCTTAGGAATAGCGTAATTCCTCTGTCAGATGCATGAGCCACTTCCAAAGCTCGAACTGAAGTGCTCCAAGAGAGTAAACTGAAGTTTATAGTCCAAATATTATTAAGGGTAAATAATATTTGACTTCCCTATTTTTAGGATAGGCAGTCTAAATATAGAATTCGACCTATAGGTCAAAAAATAGAGGTCCATCTATTTTACCGACATGACCAATACTCCAAGAATAACATACTGCAACCCCTGGACCATGCTCCATATGTCTAAAAATAGACATAGTCTAGAAATAGACTTTGCGCCAGAATTTGCCTGCAGGCCCACTTAGTGAAGGCGACTTCATTTCACTAAGCTCCATCATCTTGCTGCATTTTCAACATGAATGAATTTGAATTGGACTTGCCTTGATTGCACAATCCTCATTGGAAACTCCAATGTGTGTGTGATGCAATCAATGTATCACTATAGTCACAACGGATAGTCCATCTCAACCTTTCACCTACCTCTCCACTGGGTCTCCACTGGAACTGACATGCACTGTAGTTAACTGTTGTATTTGTTTAGTTGATTAGTGATTTATTATTTGTGAATTAATTGACTAATTAATTCACTCCACTCTCACTAGTGTATATTTCAGTTAGACTAGATACAACTAGCTCAACTGAGTTTAACTTGGTTAACTGACTTAAACTGAATAACATCTCCATGAACTACTCTTCCAACTCTGTCATAACTTTTCCACTTCAGTTCTAACTGATTCCTCCATGCATGAACCAACATTAAACCCTAGGAATTGTGTAATTCCTTTAGCCCATTGATTTTCCAAATATGTATACTGAAATAAAGTGCTCCAAGAGAATAAGTTAATATTTAGAGTCTGGTTATTATTAAGGGCTAATAATAATCAACACATATATTTTTAGATCGACGATCTATGAATAGACTTCGCCCAATATTCTAAAAATAGAATTTCATCTATTTTTCCAACTTGAACAACCATCCACAAATAGCATCCTGCAACTTCTGAAATATGATCACCATGTCTAAAAATAGACTTACACCGAAAAATAGCCCGTGGAGCCACTTAGTGAAGGTGACTGATTTTCACTAAGCTTCATCATCTTGTTGAATCTCAACACTCATTTTCTCTAGAGTCAAACTTACCCATTTTCTTGTCATTTTTCTTGATATAAGGCTTGCTACTAAAAACCTTGAGATGCTTCACTAAGGCTCGACTTCCTTTCCACAACTCATATGGTGTCTTATCACTATTCATACCGAGCTAAGTTTTGTTAACCGAATAGATAATAGCTTGAGTTGCTTCTCTCGAGAATGTGTTTTCTACCTTCTATTCATCCATCACGACTCTGGCCATATCGTGAATGGTTTTATTCCTTCTTTCTACAACTCTCTTCTGCTAAGGAGTTCTTACTATAGATATTTCCTTCATAGCACTCTTCAAACTCCCTTGAAGTGTTCTATTTGACTATAGACATTTGATCTTAAGATCATTTACATTTTGAACTTGTGTCTTAAATATTTTAAATTTTAAATATTTAAATTCGTGATCATAAAATTCGCAAGTCCACCAAAATTGGTAGAATTTCCACCCAAAACAATGGATATGATATAAAAATATTCCACACAATTTTATCGGAAATTTTTTGGGCAAAATTTTAAATTTCCCAATTTTCATTTTTTACCAATTTTGTCTCTTCAAAATAATAATAATAATTTTAATTAAATAAAAAATCTACATAAAACATCTTTAGAAATAATTTTAATTTTTTTAAAATTAATTTCTAACATTTGAAATAGATTCCCATTAAAATAAATTATTAAATGCTTTATCCAAAATAATATAAAAAAATTGGCTCTTTAAAAATTAGACTAATAGATTCTCATTAAAATGAAATATTATATGCTTTACCCAAAATATTCAGCTCTTTGCTCGTTGTGCATTTGTCTTTTCTGCTGCTGTCAGAGTCATTTCAGTTTCTGCTATTACATTCAACACAGCTCTTCATAATTGTCATTTTTTCCTAACTCGACCCAAATGTTGTGTTTCCAACAGTGCCACCATATTCTCCCCTTTTTTTCGACTCTGCCTCTTTTTCTCGAGCCCACAGCATTCAACCTTCACTTCTCTTCTAAACACTCGATTATGCCCTTTTCTTTATGTTGGGTCCTTACCTGAGCCTTTCTATCCGTGTTCATACTTTCTTCCATTATTAAGTCAGAACTGCTTTACTCTCTACACGTAGTGTCGGGTATTATTCTCCCTGAGTCCTTTTTTCGTGTTCAACCTTTTCTTCATAAACTTCCATTTCCGCATCAACCACTATTCTGCATGAGTGTCGGGTCTTACTCAAGTCTATTCTTGCGTTCAGGATTTCCTTTTTGTTTTACGTTATAATCCTCCTTTGCTCTCCGAAACGATTTAACAAAGAAATCCCATACTCCCGGACTTGAAATTCTTTAGGCTTCAGCGTTGACCTGCATCGTGTCCGCTTCATTATCACATTTCGGAAATTCTAGTTATCCCATGTGCCTTCATGCCTTCATCCATCTGATCTCCCGATTATGTGATATGCGAAGGGTCCCACCTAACTTTATCGCTAGTTCGCATCGCAACTCACATGACTTTTAATATTGTGCGATATCTCTCCTGCCCTGATTGTGATATGAGATCGCATCACATCGCATTCATCGATCGCATCACATCCATCGATCTTGCTTCCGATTTGCGATCTAATTTCCGCCGATGTGATCATCGTCATTGATCTGTCCAGATCTACAGTCCTCATTGCTATTTTCAATTCATTTGTATTTATGCCCCGCTTATCTTACGATGAATCATATCTGTCAATTTATTTCCTTTGTTGTTTCTATCTTATCGTGACTGTCCATTCTCCTCACTTGGAATTATTCAAAGACTTCTCTATCTTAGTCGATTTTTGTTTATTTATCCTATCGTCGCTCTGCAACATCGGTTCCTCCAAGCTACTCCTCTTAAGGTTTATTCAGTTTCTAAGTACGCTGATTTCTCCTGAGCTTATTCTTCTATCTGATATTCACTTCGGCTTGGGATTCTTTCCCTTACTGCATGCCTTAAATGCGTCGATCTCTCCTAAGTTTGTTTTCCTGCCTTTGCTCCTTTTCTTCCTTGATTTCTTCTCTGCTGCCTCTTCTTCTTTCTGCCTTGCTTCTTAGCTACATTTGCTTCTTTTCTACCTCTGCTGATAGTCTAATTCCGCTCCTTGCCTTTCTGCTGCTCTTCTGCCTCTCTTTTATACTTTCTTACTGCATTATTTCCTGATCTTCTCCTTTTCCTTATTGCTGGTTCTTCTCTACTCCTTTGTCTTAGTGATTGTTCAGGTGTTGTTCCTTTGTGCTCCTTTTCCATCAATGACAATATTTCCAACAGTCTCCCCCTCTGGCATTGATGGAAACACATCCACGAGTACTCTGATACTTCCTTTAGGACTTTCTCCCTCTTTCATTCTGAGAAGTATCTTGTCTTTCTTCCTCTTCCTACTTTTCAGAAGAGCCTTTCTTATTTTGCTTGCTTTTCCTCTCCAATTGACATCAATGGAAAAGGGTTGCACTTTTCCCAGTGTGGTTTCTATCTTTTCATAATACTCTGATCTTGAGGACCTGTTCCATGCATTACTCCATTTCTCTAGCTCTTTTGTGACAATTTTACTGACTGCTCTCACCCTGGAATGATGCTTTCTTATCTGATACAGACTATCACTTGTCTACCATACTGACCCCATTCCTTGTATGCAACCTTTACTTATATATATATATATATATATCTGTGTGTGTGTGTGTGTGTGTGTGTGAATTTCTAATCATATCAGAGAGTAACATCTGCAGACACTACCCCTAGCTTGTCTCTTATATATTTGAATGCTTCTTTAGCAAGAGGTTTTGTGAATATGTCTGATGTTTGTTCCTTAGTTGGTACATATTCCAACTTCACTAATTTTTGTGCTACTTGTTCTCTGAGGAAGTGGTACTTTATTGGGATGTGCTTTGTTTTTGAATGAAGTACAAGATTTTTTTATATACTTATTTCACTTGTATTGTCACATTTGATAGAAATTGGTTCATCAATGCTTACCTTCATGTCTTGGAGAGTTTGTTTCATCCACATTACTTGTGTGCAACATGCTGCTATTGCTATGTATTCTTCTTCTGCTGTAGATAGAGAGATAAAAGTTTTCTTCTTGCTTAGCCATGCCACCAGACTTTTTCCCAAGTAAAATGCACCTCCACTTGTGCTTTTCCTGTCATCCACATAGCTGGCCCAATCTGCATCTGTGTATGCTGTCAATGTGAAGCTTTTTCCTTTTGGATACCATAGGCCATAATGTGAAGTTCCTTGTAGATATCTAAATATTCTCTTGATTGCAAGTAAATGATTTTGTTTTGGTGCTGCTTGATATCTTGCCACAAGTCCTACTACCAACATAATGTCTGGTCTAGAAGCAGTTAGGTATAGCAGACTTCCTATCATGGATCTGTAAAGTTTTTGATCTACATCTGTTGATCCATCATTAGCACATAGTTTGCATCCAGTGATCATGGGAGTTGTCACAGGTTTGCAGTCTTCCATTTGGAACCTTTTTAACATCTCTCTTAAGTATTTTTCTTGTGGGATGAATGTTCCTGTGTTCTTTTGTTGAATTTGAAGTCCTAAATAGAAGGTGAGCTCTCCAATCATAGACATCTCAAATTATGATTTCATTTCTTCAGCAAATCCTTTTGTTAACTCATCTTTGTTGCTACCAAACATGATATCATCTACATATAATACTACAATTAGGAGTTAATTTTCATTAGCCTTTATGTACAAGTTGTTGTCTACTCCTCCTTTCTTAAAACCTTGTTTTTGCAAGTATTTGTCTAGCCTTGAATACCATGCTCGAGGAGCTTGTTCCAGCCCATATAAGGCTTTCTTTAATCTGCACACATAGTCATGTTTATCTTTTAAGGAGAATCCTTTGGGTTGTTCCATGTAGACTTCTTCCTCTAAATCTCCATTTAGGAAGGCAAAATTCACATCCATTTGATATACCTTGAAATCATGATAGCATGAAAAGGCCAAAAACATTTTGTTTGCTTCCTCTATGGCTACAGGGGCAAAGGTTTCATCATAATCAAGTCCTTCAATTTGAGAATATCCCTTGCATACAAGTCTGGATTTATTTCTGATTAACTGCCCTTGTTCATTCATCTTATTCTTGAATATCCATTTTGTGCCAATGATATTTTTCCCAGTGGGTCTTGGAATTAATTCCTAGCTATTGTTCTTCTCAATTTGGTCTAGTTCTTCATTCATAGCATTTACCTAGTTTTTGTCTTTGTTGGCTTCTTCGAACTTCTTTGGCTCTATTTGGGATAGCATGGCTAGGTATACTTCTTCTGTCTGTTCAGCAAGATGTCTTCTTTTCTGGACTCCCACACTCTTGTCCCCAATGATTTGATCTTCTGGATGGTTCTTTTGAGTATATCTTGAGGGACCTTTTGAGTTTAATTCAATATCCTCTGTTGTCTTGCTATGTTCATCATTATCTTGGTTCTCAGCCTCATGATCACCTGGAGGATTGGCGCAGCTTGTGTTTCTTGTTCTGTTTGGTAGATCTTCGTCAACTCTTACATCAATGCTTTCCACAATTTTGTGCAGTCTTTTGTTGTAACACCTATAACCCTTACTCTTGGATGCATATCCTAAAAATATTCCTTCATCAGCTCTTACATCAAACTTTCCCAGGTTTTCATCATTAATTTTTATGAAACACTTACTTCCAAAGACTCGAAAGTGCTTGATTGATGTTGGTTTACCATGCCATAATTCGTAAGGAGTTTTTTCACAATTTGGTCTTAAATGTGCTTTGTTAAGAATGTGAATAGTTGTGTGTACTGCTTTTTCCCAGTAGGTTTGGGTAATGTTACTTTCTTACACCATGGCTTTTGCAATCTGTTGTATTGACCTATTTTGCCTCTCTACCACTCCATTCTGTTGAAGTGTACCGGCAATTGTAAACTATTGTTTTATCCCATGTTCATTGCATAGGTCTGCAAAATCATAGTCTGTGAATTCACCTCCACTGTCTGATATGATGCACTTTAGCTTTCATCATGTTTGATTTTCTGCCAATGCCTTAAATATTTTGAATTTCTCAAGCGCTTCTGATTTATATTTGAGAAATGCTACCCACGTCAATCTAGTATAATAGTCTATTATCAGCATGAAATAAGATTCTTTGCTTGGTTCTTTAGTTCTTGAAGGTCCACACAGGTCGATGTGTACAAGCTAAAGAGGCCGAATTGTAGATAATATCTCTTTGGTATTGAAAGATATGTGGGTCTTCTTTCCCAGCTGTCAGGATTTACATATGGTATTTGAAGGCTTCTTTATTGCTAGCATATCTCTGACTGCATTCTTCTTGCTCAGACTGATGATGTGGTCAACGTTTAGGTGTCCCAATATTCTATTCCATAACCGTGATTCATCAAGTTTTCTTATGTGGCATGCTTGATTCTCTTCTTTCACTATATAGACATTACTTTCTGTTCGAGCACCTTTGATCAAGGTATTTCCTGGGGTGCTCGATCTTACTTCACAGTCTTGGGCTCTAAAAAGGACCTCACAGCCTTTATCACACATTTGACTGACACTTAGCAGATTGGCTTTCAGCCCATCCACAAATAGTACATCTTGGGCCTTTCCTCTTCCATTATTCAAGCTGACTGAGCCTTTTCCTTTGATTTTCCCTGCTTTATCATTTCCGAATGTTACATTCCCAGATTTATTTTCATCAAAGGTTACAAACTTGCTTCGATCTCCATTCATATGCTTTGAACATCCACTGTCCAAATACCATTGGCTTTTCTGAGAAGATGGACCACATTCTCTGAGAGGACATTTGTGACACTTGTGCCCGATTTGATGGCAGTCAAAGCATTTGATTATGTTTCTGAATGGATTATGTACATGAGTGAATTATCCATTATTCATCAATCTCCTTGAGTTTTCATACATCAGTGTTTGTCCATTCACTCTGCACTCCATGGATTTATGGCCATACCCCTTACAATAAAAACAATACCCATGGAAACGATTAGTGTACCTGGTGAAGGGTTGTCCTCTCCATTTGTTTTCTTGAGGTAGTCTTTTCATTTTCTGCATCCTTTGCTGGTTGGAATCGATTCTCTTTGTCTGACAGTATGCAACAATATGTCCCAGTTTGTGGAAGGCAAAACAAGTGACATTTCTCATAGGAGGAAAGATTCTCCTTTGACGGCTTCCGAATTTTCCATATTTAGCGCTGTAAGAGATTTTTCTAGCTGAATGTTTATTGATTTCGTTCTTTGTTATTTGAGATTCCTTATTGTTTCTGTTTACTTCATTGCAGGCCATGTTCTTGCTGGCTTCTACTTCTGTAGGAATATTTTGAGTTGCTTCATTATCCTATACAGCTTTTACAAAAATGATATTATGGTTATCTTCTACCTTGGATTTGCTAGTTTCTCCTTCGTAACCTATCCCAATTTTTATGAGAGGAGATCTTTGAGCATTTAGTATTTTATCCAGCTGTTCAGAGCTTGTCATTTGAGGAGTGTTCGTTGACAATTTCCTTTGGGTGTTTTCTAATTTCTTTCTCAAGTATACTACTTCTTCTTCCAATTTCTCTTGCTTCTGAATTTTATCCTCAATTTTCTTTAGTAAAGTGTCTTCCACCTTCTTAGCTTCTTCAAGTTTTACTTTCAACTGACTGAGGTCTTCTGAAGTTGGTTCTTCTTTTACATATTTGAGGAGAATGTATTTATGTTTTCTGCACTTCAGTTTCAGTCTATCTATTTCCTCCAAGGCACTTCTTAGTTCCCCCTCAATATCTACCTCACATTCTTCCTCCTCTTCTAGAAGGAATCATTCTGATTCTTCCTTGGCCATCAACACAAATTCAGAGGTTCCTTCTTCGTTTGAGGATTCATCTAAGTTTTCAAATGCACTGCTATCTTGCGGAGCATAAAATGATTTTCTATTGAATCTCTTCCCTTTCTGCCAGTTATTTGTTTTGGTTTTCTCTGTCTCTTGAGTCTGATTCTTTGTTTTCTTATGATGACACTTAGATGCATAGATGCATAGTGCCCAATTATTTGTTGTCTCTTGAATAGGAGCATGTATCTTCCTTTTCTTCTTTTCTCTTCTCAGCCTTAAAGGCTGCCTCCCTCACATTTGACTTCCTCTGTGGAAGTCTCATGTCATAGGCTGTTAAGTTTCCAAGTAATTGGTTCATGGTAAATGTTTCCCAATCAACTGTTTCTTCTATGGCAGAAACCTTGGGGTTAAAACTGGATGGTAAAGATCTCAATATCTTTTTAACAATTACACATTCTCTAATGGTTTCTCCTAGAGCTTTCATATTATTCACAATTTCTGTAACCCTTAAGAAGAAGGTGGCAACATCTTCTTCTTCATTCATTTTTATATTTTCAAATTGAACTCGATAGACTTGTAGTTTGGCCATATTCACCTTTTTTATCTCCCTCATGGATACCTTCTAATGTATCTCATATTTCTTTGGCAGTCTTGTTGTGCATTACTTTGATAAATTCTGCCTCACACGGACCACTTAAGAGAGCATTCATGGCTTTGGCATTAGCTATAGAATCTTGTTTGGCTTCTTTCTCTATGTCAGACTCCTTTAGGGCATATCCCAAATCCACAACAGCCCAATCTTCTATTCCTAGAGACATTATGTACATCCTCATTCTTATTTTCCAGAAGGCATAATTTGTACCAGTATACAAAGGGGCTTTATTTGTTGAGCATCCTTCTAGACTAGCCATCTTGGGGACCTAGGATCTCCTTCCAGTTTTTAAACTGATACAAAAGGAACTCGCTCTGATACCAATTGTTGAACCCTTGGTTAAAATGAGAGGGGGGTTGAATCAGTTTAATGCAGTCATGGTCTTGTAAAACTTTCTTTTACACTTATTTACATCTTCATTTCGTGATCAACTTAATATACAATGGAAAAACAACCTTAATAAGTTAGCAGGTATTAAGCAGATTAAATACATAATATCAACACATAATCATCGTGCACATAGACAACAGATATAAGTGGAAACCCATAAGGGAGAAAACCACATATTATTATTGTTTTGATGCAAAGGCAAGCTCCAACTCCCTCTCACCACTTAATTTCTGTAGGCTCCAACCTGCAGGAGGCTACTACCTCAATTCTGCAAGCTGCAACTTGTAAGGAAGCTCCAACTCCCATCTATTTTCTGCAGGCTACAACCTACAGGAGGCTCCTACCTCAGCCATCTACAAATGGACATCTATCAAGCTACAACTTGAAATGGAAGAACCAACTCCCTCACTCTACAATAAGATCATATGCTGATTTACCTGGATATTAGCTCTGTTTTCCTCCTTCTTCATTTCTATCCTTCCAGCCTGAATATCTGCTTAAAATCATCTCTAGATCTTCACAGCTTATCTATCTACTCCTTCTTCGTCTTACACTCTCTCACCTCTTTCTCCGTTCTCTCACTTCTTATGCATATGCTGGTAACATTATTTATAGAGATCACCTCATAACTGTTTGCATTCCACAGGGAATTCAAAATGAACAGGTATGAGTCTTTGCCTTCCCCCTTCTCATTTTCTTTTCCAACACATTCAGAATAATATAATAGAATGTATACATTTTTGTATTGCAGTGGAGTTTTTATTTGCCTACGGAGACTTGCCTTTGCATCACATACAATAAAAAATAATCAATGAATTTATATTTACAGTTACAAAAAGTATATTTCACTTAGCCCTTTCAGCTCTTTGCTCGTTGTGGATTTGTCTTTTCTACTGCTGTCAGAGTCATTTCGGTTTCTTCTATTACATTCAACACAGTTCTCCATAACTGTCATTTTTTCCTAACTCAACCCAACTGTTGTGTTTCCAACAGTGCCACCATATTCTCCCCCTTTTTTTTTTTTGAATCTGCCTCTTTTTCTCGAGCCCACAGTGTTCAACCTTCACTACTCTTCTAAACACTTGATTATGCCCTTTTATTTGTGTCAGGTCCTTACCTGAGCCTTTCTACCCGCATTCATACTTTCTTCCATTAACTGCTTTACTCTCTACACGTAGTGTCAGGTATTATTCTACCCGAATCCTTCTGCCGTGTTCAACCTTTTCTTCATAAACTGCCATTTCCGCATCAACCACTATTCTGCACAAGTGTCGGGTCTTACTCGAGTCTATTCTTGCGTTCAAGCTTTCCTTTTTATTTTACGTTATAATCCTCCTTTGCTTTCTAAAATGATTTAACAAAGAAATCCCATATTCCCGGACTTGAAATGCTTTAGGCTTCAACGTTGACTTGCATCGCATCTGCTTCATTATCGCACTTCGGCGATTCCATTTATCCCATGTTCCTTTGTCCATTTGATCTCCCGATTATGCGATATGCGAAGGGTCCCACCTGACTTTATCGCTACTTTGCATCACAACTCACATGACTTCTAAGATTGTGTGATATCTCTCCTGACCCGATTGCAATATGCGATCGCATTGCATCGCATCCATCGATCGCATCACATCCATTGATATTGCTTCTGATTTGTGATCTAATTTCCGCCGATGTGATCATCACTGTTGATCTGTCCAGATCTACGGTCCTCGTTGTTGTTTGCAATTCATTTGTATTTCTGCCCTGCTTATCTTACGATGAATCATATCCATCCATTTCTTGCCTTTGTTGTTGCTATCTAATCGTGACCGTCCAATCTCCTCACTTGGAATTATTCAAAGACTTCTCTGTCTTAGTCAATTTTTTTTGTTTATCCTATCGTCGCTCTGCAACATCGGTTCCTCCATGCTACTCCTCTTGAGCTTTATTTAGTTTCGAAGTGTGCTGATCTCTCCTGAGGTTGTTCTTCTATCTGATATTCACTTCGACTCAGGATTTTTTCCCTTTCTGCATGCCTTAAACACGTCGATCTCTCCTGAGCTTGTTTTGCTGCCTTTGCTCCTTTTCTTCCTTAATTTCTTCTCTATTGCCTCTGCTTCTTTCTACCTTTCTTCTTAGCTGCATTTGCTTCTTTGCTACCTCTGTTGATAGTCTAATGCTACTCCTTGCCTTTCTGCTGCTCTTCTGCCTCTCTTTTATGCTTTCTTACTGCATTATTGCCTGATCTGCTCCTTTGCCTTATTGTTGGTTCTTCTCTTCTCCTTTGCCTTTTTTTTTTTTTGTGAATTCCGTAGAACCTGAATTTTCTATTAGATTGATCAATTTGTTAAATATATACAACAAAAATATGCGCCTCAACCTGCCCGAAGGAAACCAGGTCTATTGGCCATCCTATAAAGTTAAAAGCTAACCAAAATCGATATTGTTTCAGTCTCTCAATAGTGGCTTGTACTACTCATCTATGTCCATAATATTTACATATGAAACTGCAGTGATAAGTTTGAATGACAAAAAACATACAAAAAACTAGAAAACCAAACAGTGCCTATCCATCCGAAGAATCCACTGGTGCTGAGTCTTTCGCTGAGGACCCAGGCATCTCCACCTACTGCATCGCTCATAACTGCTCCTCAATTCCTCCAATTCTGACATTCTGCTGCATTTGAGTCTTTGTCATTTAGCTCATGTCCTGCTTTATGTGATGAAGGTCAAAGAGAATGGAAGTATGAACTTCCTGGTCCTTCATACTCATGAGGGATTTAGCGATAACACACTTAAACTTCGAATACATTTTAACAGATTGCTGAAAAAGAGAGATCCTACCTCGAGTACTACCAGGGTCAGTGAGAAAATCCATCATATCTTGCTATTGTTGAGCCTCAACCTCATTAGTAGAACTCTTCTTCTCCCAACTCTGTATCCTTTGTTGAATATGCAGAGGGGTATTAACCGTATATGTGTGGGCCAGACTGTCTATAACCTGCTCATTAGTTTTCTGGCCTCTCTTGCTGGGCCTCGGAGAGACATTGGATGGAGTAGTCGACGCTTTCTGCTTGCGTCCAAAAGTTCTGGGTTTTGTCATGGTGACACCAGAGAAGCCTGCTAAATATAACGAGAGAAACAGAGGATATCAGTGAGGACGGAAAACAAAAACATGCGCAACAGTAGGAGCAGTCAGCGGCATGCTAGCAGAGCACAATGATCCAACCCATTGAGAATATAAGGCAAAGAGCTCGGCGAAAACCAGAGAACAAGGCAGAAGTGACAGAAAACCATTGTGCCTGCCCAACATATAAGAACAATTGGCATACTTCTGTCGAGGCATATGTAAACCTGCGGGACTAGTAGAACAGAAGACAAACCCCATGCGTTGAGACTGCAGAAAAGTATAATGAATAGTGAAGATAGGGGTTCGAGGGCAAAAAAAAAGAAAACCCTGACGCTGAAAGCATTGCACGATTGAGATAAGCCACCTAGAACAATCATCAAAGCGCAGGTAGCAATATGATGAAACATGACAAATGAAGCCAACATAAAACACCTGAAGAACCTGAAGCGTGAGACAAAGACAGGCAGGGGGACTTCTAAAACAAGGTTCAACCTCCATATCAACATGAAAATTGCAGAAAGGCATAAGGATACCCGAACCCTTGTTGTTGGAGAGTTGAAGTGCAGATAGCAAAGAAGAACCAAAGTTTATATTAAAGAAGAGAGACATAACATACCAAAACCCAGTTCTGTTGAGCTGGAGAGGTGAGAATCCACTGAACTGCCGCGGTATCCAACTCCGAACGCGACTGTGAGAACCACTGACCCTGGTCGAAATGGAGGTAATACACAATGGAGGAATGCAAGAAAACATAAACCCTGAGAGCCAAATACCGTGAAGGAGCGTCACATCAAAAAATGGGGGCAGCATTACCAAAAATCGGGTTCGCATGCGGAGAGTCGGTGCCTTGAGTGGGAAACTGATAGCCAGCTCAGAACCTTAAATGCTGCTGATAACCAGATCACTGACCCGCTATCTATCATCGAAGTGGCACCCCAATCGAGGGCTGCTCCTTTGCCTTATTGCTAGTTCTTCTCTGCTCGTTTGTCTTATTGATAGCTCAGGTGCTGCTCCTTTGTGCTCCTTTGCCATCAATGACAATATTTCCAACATAGACATCTAATCTTAAGATCATTTTCATTCTGAACACGTGTCTTAAATATTTTAAATTTAAAATATTTAAATTCGTGATCATAAAATTCGCAAGTCCCGGAAAATTGGTGCACTGTCCACCCAAAACAATGGATAGGATAGAAAAAAATTTCTAGGAAAATTTTCAGGCTATATTTTGAATTTCCCAATTTTCATTTTTTACCAATTTTGTCTCTCCAAAAAAAGTAATTTTAATTAAATAAAAAATCTACATAAAACATCTTTATAAATAATTTTAAATTTTGTTAAATTTTCTAACTTAATTTCCAACTTTTGAGATAGATTCTCATTAAAATAAAATATTATATTCTTTATCCAAAATAGTATAAAAAATTTGGTTGTTTTAAAAATTAAACTAATAAATTCTCATTAAAATGAAGTAGTACATGATTTACCCAAAATTGTATAGAAAATTTGTTGTATAGAAAATTTGTGTTTTTTTTTTTAAATTAGATTAAGTAAACTATTAATATTTTATATAGATTTTTTAATTTTTTAAAATTAAGTAAACTATGTTGGAAAATTTTGACATCTTAAACTATATATTTAATATTTTTATTTTTAATAATTTTAAATTTTTATTGGTTGATCCATACAAATTAAATGACTCATAAATGCTGATATGATTTTGTTAATATACTAGTTAAACATATATATATTTAAAAAAATATGTAACAAGATACTTAACCATAGAAAATAGAACTTATAAGTAGACTTTGCTACAATATTATGGGCCAATACCAACGATCTCATTTTATATGACAAACAATTTGTATACAACATACCAATACCATGGCTTCTCAATACTATGTGCACAAACAAAAAATCATAAATGACATTTTTCTCAATACTACTTACACAAACAAAAAATCATAAATGACATTTTTTTAAATTAATAAATTTAACTAAAAAGGTAGTCTTACCTTTTGATTTATGGTTATTAATAAAAATATTTAAAAATATTTTACAAATTTTTTTGTGACTGTCAAATTTTTACTATCTGCGAAATAATTATTGATAATTAAATTAAAACACAATTTTATTTTCATTAAATTAAAATAACCATGTCCATCAACATAATAATTAATTAATTTATATAAGATTTAATTTTCATTAAATTATTAATTTAAATTTCAAATATAAATTTAAAAAAACCACACATGCTTATAAAAATTTTAGAATATATTTTTGATTCGCTAATAACTAGTTTTCCCTGAAACAAGAAATTTCGGTCTGTGTTATTTTTCTTGAATAAGAATTATAAGCCAATCTGCATTCAAGGATAAAAGCTAATACTATTAAGAGTCCATTGAATATAGTCTAAATTGGGCATGGGCGGCCAAAAAAACAAAAAAACATGTGCATAAAAAACAACTTCGACATAGGCAACTAATAAAAAAATCAAGACAACTTCGGCATAGGCGGCTGGAAATCATGATCTGCAGAATCTTGTCAAGTCTCCACTCCCTTTTCCATTGCAAGAATTTGTCAAACCCCTTAATTCACAACTACCGCATGGGCGGCCGGGCTCGTTTAATCATGATTTGCACAATGCCACTGACTCATTTGCCAGAAGTTTTTGCCGTAGTTTACTGGGCACACAGAACGACTCGGAATTGTCAAAAAAATTGACAAACATTTATCAATTTTATTTATAGTTGTTAAATTTCAATATTTTAGGCGTTAGTGCTGAATCTATCTTTACTATTAAAAATCCAATTCAAACTCTCCAACTATATAATCATGATTTGCACAATGCCACTGACTCATTTGCCGGAAGTTTTTGCGGTAGTAAGCAGCCATGGATCCATCCTTTGGTTTGTTCCAGACTTCTGTTGCGAGCTTTACGGTGACCCTCGTCCAAGCGCTGAGTGTGATCCTCTTGTCAATCGGTTTGATCTGTGTGGTTAAACAGAGTCTGAGAAAACGGCCCCGGTTACCCCCTGGTCCGACTGGATGGCCTGTCATAGGCAGCCTTCTACTTCTGGGCAACATGCCCCATCGCTCACTCTATCAGCTATCGAAGAAATACGGTCCGATTATGCATTTGAAGCTCGGGACAACACACACCGTGGTCGTCTCGTCGCCAAAGATAGCGGAAGCGTGCCTCAAAACAAACGACCTCAACTTCTCCAGTCGGCCTGCAGGCAGCTCAAGTACTGCCAAATACATTGGCTACGGCTCCAAAGGCCTCTCTGCGGCTCCCTACGGCCCCTACTGGAGAATGCTACGGAAGGTCTGTAATATTCATCTCTTTGCCGGCAAGGCCCTGGACGACCTGCGGCCGGTGCGGCAGGCGGAGGTGGGGATGCTGCTGAAGTCGATTCTGGACCATGAGCGGCAAGGAAAGGCTGTTAACCTCAGTGACCTGCTTAACATCTGCGCTGCCAACGTTCTCGGGCAGATTATGTTGAGCAGGCGCGTGTTCGAGTCCCAGGGGTCGAGGGCGGGTGAATTCAGGGAAATGGTGTTGGAGCAAATGGAATTGGCCGGGAGGTTTATTATTGGCGACTTAGTGCCGTCTTTGGGTTGGATGGATCTGCAGGGGCTGCGGAGAAAGATGAAAAAACTGCACAACAGGTTCGATGAGTTTTTCAGTAGGATGATGAAGGAGCACGAGACTGCGTCGTGTAATGGAAGAGGGAGGGCCGATTTTCTGAGTGTGCTTTGGAATCTTAGAAATGATGCAGATGGGGAAGGAGGCAAGCTTACGGAGACCGATATCAAGGCCCTTTTGCTAGTGAGTCTTCACAAATTCATTTAACAAAAAAAATGCAATTTTCCTTTCTATTTTCTTTTTGCTCAGATTTTATGTTGAGAGAATCTCTTGAATCAAATTGTGTGGTGGTTTTTTGATACTGTCTCACTTTTCAGATGGCATAAAAAAATGTTCCAGGCAATTTGATTCACTCAATATGAATCATCGTGAAAATCTACACTCCAGATTTTATGTTTTTCCTAAATTTTTCTCCAAACATTTTGGTTCACATTTTATGTATTTTCTTAGGCTTTTCTCTAATGATTTTTCCTAAGGAGTATCCGCTGATCTCTTTAGAATGTTGATGATGTTGTAGTGTTGTCTGGAATTGTAAATGGAATCAGATTTTATGTTTTTTCTAAGGTTTTCTCCAAACATTTAGGTTCACATTTTATGTTTTTTTTAGACTTTTCTCTAATGATTTTTTCCTAAGGAGTATGCGCTGATCTCCTTAGAATGTTGATGATGTTCTAGTGTTGTCTGGAATTGGAAATGGAAGACTTTAGTCACAGCTTCATTGAGATGACAATTTGTTTAGAGGATTTGTTTATGGTTTGAATCAATTTTTTTAATTGTGGAAATGGATTCAGCAGCATCAAAATCTTTTTGGCACTCAAAATTTTGAAACTTGACAATTGTAATTTGACTACTTTATTGGGAATGGGGGTTGTTTAAAGAGGTGACAAATTTATTTTACTTGGATGATCAATTTCTTAGATGGAATTTTTAGTTAGAATATGGAATTTTTTTTTCAAAAAACCATCAATTTTTTGACGGTGGAAATATATTCAGCACCATCAAAAACTTGGAAAATCATGAAGTTAATTGACACCTGTAATCTGAATTTCCAAAACTTTCCACCAGATTAGATTTTTTAAAAACTTGAATTTAAATGATTTAACTTGTATAATTCCAATGTCTAAGTGTTTTTAAAGTGCTGAATCTATTTATACTTTTTTTTAAATGTATTTTAAACCATCACAAATCTTGAAATTATTTTGTCTATTTTTAGTGTTTTTGGTGAATTATTGTAAAAAAGACTATTACCCTCACAAATCTTGAAATTGTATTACCTAATTTTAGTGAATACAATAACAAACCTTGAAATTATATTGCCTGTTTTTGATGAATTACTGTGAGAAACACGACTCTTCCGTATATATATTCCTTTAACTTTAACTTGCAAAATATTGATGTACAGACCCTATTTAACTCTAACTTGCAACGTATGGATGTGCAGACCCTGTTTACAGCAGGAACGGACACATCTTCGAGCACGGTGGAATGGGCCATGGCAGAGCTGATACGCCACCCGGAGATGATGAGGAAATGCCAAGAGGAATTAGACTCCGCGGTGAGCGGGGAACAGAGAAGGGTGCAGGAGTCGGACCTCCAAAAACTTCCATACTTGCAGGCGGTGGTGAAGGAGACGTTCAGACTGCATCCGGCGACTCCCCTGCTCTTGCCTCGATTGGCAGCGGAGGCGTGCGAGATAGAGGGGTACTACATACCCAAGAATGCCCGCCTCATGGTGAACGCGTGGGGCATGCAGCGGGACCCGGACGTGTGGGAGAGACCGTTGGAATTCGATCCAAACAGGTTTGTGGGCAGCCATGTCGACGTTAGAGGGAGCGATTTCCAGATAATCCCATTCGGCGCAGGCAGACGGATCTGTGCGGGCATGAGCATGGGAATCCGCATGGTACAGCTCATGCTCGCCACCTTACTTCATTCCTTTAATTTGTCTCTCCCCGACAGCCAGTTGCCAGAGAAGCTCGATATGGGGGAAGCCTTCGGTCTCACAATGCACAAAGCAGTGCCGCTGATCGTAGTTCCCGCAGCTCGGCTTCCCCTCCACCTCTACAACTAATGTAGGACCTATATTCACTATATAGGTTAAAAACACCTTGTGCCATTCACTATATTCAAGTTATACACTACCTGGAAGTAGTTTTCTAATTATTTGATGATGTTGTTTTGAAATGAATTGGTTTGGAATTTAAATCTGCACTTTGATTAATATATCTTATTCATTTATAAAATGCGAAAACGAAAATGTAAGTAGAAAAAATTACAGCATTATTAGTTTGACCAAAAGAACGCCTTATAGTTATGGTACAGGAATGGCTGCGCCTGTTTTGCTGAAACATTTAATTTTCCTATGAGACTTATACTCGAGATACGTTTGTAGTGAGTTGGAAGATAAACGAATCGCTGAATCCCTTGATACTACAGGAACCTCTTCTATTGGAATTCCATAATAAATTGAAGCAGTTACTGTCTCTTCTCATGGGACTTCAATGCTAAATTGAAAATGTTATGTTTAAATTGCAGTCCCAATATAATGTACTTTCATTTATGATATAGTTTCTCATTAGTATACAAATTGGTATAATTTAATTTTACCTTTTATTAAAAATATACATACCAGCCTAGATCCATCGTAACTCCGGATCTATCAAGCGCCGAGAGGGATCAAATCTCTCGAGGTGAAAACCTCTTTTTTGAGTGCAAAACTTGAGGAAAGGTTTTCACCTCGAGAGATTTGATCCTCTAGATCCAGAGTTAAGATGGATCTAGGCTGGTTTCAGTCGTGTGCCACCAAGGAAAATTTATAAATAATATGAGGAACATATGCTTAATTTTATCAATAATATGTAAATATCTAATATTAACATAACCATTTTAAATATGTTAAATATGTCTAAGATTCATTGAGTCATTTTAATTTTAAATTTGATTAGTTACCTCAGTTTGTTGAGATGATAAATATTGTAAGATAACTTTAATGATGAAATAAAATTTTGAATGCAAAGTGACAATGTAACAATATTGAATGATAGAAACTGTGAATAATAAGAATGTAGTCAATTACGAAGTCTTCATTGTGATCGATTTCAAACTATTTTCTTCTACTATTCTTATTTTCACCCATGTTAGTTTTGTCATATTTTCATATTGATAATTTGAAAATGACACTTGGAATCGTAAACCATTTAAATATTTAGCTCGAGCTATTCTATTAAATATCATACCTTATCTCTCTTGCTCTCAAATATTAATAGGTTGAAATACTATAAGGCAAAAATAAATGTACATTGTCAATAATTTTTTGTGCTTACACTGAAATCATTGCACACATACTATTAATCCAATGACTTTAAAATTAATGTATCATGATATATCAAATTAGAAATCAACATATACACTGAAATCAATGCAACTAATGCATGAAATCAAATAATAATAGAAAACAACATCTACACTAAAATCAATGCATATAATGCAAGTAATGAAATATGATTAGAAATCAACATCTACACTCAAATAAATGAGTCTAATGCAAGTAGGAAAATAGGATTTAAAGCCAACATCTACACTGAACTCAATGCATCTAGTGCATGCAATAAAATAGGATTAGAAATCACCATCTACAGTGAAATAAATGCATTTAGTGCAAGGAATCAAATAGGACTATAAATCATCTACATTTAAATCAATGCATTCAGTGAAAGTAATCAAATATAATTATAAATCAACATCTACAGTGAAATTAATGTATCTAGTGCAAGCAATCAAATAACATCAGAAATCACCATCTACACTGAAATCAAGGCATTTAGTGAAAGCAATCAAATAGGATTAGAAATCACCATCTACATTGAAATCAATTCATTCAGTGCAAGCAATAAAATATGATTAAAAATAATCTACATTGAAATCAAATCATCTAGTGAAAGAAATCAAATATAACAAAAAATCAAAATCTACATTAAAATTAATGGATCTAGTGAAATCAATCAAATAAGATTAGAGATCATCGCCTACACTAAAATTAATGCATTTATTGCAAGAAATCAAATAGGGTTAGAAATCATCTACTTTAAAATCAATATATCTAGTGTAAGTAATTAAATATCATTAGAAATCAACATCTACACTAAATTCAATTCATCTAGTGCAAGAAATCAAATAGGATTAGAAATCACCATCTACACTGAAATCAATGCATCTACTGCAAGAAACCTTCTTCCCTATCTCCCCCATATATATATATATATCCATCCATATCTCCTTCTTTTTCTCTTTATCTCACCCCACCATACACACACTCTCTCTAACTCCATATATATCAATTTTCTTTTCCCTCACTCCTTCTCTCCATCTATCTTTTTTTCTCTTTACCTTACATCTATATCTATATTTCACTCTATCTCTCTATATCAACTCCAAAACATAAAATCTCTTTCTCCAATCTATATATCTATCTATCACTCCCTCCTCCTCTTCCTCTCTCTCTCTCTCTCTCCCTCTCTCTCTCTCTCGCTTCTATCTCTCGTCCTTCCTGCTACGCTTTCTCCCTCTCTCTCCATGTTCTTTATCACTCCCTCTCTCTCTCTCTCTCCACCTTTCACCCTATATGTCTTTATTCTTACCTCCCCCTCTCTCCCTCTCCATCTTCATATCTCTTTCCCTACCTCTCTTCACCCTCTCTCTTCCTTTCTCTCCCCACCCCTCTCTCTCTATCTTCACCTTCCAACTTTGTTACCATATGCTTCTCTCTCTCCTTATCTCCCCCCATCTCTCCATATCTCCTTATTTGTCTCTTTATCTCACCCCAAAACATACACACTCCCTCTTCATCTCTCCCTTGTCACTCCCCCTCTCTCTCCACTACTCACTCTCTATGTATTTATTCTTCCCTCCCTCTCTCCTCATCCATCTCCATCTCTCAATCCCTCCCTCTCTCCCCCTCCAAATCCATATTTATATCCCTCCCTCTCTCCTCCCCTCTCTCCTCCTCTCTTTCAAGTCCCCTCTCCTTTCCTTCCTCTCTCTCCCTTTCTCTCCTACCTCCCTTTCTCTTCCCCCATCTCTCTCTCTCTCCATCTCTCAATCCCTCCCTCTCTCCCCCTCCAAATCCATATTTCTACCCCTCCCTCTCTCCTCCCCTCTCTCCTCCTCTCTTTCAAGTCCCTTCTCTTTTCCTTCCTCTCTCTCCCTTTATCTCCTACCTCCCTTTATCTTCCCCCATCTCTCTCTCTCTCTCTCTCTCTCTCTCTCTCTCTTCCCGACAATCCTCTCTTCCCCCATCACTCTCTTCCTCTCTCTCATCATTCCTCTCTCGCCTCCTTCTATTTGACCCCCCAACTATCTTTCTTTCTCTCTCTCTCTCTCTCCTCCAATCCTCTCTCTTCCCCCATCACTTTATCTCACTCTCCAACTATCTTACTATTTCTATCCCTTTATCCTTTTCTCCCCCCTTGTCTCCATCACTCCTATGTATCTTTATCCCGCCCATAAGCATACACACACTCTCTCTCCATCTCTCCCTTGTCACTCCCTCTCTATGTATTTCTTCTTCCTTTCCTCGCTCTGCCTCCAGCTCCATCCCTCCTTCTCCCTCCCTCTCTCCTTATCTCTCTCCCACCGCCATCTTTATGTCTCCCTCTCCCTCTCTTACCCTTCTCTAACTCTCTCACTCTTCTCACTCTCTCTCTCTCTCTTCATTCCTCTTCTCTCTTCTCCTCGATATCTCCCTTGTCACTCCCCCTATTTCTCCACCTCTATCATATATCATGATATATTAATATATATTACAATATAATAAATTTAATATTGTATTAATCTAAACATATCAAATTTAATAATATTAATATTTTAATATTAATGTTAGGGTTAATAATGTCTTTTTGGCATGGTATTAATAATAATTTTGGTCCATGGTATTTGACTCTTATACTTCATATATAATTAGATCTTGATTTCTAATCATATTTGATATATTTTTATTTATTTACCTTACCTCTTTATACCTCTTTTATATTTACTTATTTACCATATCTATTTTATAAATATATTATTTGGCCCATGGTATTTGCACATGGTATTATTAATAATTTGTTCCATGGTATTTGGCCCATGGTATTAATAATAATTTGTCCCATAGGCTTCACTTAAATAAAACTTGTTTTTGAGTTTTTGTAAATATAAAGTGGTTTATTGAGTAAATATAAAAATCTGTTTTATTTATTTGCCATACCTCTAGTTTATTTATATTTATATTTATTTACCATACCTCCTGAGTAATATAAAAATTGGTTTTATTTATTTACCATACTTATGGTTTATTTATATTTTTACTTATTTACCATATATTATTTATTTATCATATCTCTTTTTTTAGTGTTAGTAAACTCTTCATATTTTAAGTTTATATCGTTTAAATTTATTTTTAATAAATTTTTAATTGTTCATTTATATGTTTATGTAAGTTATTGTTCAAGACGACATTTTTTTTGGGCTTCCGACATACTTACACATCGGGGTCATACTGGGCTGTAGAATGCGCCTCTCGGCGCAATAAATAGAAATTATGATGGGTCCTGATATACGGATCCAATTTTCGATAACTTGATTTACTTCCCTACATCGGCAAGTCTAGATATGGAACTTATTCTTAGAAAAATGATCTCGAAGATAGAGTTGATTTTGTATGATTTCAATAGGAATCATTCTAGATTCATATCTGGAACATAGAGTTGGTTTTGTATGATTTTAATAGGAATTAGTCTAGATTTATCTTAAGTTTAGACAAATCAAATTTCTTAACATGTAATTTTTTTTAGAGTGCAAAACATAATGTATTATTTTTGGTTGTTTAAATTATATTTTTTGAACGCTAATTAAAATATATTTAAGATCATCTAAAAATTTAAACTATAATTTTTTTTTAAGTTGATATCAACATAAATTAGTTAACAAAGATCTTCAAATAGTTTATTTAAATCTCTTGTTAAAATATTTTTGTAAAGTATCAGATTTAAATATGTGATTCACACATTTTTTTTTTACTTCTAATTAGGTTACTTCATATTCATTTTTTAAAATTATAATCAACATTATTTTTCTATTTAAAACGTAATTATAATCAACATTACTTACACATCCCCTTATAATGGGTTGTAGACTGAGCCACTCCGCTCAAACATAATTTTTATTTTAAAGGAGCATGGATAGATGAACTAGCTTACACATCACCTCATACTCAATCACTAAGAAATGCCCCAACCAGAGAGAAGAGATACAAGGTCTCAATCCATTTGCTTATATCATTTGTAGCCGGTGCATTGCTCTCTTGAAGCACTCTAGTCAAGAATTCATCGTTGGTCTACCAGAATTCATCGTTGGTCTACCAAATCTATCAAGTGTCCCATCTCTGGTTGATTGCTCTGTTTTTTCCTTATTTCCATATGTTGTTTGTAATTGGACTTCATAAGATATACTTGTTAAAATAAGCTAATTAATCCTTCATGAGGAGTTGGATAAACTTATTAAGTCGAGTTAATTCATATTTGAATTTAGTGTGGTTGCATGTCATGGTATTTTTTTCTCTTATTTGAGCTATAAGCTATAATGCAACTTTCACACGGTAGTCAAAGCGTTATAACGCATGTCTATTTGATAGATAAGCGCGTTATCTATCAAAGGACTAACACAAGTGATCAGTACCATGAAAATCACAACAAGACACGTTAACAGATCAAAGAGTATTTTTTTAAAAGTGTGAAGTCAAGTTGATTTATATGGTCAAAAGTTTTTTTTAATCCCAAAAGAACTAGCTCTCATTAATGCATAGAGAGAACTATGGAAGAAAGACAAAAATAAGAATGCACAAATGATGCAGTTTATCTAGTAGGGAGTGGAAAAACCAATGTTCTAGAAAATTATGATCACGTTTTCAACAAAGACAACATGGGAGACCTTGGCGACAAGCTATAAAGGTATGACCAAAGTCAATATTGTTAAGTTGCATAATATAAGAAGATATTTTGAAATTCTGCAGATGAAGGAGATAGAAGACATCGATTCTTTCAAGAATTGAGTCATGAATGTCGTAAATCATTTAAAAATTTATGGTGAAGATATTAAAGATCAAGCAATGGTTGAGAAGGTCCTCAGATCTTTTTCTACCAAATCTGATGTTGTGGTAGCAGCCATAGAAGAAGCCAAAGATTTGGAAACATTGAAATTTGATGAGTAGATGGGATCACTTCTATCCCATGAGGCAATGATAGAAAAAAATAAAGATTCCACTTTACAAACTACTTTCAAAATCTAGGTTCCTATTTCAAGAGACAGAGGTCAAAGCAGAAGTAGATCGAGAGGCAAAGAGTGAGGCAGGAGACAAGGTGTTTAAAGAGATAGCTAAAAAGAGCATGATCATGAAAGTGGAAGCAACAACAAAAGCTTCAACAATAATCAAAGAGTTGACAAATAAAAGGTGAGATGTTATTATTGCAATAAATTTAGTCATTATGCCCATGATTGTAGGAAGATGATACTTGATCAAGGAAACGAGAGAGCTAATGTCACTATAGAGAATACAAACTCAATCTTCCTAGCTTTTCATACGATGCATGAACCTTATGATAGTGTGTGGCTATTAAATAGTGGTTCCAGTAACCACATGACATGCAACAATAATTTGGTGGAAAATTTGGATTGATTTGTGAAAACATAGGTAAATTTGGGGGCTGAAAATACTGTGTTTTTATATGGCAAAGGAGTGGTCAACATTATGACCAAGAAGGGGTAGTTAAAGACAATTTCAGAGGCATATTATGTCCCTGGTCCCAAACATAATTTGATAATTTTTGTTCAATTGACATAGAAATGATACAAACTTATCTTTCAAGGAAATGAGTGTGTTATATATGAAAATCCCCCAAGCAAGGAATTAGTAGCAAAGGTGAAAATGACAAAGAAAAAATCTTTCCTCTAATTATGAATTGTGGTGATAAGGTCAGTTATTTTACAGTTGCATGGTCTAATGATTATTGGTTATGAAAATTTTGGTTTGGACACTTGCACATTTCATGTTTAAGATTGTTGCTATAGAAATAGATGGTTAGAGGATTGCCTCCCATCAAATAACCTGCTAGTACCTGTTAATGTTGCATCTTGGGAAAGAAAAATTGTGAGAGTTTTGTGAAGGGAGTTGCATACAGAGAAAAGAAACGTCTTGAGCTAGGACATACAAACTTGTGTGGACCTATTAGGACATAGTTTATTGGTGGAAGTTTTTACTTCCTAAATTTCATTGATGATTATAGCAAAAAGACTTGGGTTTACTTCTTGAAGTAGAAGTTTGAAACTTTTGCAAAGTTCAAAGAATCAAATCCTTATCATAGAACCAAAGAAATCATAGATCAAGGTATTGAGGTCATATCTTGGTGGAGAATATGATTCAAAGGTATTCCATGATTACTACAAACAACATGGAATCAGAAGGAAATTTACAACTAGATACACATTGCAACAGAATGGTATAACAGAGAGACAGAAAAAAAAACATTATGAATATGGCAAGGAGCATGTTGAAAGGAAGAAACTTGTCTAATGAGTATTGGGCAGAAGCAATTGCATGTATTGTCTATGTGATAAACATATCTCCTACAAAGGGTGTGATGAACAAAGTACTAGAAGAAGTATGATTAGGTATATCTTGCAGTGTATCTCATCTCAGAGTGTTTGGATGTGTAGCTATTGTGCTACTCAACAACCCCCCATCAATTTAGTAAATGATAGAATTAATAAATAATGGGGGACTCTTTTAAATTTTAGGATAGAATCTTAAAGAACCCCTTTGTTTTAATAAAAGGAAATAGTTTCAATAAAACGAAATTAAATTCTCTTAAATAAAATTTTAGTGGAGATAAGCCTTTTAGTTTAATACTTAAAGCCTTATATTTCTTAAGAAAATATCACGAAAATATTATATCAGGCCTAGTATAAATTCAAAATCTCCGATAAAGAGGACAACAACGAAAGGATTTGCGATACAATGCTTTATGTTGAGTGTTCAAGTTTAGAAGGCTTTTTAGAAAATAAAATGATTGTAGCGAATAAAATATAGAATTCAGTCCCACTAGGTCTTCTTCCTTACGATGTCAGAATTTCACAATCGACAATTTCAAAATGAGTGCTCGAAGAAAATGTCGATAGTCGATCCTCGATACCCTATTAAAATGTCCCAACTACCTTTTTCCTTCGCTTTTTGATCCCTTGTCTACATCGGATTTGTCATTTCGCACCTTTCACATTTCTCATATTGCACTTTTTATTTGTGTCACTTCAAAAAATCCCCGATGCCGAAATTCCGATAAAAAAAGGCCCAATAAACCCTTCAATAATGTTTTTACCATTATAAAGGGCTAATATTGATCAGAGCTAAGGATTTCACAAGTTTTAGAATGGAAACCTCTAAGATTTTGCCGATAATGAATAGTCGATACATTGAGGTTCACGAAGGCGACGTGAATGAACGTTTATGAATTTGATAGCCACTCTGTGTGATTTATGGTTTCAAAATTGGAAATGATTTGTCATAATTGTTATCAAATACCAAATAATTTTCTCATTAAAATTAGAATTGATTTGAAAGTACTATTTCCTTAACAAATTATTTCTACTCATCCTTGTTTCTCTTCTTAACATGTGAATTTCAATAAAATGCAATCATAGGAGATGTGAAAGGCTATCAAATTCAAGAAAAAGATCGTAGCTTATTACAGTCAGTCCCACCTCCAGTAGAAACTGCCAAAATGTCACCATTATTCTTGGGTACTACATGCACGCCTGATGCATGGTCTTCCTCTTGGGAGGCCATATACAAATTAATTGAAGATGAAAACTCAAGAGTAATTGAGAGAGAATACACTACAACAAATGATACCACACTAGCCTATGAGTCAAAATGGAGCGATACAACCAATTATTTTCTACACAAAATTGCAGCTCTCCCCAAAATTTTTCCCTACGTAGATATGGTAAGATGGGTCGTTGACAACCTAAATATTGTAGACAGATATTTCCTGACTCTGAGACAGACAATTATCTAATCATTCAAGCCTGTATATTTAAGGAAAATGTATCACTTGCCTCCTCCACGGAAGAAGTATTACATAGAGTTTCTCCAGAAATTTATGCAAGAGAAGCAACACCCGACAGAAGTTATCAGACAATGGAGAAGGGACCCGAACAAACACAAACATGAATTCAAGGGTATGTATTCATTACCTTCCCTTGCTGGACCTTTTTCCTATGTCGCTGCTATGATATTTCATTTATACGGTTGTCCAAATACACAAAAAATTTCTAAGGAATGGGTATTGTTAATGGAAGCTACTTCAAATGGTTGTATTATGGACTGGGAAAATATATTGTCAAATAATTTAACTACTCAGATTCTAAGCTATAGGAAAAAGTGCAATTTCACTGCTAGAAATATTCCCCCATTTTTCATGAGTGCCTATGTAATGGATGTTATATGTTTTTCATATGATTTTCCATCCTGGGATGTAAATGGAAAATTCAAGACCCAACTCCCATTCATATCTATCATGATATTTTATGGGAATCAAAATTTCATTCTCATTTTTATAATATTTCTCATGGAATCATACTCCCTATTCATTAAGAGCTTTTCTATAGCAAATCCCCTAGACTCTCTACAGAGGCCAATGATGAATTGATGTCAATAGGAAGGTTGTTTGGGGAAGAATCATTCACTTATATCTACATTTTTGGTAGTCTTGTAAATCTTCATGTTTTAACCATTTTTGTACATGATAATATATTGGCCATAAAAATTGCATATCAAACAATTGGGGATGGTTTTACCAAAATACTGAAAGACCCCAATAAAACCATATGGCCTTCTTTTCCTATTTCTTGGGTATCTATGCTTTGGAAAATCTCAAGCATGCTTATCTTGAAATTGATCAAATGAAAGCTTTGAAATTCTCAACTATCCCAAATCAGCAATATGATCCTAATGTGGTTGCTAAAGATGTTACAACACAAGAAGGACAGATATGTTTACAAGAAAGCATGATAAATATGATGATTTGTTCGATATGGTTCATGAGTATTCCATAGTTGAAAGAGTACCAATAGACCAACTTAGTCCCGAGGAATTGATCGAATTTAATCAATACCGAAGTCAGAGATTAGCACATTTGCCAATGGATTTTTTGAGACTTTCTCAATAAAATACTGAACTCTCAAAATCATCATATTCTTCAGCAAAAGATCCAATTGATTCTCGAATTTTAGAGATAGCTACTTCAACTGTTGAAAAAAATTTGAAAATCCAAGAAGAAAGAGCCTTAAATTAAATTTGGGAATGATTCAATCAAGCAATATTGACATCATAGGTGCAAGAGTGAAACACTCCAGTCCACACAGAATCATTGTAGACTCTGATAACCAATGGGATGACCTCGTTCACTTTTGATGATCCCAAGAAAACTATTACCACTCGAGATATGGAAATTATCCCAGCATTTCCTTCATCAAAAGTCATTCTAAGGATTGAAGAAATTCCTACTGTAGATGTATTTTATAGTCCTAAATACAAGGCAATTGTGAGAAAACAAAGAATGAAGAGAAAGCTAGACCAGGTCTAAGAGTTAGTCTCTATGAAGATCCTTTTCAAGTTCTCTGGCAAGGATCTTAATCAACTCCAAATGATGATTTAAACAAGCTATCATAGTTTTTCAAGACCTTATGCTAGTGAAACTATTGACAAATCAGTAGAAGTTCAATTATTTAGAATAAAATATTCAAAAGGAAAAGAAGGTGCTTGACTAACAATGGCAAGTAAGGCTAGATGAACTATAAAATAGTTTCAATGATATGAAACTCCAATTAGAATATAATCTAAAGGATAAATATGCTCAAATACAACAAATAAAAGAAAGAATAAACTAGTTGAAAGATAATCCAAAGGTCAATGAAGTTAAATAGGAAGTCGAAGAACTTAATAAACTCCTTGCTCAACAACAAGTCATATTTTTTCAAAAATTTACTATGATTGATGATTTATGAAAAACCAATGATTCTTTTATTAAAAAATTTTCTGATCTAAGGACATTTTATGAAGAAATTGATGAAAATATTTCTAAGCATATTGATCGGCAAGACAATGTTGAGGGAAGAGTGGCTGATCTTCCCCGGATTGAAGAATGTCATAAAGATATTATTTTTGGTGATTGGGAAATGAATATCAAACAAACATATATGGAAATTATTAGAGCCATAAACCTCACCTCCAATCTCACTGAATACATCAACGATAGCCTATTGTAGGCTAATATAATCAAATAATGCCCACATGATACACTACGAGATGTCAAATATTTGACAAAATATTGGCAAGATTTATCTAAGAATAAGGTTGAAATTATCAAGAAATTATCAAAAGTGAACCTCGAGACACATTGGAAACTATTAGTAAAGCCACATAGTTGATTGATTATGCTGAGGTGTCTTTCAAAATCAGAAGCTCATCTCCTCCCGATACTCAATAATGCAATCTATACGGGGCATATTTGTATGAAACCGATTCATCCCCCCCAATTAATGCCAATGAAAGACATATGTGGATTCAATGAACAAATGGGAAAGAAGCCTTCATCATAGTCATGATCTTGTTGTTACAACAATATGTCTATCTTTGTATTTACTTTATCTTACCTCAGTTCGTTGAAACTGTTTCCAGATGTTTTATTTTACTTTACTGTATTTGTAATCTTAATAGAATATAGAACCCTTCTCATGTCTTTAGAGAAGGGGTTCCCTTTCAAGTTATATAATATAAAATTTGGACCAGAAGTTATCTTTTTCATGAGTGTTTTTTGGATAAATCCCTCTTGCGAACAAGAGCGATCTCCCTAGTATCCCAACAGATAACTAGAAATAAACAACCATCTGAATATCTATTTCCCTAAATTATTAGCATTCAGATTATCAAAACTAGAAAAGAGAGGATAAAACTCTTACGTTTCAACGATATGTTTGATGAAGACCCTTCCTTTTGTCCCAAAGAAGTCCTTCAATGCTGATAAGAACCTGCAATCACAAACATGCAAAGAATCAAAAGCACCTACTGTATATAATAATCCAAATACCAACTTAACTTAATTATCAAAGAGATGAATAATTGTTATTTTTTAATGAAACTAAAAACAAAAAAATTATAAAAATCATCCATATGTATTATCAAGAATATAAAGAGAAATCTTACAACTGAGCCTTGATGTCGTAGATATTTCTCTCGTATGCCTTTACAATCTTCCTTCTTGGTTTGACAATTTTTCCACTCCAGAATAACCAGCATAAGTTTATCTTCAGTGAACCCTTATGAACCCCCTAACACTGAAGTTTCAGCTCAATTTATAAGAGAAATTGAAGAGGTTTCAAGTCCACCAATATAGGGATGTGATCCTCTAATGAAGGGATTAGGGTTCCTGGAGCCAAGGGGATAATTTCCATGATTGCAGGGATATAGATCAAACTGGCATGACTCAAGGGGCTTTTAGTTGGAAGAATTTGCTCCCAAATATTCTTCTAGAAGTTAATTTTCTCTTTTACTTTATTTTAAATGGGTATGTGCAGTTTTTAACAGAAAAAAAGTGTAGATGTTCGCAGGTAAGGTTAGGAATATCCGTGCATGAACAGGAAGTGACCGAAAAAAGCGCACAAGAAATATTTAAGAGTATATAAGAGCCTTTTTCCAGTTCCCAAGACTTGGATAAGGAATATAAGTTTTTTACTTCTAAGGAAGCATGAGTTATGGATTGTGATATATCCATATTGATGGTCAAATGTCATGGTGACAAAATGACGTGTAACAGATTTCCCCCTAAAGTACGAAGTTTGAGGAAAATTTTCAAGAGAGTGAAGTTCTTTATCATCCCAAGGATTTGATCGGAGACATCGGTTGAAAACCTATAAGAAACATTCAGTGAAAATACATAATCATCACTGAGGTAGGAATTCCTATACTCAAAGAAAAACTAACTATATGTTCTAGTACAAAAGTGACCTAGAATTACATCAATAGTAGAAAAAGTATGGACACAGCCATTTGTTATGAATTAGTAAATTGAAACATGAATACATAGCTCCTCACAACCTGGATGTTTGAAACTAGATCCAGGGTCTTGATTTTCGCTTCTCGAACTAGTACGAATCTAACCATGCAATTGATTGTTTCGAAGTCGAACATGGTAGAAGCCACTTGATTACCGGTCAATGATGAAAACTGTTAACAAGTGTGAGAGAAAACACCAATAATGAAAATGGATCTCAAAGTACCTCAGTATAATCTATGAAGTGTGAATGAATTATTTTTAGTCGAACATTCATAGAGTCGTTCGATCGAAGGCCAATGATGAAAACCTGTCGTCGAAGGTGAGAAACCTACCATTAAGGCATGCAGATTTCAGGGTGTTGATAGCATTTATAAATCAACTTTCTAGACAATAAGATGAATTCGATAGGAAGTGATCTGTCACAGGAGGGCATACAACATGAAACCATTATTCCAAGTTTTTAAGAAATATTTTGCAAGGAGTAACTCAGGGATGGTCAACATGAATGGAGACAAATATTTGCAATGAATAATGAATTGAAGTTGAACTTTCCCTTAAACACATAACGACATTGTAAATGACTTGGCAGCATTTGACTCAAATATAATACCCAAAACCAACTGAATACTTTCAATGAGGTTTGATTAAATGTAAGACAAAAGGATCACCCAACCAAGACATGAGTGTGACAAAGTGTCATGTTTAAGAGTGACATGCTGCTTTTAAAACAAGTATAAAATATGGATTCTTTTTCTCAATTTCCCCCCCAGCATTACTAGAAAGTACCTATTTATTTTTTTCAAGCTTGAGGAGGATAAAATTTTCTTGTTTTATAACATCATCCTTCAGATAAGTCCATATTAATAATTTTAACTGATGCAGGGGCATTAGGCTAAAAGAAAAAAATCTATGTATTTTTAAATAAACTTAGGAGTTTGAAGGAGCTAGATTTTTATGAATAAATTGAGTGGGTTTTAAGTAATTTTAATTAAATATTGTAAGGAATTGTAAATGTTCTCGAATCACTAGAGAACATGAGAGAATTTAATTAGTTAGGAATGTGAAGAGTCAGTTCCAGTAAATCTGGGGATTTAGGCTAGATTTAGGACTTTGAGAATTCCAAAATTTTTGTTGAGCTATCAAAGAAGCTGAATTGATTCATTTGTGTTTTTTGTATAAATGTAAGCCCAAAGGCATCAAGAGAACAGATCTGGAGCGTGTGAGGGCTTCATTTTTAGAAACCAGAGTTTCTGTAAGCCTACAGGTAGTTGAAGAGGGACAATCGATTTGAATATCAAGTCACAGAGGAAGTAATTCTTTGTAATTAATTGAGTTTTATTTATATAGAGAAATTCAGGGTCAAACTGATTTATATATGAGACCGTGTGTTTTAATTTGGCTTGTAAATTTGAGTAAATTGATCAATGAAGGGATCGATTCCAGGAAGGCATTTAATTGTATGTCTCAACTTATATATAACACGTTGGGTGCATTCTGAAATGAATTGATTTCATATGGGTGTTATTTGATTTAACTCTGCGTACAGAGTATTTTGAGTTCTTGTATGAGAATGCTAAATCAATTCTATGTTAAGGGTTAATGGTGATGGTTTGACTCATAAGTGAGCTGGAATAGGGATTGTTATAATGCTCTGCGTAAAATGTGAAAGTCAATTATTATGTAATTGTGGTGAACGCATATTACTATGGAAGTATTGTTTGAGGGTGGCTCAGAATCTTCAAAGAAGATCCGACAATAAGTGAATAGACAGGTATACATAGGCGAAGCAAATGGTTAAGTGAAGGCACTATTGGAAGAGTAATTTGATTCATTCTGCAGATGAGTAATAACTTTTTTTAACGAAAACGTGAGCGGAGTTGAACCAGGTATGTTGCCATATTGAAATGTTAATGTGGCAGGGATTTGACAAATGAAGAAATGTTGTGGTGAAGGTTAAGAACGAGCTGTTTAATAAAACAAAGGAGCAGAACCGTGAATAGAAAGGGAACCATGAGGAGTGGTTTCGAAACAAGAAATTGTGGGTTTCGCGTAGCAGAAATGTGGTAACCTACTTTCCAATTTCTAACGCGATAACATTGGGTGTTGGACGCATGGCTTTAAGTGGTTTTTAATTACCACTTTTATCGTGTGACTTCTGATTGTTAAAGGACAAAGTTTTAAGTTGTGCGATGATCGTCAGATGTGTGCACTATTGAGATTTGGAACACAATGAATCATGGACCATCAGATCCATTCGGCAACTAGTCAATGTAAGAACAACTGTGGGACCCCAAAATCTCAATATGTTAGGCGGTTGGGTTTAATCTATAATTCAAAGACTTATATTTGTTGATACGCATTAACCAAATCAAGCTTTAACCTAAATGATAGAGCCGTGGGTAATACATGCCTTCAAAGTTCCAAAAGAAAAATGGGAGCGAAAGTCTATTAAATTGAATTCTGCATAATCGAATATAATTCAATTTTAATAGAATGGGTTCATTCATATGACGTAACCTTTGATTTCAAAGGTAGCCTCTATGTATACTTAGGAGCATTGGGTTTTATTTTAAAACCATACGGAGTTGAATATAAGGTCCCAATCGAAGACTGAGATATGAAGTTCTAGAATGAGTTGAGTTGGTGTTATTCCAAGGTTGAAGTCTTACAAAGTTTGAAATGTTAACAAGTGACAAATGGTGGCCGAAGTTACATTAATGTTTGGTAACATTCCGAACAACGAGTACATTTTTTGAGTGGTGGAAAGATAATTGGTATGCTGCGGTCGTGTCATGTTTTATTAAGAAGCTCAGAACTCCATAAGGTGAGATTGAAGAGTATACTTTGGATTTTTATTCCAAGGTTTGAAATATAAATTCCCATTCAATAAACAGGTTTGACTATGGTATTGAACATAGACTTGAAAGAAAAGTAAAGCTTCCACAATTTAAAATTAATAAGCCCAAATTGAGAATAGGACTGGTGCATGCAATTATATGCATGAGAGTTTGAGAATGTGGGTTTGGCAAGGCTGACCTGCCATCAAGTGGTATCAGAGCAGGATAAGCTCTTTGAAATTAAATTTTTGGAATGCATGTGTGCTAAAAGTAAATTTTAAATTTTAAATCTATTTAAAAGTGATTGCAGATTTGAAGAGGTGTGCAGTGAAGGTATTCAGATTTGCAGAATTTGAATTTGAAGGCAAAGTGTTTTTAGGATTTCCAGGATATGTTCTGAAGATGTGAACACAGGTGTGATGGTGCTAGAAAAGAGATCAGATTTGAATCTGACAAGACAACGTGCAGTGCAGCAGAGCATTGGGAGAAATTGCAAAAACAATTGCAAATGGATGTTGAACAACCCTTGAAGGCGAGGTATTTTTTATTTTGTTTGAAGAATTTTGTTTGTAGAATGAAGATTGTAGACAATTGAGGAGCATCTTAGCAAGAAGATCACAACTTTGAAAAGCAGTGATGAAAGAAGCCAGTGAAGGTTTCTAAAGTGAAAGGGGAGTGTGGCAGAACCTTGAGAATTCCCAACAGAGGTTGCATGAAAAGAGAATAGATGTGTTCTTGGGAGGTTGCAGAGGATTGAAGCCTGAATGAGTAGAGAGGAATTCTCAGAAGGTTCCTGAAGATAGAGGAACTGTACTTGCCAAAAGACCGGATCTAGAGAGAGGATTGGTGAGGTAAGTTGTGACAAGGAGGACCTGTTACTGCAGAGGTTTCAGTGAAGCCCGTGATGAGTGAGTAAGAAATCATGAAGGAGAAGATGGCTACTAATAGTCATAGCAGAGATTGCAGAGGTCCTGAGAAAGGCCACAACATAATGAAGATTAAGAAAGAAGATGCCAAGAAAACTGGCATGCAAAGACAATTAAAGAGAGAAGAGTACGAGAAAGAGGTAGCTGAGATCAGGGAGCAGTTCAACAAACTAAAGATGATGATAGAGGAAAGCCAGAGAGTTGGTTGGCTCATGAAGAATAAAGTAAAGTGGCACAGGCTACAAATGAAGAAAGAGTAGATGATACATGCTCAACAGAAAGAGAGATTACTCAGGATGATTAAGTATTTGGAGAAGGACTTGAAGACTGAAACTTCAAGTGAGACCAAGGGGTCGAATGACTTTACATCTGATAATTTTGTATGTTTGCAGGAAAAACATGTGGAGGTGGAAAAACTGCTGATGTTGTCATAAAGGAAGAAAATGAGACAGCCAGATATGTTGTAAATGTCCATACACCGTTGGGGGAGAGTTTCACTTTCCAATACATTGGAAGCAGAGGAAGTCTAAATTGTGATGATGGCCAGAAGCTGGAAATTGAGTAGTCAATTGGACAGCTCGAAGAGACTGAAGAGAGGACGATTGAAGAATTTCTGAAATGTATAGAAGACTTGGAACAACAGGAGGATTTGATGATCAAATCATTAAATGAGACCATGGGGTCTTTTGATTTTGAAACTGACAAGTTGTGTGTGAATGCAAGCATTGAAGAAAACAGTTCATATGATGAAACTGTAATGAGTGAAGCTGACTATTTCCAAGCGAAGTATGATGATGATTATCTTCCAAATGAAGATCAGATTGAATTACTACAACAAAAGTAATTCATAAATTTCTTGTTTAATGAAAGAGATTGTTTGAATGGGAACATGACAATTATGTCTGATGATGATATTTGTTGTTAATGATGATAATGACAGATTGATTTTATTAAATGGCCAAGTGAAAAGTGATGGATATATAAATGAAATTATTGCAGAGATGGAGGATCAAAATTCTATTTTGATGAAGGATGAAGAAGTAGTGACAGCACGAAACTTGACTTGTGAAGATAGTGCAGATTGTATAAATGTTTCTTCAGATGAGATAACAGATTTGTGGCATGAGTTAAGTGTTCTGGAGTAGAGGATAGAAGCACAAAGAATAAGTTTTCAGATTGTAAAGGTAGAGTTGAGTGAGAATGAAAAGGTTCATTTTTATGAACCAGTGCAAGGAGACATCCTTGGAGAGGATGATGCAGAGGAGAGACTAGCTAATAGTCTCAAGCATTATTTGAAGGATTGGAATCATCATGTTGATGTGCTGTTGAGAGAACAGATTGAAGTGTTGCTGGAAGAAATGACAGAGCAACAGATTACAATGACTACAAAGAAACATTTCCACCTACAACAAAAAGGAACAAAATATGAATGGTGATTGCTTTGGCAACTCAAAAAGGATAGAAAATAAATTTAATGTGTGCTAAAAATGCCTTCATCAATGGATATTTGGAGGAATAAGTCTATATGGCTTCAAACCCCCTAGATTTGAGCCTAAAGGACGAGAACATAAAGTTTTTAAACTAATCAAGTATCTGTATGGATTGAAACAAGCTACTCGAGTTTGGTAGGCTAAAAATGGATTATTGCATTCGCAAAGTGGGTTTTCAAAGATGTGAATCATATGACGCTTTGTATGTGCAACAACAAGGTGAAAATATAGAGATATTGGTAATGTAAGTGGATCAATTTACCATTACCGGGAATAGTGATGATCATATTTTCCATGTGAAGCAGGAATTACATAATGGATTCAAGATGACAAATCTAGGATTATTTCATTATATCTTGTAGTTGAATTATTCCAAAATTCAAATAATGTTTTCATTAGTCAATTCAAATATGAAATATTGAAAGTATTTTGCATGACACACTACAATTATGTTCTCACCTTAATGGAGAAAAAATTATAACTTTCAAAATTTGAAGGGGGGGATTGGTAAATAACATTTGTTTCAGGTATCTGATTGGTAGCTTGATTTATTTGACAACCACTTTCCTAGATTTATCATATATATTCAGTGTTCTCTCAAATTTAATGTCAGATCTGAGTGAAAGCTACTGGAATGCATAAATTTTTTTTCTTAAATATACACAAGGTACGAAAGATTATGGACTCCTATATAGTAAAAAATATAATTTTATACTTTTTGGATATGCAGATGAATTTTTTATTGAAAATGTTTATGGTAGGACATCAACATCAGGATATTTGATTAGCATGTGATTAATAACAATTTCTTGGAGTTGTAAGAAGCAAAAAACAATGGTAAATTCTTTAGTATAGGGAAAACATATTTCAGTATGAGAAGGAGCATGTGAGATTGTATGGTGACACAAATTTTTACCGTATTTGGGAATTCATCAAGAAGAAGCATTTCATTGTTGATTGACAATCAATAAGCCATTACGCTTTCTAAAATTATAGATTTCCATTCTAAAAAATATCATTTCAACACCAAATACCATTACAATAAGACCCGCATTGGTATCATCAAACCAATATATTTCCTATAGAAGATCAGATCTTAAATATCTTCACAAAACTTCTTGGCAAGATAAAATTAACTAAAGTTTAGGTAAGAAATTGATATTTGTTCTAATGTACTTTTGGCTCAAACGGGGGAATGTTATATATTATTATGCAAAAATACTTAAACTAGAACTATATAAAAATATAGTTAGGATTTTCTATATTGTTGGTGAAGGTCTAAGAAAGCATCATTATTAAAATAAGAATTAGGAAACTTGTTATTATTTCATTTAATATAAATGGGAATTTTTCATTGGTAATAAGTTGTCCATAACCAATTTAGTTTAGAACATAACCTTATTTAAGACTTCTTTTTCTCTTCATGCAAGAGTATTGAGTGATTTTCGTAATCCCTTGCATTTTGACACTTCGACTATCACTTAACACTACACCTCTCAAGTGATGAGGTAGTTTTGCACTCTAAAAGAGATTTATCTTAACCTCATATCTATCAAGTTCCCATATTAAGCCCATATCTATTCAAATGTCAAGGTAGTTTTGGATTCTAAATACTTTTGTACAATGTGAGTGCTCAACTGCCCATCTTAACTCCTCATTTTTCAAGTGTCAAGTTAGTTTTTCACTCTAAAAGAGGTTTTTAAATGTTTGATTCCTAGTTAGTTTTGCACGCTAAAAGAGGTTTGTACATGTACTTCCTCACAAAAGGTTACAGGTTCAAATGAAGAGGGGGATAGAGTATGTACGTCTTCGAAGACTTTAGTAGTCAAATCGTTGTGTGGAGGGGTGTCCTTTGTCCCATAAAAAGTCTCATATACCAATTTGGTGTGTGGCTTGACCACAACTTAAAAATGGGATTTTATCATTACAATTTGAGTGCCCAAGTGAATTTTCAAGACTTTGAATCATTTTACATATTCAAGATACAAGTTAAACAATAAAGATGTTGTCAAAACATTTTATTAGTGTGTTTCTCAAAATGAAAAAGATGTATAATTCCTTCCATGCTCAACATCAAATTAATACATAGACACAAAAAAACAAACATAGATCCATATATATCGTACATTAAAAGATATTTAATCTCAAAAACATTTTTTAAAATTATACACTTCAAAAAAAAATTGGTCAAACTCAAAGTTTAATAAATCCATATTAAAATGGATCTAAACTAATATATATAAAATTAAAAAAACTAAAATTAATTTAACTTTTAACTTTTTTACATATACTCAATTTTTAAATCATATATATGTATATATAATTATTAATAAATTGAAAATAATCAAAGAAATTTAAACAACTTATTTTGTGTAAGAAAATAAATGGTTATAAAACATCTATCTAGATGGAATTGTTGAAAATAATAAGTAAATAACGGCTGAGTTATTACTGGGCAATGACGCATGCTTACTATTTATTAAATGAGATACTCATCCTTACTATTTATTTCCCTTCTTCACCTTTATACTCATCAAATCCTAATGATGTGATTAATGCCAAAGACATTTATCTACATTAAAGATCACAAAAATCTTAGATCTAACCAGAATAAGTAAATTGAATTCAAAAAATAAAATATTAATTTATCTCATATAAGTTTTAGAGCCTTTTTGCCTTTTTTTTCTAGTTTAATATTTTTATAATTTGATAATAATTAATTGGAATTACAAGTTTAAACTGTTACTAGTGAATAGATAGTTTGGTTTTTCAAAATGCTAAATCTATCTATACCGCCAAAAAAATATTTAAACAACCAAATATCCTAATCTCATAAGAAATTGTTTTGTCTTGTTTCTCCCCAAAAATAAATCTCCAATTCTTAAACAAAGAAAATAAATTAAATTAAAATAAACTGATTATTTCTAAGCTGCTGCAATTAATACATTCGTTAGAATTGAATGCTGCCTAAACTAATTCATTTGAAAATTACGGACACTGCACAAGCTAAACTGAGGAATCGTGGATACCTTTAAACAGTTCAAAACAAATTAGCCATTTTGAATTATTGAAAACTAATCCTGAGTACCGAATCTACCTAATTAATAATTACGTTTTCAATTAGACAAACACACCTTGATTGCACGAACATTCTACCGTGCAAGGGTTCTTTATAAAGACAAAGCATTTCATCATCCTCTAATCTACTGTAAAAGCAATACTCATAGCAATACTCATACATTGTAATTACAACTGGTAATACCAATTACAGAACTGGAAGACGAGGAGTGGGAAAAGCCAAGAGTGGGTGCGCTCTGGGCAAAGTGAGTCCATTAAACTTTTCAGTCATGTCCAGTTCCTGCACATTCACGGGAAGCCTCAGTTGAAACAGTGCAACAGCTGCGCCACCGCAAACTCTACAGCAAGCGTTGCCTTTAGCTGCCTGGGGCACCCTCTACTCCCAGCTCCAAACGGAAGCCACTCAAAGTTTTCATGAGTTTTGTGGGTTAACCTAGCTTCTGCTTCAGTGAGGAATCTCTCGGGCTTAAAACATTGGGCATCCTCCCCTAACGACTTAGGGTTCCTACCAATGGCCCAAAGATTGAAAATAATGAGTGTGTTTCTGGGGATTTCATAGCCCAAAAGAGTGCAGCCCTCCACGGCCGAGTGAGGAATGGCAAAAGGACACCCCGGGTGGAGTCTGAGTGATTCTTTCACCACGGCTTGCAAATAAACGAGACGAGGAAGGTCGGACTCGCGTACCATACGGTCCATTCCAACTACGCGTTCCAGCTCGTCCTGAAGCTTCTGCAGCACTTTAATGTTTCTCAGCACTTCAGACATTGCCCATTCTATGCTGGTAGAGGATGTGTCCATGCCAGCCACCAACATATCCTGCCAACATCAATACAGTATGATAAATATAAATTTGAAATTCATTCAGTAAGATTATATGTGCCTAAGTTTTTAATCATCATAAACAGCTTCATAGGATGTAATTTTGGTAGCTACCACTATTTTGCAATTGGAAGCACTTATTGTGGGAATGTTATAATGTTATAGACACAAATAAACATAATTTTCTATAAGTCATGTTGGATCTGTTAAGCCAATTTAACTACTCATCTTTTGACATAAGTTGTGTCAAAATTTCTATGGTTATTTGGTACAATCCTTTGCTTCTAAGATGAAGCAAAATCATTGGCTTACATTCATAGTAATTGTATGGAGTCAGAATAGTGGAAGTGGGGAATTCCATAATTTCACTTTGTGGTTGTAGCAACGATTGCGACAATTCTTTAATCCTCTGATGCCCAAATCAAATCTATCAATAATTTTCAATCTTTGATCTTCAAACCTGCAAGAAGTTGTTCATACACCTTCTCCAATCTCATGTAACTTTGATAGCATGTAGAGGTTTTCCGTTACACCAAAACCCGCAATATTGGTAAACTTCCAAACCAGTAACTAGGATCCCCAAGGTGGGAATTACAAATTCCATAGAGGTGCGGTGATTACTCCAACAACCCTCCCCCCCTCAAACGTAGCTCGGGGGAATAGACCGATCTAGTTGAAGAATAATTGCACAAACTTGCTAGATTTGAAAAAGAAAAATTAGAATTGAGGATGAATTTGATTCATCAATATTAGTTTTAGAATCAATACATAAAAACTATAGATTTAATCTTAGATGTACATGCAATAACTATGGATAATTAAACGCAACTAAAGCTAAGTGTTCTGTTAATATCCACATGCATCACATGCAAGCACTAGAGCTAACTAACTAAAACCACATGTAAGTACTTGAGCTAAATAGCTAAAGACAAGTGCAAATCACATGCAATATCTAGAGTTGAACTAAGTACACCAACGCTATTGAGTTAATTAGGCAAGATCTAGAGTTGAACTAAAGTTAATCTATGTGCATGTACACCAATACTATTGAGTTAACTAGCTAAAGATAAGTGCACATAGCATGCAATATCTAGAATTGAAATAAAGCCAATCTATGTGCATGTACACCAACACTATTGATACCACTTTTTGAAATATAGAATCTCAAATAAATTTCTAAGACCTTTTGAAACAAAGCATCTCAAATATAAGCACTTAGTAACCACTTCTTGTATCACTATTTTGCCATAGAGAGCCACTATGGAGAAGCCATTGTTTCTATTGCTACACACTTTTAAAACAAAGCATCTCAAATAAATTTGAACAAATAATCTCATGTAGATAAATCCAAAAAATGAAATTTCAAATCAATTCTAATCGCAAAAAACTCAATTTTAAAGTATCATACTACCAACTAAGTGTAATCCATATTTAACTTACAAAAACAACAACTTTTATATTATCTCGTGTAATTTGGAACTCCATATCTTGATCTACAGAGGCTTCAAGCAGTATATCCACAATATCTCGCGGGACATTGGGGTCATGCTGCCCCTTCACCTTGTGTTCTTCTATTACTCTCTCCATGAACTCGTCTTGTGTGTTATGCGCTTGCTTCAAGTGACGGTTAAAACCTCGCAGATAATCTAGGCCAGGTATGGTATATAATCTCTGATGTTAAAAGAACCGACTAACATAAAAGTTTCTTTGATCGATGAATTGAATCCAGTGCTGCCGATTAGGTCTTTGTCTGAATATTTCCTACCAAACACCATTTTGCAGATTAATTAAATAAAGCAAATGCAACACACAACGTGACACAGAACTCATACAACTTGTTATTAGCTCAACGAAAAAATTACATATTTATAGCATAGGCACTCACCTAATCTTCCTAAGTTTGGGGCAACAATCCTGAACTGGTGGAACTAAACTCTAATTATAAAACTCTCATTCAACAAACCATAACCACTCCTATTTCTATATTATTCTAGATTATTCTCACATCCTCCCTTAATGGAGAAATAGATTTTCTATAACACCTAATTTACTTCTAAAAACTTCAAACTTGAGTTTACCAAGAGGCTTGGTAAAGATATCGACCATATTATCCTTGGTATTGCAAAATAATAAATCAATTTCATTTGATTCAATCTTCTCTCATACAAAGTGGTATTGCATCTCAATGTGTTTTGATCTGGCATGATATATTGGATTGTGTGCTAATTTGATAGCACTTTGATTATCACAATTTATGCATGTTGAACCACTTTGCTTCTCTTCGAGATCTAAAAGAATTCTCCGCAACCAAGCAACTTCACAGGTGGCATTGGTCAAAGCTTTGTACTAAGATTCTGTTTATGATAAAGAAACAGTTGGTTGTTTCTTACTACTCCATGACACAACCCCTGATCCTATATGAAATGCATAGCCAAAGGTAGATCGTCTGTCATTAGGATTTCCTACCCAATCTGAATCAGAAAAACATGTCAGTGCAACATCAGATTCATCAGTATACATAATACCTAAATTGATTGTTCCTTTTAAGTATTGTAGAACTTTCTTTGCAGCGTTCCAGTGATTTCCTGGAGGCTTATCCATAAACTGACTAAGGATAATGACCGAGTATGCAATGTCTGGTCTGGTAGTGGTGAGATAGTTCAGACTTCCCACCAATTGGCGATATAAAGTTCCATTTTCCTCTTTAGTTCCATCTTCCTTGTAAAAATTTGCATTATGTTCTAAGGGAGTTGACATAGCTTTGCAATCACTCATATGGAACTTTTTAAGAATTTCCTTTGTGTATTTACTTTGAGTGATCAATTTTTTACCAGGCTCTCTCCATATCTCAATTCCTAACAGTAATGCAATTCACCCAAATCTTTCATTTCAAATTCCTGAGATAACTGAATTTTAATTTCTTCAATTAACTTATAAGCACTGCCTGTGATAATGAGATCATCCACATATAAATATATTAAAGCAAAATTTCCTTCTTCATATTTCTTAACATACAGATTAGGATCATTTTTGCTTTTCACAAACCCATTCTGATGAAAGAAGGTATCAATATTTACATACCATGATCTCGGCGCCTGTTTCAAACCATATAAGTATTTTCTTAACCTGCAGACGGAATGCTCCTGTCCCTATTTGAAAAACCCTTTAGGTTGAACTAAATAATCTTCTTCCTTTAAATCACCATTCATAAAAGCAAATTTGACATCCAGTTGATGTATATTCCAATTATGTTTTGTAGCTAAGGCAATCAGTACTCTAATGGTATTCAATTTAGCTACTGGTGCAAAAGTATCTTCATAATCAATTCCCTCCTATTGAGCATATCCTTTTGCAACTAATCTCGCCTTAAATTTATCAATGCTACCATCTTCTTTAAATTTAGATTTATACAACCATTTGCTTCCAATTGGAACTTTGCTTTCAGGGAGTTCAACTAATTCCCATGTTTGATTTTTCATAAGAGAGTCATATTCATCATTCATAGCATTTCTCCATTATTCATGCTCTTTAGCTTGGTCATAATCAACTGGTTCTACAACATGCATGATATTAAACATCAAGGCATAATCTCTATACCTTGCAGGAAGATGGGTTTGTCGGGTTGACCTTCTTGGTTCTACAATACCTGATGGAGTTCCATCCATGATTCTCCTGCTTTGAGGTGAATCTTCCTCTCATGATGAATCACTGCTGTTGGATGTGCTCATGTTGCTTTCATTCTGATCTTGAACCTGTACCTGTACTTGTACCTGTTCCTGTTCCTGTTTAACCAAAGTATCAATTTTGACATGATCATTATTAGATATATGCCAAGCATCATTCATTGTATCACTTTTATCAGCATTCTCATAAAACACCACATCTCGACTTGCAAACAGTTTATGTGAACTGGGATCAAACAGTTTATATGGTTTCTGATCTATAAAATACCCAATAAAAACACACTTGATTGACTTTGCATCAAGCTTTCTTCTATTATCCTTAGGAATATTTGCAAAGGCAGTAAATCCAAATACTCTTAAATGACTGACATCAAGTTTATGACCATAAAGAATCTCAAAATGAGTTTGAAAAGCTAATTTCTTAGTGGGACTTCGATTCTTCAAATAAAGAGTAGTATTAATGGCCTCTACCCAAAAACCATTAGAAATGTTTTTACCTTGAAGCATACTGCGAAAAAACTCCAACAATGTTCTATTCCATCTCTCAACAACACCATTTTGGTGAGTAGTATGGGGTACTATGAACTGTTGTTGGATCCCATGAAATTTACAATACCTGTTAAATGCTCCTGATTTATATTCACCACCCTGATCTGATCTGAGAATTTTAATGTATTTTCCTGTTTTCTTTTCAATCAAAGTTCTGAATTCTTTAAAATACTCAAAGACATCACTTTTTCTTCGTATGAAATAGACCCATGTATGTCTAGATCTATCATCAACAAAAATAAGAAAGTAGGTAACACCACCAAGTGACCTAGTTTTCATAGGTCCACATACATCAGTGTGAATTAATTCAAGTATATCATATTGTCTTTTCCTTGTATGAACGAGAAACTCCTCTCTATGTTGCTTACCAAGTGCACAAGCTTCACATGGTAAATTTTCAGACTTCATAACAAGAATATCATCAACCATTGTTTTTCTTTGCAACAACAATAAATCATTGTAATTTAGATTCCCATACCTGTGATGCCATAACTCTGCTGTTGATGTTGCTGCGGATGTCAATGCAACATGACGATTCATCGTCACATCCAATTTATACAATCCACCAACCCTGATACCTGTGGAAACAACCCTGTAGCGATCCTGAACATCTTTCACAATACCACCCAATTTACCAAATTCCACTTTTAAATTATTATCAGTGATAGTTGAAACAGATATCAAATTCTTTTTAATACTAGGAACATACATCACATCATGAATCTGTCTCATTTTTCAATTAGGTAAGTACACACTTATTATGCCATAGCCTTGGAATTTATGTGACCTATTATCTCCTAGGTAAATGTGTGTGCCATCAATTTTCTCGTAATATTTATCATACCATTCTTTATTACAAGTCATATGAGCTGATGCACCAGAATCTATGAACCAAGTAGTCCCATCATCAGTTTCAGCAATCAATGCAGCATCAGAAAGAAACAATTTAAGATTTTTAAATCCCTTAGTAACTGAAGTGTCTCTGTTCATGAAATTTTCATTATGCCTTCTATGTATCTGATTTGATTCATGATTATTTCTTCTATAGCAATATTTAGGTAGATGTATAGGTTTTCCACAATAATCATATTCAATATTTCTCTTAACATAAGAATCAGGATGTGTCATACCTTTCTACTTTGCTTGAAAATGGCCTCTGTTCTTGTCCCATGGTCTCCCTCGGAATGATCTTTTACCTCTTGCAATCAATGCCAAATCAGAATCATCTGAATCCAGTTCAAAATTTTTCATTCTCCCTTCTTCTTGAAGAATAATTCTATCCAATTCATTAAATGTAGGAGGCGTTGGTATAGTTGAGAGTGCTGAAATAAAGACTTTATAGTCTTGGACTAAACCCTTCAAAGCAACAGTTACTAAATCGCTACTAGACACTTTTTCACCAATGTCATCAAGCTTATCGCTTAAGTCTTCAATTCTAGAAACAAAGTTGTCGATGCTTTCATTGGCTTCCATTTTGATAGATAGTAGCTTCATTTTTAAAAATAAAATGCGGTTTGCATTAGTAGTTTCATACAAACCTTTGAGTGTTTCCCATGTGTGATTTGATGATGTACAGTCCCGAATGTGAGGAATGATGTTGTCCTTTACAGACATGCGCAACAACACTTTCGCTCTCATTTTTCGCTTATCCCAATCTGGAATCGCGGTGGCAGTAGCACGCTTGGGCTCATCACCATTGACAATCTTCCAGAGGTTGTATGCCTTGAGAACGGTGACCAACTTAAACTTCCAATTGATGTAGTTTTCACCATCAAGTTTGGTGGATTCATTTAAATATTAATCGGCAAGAGGATTAGCCATTGTTTTCAACAGAAATGACCAGATTCAATTGCAAGAGATTAATTCACTGCAATGATCCTACACCAAATTCGATCTATACTCTTCTTCAGCTCACAAGAATGACAGTGTCGGCTCTAGCTTTATGCAGGAGCAGCGGCTCAATTGTTGAATTTATTTAATTTATCAAAATACTAATAGCTAAGTGCTTTTTCCTAAAGCCACGTTGTGCAATTAAGAATTGAAATCAATCCACCTTGGTGATCCCAATGTAAAGTTTCCAGTCATATACACTATGTGTATACCATGGCATCTTTTAAAGAATGACATTCAATCTCAACGGTGATGACAACTGCCCTTATTCTCGGCTTCTAGGAAAATTTGCGAAGAAAGGTACGAAAGCACGCAAGCAAGAAACAGAGCTCTTGCAAATTTTTGAATGTTCGGTAAATAAATTCAATTTACATAGCTCCTTCGGCTTGTCACGATGGTGCTTTTCAGCATGGCCTTCGTATTGAGTATCTAGCCAACCATGAATGTAAGTGATTACTTTTGAGATGGATCACCTATATATATATATATATATATATATATATATATATATATATATATATATATATTTATGGAGAATTGTTTATAAGTTCCATGTGTGACTTCATGTCTTCTTGGTCGAATTACATGGGGAATAGTTGAATTCTGAGAGTTAGTATGGATTCTACGTTCTTGGTTGAATTAGTAATTTTGTGCAAGGTCTATATTTCTGTGTTTAATAGCAAGTGCTCGTAGTCTGTGTAGAGGAGGACTGTAAAATATCCCTCTCGCCCTTGAGAAACTGTGTGTGAAGGGTCGTGGAAATGCCCTGCATACAAGAAGGAATTCAGTGTTGTTGAGTAATTGTAACTAGGATGAATGTTAGTGGTCGAACCAGAAGCAATTGAATATGTTGGAATTAATATCACAATGACTCGACCTTGGAGTGAGCAAGAAAGGTCCACGTGAGGGCTGTTAAATCCTGTGTGGGAGTGTATTCCCGGAACCCTTGAGCCTGCGCTTCCCGTAGACAGATTCACACGCATTTATTTTGTAAGAAGGTGAAGTCGGTGGTCGTAGAATCGTGGTGGAGCCACATAGTCACTTTAACTCTGTTGAAATGTTGGGAGACGACACAGATTAATGGAGTTGTGCTTGACGGAGCCTTGAGCGGAAGCTAAGAGAAACTCTAAAGGTGGAACTCGGAAGATGGAGCTCTGACTAATGAATAGTAAAGGCGGGTTTCCGGCTTTCATCGCACCGCCTTTGTCAGGCAAGTGGTATTCAAGATTTCAGAGTGATTCCATACGCTGGACGACACGTGTCCCTGAATGATTTTGGAAAACCACTCTCATCGCGCATTATTGTTCGTGCATCTAAACCAAGCAAAATCCGTTGGATCACACGGGGCAAGGCGACGTGCTTTCAACTGTAGGATGAGAAGGACAGTTAAGCGTTGGGACTCGCTCCTTCACGTGAACTCAAAGTACTAAATGACTTGCACTTTGGTTGCGCGATGATCGTCGGATCATCGAATGGTGTACGGTAAAGTTTGCAGCCGTTGATTGAGGAGGCACTGTTATGTGAAGTCGGAATTATATGTGTTGAATGTTGAATACCGTGGACCCCAAAACCATTACATTAAAAATTGAGTTTGATGCTCGCAAGTTTGGTGTTTCATATGAGTACCAACTCCAAAACTAACGTATGGTTGAAATTAATATATTCGATTTATATTTTATAAGGTCGGGGATTAAACCATGTATGGGGCAGGTCATAGTTATGAGCGAGAGGTAAGAATTATATATTTAAGTGGGGAATGTAATACAGTCTGATGTTATAAAGGTTATAAAACCGTAACCATGCTTATGTTGGGCACTAAATAAAAGCCACGATTTTTTTAATAGTTCTAATTATTGACTCGGGGAATATGCATACATGGTGATATATTTATATATTATGCTAAAGTCGAAACCTATATTAAATAAGGTGCGTGTTGGGCATACGTTAAAGTGAATACATGGGTCTTCACATTTGGTTGAGGAACATATATATATGTTGATATATGCTACGCTGGTATTTAATATAGTGGGCTTTATAAAGTTCACAGATTGGGCTTACTACAAGAGCCTACAAGAACGAAAGAGAGAGAGACAACGACAGAAAAATGTTATAGGGAAAAAGATGAATTGAAATTGTAGACCGAGTTTCAACCATTAAGTTTAATCTCAGATATGTACAGAGATTGCAAGCAGGTAGCCCGAGAACAGAGATGGTAATGTACAGACATCGCCCAGATTCATATGTATATGAGAATAAAACATGTAAAGGAGTTATATATGTAGCTAGTGAACACAAGTACAGTGAACAGATGAACAGACATAGAGGTGAACCAAAGTATACAGAACAGTCACTCAACAATAGCAAAAAATACAAATCCAGTAAAGCCAAAATCTAGAAAAGGAGCTGAGTGAAATTGAGGTGTGTAACTGAAAATGTGAATGTAAATGTTGTAATTAATTTTTTATTGTTTGTGATGCGTTGGAAAGTCTCTAGTAGGAAAACAAAACTCCCACT